>OZ059907.1:21297969-21897969 GCA_964057215.1 Oscheius myriophilus
GCACACGCACACGCACACGCACACGCACACGCACACGCACACGCACACGCACACGCACACGCACACGCACACGCACACGCACACGCACACGCACACGCACACGCACACGCACACGCACACGCACACGCACACGCACACGCACACGCACACGCACACGCACACGTGTGTGTGTGTGTGTGTGTCGGCGAAAGTTGAGGATTCCTGTGGCCCTGTCGACGAAAGTTGCGGTTTCATGTGGCCTTGTCGGCAAATGCTGAGGATTCCTGTGGCCCTGTCGGCGAAAGTGGAGGATTCTTGTGGCCCTGTCGGCGAAAGTTGCGGTTTCCTGTGGCCCTGTCGGTAAATGTTGAACACGCACACGCACACGCACACGCACACGCACACGCACACGCACACGCACACGCACACGCACACGCACACGCACACGCACACGCACACGCACACGTGAGTGTGTGTGTCGGCGAAAGTTGAGGATTCATGTGGCCCTGTCGACGAAAGTTGCGGTTTCCTGTGGCCATGTCGGCAAATGCTGAGGATTCCTGTGGCCCTGTCGGAAACAGTGGAGGATTCTTGTGGCCCTCTCGGCGAAAGTTGCGGTTTCCTGTGGCCCTGTCGGCAAATGTTGAACACGCACACGCACACGCACATGCACATGCACACGCAAACGCACATGCACATGCACACGCACGCACGCGAACACGCACACTCACACGCACACGCACACTCACACGCACACGCACACGCACACTCACACGCACACGCACACGCACACGCACACGCACACGCACACGCACACGCACACGCACACGCACACGCACACGCACACGCACACGCACACGCACACGCACACGCACACGCACACGCACACGCACACGCACACGCACACGCACACGCACACGCACACGCACACGCACACGCACACGCACACGCACACGCACACGCACACGCACACGCACACGCACACGCACACGCACACGCACACGCACACGCACACGCACACGCACACGCACACGCACACGCACACGCACACGCAAACGCACACGCACACGCACACGCACACGCACACGCACACGCACACGCACACGCACACGCACACGCACACGCACACGCACACGCACACGCACACGCACACGCACACGCACACGCACACGCACACGCACACGCACACGCACACGCACACGCACACGCACACGCACACGCACACGCACACGCACACGCACACGCACACGCACACGCACACGCACACGCACACGCACACGCACACGCACACGCACACGCACACGCACACGCACACGCACACGCACACGCACACGCACACGCACACGCACACGCACACGCACACGCACACGCACACGCACACGCACACGCACACGCACACGCACACGCACACGCACACGCACACGCACACGCACACGCACACGCACACGCACACGCACACGCACACGCACACGCACACGCACACGCACACGCACACGCACACGCACATGCACATGCACACGCACACGCACATGCACATGCACACGCACACGCACACGCACATGCACATGCACACGCACACGAATTTACACCTTGCGGCGAGTTTTTTTTAGGAGATACCTGATTCATAGTTGTTTCTAGTTTACATCAGATTCCGAAAACTTTGCATTCCTTTATAATCGTTCTGGCAAATTATCAAATACAACATCGGAATGCTTATGACCGACACATTGGTCTTTGACTTTTATTATAGTTTTACAAAATATCCCAATTGGGGACTCTATCAACGTCAGTCGAGATTCTGTGGATTGTATTCCTTAGGTTACGACCCCAAAAACAAATTATCGATTGCGGCGTCCATCGGTAACGACTTAATGAAGCCGGCAGGTAGCGCAGGCTCCGATTTCCGGACCACTTGTGTTGGCTTTTGAAACACCGCTACATATTTCACATACACTATAAGGTCTTGAATTCTTGAATTCAGCTGTATTAACGTTTTACATGCTATCACCGTCACGTAATTGTATAAAACTAGTTGCGTATTGTGACTAAAGTTTCATCTTCGTCTTCGTGTTGCCCACTTTTTTCGCTTTCTTTCAATCCTGAGAAGTCAAGTTCTAAAAATATCCTTCGACCAGCAAACACATTTTGTTAAAAGTAGTTTTGTCATGGGGACCTCAACTTAACCAGTAACATTTTTTTCTCCAGGACTGAATGAGTAAGTGCACTCCGGTACCTCATTAATTGTGTGGCACAGCGCACAAGTAAAAGTAAATGGAAGCCGTCTGTAAGACTGTGTGGCCGGTCCCGACACGATTACCCTGGCCTTCAAGATGACCTCGAGCCAGATCTGGTTTTGTAAAGATTCGAAAAAAAAACAAATTCTGACATGGATAACTGCCATCTTGACTCCCAGGTATATCGTGGCGGGACCGGCCGCGAGCGGTCGCGTGGGAAGTTGGCTCCCATTGGACCCTACTTGCGTATTCACTCATAATGGATACGGCGTGGCATTTTCAAATTTGTACTGTACTTTCAACTTTTTTGCGTCACCCCGCGTTTTTCATTCGTTTTTCATTAAATCAACGCGTCAAGATCACACTAAACATCTGGGTAACTTACGCAGCCCAGCCAAGCACAGCTATTCCGATGTTTCGGCTGTTTTACTTCACGTTGTCGGTGTTTGAGCAATTTGTTTCTATTAAATGCTGCGTCAAGATCGACCGTTGATTTGTTGTCCAATTGTCCACGTTGAGGTCACGACCGATACTGCCCACAGCGAATGTATCGATTGCGGAATCCACAGGTAACGACGTAATGAAGGGCAACGCAAAATAGCAATTAGCGCAGGCTGCGCTTTGCGGCTAAATCGTTTTGGCATCACTATCCACGCAGACAACAACAACCTTAAACACATCTTACTCATTTCGTTTTTTTCCGTTCTTACTTTGTCGTTTTTTGGAACTGACATTGACTGTCATTGCCGAAACTGTTATATTTTCTCATTTCTTTGATATCATTTACTATCTTTCGTTAGTTTCCTTGAAATCAACAGTCCTCAATTTCTAGATCAACAATGCAGGTGTTCCTATCTCAGATATAGGGATCTTTTTTAACATTTTTTTTTTGCCTTCTTTCTTAAATCTTCTTCATTCGATGTTACATCATTGTTCGAACGCCGTCGAACACTACATGATAGGTAATTCCATTGCCTCACCAATATCGTTTGGCATTTGTTGGAATAAGTGTGCACCGTTTTTGGTCCGTGCTTTTTTTAAAAATCCTGTGTGTCGAACAAAAAATGCATCTTGGCCGTTTTGGCAGAATGCCGATTTGGCAATAACTATAGCTTTGCGCAACTTAGATGAGAACAAATTTTTCTTCAATTGGAAGCTATAAAGTTGAAAATATAAAGTTTTATAAACTGGAAACAGTTAAAACCGAATTTACTCGACCTTAAAATTGTAATGTTCTGAACAATTCATAATTCCAAATATGATCACCAACACTGCCAGTCTAGAACAGCAGCAGTTCACATTGTTTGATTTCAGTTGAGACAAAGTGTTCTTTGTAAATGTTGTACACTGAATCAATATTGTCAGTGTTGACCAGTGTTTCATCCGGTTGTTTTTGTTTAGGTCACGACCGACGCTAGCCACAGCAAATGTATCGATTGCTGTATCCAACGGTAACAACGCAATGAAAGCGTATCGCAACCCGGTAACAGCAATTAGCGTAGCCTACGCTTTGCGGCCAAATCGTTTAGGCTTTGTCGCATCACTATCTAGTATCCATGCACAACACAACCATAAAACACTCCACTACCTCATTTCTTTTAAATTATTTGCATAGTGTCCTTGCAATCTGCAGTCCTCAAACTCTAACCCCTATAATTCAGTTCTCACCAGTTTTCCTATTTCTGTTCTGCTGGTCTTTGTCTTTTTCTTTTTACTTGTCTCATGTTGCCATAAACCTTCATTCGATGTGATGAAATCATCATTCGATTGACATCCAACACAATTAGGTATTGCTTTCGCCCAACCGATATCGGTTGACGTTCGTGGAATCAGTATTTTTGTAGGTGTTTTGTCGATTTGCTTGGGTGTCGAGCGAGAGAATCTTGTGATTCCGCCATCTTTGCCGCACCTCAAAGACGTTTATCTTTCTATAAATCACCAAATTTTCTCACGCACGCGGCGAAGGATAAAAGATGACGCCTCTTTGGCGGGTCACATTGTTGTCATAATACGTCTTTTGTATTCTCTCTAAAGTACGTCTCAAACGTCTTTCTCTCTCAAAATTCTGTTTCGCCAGACTTATAGTAGAATGATGGTTTAAATCGATTTAATCATCTCATATTTGTCAAATTTTCATTTTGTGAAAATTTAACCTTTGACTTTTGTTCTTTGAAGGAAACTTTTGTGAATCTCTGTACATTTTTCTTAACCCAGGTTACCTATATATAGTGGCTTAGTTTTTTTTCAAGACGTTCTTTCATAGATTTGAATGTGAATCGAAAATTTATATTTAGGGTTTTTTTCTTTCCAACTTCCCATGATAATCTTTCACTATGATTCACGTAATTTAGTTTTCGGTTGAAGGATAGAAAATGCTGACTGATATCAATGACATGATCAAGCTGGCCAATGACACCGTCGCATTCCAAGAAAAAGTGGCGCTCACCGTCAAGCAGGTACTGTTTGAAACATATAATTAATTATTTTTTTCTTTTTCAAACTTTTGCCTTTCTTTCACTTTTGCTACAATTTAAAGACGGTCATGACTAAATTCTACTATGTCGTTAATGCAATTTATGCGCAGTGCCTTAGTTAAATTATTTTTATTTGTAGGCTTGGCTAAAATGGCCCGCTGGCAGCTTGCAACGACAGGAGTTGGAAAAGGCGTGCAACGAATACAAAGCAAAAGTTTTGAAGATGTTGGAAGAAGTTGATGCAGATCAACAAAAGCTGAGGGTAAGTTTGTAACAAACATTATGAAGATTTTTCGATTATTGTTCGGAATTTTCTTCGGCTCTTTGGAATTTGTAATCTTTGTTTGTAAAGTTCTAAAACTTTAAAATTGTTTCCAAAGTAATTTTGTTTTTAAGGCTGCACTCGAGAGAGGTCCCCCGGCAGAAGAAGACGACCACCAAGTCAACGCCAATGAGCAGGTTGGTTTTTTTTGTTTTCTTCCCGTCCTATCGTTTGAAGGCATCAGGTCAAACGGAATACCGTACCAACATTTTGGACAAAATCATATAAAAGTGATTTTTTGTAATAAATTTCAAATGCCAGTCGAGCTGTAAGGCTATTTGTTTAGGTTATTTGAGTGTTGTATGAAAATCAATTTGTTTGTAAAACCATCGGTCAGATTTTACACTTTGCGCGTTTCTATTTGGAACGTTGAAGTTATTGTTCTGAGATGAAAATTTACGAAAACAATAACCTCAGCATAATAAGCTGGGCTGACCAGGGTTGACACCTGCACTCCTGTGTATAGCAGACCTCAATATTTCAGCCGAGCTCAAATGAAGATGAAGGCACTTCTCCCATCGTTCAGGTGACGGCCGCCACACCGTTGAGGAAGCGAGGACGACCACGCAAGGTGAGGAGAGTTCAATTTGCTCGAGTTGATAAAACGGCTGTAGAATTCATTTTCCCTTCGCAAAAAAAGCGTTTTATGTCAATAACCTGAAAAGAAAAAAGTTCACTTCTTTAAATCCAAAGCTAAGCGAAAAACAAACCCTTTTATAAAAGAATTTCATTTTGTGAAATTTAAGACATTTTTTGCTTGTGGAAATTTTAAACAAAGAAAACGAAAGTTTTCATTGAATGTCGTAACATTAAATCCACTCAAAGTCACTCGGTAAATTTATTCTGCATTGTTTTTTTTCTAATTAGTCATGCATTTCTATTCAAATTATTGTTTCAAAAGTTTTGGAGTAAGCTTTATGGTTTTGCAAAATTTATGCTTCAACAAGCAATGGCTACGGGAAAACCTGATGTGGAATAATTTGTTTCGACGATAAGCCTATTTAATTGTATCAATCTCAAAATTCACAAATTTATTTTTTTAGAATCCTGCGGACGCCACTGCGCCAGACGCCGTCGAGGAGAAGCCGGCTCCTATCGCCAAGAAGGGACATGGAAGGCCTAGGAAGCACCCTCTGCCCACCGCTCCCGTTCCCTCCAAAGTCAACGAGGGACCAAAGAAGCCGCGTGGAAGGCCCAGGAAGATCCCCCGCATCGAAGATCAACACTAGACCTGTTACTGTGTTTTTCTTGCATCAGCCAATTGACAATGTGTTAATATACAGTGGAGTTAATTGATAAATATGCAACAGTTTGGACTTTAATTGCTGAACAAGAGGGGCTGGAATTCATAGAAAAACAAAGCAACAGTACTACAAAGTAAGTAAATTTCCTTCTTGACACTCAAGTGTTGATGGACTTTTGCTGTGATTATTAAACGTCAAACACAATATCAGTTACATTTTAAGGTACTTAAAAGTAATTTATAATTTCCTTCATTTACCCTTGTTTTTGAAGTACTTCGTTAAGTAACAAATTGAAACCAACTGACTAATATAACATTGGGCATTCTGGCGCAAAAGCCCTCGATTGGATCCATTCACAACTTGAAAAACAAGAAGATGTTGCAAAAACCAGCCAAGGCTGGCAGCTCTTCAAAGGTTCCTTTATTGTGAGTACCGTCGATGAATGGAACATCTCACTTCCGTCAAAAGTTTTCAGCTATCTAGAGATGAAGGTTTGATTGCCGTAGAATTCTCCGTGTTAAAATATCATATATACATTATCGAAAAGTCATATCATGACTAACACAGATGAGAATTCCAATAAGTGTCTATGATGCCTCATAACACATTTTACAACCCCTCGTATTGTCGACCTCGAAGGGCATCTGGTCACAACCGCCTGCCGCCTGTTGTCCAGGCGCAAGTTAATCCCTCTTACGCAACCCACTTGCTGCCAGAAGCCGGATGACCTGAGATTGCGGTGAGTTGCCAGACGATTGCTATCGCAACCTAAAATTCTATGACAAAGTAGGAAAAAAGAGAAGAAACCAACGATGATTATGTGAAAACTGAACTAGGTGATCTTGAACCTATTCCATTCCACTCGGGTATTCGTGAGGTTTGATGTATTTTTTATAACGCGATCCATTGCAAACCGTTTGATTTAAATTACTATGTACCAACCCCTCTAATTGTGATCTTTTTTAATTGGTCTTCTTGAGAGAGCCGTGGATTCCCGTGGTCCTCTCGTGAAAAGTTGAGGATTCCTATTGTCATTTCGTACAGGATACCTGAGGTCCTGTTGGGAGCAGTAGAGGGTTGCTATGGTCCTCTCAAAAATGATTTTGCCCTAATTGATTATTTGGTTTTACCCTGGTTGTGTAGACCAGATGTAGACGATATCTACGTTAAGAGTGAATTAAATTAAAACATGTTTTCTTGTTTCTTTTCACCTTTCATCCATACTGGTTCTTTTTGGCGTGACGACAGTTTGCAAACTTTTTAAACGTCATCAGGGTTTAACCATTTTTTCAAAGAATTTTGTTCTTTGAGTTTGGGTGGACACATTTGAAGTGGACGGTGTTAGAAGTCAAGGTCATGCGCAGCACATGTGAGTGAGACTGCCATCACCACGTAACGCCTCTGCAGAACGCAGCCTTTCAAGGTCATTTGATAGTTTTATTCACATGCTGATAAGCCAATCCATATGTTTTCTAGTTTCATTTTGTTTTTAAAAGAATGGTGTGTTCTATTCTATGGAGAATCCGAAAATTTGTGCCAGCAATGCAAGTTTTTTTTAACCAGGTCTATAGAATTTTTTCGCTGATGACGTGCCCTACGATCATGTTTGTTAAATCCCCTAACAAAAGTTCACATGGAAGAATAGGTTTCGAAAACATTTCGTCGGGTGCTGACCATTGTAGAGTGCGGAGTTTTCAGCCAAGGGTAATAAGATGTAACAAACGAAAAAGTAATCACGTTTAGGTAATTGGGAAAACTACACCAGATAAAACAACCTCATCAACAACGGAACGCATTTTGATTTTTCAATTTACCTCTCTGTACCTCTCATTTTCCATTATTCCCTCTCTTCTACGCTAAGCTCCATGCAGAAGTTTATAGCTGAAAATATTAAAAATGTTTCCTTATTCCACCCTATTGCTTCTTCCACTTTATGATGGGACCTTTTGTACAATTGGTTGAGGTGTCCTTTTAAAGAACCTAAAACGTAATATGACCTTTATTATCATGACTAACGATTTTTTGAGGCGCACGGAAACATTTGGAAAGCTAGAGATCGTCTCGGCGGAGACGCAGACAATGAACTTTGAAAAAACAGTGAATAGGGGCCTGCGGTGTCCATTAGCGCCCTTTTATGCGGTTACCAGGTGCATTTATTGTTGCGCTGTTCTAATTTTTCTTAGCTGTACTGCTTGCCATGTAACTACTGTTACTAACAGTTCAAACCCGGTTAACGCGTATTTAGCAACAAAAAAAAACAGTCGTGGCAAATAGAAAAGCGGTACCTTGATGCTTTACAATTAAAGAGAGGCTAAACCTATCCAGTTGTGTACACATTTCAAATGAACGGATTTCTTCTGAAAGAAATAGTCGCTTGTTTATGTTCTATAATAGTTTTTAATTTTTTCATGTACAGTTATGTAATTTCAGATGCAATCGTTTAAGGACAAGGTGAACCAACAGCTCAAGGTGAACCTGTTTGATTGTTTTTTTTGTTTTTACCTTGGTTGATTATGTAGCGCAGATGTATATGAAATCTACTTTAAAAGTGACTCCTTAGATTTATTCCTCTATGCATTCTTGGTTCGTTTTCCTCTCATTACCACAATCCACAAACTATTTAAACTCTATCCGAATATAACCAAGAATATCGTCTTTTTTTGAATTTGGGTAGAAGTGGCCGGTCTCAGAACTCAAGGTCGTGCGCAGCACATGTGAGTGAAACTGCCATCGATACGCAACGCAGCTGAACGCAGCTGTTCCGCAGCCTTTCTAGGTCGGCTGAGAAACGCTCAGTTGAAGGTTTAATGCACGCAATCTCTGGCCATTCTGTCACTTTTTGTGTTCCGGTCCCATATTCGTCACAATATGTTTTTAGGCATTCGGAAATTATTCAAAAACTTAAAGGAAAAGGTCGTCACTGGCACACAAAACTTGAAACGGAGATTTCATCATTTCATTCTTGCCGGCACACCCTCGATGGTGATATGATGATTTCTCACTTCATCATAACCTCCGCTAACCAAATCTTTATGCGTTAAAACTGCGGACATTAGGGCGCGCAAACATTATTTAAGCGTTCAAATGTGCCAGCATAGAAAAGTGCCGAGCAAAAAATATTTCTCCGGAACAACTAACCACCTCAGTTTTTGCTTATTTAAATCTCTTCATCTAGTATACAGAAACAAGCCTCTCAATTGAGGCAGAAGCTTATTGTTAGCAACTTTAACTAATATTTTTGCAGTTGCTCGCGGTGAATTTTCAAATACATAAAACGTAATCTAACTCTATATTAAGACGACTAAAAAATTTTCGAGGCGAAGGAAAATTCATGCTACTTTATGCCAAAATCTAAAACTTAATTGAATGGAAGCTCGCTTTTAGCACATTGTTCAAACAATTTATCCGTGTTGTGTGCTAAAAATCAAAAACTTTAAAAATTATTACCTTAACATTTTACCTGTTTTTGGAGATGTATGTATGTAACCCAAATTTGTAAATCAATAAAAAAAATGATACAGGTCCGTCTACTAAAAACCTGTAAATCAGGTACAAAATCAAAAAGTTGGAACTTTTGATGTAAAACTGTAAATCCTGATCGGGTTTGTTTGATGCCATAGCTTCCCTTATTTTACATTTGCTATGCAAGCATTTATTCCCTTTTCTATGTGTTGATTCTTGTTATTTTTTCGTACACGTGAATTCCGATGGAGGAAGAGAAACAAAAGACGCGGATTTTACTGTACCAGTTGTTGCAGTCCTACAACAAACAATTGATGTTTGTCACATATGTTGCATAAAAAAGAAAGTGTTCAGGCTGATCAATGAAGTCGAGCGCTTGACTAAGGAGCAAATCGACGAGGCAGAGGAGAAAAGGGCTAACGACCCGCTCAAGGCTGAGGAAATCATAAGGTTCAAAATCTTTAAAGTATTTAAAACAGGACATTTTTAAGCAAATGCCAGCAAAAACTTGATGACGTTTCTGATAAGAAGTTGAGGGCCCTTGATAATATCCAGGCCAAGAAGAACAGATTGGCTCAGTTGTATGACCCTCCAGGAGCCTAGGAGTCGTTTATTCACATTGTCGTCTTATCGGCTTTGAATGAGTTGATGAAAACATGTTAATATTTTTTTTAGAGAGGGACAGATTCATATCCTCAGGACCTCAAGGTAAAAATGGCTTTAATTTTATCGGAAACTTGTGTGGACGATCTATTGAGCTCGAATTTCAATTAGAACTTCGTTGAAAGTTTTTCTTTACAATCCATCACACAAGCAAGACGGCATTTAATAAGAGACTAAAGGTGTTAATAACCTTATCCAAAGTTTTCTTTCACCTGTTTCACGTCCCTAATCAGGGTTACTCTACTAGTTGCGTCTCAACATCCTTGTAAACCGTCGTAATCATAACAATTGGTTGAAATCTTTTACAAGATACCTTATGAATTTATAAATCGTCTTGTATTTCGCTGAACATCTACATACGGGGGGTCGTTTGTGAAAATTATGAAAACGGCAATTGAGGGAAGCCAATCATTACGAACGGGCACCCGTATGGTTGTACTATAAACAGCCCAGGAACAAGTTTATTTAATCAGCAAGGGTTACTGTAGACGCCAGACGCAGTTTCCATTTGGCTCGCAGCTGTTTGTCCAAAAAGTCACAGCTGGCCTTTGATGGATTTCGCGAGTGGCCCAGGTGCTGAAAAATGCCGAAACGAAGAATTCAGCTGCGCAGTCACTCTTTGTTTCCGTTCGTCTGGAAAATGGTGAGGTTTCCTTCCATTCATGATCTGCACGATTTTTTCCTTTTCCCTCTTGCCTTGGCACTTTTATGACCCCCCCCCCCCGCATGTTTGATGCGACAGCTACTTCACCAAAAAGTACCGTGGTTTTGATGTTGTATTGAGCGTAATATGGGGAATATAGAATTATGTTGCAAGGATTTCTCACTTCATCATAATCAATTCACAAAAAAATGTTTCAAAAACAAATTCATTTAGCACCAATTTTCTACCCAACATATTGCGGTACCGTTATGGCATATTTCGACTATTTTGTAAAGAGTATACTTGTGTGTTTGTGGTCTTTTTTAAACTACTTGGAAACTGAACGGCTGAAGGCTATGGAACTGCTGAAAAAAATCAAGTTCGTTTTCCTGGTTCTAAATTGTCGTCTTCCTGACCACCGTACTGCCTCCAACACTAATAACTGCGTTATGTGCAAGTCAATATGGAAACATTATTTCCACCATATTAGCCATTCATTTGGGGAACTCATCCCCTTGTGTTTTTGATTTGAGGTTATGCTTCGCTTGTCGAACTTTCCTCCGGGCCTTTTCTTTTTCTTGACATGAAAAGTTTTAATTTTTTTTCTTAAAACCCGTAGTTTCTGGGCCTTACGATCAGTGCCGATAGATTCATCGTGATTTATCAAGTTTATTTGAACAGGTTTAAATAACGGTTAGCATTTCTTTAGATTGTATTTGCCTTCTTTATATCAACTTGTAGGTAGTCTTGGTGTGGTAACTCGATTAGAGCTCACGTTCAAACTATTAAAACTCAGTTTGAATCAGTTTGAATGGCATGTCACAAGAGTTGCACAGAGATTCTGATGCAAAATATCCGATTTTTCGACACCAAATACGAGAAATCCGAGTTTGCACAGAAATTGATTATTACTTGTCGTAAGTACAGCGCGCGCTTTCACGAGTTATGTTGATTAAAGGTTAAAAAAATTTGACGTATTAAAAGTGTGCGCCACACTTTCGAATATTTAACACAACCAAGAACTTAAGGTTTCACCTGTTTTATGGAGATCTAAGCTCACACAACCCCCTGTGAAATCATTTCCGTCTGATAGTGTGAACAATTCAAATTTTAAATGCACTTTTTGAAAATTTTGAAACACCTTCTCAATTGTTTTTTCTTACACATGCTTTCCGATGGAGGACGTTGACCTTCCAAGGGTGCGGCTTCTTCTTTATCGTGTGTTGCAGAGCTGCAGAAGGCAACTGTGGTTTGTTATAATTGTGTTTAAAAATATAAAGTGTTCAGGATTCTCCAAGAAATGGAGCGTGTGAATAAGAACGGAATGGACGAGGCTGAGAAGATAAGGCTGGAAGATCCGCGCAAGGCTGAGGAACTGTTCAGGTTCGAAGGTGAACTGTTCAGGTTCGAAGGTTTAGAAAGTGTCAGCAGAAACTTGATTTCGTGGCCGATGAGAAGCGAAATGTTGCTGATATGATCGTAGACACGAACCACAAATTGGCGGCGTTGTATGACCCTCCGGGAGCCTAGAAGTTGATCCATTCTGAATGTCGCCTAGGGGATATGAATGAAGATGTTGCTGTTAATCTTCTCAAAACACCGACACACACACACACTCACACACACACATACTCATACACACACATACACACATACTCATACACAAACACACACATACACACATACTCACAAACAAACACCACACACACACACACGTTGAGGATTGTTGAGGATTGTTTGGTGGTGAGATTTGTGTTTTGCAAATGAGGCTTTGGTTGTTTTATCAAAATACTTTATTCGATCAGTAAAAAGCTTAGTAAACCACCGCTTCATTACGAGGGGACAAAAAAGCTCTCGGCGATGCTCACTTGAATAAGATTTCAAACCCCCGAAAGCGGCGCCAAAATCGATAACTGAAAACGGTTCCTTTCATTCAACCTCTCCGCGCTGCAGTATCACTTCCGCCTTCAGGTTCTTCTAATCCCTGCTTCCAGGTTCTTTTAACAATAACAAGTAACAGTTTAACTAGTTCGTTTAGTTCTACCAAATATCACACTTTATTGTCCATAACTGCTTTATAATTGGCATTCAACAAGAGTGGTCATAAAATGTTTTCGGGCGGTTTTATTTTTGAAAATGCATATGTGCCCTCCAAAATATGTTTATATGTCTGTATAACCCGGCGTGATCGTGCGAGACATCCAGTCAATTTTGACAACAGGGCCCCTAAGCAGATCGCCTCCATTGATCTGGCCTGCGGCTGTTTACCCTGATTTTCGCAAACGTGCCATCCACGGCACCTCTCTGTAGTTTCGCAACACATAGCTGATCTTTTTCAATTTATTTATAAACCTTGAGCTGTATACTGTAGTGAACTTTCGAAACACACAGAGGATCTGAAAATTTTTTTGCTGTGTTTTGTAAAAGGACCCATTTCATTATATTGCTTGAACGATATTTTCATAAAACGGCACCTTTCTCATTAAACGATAGGAAATCCTAATACGACGTCTCACAATAGAGATTGTTTACGAAAATTATTGATTTACCGATGTTTTATAGTTTTTTGTCCGGAGCACAACTTTGAACATGTTTTGAACATGCCAACTTTGAAGTAGTAATTTTTCATGGAAACCCGTGGAAAAATAGACCAAATTAGACTGAAATACTTGCAAAAACTTCCTCTCCGCCGAGAATTTTTTTTTCGTAATTTTACACTTTGTCATTTTATAACCACATCTGAAAGCCACAATTCACTCTATCAGAATATTCTTTCGATCACTCTACTCCGAGAAACCTCGATCAGCGATCGACAACCTCAATCTGAAAGTGGTTTTTTTTTCACTAAACATGTGATTTAAGCAAGTTTTCTTCGGTATAACAAGCCTATTGTGCGTTTAAAACTTATGAAAACGGTTAACAAAGAATCGTAATCATCTATAATTTTAGCAGTAACTACCGATGATTCAACTGCTGTTCGTAGGCCTTTACTGATTATATACGGACAAGAATGCCTAAGCGCTCGTGAATTTCGGCAATTTCCCATTAGAAGTTGATGCACTTTTTTTAAATGTTGTATAACTTCTGCTCTGTTTTTGTCTCACTTTTATGTTCAGATGGATCATCTTCACTCGAAGTTGTACCGCCTCTTGGAGACCTTCAAAAAACAGAAAAAGTTTGTAGTCATGAGGAGACAAAATTGACTAAAAGTTTGCAGAAGTCTTGAAGATTTCGAACGGGCGAATGAGGGAATTGTTACTACTTCCCTGCTTGAAGCTGCATGGAAGAAGGACCCGCGCTTGGCGGACGCTTTGCTCAGGTTCGAGTCAAATGTGTCATTTCTCACTGGCGTTTTTAAGGGAATACCATGGTCTGAAGAGCACCTTTGACGCGAAGAAGGTGGAGTTGGACAACCAGATTGAGTTTGTCACGGGACTTCTGCCCCCTCCGCCGCCTGCTCCAGCAGCCTAAGACTTTCTTGTTCTTAAGTTTTGAAACAAGATTAAAATAGCGATGAGTAGTTGTTGTTAGTGTTTTCTTTTTGAATAGGGGTTTCACAAGGTTGGGAAGGAAGCACTTTATAAATTACTTTTTGTGTTTTTAACTATACTTCATAGTGTGTAAGATCACCATGAAATATATGCAGTTAAAGAATTAGAGCTCATGTCTAAAGTGGCACAAGAACGCGTAGTTTTCTGACGTGCCTGTTTCTGTGTCTGTGTCTGATGGACTGGAGTTGACTTGCCTTTTCCCCTCCAAATTTCAATGTTACCCCTTTAATGTTTCGAATACAATGCATTACAAACATTCTGCTTGTTGGTCTGTCACTCTAACTAATCGATTTGAAGTTTTGGCGCCACAATTTGAATCATACTGAACAGTTTCAGTTTTTTTCAGTTTGAAGTTTGAAACAAAGGCACTTGACGTCCAGTGGTTGAGACAAAGCACTTGACCTGAACTTCATTATCTTAAGAGATTTAAAAGCGCAAGAGATGAGTAAAGTGTTTGATGTTCACGTAAAGCACTTAAGCTAATGTGAGTAACAAACTATTAAACAGTTCGTAAAACCTCTATTGTATATTGCTGTGAACTAGGATTTAAGTTTATATGTTTATTAAACTAATACAATAACAGAAGAGAAACGAAGATAAGAACCAGAATATCAGAATCCCAGAGAAAAGATGATAAAGGGATTAAAGGACTAAAAGTAGCGCTGGCGCGCGATTACCGAAATAACACAATTAAAAGCCGGCTGGCGCCAAGGCTGTTACATATATTGTTCAAGTTATCTATATTTGTAGAACATAGTCTGGTTGTATTCTTTTATTGCAAACCAATAAGGGGATACTGACCCGTTTGTCGCTGCAATAACGTCTCAAAGGATCCCGACAAAAGAGAAACCGACCAGATGCATGGCTGTCTGTGCGAGGTGCGAATGACCTTGGATAACCCTTTGGAGCCGCCTTGAGAAAGCCAGGGACATCAGGGGCACATTAAATAACCCGTTCGTAACGTCATTCTTTTTCTAAACAGTATCATCATATTGTTTCCATGACGATTAATTGTGTTAAAATTCCTGATTTGACGTTTTTGTGTCTTGCAGTTGACCCCGTTTACAATCTTTCGTCTTTGCTCGGATATCGCATATACCCAGGTGGATTCAGATAGTTATGCCGGTATGTCGTTGTTTAAAAGAACATGGCGACATAACTATCAAAACTGTCGTAGTAGGTGGTCTACATATCAAAAATTACAGAGGCCCAGTCTTAAAGCTTGCAGTTCGTTTGTTTTGACTTCAGGCATTGCAAGAAAACCGTAACGGCCAAGGTCAATCTTCGCTGGCTCGCAAGTCGATCGATCAAAATTCCATTTGCTATGTAAAATCAAGAAACAGCACCTGATCCACAGATCTGACAGGCGTTCTTTGCTCCGCCCACTATCCGCGGAGGAGTGGGCTCCACCCACACCGTGGCCAATTCCGTTAATATTAACGCATACAGGTCTGTTGCTCAACTCTCACTTAACTCCTGTGAAAATGAATCATTCTATACACGGCTTTTTAATTTTAGTCGGCCATGATTACCCTATATAACTTTTGTCCAAATTCTTCGCCCATCCGTGTAAAACGAAAAGTAAATCCTTTTGTTCCGTTTAAACACGATTGAGAAAACAATTTAAAAAATCACATCGTCGCCAGCCTGCCATGTGCTTGTTGAACAAAAAAATATAGTCTGTGTCCGAACCTTCCCGATAATTTCATATAAACAGAAACATTGCTCGAACGCTATTTTGTCTGGTTTCTCTCCGCACTCCTATCAAAGCGCACTCCCTCGCGCGTCCGCAGTTGGCGCCCTTTCTGATCAACTCGAATCGTGGCGGGACAAGATACCTAGAATCCTTTAAAGTGCCAAAGGGGCTGTTGTTATTTGGACACAGACTATAGCGCATAATTTGAGCTGTAAACGCTGGATAGTAACTTTTTTCAAGTCAATTCTTAGCACTTTGATTTTCTCAACAATGTGTCTTTCAACGTTCTTCATCCCGCCACATACGGAAGTCAGAAACCCTGGAAATCTCTCTTCTGAATAGTGCTAGAACCTTTCTAATTGTTAAATTTTATCCTTTCTCTTTCTTGGTTTTACGCACTCACACGTTGAGACGCATTATGGGCATGATGCTATCCTGGAAACAATAGTTTTGACAGAAACTTTGAAAATAAGTTATTTAGCACCCCAATAGTCGCAAAACATACCTCTTTTCGCAAGATGATACCTTAAGGTTTGAAGAGGAGTTAAGGTCTTAATTTAACATCTTGCTTTAAAACTCACTTTAAAAAAGAAATTGATATATAATATTACAAAAAAAGTTTGTTATTTTGGGCAAAACAGTATCATCAAGTTCTATAGCCCAAAAATCGACAGTTTATTGAAAAATTAACGAAAAACGAGGTTTTAAGCGAAAGTCTTCTGAACGTCTGCGGAGACTGTTATTTTCGTTTTCTGCGAGTAATGTTGGGTCAGGAAAAGTTTTCGATGTTTAATTGCCAGAACACTAAAGTATCAAAACTTTGATTGAATTTTGCATCTTTGTTCTTGAATTCAGCGACAAATGCCCAAAAGCAAAAACCAGTTCGACCACAATAAAAAAGCTGCAAAAGTACCCCTAGAACCCGTTTTGGCTTAACAGAAGTGCAAAAAAGCTGTAAAAGACATTACCTTAATTACAGCTAATTTTTAAAACTTTATTGGCTTAAGAAAGGGTCTTCAAAAGTACTTCATCGCACCACCTGATGAAGCCAGCAACCTTACAATCTCTCCTTTGAGCAAAACTATTCTAGTTGTTAAAACTGAACCTTTCTCGTTCTTGGTTTTACGCACACTCGCTTTGAAAATTCGCATAAACGATTAACCCTAATTTTGATTTTTACTTTCCAATATCTCAAATCCCGTGGTACATTTAGTGCTTGAAGTTTCGCGTTTTTTTTCACTAGGTTTGTTAGACCCTCAAGCAATAGCTTCCTTGTGCCTTAACACCTAACATTTTTGATCCGCATCACATTATTTTAGGCACCCACGCTTTTAGGTATGGGGAAACGTGATATATTCAACTTTTGGAATCAAAGAAAGTTTTTGTTTCCTTTCTTGTATGCCTGAATGTTGGCTCAAATTCGTTTCGACGCCTTAAAATTTTCTTTTTCTCACTCTGGGTTCACATTGTGTAGAAGTAAACTATTTTTTCAGTAGACAACACAGCTATCATGGTTAAGAAAGCGAAGACGAAGAAAAGAAGGGAATCAGAGGTTGAGAAGCAGGTATGAGTGTTTAAATCTCACTCTTTTAAAGAGATAACAATCAAATATATCTTGTTATCTCTTTCTTTTAAAGAGATAACAATCAAATATAAATCATCAGGAATTTTAAAAAAAACATGTTCATTGTTTGTACTTTCTACTTTGTACTTTGTCCATATATGTTATTCTTTCAGATCATCGAGGTGGTTGTTGACGAGCGTGAAAGGACAATGACTTTTTACAAAGAGGGGAGCGACACAATCATTTTTGTAAGTTCCGAGATACTTAAAACACACCTTCCACATTTTTTCTTTTGTCATTCTATCCTGACATTTTCAATATTTCAATTGCATCTTAGTTCGCAGCGTAATCAAATAAATGAAAGTTTACAAACTAACATAACATTACAAGTCGATGCCACAATGACGATAGCAAAAAAAACCGTCAGTGCCGCGCCTAGTTAGAAAAATGAAAAACAATATATTACGGAGGATTTTAAGTAGGCTAATTAAGATTTTTCTGAAAGTATCTCATAACCTCCATATATTAATGTTTTATAGTTCTAGCCAATTATAGTTCCCTCTCATTTTGAGCAGTACGTACCTCATTTTCGGCGGCAGGGTAATTTCCTTCGTTACGGTATTATTATTCTGGCACGTAGGTTCAATTTTTGACTGGTTTTCTTTGTTTCGTTGACAGTTCTAAATATTTTTTGTGTTTCACTTTATTGTAAAACAATAGATGAATAGCGTCTTCAAAAAATGTCGCCGCTGCAAGCGAAAGTCTATCAGGCTCTGCCGCTCCCCTTGAGCAAGGAGCCACTATGGCGCAGGCGGTAGAGAGTTTGCCTATCAGCCAGACGCATTTCCAAAGTCGTCGTTTCCAATCCTGGGCGTTAATTTTAAGGTTTTCGATAAGAGACATTTCATTTGCAACGCGTAAGGTTACTGTATCCTTCTGTTGCTGCGTTAAATAGAAGGAACTAGGATTGGCACCGACTATAAAATATAATAATCTTTTACATTTTTAAACCTTCTTTGAAACCAGGGAAACGCAAACGCTTATCACCATTCGAATGACTCGAACCCCGCGTATGATATCATTTGAAAATGCGCATTTCCAATTTTCTATCAATAATCTGACACATTTTTTTTCTCTCTTTAAACAACAAAAATAATTTTTTTCAGGTAAGATCAATACCGCAAACGGCCTTTCAAAGGCAAATGATGGAAGGAGGATTGGAGAATTTTATGAACAAGAACAATATGATAATGAAAAAAAGAGAGGCAAAGAAAGTCGAGAACAAGGAAACACCAAAGGTAATTTCGAATAACCACACGTTTCTAATTGGAACGTTGAAGTTATGGTTCTGAAATGAAAATTTATGAAAAACAATAACCTCAGCATAATAAGCTGGGCCGACCAGGGTGCCGAGCTCAAATGAAAATGAAGGTGCTTCTCCCATCGTTCAGGTGACGGCCGCTCCACCGTTGAGGAAGCGAGGACGACCACGCAAGGTGAGGAGAGTTCAATTTGCTCGAGTTGATAAAACGGCTGTAGAATTCATTTTCCCTTCGCATAAAAAAAGTTAGCGCTAGAATCACTGCGTGTAAGTCAACATTACATTCGTTTATCTTATGCCTGTCCTTTTCCTATTTTAATGTGTTTAACACCATTAAAACGCTACAATTTCTTTGCATAGAGCATTGCCGTACGAACCAGAGCAACTAGAAGCGTATTGAAAGTTTTAAGGAAGTCTTGGCTCTGGGAAGTCTTCGAAGTAATTCACAGGCGATCTCATTGAAAATCATTGTTCTAAAAACGTTTGAAAATACTTAAAGAAACTATTACTCTTATCATTATTTTACTGAACAAATGAAAGTAAATTTTGAGGTGCAAATATAGTACCTTATAGCGGAAATAATAACAATTGTTTTCACCATGGGAACATTTGACTCGGCCGGAGAAAAGTTGGTAGTATTTGAACAGATTCATGCTGCACCTTAAGGAATCATTTATGACCTCAACTTGCTCAAAATGCATTGTTATGAACAGCTACGAACATATGTGATTTATTTCTTAAACTAATTTTGCATATGTTTATGTAATGCTTTTATTTAGCCACAATTGCGCGTTTTTACTTATTCGGAAACTTTTTGGTAGAATCATATTGTTTTCTTTATGCTTGCTACCCATAGAGATGAGTCGAGAAAAAACAAAAGGTGCAACATAAATTTCCTCCTAAGTCTCAAATAGAAACGATTGCTATTCCACTAAATCAAATGATACATCTCAGCGGGATGGGGTGGGCAAAGGGCAATTGAAATTTCGATAAGTGAAGGTCTTCTCTCGACTTCCTCAATGAGCGAAGAAATCACTCATCATTATTGTTTCAGGCTCATTCCGGCATGAATGCCTCTCTCGATGTGAAGGATATCGCTGCCACATCTTCGAGGAAGACAGACGGACAACTCAAGGTGAGGAGGGGTTTTGTTCGCTCTAATTCAAGAAATCTTTGTGAAATTCAAACCCTTGGGTTTTCCAAAACTAGCACAAATGTTGAGCTACCGAAAACTCGGCGCCGTGGCGATAGAAATTGATAGCCCTTCACCAAATGCAATTGAATTGGAGATCAGAGTTCATTCATAAACACTTTCTGCTGTTGAAAATGGTTTTGGCTTTTTTTAATTTTTACTTTTTCTTAATTTACACCGACCATTCCAGCCAAAGTTGGATTATAACGTTGTTTTGTGTTTATGTATAAACCTACTGTTAGCCGATATAGTGTAAAATACGGCTTGTATTTGGTTTGTTACATAACAAGCAATTACGGAGAAATCATAGAGGACGTCCAAAAATTAAGACAAATTTTCGGAGTACACTGATCTATTATGACCCTGTGGAGAGAAAATATTCTCCTCGATTCAGCTCTAAACGAAATATCTTTTTGATTTGTGTAAGAAAATAGCAGAAACATTTTTGTTTGGGTTGTTTCAATTTGTTTTAAATATCAATTTACGGGCTGGAACCAAGGGTGGCTACGGGCCGGCCCGGCCCGTGCCGGCCCGCTCTCCAAAAATTCACGGCTGGGCCCGCGGTCCGAGGTCAATTCCGAAAGTTGAAAAAAAAAGTTTTTTACTATTTATGTGCAGGAATTACGTTTCTATTGTGCCTAATGTAAAAAAACAACTATGGCAAAAACGTTTTGTTGGCGGGGGATCGAACTGGGGCAACTTCGGATTACAAGTCCGACCTCTTAGCCAATCGGCCATGAAAGACATACAAAATTTATATAGTGTAGTTCGAATCCTCCTTTACACAATATGTCTTGCCCTATTAGAACTATGTTTTGCAACAAACAGAACTTAATAATAATGACTTTGAAAAGAGTTGCATTTAAAAATAGATTTTCAAAAAAAGTGGGGTCGGCCCGCATATCAGCCACCCTTGGCTGGAACTGACACCAGAAATTATCAACGGAGAACACTATGAAAAGGTGTGCCCTAAAAGGAGCAGAACATGAAAAAGAACAAATAAAATACTTTGCTTTTTCCAACAAAACAAATTGTTTTTTCAGCATGGTAAAGCAGATGACCTACAACAGATGGCCCCTGTCTCCACTACACCGGCTGTGAAGAAGAGAGGCCGACCCCGCAAGGTATGAATAAATATCGTTATGAAGTCGAACACGTTTTTTGTGTAATGTTACCTCCACTTTCTTTTTTAACACTACAAAAATAAGAAACACTGACTTTCGAACTGGAGAAAACGTTCCTGCGACACCTTATTTGCTGACCAAACGCGCGAAACTCTTCCTTAGTCCATGTTTGGACAAGAATGAACGTTAGAAATCTATGCAAATCTGCGTAGGTGCCCTTCAATATTTCAACCGACAAAATCCATGCTTTTCAAAGCCGTTCCCAAAGGAACTGGTTAAGCCTGATTAATAGCTAAGCTTTGTTAATAGTAGCATAAGCAGCACAGTTTATAGTTTTGTTTTTGGTGGTTTTACGGCTGAAAGTGAATTTTGAAATAAAAAAAAATAGATTCTATTTGTGGTCCTTGTCTTGCTTTTCTGTTAGCAGTGTCATTTAGAATTAAGGCAAATTACACTCCGGTAGGATTATATTTTGGATTGGTTAAAATTTTAGTGCTTATCAACACAGCAACGTAAATTATTATGCACAAGATGTTTGTAACTTGGTTATGAAAACTTTAAAAAAAGACCGTCAGATACTTTTGGCAAAATGCTAAAATTTAAACTTTATTGCGTTATAGGAGTACAAAACTATATCTTCTCTTCAGGTTATCACTGCCAGTCCTCAGCAGTTTGTCACTCTCCACGTACCGCAAAGAAATGCGGTAAGTTTTATAAGTTTTATACTTAATAGCTTCATTTATATCTATGCGTTATCCAAAAAGATATTTCTTTTTCAGGCGAAGAAAGCAGAACAGAACATTGCGAAGCTCTCCGTGGAGGAGCAACACGACTTCGAAGACTGATTCCTCAGTGTTGTTCTGCTTGTTTTAAAAGAACTTGTTAATGAGTGCTTGTTTTAAAAGTTGTATACCTATTTGCGATTAATTGAAAGTAATGAAGGACGAATACCAAAACCGAGATGTTTTTGAAATGTTTTTGTAGCACCTTTGCAACACGGTGGCTTTTCCTAGGCCCATTTTTTATGTTACACTGTGCAATTTGTCAACACAAGCACTGCTGCTAGCCATGCGATGTCTTTTTAGAGTTTCAGGAGTCACTCACTTATGCTTACTTTTTCATTAACGTGCACCCTTTAACAGGTTTCGCGATTTGAATTTTTTCTCGATTTTCCCTTTTAACTGGTCGCATGAAAGTTGTTGGTTTTGGACACATCTCGATTTGAAAATCTAGCGCATCAGCTTGTCTTTGGCAATCGTAAAGTACAGTTTTCTTAAATACAGTTATTCCAAAGGAGGGGGGGGGGGGTAATGTTAACTAAATTTGAATGAAAAGTTTCATTTACCTAACAGTGTTAATCCAATTGTCCTTTACCCGTTACGCCCTCAACCTCGGCAATTCCCATATCTGTAGATACGGGAAGATCGCTTGCTGATATCTGTTAGTAATGTGGCCGCAGCACTATATGCCAGTTACATTACAAGAATGCTGTCTATTACCGACTTTCCGATTTTTTTGTCATTAATTCAGTACTGAGAGACAATCCCGAGAGCGCACAACCTCGTCATCAGCTATCAGTACGCCATTTATTGTGAATAGCTTTCCTTTTTTTTTATAATATTTATTTGCAGTTTTATCTTAGTATTAGTAATGTAATTTGGACTAAACAATACAATGTTAAACAGCCGCGCCCTTGAACTGGTTTGTTGATCCATCAGCGAAAGTCTTTGTGTTTCCGCCACTAAAAGATCCACACGTTAACGCCGCAATCTAGGATTCTCATTGACTTTGCAATTCATTCAAGATACTCTGAAGGATTTTTGACCACATTGTGTTCAGAAAGCCAAAATTAAATTTTTGAAATGTTGGATATGATTGGTTTCCACGAAAAATGCTGAATTTTTTAGTATGCACTGTTTACTGATATGGCAGCTACATTTGTAAACGTCATAAAATACAGTCAGCTTTAAACGCATGTGAAAAGCGAAAAACTGCAGATCTTATCACATATGGTTTAATCACTGGGTCGGCATCCGGATTCTCGTACGGCCTTCAAACCTGTTGATAGCGACGATTTGGAACCTATTTCTTTCCTTTCACGCTAATATAACTGACTGCAGAAATCACATTTAGCCAAAGTATTCCTATTCAATTTCTTTAGTTCTCTCAGTGTATCGTTTCACTGTCTCTTATGTAATTCTTTTCATTTAGTATGAATTTTGCAATGGAAGACGAAAAATCATTCGCTCACAGGAATCGTCTCAAAGGAAAGAAGCCCACGACACTTGAAGTTAGCTCCTGAGTTTTATATTATTCGTTTCTCTGACCAACAATTCATCGGTTTTCATTTCTAAATTTTTCAGAAAAGTCTTTAATTTAAAACTATCTAGAATTGTAGTGATCGGTAGTAGTACCACAAATAGCTTTGTTAAAAATTATACGGAAATCACTTGAGGTTATTTGCATGCGCGAGTCAGTTTGTAACCCGAAAGAATGTTTTTAGACTTACATTTTTTTGAAAGTAGCATTCAAAACGCTGAACATGGGAACTGAAAAGTAAGATTCTGTACTCTAATTTAGGGCAGAAAAAACTTTCTGTATTGAGTATACAGTTGTTGAAATTAACATATTCTTACAAGGATTAGTAATTACGAATGCTGTGCATGTCAAACATTATTTTTCGATTGGAGCTTCCTGCGTTTTGGTTACCAAGTAATATTATTAAATGTTCTCTTTAGGAAGTCGGACCGTTTATCGAAGAACTGCAAACGGAGCAGAAAAACGTGATTGATCGCTGCATTATAGCACCCTTCCAAAAGCTACGCAACGTAAGTTATTGGTTTTTTTTCAGTCTGTCCCTGTGTACTTTCTTTTTCGATGTTCTTTAGTTAATTGTTTTTTAGCTTCTTTTTTTTTTAGCAAAACAAACATTGGAAAGAAATGTAGAGGGGGTTCTGGAACTGACTGAAGTCTACTGTCGATTTCAACTGGAACTACAGAAGCTTGTACTCGAAGAACAAGGCAAGCCTTGTTTATTTGTGGAATATTCCTATTCAATTTCTTTAGTTTTCTCAGTGTATCGTGTCACTTTCTCTTATGTAATTCTTTTCATTTAGCATGAATTTTGCAATGGAAGACGAAAAACCATTCGCTCACAGGAATCGTCTAAAACGAAAGCAGCCCACGACACTTGAAGTTAGCTCCTAAGTGTTTTTATTTTTCGTTTCTCTGACCAACAATTCATCGGCTTTCATTTCTAAACTTTTCAGAAAAGTCTTTAATTTAAAACTATCTATAATTGTAGTGATCGGTAGTAGTACCCCAAATAAATAATACAGAAATCACTTGAGTTTTTTTTTTGCATGCGTGACTCAGTTCGTAACCCGAAAGAATGTTTTCAGACTTACATTTTTTGAAAGCAACATTAAAATCGCTAAACATGGGAACTGACAAGTAAGATTCTGTACCCTAATTTAGAACAGGAATAACTTTTTCTATTACCTACATAAGATGTGCTTTATCAGTAATCTGGTATATAGTTGTTGAAGTTAACATATTCTTACAAGGATTAGTAATTACGAATGCTGTGCGTGGCAAACATTATTTTCGATTGGAATTTCCTGCGTTTCGGTTACGAAGTAATATTAATAAATATCCTTCTCAGGAAGTCGGACCGTTCATCGAAGAACTACAAACGGAACAGAAAAACGTGATTGAGCGCTGCATTATAGCACCCTTCGAAAAGCTACGCAACGTTAGTTCCTTGTTTTTTTAGTCTGTCCCTGTGTATTTTTTTTTCTGTGTTCTTTAGTTAATTGTTTTTAGCTTCTTGCAAAACAAACATTGGAAAGAAATGTAGAGGGGGTTCTGGAACTGACTGAAGTCTACTGTCGATTTCAACTGGAACTACAGAAGTTTGTACTCGAAGAACAAGCCAAGCCTTCTTTATTTGTGGAATACAAAAAGGCAAGACAATTTGCATTTGCCCGTTTGAAGTTTTTAGTGTGTCGTAGAACTAACGGTGTCTAATATTTCATTTAAAAAAGAACCATGACAGCAAACTTTTCAGGACTCATCAGGTCATGCGGAGACTACAGAAAGAAGCACAATTCACAATGTAGCTGAGCCATCTTCGCAAAAGTCGGAAATACGATGTGCTTCAGTCAATCCAGCTTTGGAAATCTCCACTCGTCTTCCAGTAAGCCTTTTCTTTGAAACTTGTTATTTAAGTCGTTGGATTCGGCGGTAAAAATGAGAATATTTTTATCCGAAATACTTCTAGCTTGAGAACACTCTTTTGTTCATTGTGGCGTTGAAAGTATCCCAGCAATTTGACAACCTGAACATTGTAGAACGTATGAACAAATTTTCGCAAGTTGTTGTACTGAAGCTATAATTTTACCCAGCAAATAACGACTATTCAGGAATCGCTGGAACCGGTGCCCGTAGTTCAACATGAATTGAATGAAGTAACTGTAAAAGAAGAACCGCCGGAAGCTGAAACGAGAACAGCTGCCTTGCGTGAAGCATGTTTTCCCGTAAGTTTTGCCTTTCCTCACCTATATTTTGAATGTTGACGAAAACAATGTCTAATTCTTAAATATATATTTCACAGGAGTTGAAAACGATAGCCAAATCTGTTGTCCCAATGAAGCCAGCAGTTGTGAAAACTGAGGGACCCGAAGAAGATCTTCTTTCTCGTAAAAACGTAAGTTGCTAGCACAAGAATGTTTGTAATTTATATATGTTGACAAACAAAATACGGTTAGCTAGCGCGAGAGTAAAACAATATAACTGCAAACACTACGATACAAAGTTTAACATCAAAGTTAGCAATTGTGTTCACAGTTTTTGCAAGCTCCGTTTAGTGTTTTTCGGTTTCTTCTTGCACGAAGAGTGTCACTTCACCTCAACTTGTAAAACAAGAACCAATGGGCGAGGAACTTTTACCGATCACTCATGTACGTTTCCTTTTTGAAGTTTCAGAAATATACCGTTTCCCATTAGTTTTATGCGCTATGTAGTAAACTTTGTTTTCAGAATTATCCTGCTCTTCCTGGTGAGCAACTCAATGCTCGTCTTGACGTTTTGGACGACGACATTCCTGTTCTCATACTTTATGTCAAACGTGGTCGAGGACGTCCCCCCAAGCCAAAGGTTTGTAGGAATTCGGAACACTAAAATGAAAATGGAAAAAATGATTTACAACGGATTCTCTTCCAGTTCAAGGTCCACAATGAAGTTAGGGATTCTAATTGATTCTGCCGTTTTGTAGATAAATTACCACAAAAATATATTTCCCAATTAAAGTTTAAAAAATCATTGAAACTAAAGTCCGTGGCATAATTGCAAATACCCTTTTGGACCGATTTGCCGTTTTATGATTGAACGAACCACATTAGGTAATGAACATAAACATAATAGGAGATTCTTATACAAGAACATTTTAATATGTTTATTTAATATAGTTCTGTATTGTCCAAGAATCCTTTCCGACGCCCAGGAATCTGTGAGAAACCTCGAAACTTGACGGGACTTTATAGTCTTCGTTGTTTCGAATCCATTGTGACGATCATTGCGAATAAAAATTTACCAATAAGGTTACATGAATTATGTATTCTTATTCATAAACCAATACACTTACATGAATCATGGTGTTAAAAATTTTGAATGCAGCAACACAGATAGGTTTCTTGACTTTTTTATTCAGGGCGCTTTTCCAGTGGAGGTTCTTCCGGAAGAACCGAAACTTCCGCGTGGACGACCACGGAAGTTCCCAGTCAGTTCATACATCATGCCAAACAACACTTTTTTAGCTACCTCTGAATGACGAAACTCTTGCACCTGTTGCACCAACAGTAAAGAGGCGTCGCGGAAGGCCGCTCGGAAGAAAGACAAGCTCTCCCGTACCAACTGTAGGTTTTGAAATGAACCTTCAGAGGTTGTGAAATTTTCTTTAATAACAAAGATTTTCTGTCAGAACTTATTGTTCACAACTGTGTAAACCATTATCTGCAGAAAACCAGTCCGAGTCAATGTTTTCTCATAGTTCAATTTCAGATTGAAGTAGTAACGGGTCGGCCAATACGAAGCTGTCGAGCAAAATCTCGAATAAACGGAGTTATACTGATGAATTCAGAACTATATTATTCGCTGTTTATTGATGAAACGGATTCAGAATAAAGAAATAAAGACTGTCATAAATTTGTCCGGCCTTTTAATTAAATAATTGGGGTATTGGGTTTTTCTACACTTGAAAGTGTCGCATTTCTTTACTTCTTTTCATTGCCACTTCATTGATGGCTGACTCTTCTTATAAGGAGAAATCAATTTCAAGCGATGAAATGTAAAAACTAACGTAAGCTAACAAACAGTTAACCAGTTTGCTTCCGAGTTCTATGTTTGAGAGCTTTTAGTCCGCCATCGTTTTCTATATTCCAGAAATTTTGCCGCTCACTTACCGTTACGTATATTGTCACAAAGCAATTTCTTTCTTACACACTCACCAATGTTCATTAGAAAACACATCAGTTTCTTCAAAGTGTGCCATGTTTACATGGGTTATGTTTTTGAATTCACTACTCTGATACTAGTTAACTTTTTTCGTTTAGGAAATGTTATAATCTTTCAAAATGTTAGAAGCAACGCCTGAACCAATTTTAGAACAACATTGTCTAACGATAAATTTAATAAACTCTAAAAACAATCTAACTCTTACACTTTGGAAGAAGAGGAGTTTACAAGAATGGAAACACCTTGATCACTATATGGAATTGAGCAGACAATGGGTATATTTGGCTGTGGAACTAAGGGATAAAGTAGATAAGTGGGTAAATTGTGTTGATCAAAAGTTGACACTGAAATATGGCGAAGAAAGCAAACATTATTGGAATTCGTGTTTTGATAAAAAAAACAAACACAGTTGCCTGAAAGAAATATGAAGATAAGATTTGCCAACAAAAGTGCGGTCAAAATATGACAGCTAACTCGTCGCGTAAAGATTCCACAATGTTTTTTTCTCTAATGAGATCGCATGATAGTCGGTTGCGTGGGTTCTTCTGCGTGTCTGCCATATGCGGCTGTTGTTGCGTACACCCGTAGCGACTCCGCCCCTTTCACAGATCACCTGTGAGCGCCATTCATACGCATTGAACCCTTTCAATTCTACAGGGCCTCCTTGAGACCCCAGAACAATTTTTGGATACCCTTGCAGGAGCAAGGGTAGCAAGCAGAAATATATAATTATGATACTGAGGATTTTAGAGAATGTAGAACAATAAATCCGCTGCAACTTTTTTTTCAGAATTCTGTTTAGTAGGCAATTATATGATGTTTGTGAACAAAGCATGGTGGTTTATTAACTGGTTTTGAGCGAGTGGGCGAAAACTGGCTAAAAAACCGACCGTCAATGCCTTGTACAATACCTTTTACAGTGAAAGAGAAATCCGTCTAGATCTGAATTGCACAATAGGCTAGAAAATTTACATTCCTTCAACAGAAAGGTCTAAAATCACCAGGGCTTAAAACATCTGTGCTCTTGTCAGTGGTCATAAGCTATTTTGGGCGGAATCCGTAAGTAGCTGGTGGTTGAATGTGGACAGGCTTGTATGATACCTTTGTTGCAGAAACAAAATCATTTGTGCAATTCTTCTTGTTTAAGCAAGATGAGCATGATTTCTTTTCAAAGGAGCAACTTTACTCTGAATTGTTGTGGATGGAGAGTGGGGGATGTAAGGGGAAGATTCTTGAATGCCTCTAGTAAGATCAGTTGTCAAAAGGGAGGCTTGGCTGGCAGCGATGACAGACCCGAAAGCACAATTTCCACCGCCACTGGCCGGTACGCAAGTGTCTTTGGCACTTGCGTAGGTCATTTGTTCGTGGTTCCGTTCATCATACTGTCTTCATGGGTCCCGGGGCTGGATCTTGCAAGGCACTTGGAAGGCACTTGGTTGAAATGGTTTCCACAGCAAGTACAATCCGTAAGTACAGCGCAATTGGCTCGGCGGACCGGCCGCTTCGTATGAGAGAGTTTGGGAAAAGAGGAGAGTGCAGAAAATTATCAAGTCAGGCGGCGAAATAGTACGCAAAAGGCGGAGGGCGCCACTCTGCGCCCTCCGCTTTTCCCGTGCTATTTTAGTTGGTTCCCGCCACGCTTGCGAAGGTCGCGTGCGGCTGGGCCGTTCTCTACGTGCGGCTCTACTTGAGAATCTCAAAGGAATGTGCTTGGCGTGTTTCCGTCACGGCGGAGTTGCTAAAATCCCTCATGTTGCTTCTGTTCGAAGTTGTGCTGGGGCCGCCAACCACAAAGTTTTCCACATCCGTCGATCCTTCGCTGTGCCAGCTCGATTGGTGTAGCGATGGTTGATCCCTGGGTCGACTTGTTTTTATAAATATGACTGCCAAAAAATATAAATACAAAAGCCAAAAAATATTTACAATTCCACTACACCTCATTGAAAGGTTCATATAGCCTACAAAAAGCGTTTCTTGTGCGGAAATTTTCAAATTTCACCAATTTTAATTTTTTTTTTTTTTTTTTTTTTTTTTTTTAGAAATTTTTATAATCATAATTAAAAGTAAATTTATTCCGCAAAACAGAGAAATTCAAAAGAGATAGTAAAACGGCGCAGTAAGATCAGCTGCGAACCAATTCGCGCCCCATCTCACAATGGCCGCCCTTTATTTCTGTGCGCCCTTCGAATCGCTGCTACATTTTCAAATTGTTCTTGGTGACTGTTTGTTGCCATTTTAAAACCTTTTTTCTTGTAATTTTTGTTTTAAACTAATTTAAAATAATTTATTTCTCAATTTGGAACGGTTTGCCACCCGTCTGGCAGCAAACCACGTGCTCAGCTTGCATACGATGCCATTCCACCAGAATACTTTTAGTTTTTAATCTGTTTCTTGATTTTAAATTCTAAATCTATTTATTTAACGCAGGTTTCAGTTAGAATTCACCTTTTTAGACCCATGAATTACGAAAATATTGGTCTGGCATAGTTCTCAGAAGCGCAATTGTATCATATGAGCTGAAATGCCTTCTGCTTCAGATTTGGACATAGTTTTTGTTATTTTTATTTATTTAAACCGCTTTTATACATTAAATAATAATGAAAATGGGGTTTACGTTGCATTTGCGTTGACTGTTCGTGACAGCTGCTGCGATTCTCACAATAAGACGGTATTTAAGGGTGGTTGTTCCATTTTCTCTATAATTGTGGTGTTTTCACTTGTTTCTGTCATTCATACTTCCTTTTTTATATATTTAAAATACATTTTTATAGGTTTTATACTAAAGAAGACTTCATTCATCTTCTACGACAAGAGGAAGCTCATATTCGCCATTAGATTGCCCCTTTCGTGCGTGGTGGCGTCTTCTACTCATTAAATGTGAGTTTTTCTTCAAGTTGCAGGTTTGCGATTGCTTATTTTTGAAGATTATGCCATTAAGAATTTAAAAATTCGGTTAAATTAGCCAGTATTGCCTTTTGGGCCCGTTAAAGTGTGAGGAATCGGGATTACTTAAGTGACTCCGTTAAAATCACGTTGCTGATGCCACTTGGCGTTTTCCACAATGTGTATATTTATTATTGTTTTAAGTTTGACATTCTACGGTCAGTAAAATGATAAAAAGTTTATTTTACAACGAATTTTTTAAGTTTTCAGGAGACACCTCTCCGCCCGCCAAGATATCTGTCTTCTCCAGCATCAAGGACCTCTTCCCGTCAATAGAAAGGTATTTTTAGTAGCAGTTTTTCAATTTAACCTTGTTTTAGAGCGTTTGCAGCAAAATCGTTGAATTTGCCGATCCGGAAGCCACGCTAGAGAAGATGCGCTGTCCTGTCAGCAGTGCGGGGATCGGCCACGCCCGCATCACGGTTGCCTTCAACGCGTTCCGTGGTTGCTTGGAGAGAGGACAGGTATTTGGGACTTTTCGTTCGTTTTGAATAGATCATTTTTCAGATTGAGTTCGAACTCCTTAAGGGAGATTCCATCTGCAAGATGAAGGTAACGAGAAGCCGTCCGATCACCTACTGCGTCACTCTCAACGAGGGGAAAACGACGGTGAACAGATTTGTGCATTCATTACCAATACTTGAAATTTAGGTCGAAGTCCGCCAGCTGGGAGATGGTAGCAATGGAGACGTCATCGTCACCTACCGAGGACAAAAGGAAATCTGATCTCTGGAGGAGACAGCGGACAAATTCAAGGTGGCGTTCTCTTTTAACGCACGATTCCAGGTCCCCGTTGATCACAAGTTGACTGTCTTCGAGAAGGACAACGACACCACGATTCTCAAGACGCCCTACACCGGAAAACTGCTCACGTACAAGAGGAATAACGGAGAATTCGTTGGAAAAGGAGACGTTTATTAATGCGCGTCACCAGTAAGTATTTTCTGTAAACACGTCTTATTCATATATTTTCAGCCTGGAGCAGGTTCTCCGCGAGGGAGATTCTTTTACCCCGGTACGGTCATTGCTCGTATCCAGTCTTCTAACAGCGAGTCCTGTCGCCTTCAGCAGTTCACGGAAACCTTTCTCGAATCGACGAGCTCTTCACCTACGTCTACAATTCTTCCCATGACACGCCATTTTGAAGGTATGTTCTGTTTTCTTTATTTTAAATGTATTGCTTTAGAACATCCAGAGTGGCCCTACCTTGAAGAGTTGAAGATCTTTGCCCCCTTTGCTAAGCACATCGAGCCGATAGCTAGGAACGAGGACGTTTCCATCTTCGGGTAGATTAGAGTTAGTTCTTTTTTGTGTAGGATTAAAGATGTGGTTTTCAGCTCTTCATGGATGAATTCCTCCCACTAGTCCTTCGCCCTTAGACGTTTCAGGCGGCGAAGCTCATCTATGGACCCCGTACGAAACCTGCGATAATTTCCTTCAGTGTTGTGAATCACACATAACTCCTGTCGTCAACCGCCTGTTGAGGCAGTACCTGGAATGGGAGAAGTTCTTCGAAGGTCGTGTCTACAATGACCCTGTGGCTATACTGAAGGAGAAGGTACTTTTTTCTATTATTCTTTGCTTATAATGTTACTTAAGTTCTCGTCGAACAGGGATCTTGTCGTGGAAACCGTCTATTCCCTCACGCAGCTCAAGGACAAGAACAAGCTGCTCCTGGCTCTCCTGAAACGGGTTGGAAAGGAGGGAATGCACCTCGTCGCTTCCATGGCTAACAATCTTCGCGAGATTGGAAATATGTTCCATATATGATGTGTCGGAGCAATGCCGTCGTCTTCTCCTTGACAACAACAGGATGAAGTACAGAAAGTTCTTCAACTAGGTATTTTTCTGTTGGTTAACAGTCTAATCGCGTTGTTTAGGTCATCTGGGATATTGAGAAAGTGCCCCGCGAGCAGCCTGATAATCAAATGGTTCTGTCCGTCGAGGATGCCGTAACTCACCTTAAGGGTCTCTTCATGAAGATGAAGGCTGCCGCTGTTACGCCGAAGCAGCGCTTGGAGCAGAACGACTGGATCCACATGGTTGGTTGGAAACTGTTTTCAATAACGAATTCATAAGGTTTTTCATGAGTTCTTTTTCCCTCCTGAGATCGACAACAACGTGCTGCGTGCCTACATCGAGCGGCATTTTGCCGTTAGGGATGTGAAGCAGTCTCAGCTGGATAGACAGGAATCTGCTACGGTCTACGACTTCTGTGTGGACCTCGTCCACTACATGATTGCCAGATCGGAGAAGTCCAATCAACACCTGTATATCGTCAAGCTTCGCATCATTTCCGAGAATTCCTTCGAGGCCGTCAACCACAGTAACCTGGTTAGATACTACTTTTGCCATTTTATAAACAAAGTTTCAGTTGAGCTCCCTGGCAAGGAAGTACGCCGAAATCGGAATCAATCCGATCGGAAGTCAACGGCCGGCGATGACACTGATCACCAGAGCAGAAATGATCATCTTGAGGTGTGAGGAACCATTTGCAATGGTTAATAATACTTTATTTCAGGAACTGCCCCTCCAAACAGTACAATGCCCTGTCTCACAAGCTGAGGCTGCGGCTGAGAACATCAGAGCTGCACTCTCCCAGAATCTCATGACCGTTGAAATCTCCACCCACGTGATTGTGTGCTATGAGGAGAAGCCGCTCACGCAGGTTGGTTTATTGCCAGATATCTAACTCAATTGATTTTTTTAGGTCGACCTCGGTGCTGGGAGTCTGGAACTTTGGAGGACGACCGAAAGAGCAAAGCTCGAGTCAGACCGCATGCTGAATGTCAATGCCATCAAGCTAGATGATGAGAATTAGAAGCGCTTCACCGACAAATGGTTTGACAGTTTTCGCTTTTTACCTAACTTTAGCGACCTTCTGTTTCGTGGATAGCCGCTTCATTGATGGAAAGGGACGATGGAAAGTCGACCAGGACATCACAGCTCTTCTTCGCCACGGATATCATTAAAATCTATTTAAAACGGTATTTATCCTTTTTTCAGAACTGGACGAGTCTGGTGGCAGAACAAATACCTTCAATACATCGGTCACTGTACGATTCGCCGTACGATTCACATCCGTGAGTTTACAACGTTGCACAAAATCTCCTATTTTTCAGAGAATCGTCTGAATCGGACGGCGAACACGGAGGAGAGGTTTACCCGTCTTTTAAATGGTGAGTGACTCTTGAAAATAGTACGTTGAATTGATTTTCAGTGAGATGGTCGGCGGAAGAAATTAAATCAAGATGACGCTGAGCAGAGGACGAAGACATTGCCGCACTTGGAGCCCGTCACGCCACAGATGACCAGGGCCGATGACCAGGACGTCTTCTAAGATGAGCCCGTCTGCCACGCCTTCATAGTTAGTTTTATTGCTCACCTAGATCCAGTGTCAGTTTCCTGCTGTGCTGTCTGTCCCGCACTGTTGCTCGCTTTGGCTCGCCGAATGTTGGTCTTTTTTTTAACCGACTGTCGCTGTTTTTGGGCTGCGTTACCTTGTGCGTGCCTCTTGTAGTACTTCGTTCGTTCTTCTAGCGTTGCGAGTGGCTTTAGATCAAATTTATTTTACAATGCTAAATTTTAGTTTTAGTCTTAGGATGTAAAGTCGATTCAGAGTTTATTTTAGTTTTCTTGTCTTTTGGATAGCAAGTTATTCCTCACAACTAGCTAGTGTGATCAACATATTAGTTAACGAGGAGGTTTTAACATACCTTTTTTTAAACTTTTAGCTTTTCCAAAATGAATAGTACATGAGACCGGAAAATAAATATGTTTTAAGGTTCGCAACATTTTGGTTTTAGTTACAAAAGTAGACTTTTGAGATGGGTGAATGAATTCCATGTATACTCTCAACTTAGAATTGCTAGTGTAAAAAGGTAAAAAAAAAGGTTAGGACTAGGCTTCTCTTGGATTTAGTAACTGATCACATCAAAGTTTTAACAATAGGGAGTATAAACTTATTACTCAGTTCTTGAAGTTTAATTAAACAATTAAATTAAACAATTGGGGTTTTGAAACTTTTCTTCTGGAAAATAATTCAACCACTTTGCAACGTTAGTTGAGCGCAAAATTCTCGTAAGATGCTGCCTCCGCCGCCCAATGATAGCCTCATGTCGGTTTTGTACTGTGGTTGTTGGTGCCGTGTCGGTCGTAAGTGTTCTAGGCCCCCAAAATATCAAAAAAGGCAATGCCTTCTTTTTTTCTTAAGGCTAGCGCTGCGTTGTTGTGACCAATTGCGGTCATTCGCTGCTATTGCGCTGAAGTGCTAGTGCTCTTGTACTGTGCTAAAAGCTGCAAAATTGCTCGTAATATTGCCTTGTAAAAGGCAGCTGCGCGAAAAAGGTTTTTCATTGCTTCGTGTTACATTTGTTCATAAGAGATTCGTTTCACTCTAGCCCTATGGTCCTGACACTGTTTTATATAAATCAAAACTGGGGCTTTAAAGTTTTTATGACTTAGTTGTAATTTCCCAATCCAATCATCGGACTAAGATGTTTGATGATCTTGAATTTTATTTCATTTCATCTAAGCTGAATGCGTCACCGTTCTGCGTTTTTCTGTCAGACAAAAACACAGGTTATCATCCACTATACCAGGAAAACAAAATTCGCTGGGCTGTATTGCGACGTTCAAGTCTTGAAAGTTTTTTAAGAACTCATTAACTGCTGCTGTTAGCACTCGGCCGTTCGATCGGATTGGGTGAGGTTTCTTTCCGAGCTCATCTAGATCTACTGAAAATGTGCTCTAGCTGAGGTTAGAGTTGCGGTTTTCTCCTGCTTGTACGATTAATTAAGAGACAAAAAGAAACGAAATAAGAATGCCTTTGCCTAGCTGACTCCATGTGATCGACAACCTGACAGTGGAAGTTCATTACTCAAGTTAACAGCCCTGCTGGGCTGTATTGCGACGTTCAAGTCTTGAAAGTTTTTTAAGAACTCATTAACTGCTGCTGTTAGCACTCGGCCGTTCGATCGGATTGAGTGAGGTTTCTTTCCGAGCTCATCTAGATCTACTGAAAATGTGCTCCAGCTGACGTTAGAGTTGCGGTTTTCTCCTGCTTGTACGATTAATTAAGAGACAAAAATAAACGAAAAAAATGCCAGTGTCTGATAAGTTGTGAGAACATAGGGCCTTAGCCTAGCTGACTCCATGTGATCGACAACCTGACTGTTTAAGTTCATTACTTAAGGGCATACATGTTTGGAAGCCAAAGCTTTGTGCTGTTCCGGCATCAGTTGCGGTTTCAACGCCGTTTTCAAATTGTTTGGCGTAATTACTGAAACAGGAACTGAATTAGGATAAAATGGCTATTTGATTGAATATGTGAAATGTTATAGATTTTTTCATACTTTTAAATGTTCGTATCCGTCGATGTTTTTTATCAACCGATTTGTTGAGAATCAACTTTGCGTTGATGGCGGGTAGGCGCCGTATTCTTGAGAAACTTCGTTTTTCTGGGCTTGATCCGAACTTCTTTGGGACGCATTTGCGGATGTGCAGTGAAATCTAACTGGGCTACGTTTGTCTCCAAACTTTACCTAACAAGTTTGTCTAACGAAGTGTTTGCGTGATCTTGTTTTTTTTGTTGGAAGAGCCCTTTTAAAATCGCATATGGCTTGATGTTTTTTGGAAACTCCTCTTTGCGGGTCCTCACACTTTGATATACCCTCTGTTCCGTTTCCAGGTGTGTTAACAAAATAATACTGACCAAGGCAGGGCATATTGGTCAGCGTACGTAGAGAACGTTCATAGTAGATTGCACTTCTGGCAATTTATGGGTTGACAAATTAAATGAAATAGTTTTTAGGTACTTGGGCAATTTGGGAAAAAATAAACGGGGTTATATACGCAGTGACAAATTCTTTTTAAACCTTTTCAAATGGGAGGTATTTTTTACCGCAAATCAGGCGAAAATAATGTTAGTTTTTGTCAGGACCATGGGCTTAAGATAAACGATCTCTACGTAGGATTGGTCGCACAGTCGGCACTCTTGTGGAAACTTGTGGTTGTATCATTTGAAAATTGTATTTGTGCCGTACTGTGTGTTGTATATTAATTTGCCGACTTGCTGGGCTCCCACCTTCGGTTTCCAAGCTTATTTCCTTGGAGCTGCTCCAAACTAATTATTCGCAGCTTCTATTGCTGTCCTCTACACTATCCCATATTCTCTGTGTCAAGCACCTATTTTGAACTACACGCATCGCCTTCACCCTGTACTCTAGCCACACGCAGTACTATCTCGTTGTGCTTTTGTGCCGTGGCTTCTGGAACAGGATGGGTGCGTTTTTTATTGTTTCCTTATTTAGGTTACCAGGAGAACGTCTTCAAGTGATGAAAGAATCTTCTCGTTCGATGGCTGCAATACGACAACTACCACAGTGGAGTGCATTTTTTACTTCTTTTTTTTTCTCTTGTTCCGATGTCTTTTTGTGATAGCATCCCTTTCAGATTTCCCTGACAACCATTTCAAATGTTTGTTTCTACGCTTTGTGCTATGTGGAATGACATAAATCAAGAAGCTCAAATGTGTCTCTGTGGTTGATGGGTTTTGCGATGGATGGAATTGGCACGGAGTGATGAGGTTTCCAAACTGATGCGACCTTGTGTCTGCCACAAAAAGAAACCGAACAAGCATCTTAATCAACAACATTTTCTACAAAAAATAGAAACATTACGAATAGTGCCAACGTATGGCATCCACTGACCTTCTGCTTTCATACTTTAAAAGAATCTGTGTTAATCGGAGGTCTAAATCCACGGGACTGTTCGACGCGAGGTGTTTACCAACACTTCAGTACGTCGAACGGTGTGGGTCCATAAATACTAGCAGTCATTTCAACATGATTTTGCGTATGCCTTTAACGTTTTTGACCACAACGTACAATCGGAGTCAACGGAGTTCCATATTGACTAACCACAATTAAAACGGTATTATTACAGATAGACGTGAGGGCTTTGAAAAATTGGCAATCAAATTTAAACGAACTTGAAGTTTGTTTTGAATCTTGTTTGCCATTTGCTGCCTACATGTACAAGCTCAATTGGAATCATCCAGAGCCTTGCGTTACTTATATTGTAAATTGAATCTGTGACGATCCTACCTTATAAATTTAACGAGCACTAGCAGTAAAGCCAACAACAATGATTGTGTTCTTGATAAAGTTTCTCGGTGAGATGTCAGATCCAGTTTCTGTCGCCATACTAAGGAATTTTCTTACCGGAGAAGGTAGCGTCATGCCTCTTTTCGACCTGTTTACAAACATGGTTTCAAAAATTGGCATAACATGCTTCTCTTCAAGGGTTCGTTCCCGATCGGTGTTTTCCAAACTTGATATTCATTTCATGTATATGGGCGTATATGACCCAGAAAAATGAAAACATTCTAGTAGGAGCGTGTGTGACAGAAGAATTTGAATCACAAATGTCGTTACGTCAGATGTGAAAAAAATTTCTTTGTTCTCGAAGTTTTCATTTCCTAAACATACGTTTAATGTATTGAAGAAGCCTCGCGTCTCCTGAATTACCATAACGAGCAATCTAAGACGAGAAAAGGCTGGCAAAGCTTTTTTCGTGGTTGATTAACCTTGATAGTTTGAATTTATAAGCACTCTAAAGGAGCTGATAGCCATTCTAAAAAGACATATCGAAGCGGATTGTTCACACTTGTGTTTTCCTACGGGCTTTGCTTGTTAAAGCTTCACTCGCCTTAAGTCACGCGGTTCGTGGGCTGTATTTCATACAAAACATGTGAACTTGCTTCATTGCTCAACTGTCTGAAGTTTAAACAATCTTCAAGTGTTCGCACTGTCTTAAGAGGAGGCATTCGCACTCTTTTTTGTTATATATGTCTTGAACTACGCCAAGTTCTTATTTCCATCTACAGGAAACCTATTCTGGAACAAGATTTTCTCCGAACTTTTCAAACGGATAACTCAGAATATTTTGTACATGACTAAAATGACATAGTTCTTCAATGTGTAGCGTGTATATACAAGGCGTCACAAAGCTGTCTGTTCAAGAAAAAAAACGCGAATTCCTTTTTCAAACAGTGGTGAGTTTGCTTTGATTGTTTTTTTAATATCTTCCAGTGTACTTGAAAAATGTGAACTTGTGGCTTGTTAAAAACAATTTAAGCCTTTGGCCAACACGAAAAAAAACTTTCCACAATTTGAACAGTAAATTGTTCTAAGGCAATTAATGGACCACCCGGGTGAAGTGCCCCATTGTCGCCACAAATCCTGCTCTTACAACTGAAGCAATGTTTTGGAACGATGTCCTTCATGGGTACTCCTATACGCCTGTGTTTTCGATGACAACTTCTCCGTAAAGACTTGTTGCGCGGAGGAGTCGCCCATGTCTGTGGACAAAAGTTTCCGGACGAATGTCTCCATTTCAATCAGAAAGTCATTAAAAACCTGGTGAAACTCTTCAAGAACTTTCCAGTTATTATCGTTTAATACATAGGCGATGTTTTCGAAATGTATGGAAGTTTCTTAGTCTGAGAAGGGTTTACTTTCGTGGAAAGCAACGAAAGTATCTGTTCAATTGTCTGTTTCATCTGTTTAACTGTTAAATGTATGCTACAACCACAATGTCGCATTTGTGGAAGATTTGAAGTCTTCTGCTCCTGAACCTTTTTTTAAAATTTATTGTTCAGTTGGTACCGAATATGTACATTTATAAGTACATAAGTGAAGAAATGACGAATATGCGAGGACTTTAAGAGATGCACCTAACTTACCTTTAAAAATGAGTGTCAATGTCAGTGTACTCTCATTGGATAAAGTCGAAAGTTCCTGTATCTCACTAGCACACATTGTCAAAATATCATATTCACACTTCAATGTGTGACGAATTCATCCAAGGCAACGTCACAAAGCTTTCTAGCCAAGAAAAAAAAAGGAATTCCGTCTTCAAAGAGGGGTGAGTTTGTTTTGAGTGTTTTTATATCTTCAGCTGAACTTCAAAACTTTGAACTGTGGCATTTTAATAGGAACCTCTCGTCAAATTAGGCCTCTGGCCAACCCGCGAAAAAACCGTCTGTCCGCCACTTGAATACGTAAAATTTCAATGATTTAAAGCTGGCTTCTTTGACAATCGGTTGTTTCAGACCGATATAACTGAGAAATCATTCAACGAGTCATTGCAAAAACGTTGAACTCAGACCTGGTTTCTATTCTTGCACCAAAAATTACTACCATTTTTACGATAAATGCTCCGCTCATGACTCAAGCAGTATTTCGGAAAATTCGTTTCTTCATGGGATTCCTATACGACAATCTTTTCGACTACAACTCCTCCGTAAACACTGTGCGAAAGAATTGTTGAGGGAGGAGTTGAACATGTCTGTGGACAAAAAGGAACGTTTCCGGACGAATACAATGTCAGCGATTCAATAGTAAAGTCGCTTCAGTCTGAAGAAACGAAAGTTTGATTCGTTTCGTTGGAGCAATCCTTGATGTCACTTCAAAAGGTTCATTACAAACAAATTTCCGCATTCGTGAAAAATTTGAAGTCTCAGGCTCCTGAACCTTTTAAAAATTAATGTTCAACTTGTACTGACCATGTATATTCAGTATATTGGCGAAGGAATGCTGACTTACCATCAAAAAGAGTCTCATTGTTAGTGTACTTTCAATTGAGAAATATACATGGTGTGTCACTACTTGCCGGGACATTGAAAATCTTCAGAAAGTCGCCTTCCTTCAAACTGACGTTCAGACTGTCGAAGTGAACCACATTAATTATCTCTACCAACTGATCATCAGTCAATGGTCTTATAAACAAAGTCTGGCAAGCCAAACGACATGTGGACAAGAAACTCACAAGCTGTCTTCTTTGTACTTCATCTCTTTGTTCGAAGACATGCTAAAACGTCATTTTCAAAAATACTTTTTATGAACATACTGAATTCATATGTATCATGTTGATCTTAATCCCAGAGAACATTTCGTGGACTTCATCGTCAGAAAAAAGACGGGCCGGAAGATTCCATACTTCGAATGTTGTCTGAAGAAATGCAACTCTTCAAGAATTTTGTTTGTAATCATTACATTTGTAAAATTTATGTAAAAGCTGATTTTGTCCCAGACACGGAGAGCATAGCGATTCTCTTCGGCAAATTTATCAACGCATTTTGAAGCTTTGCGTAAACGACAAAGACATCTGGAGCTGGTCTGATAAAGAAGCATTCAGCGAAGGGTTGACTTAAGTTCATACCCTTTGAAGGATCGATAGAAGATTGGAATGTGGGATCGAATGGAAGTCCATAGTTATGAAAAAAAGAAGTTTAGTTATGAATTTTAAAACCAAAATTGCGAAACCAAGAAATTGAATAGTAGGCGAATTGAGCCTTTTAACAATTAGAAACTAGGTTGGTTGCAGCCCATTGATTGGGGCATGCGCTGAGCGAACAATTATCGACTTATCGACTTACCTCATGCAACTGGGCAATTATCGAGATTGATCAGAGCAGGTGTGATACATGTACATTCGTTTTTACTACGGATAAACGCACACATTGGGTAGGATTCTAGTTTCATCTATCCAGTTCATTACGAGCGTACGTTTTAGCGTTAAAACTCCGTAACGATAAAATATCCGTTAAAGTAAAGTTTAAAAACTTTGGGAATTACAAAAATTCGATGGTCAGACAAGAGGTTGAAGATATGTTTCGCCACTTTTGCGATGCGAAAATTTGTACTTCAATATATTTTTTCATTAAAAGACTGCCGTAAAACGCCATGTGTGTCAATATCGATGAACGACACACGATATATTTTCCAATCTTTTTTCTTTGCGTTTTTATGAAAGTTTGTGAAGTTTTATAGCTTTGTATCTGACAAAATTTAGCTGTTCAGTGAGGCGGCGGTAAAGCAGGTCTCGAGACAATTGTTAATAACTGGGGTCATGATTGTGCGAAAGTAAGTGTAATTGATGCAGTGGGTTACACACTCCTTCCCGGACATACGAAAAGTATCCGATCCCCGCCGCTGACGTCATAGCCTGGGATTCGACTGCGTTTTGTCATACTTTTCATTCAACAAGGGCAGATCAGACTACGCTCATTGTTTACAGTGCCATATTGGGCTTCCTAAAAACACGTTTTGTACGGCGAACACAAACTAAGTCTTAGACTAGACCCAGAAATCACTCAACAAAAAAAACCCAAACTCGAACGCACAAACTTTAGCTGTGCTTCTGATCAAAGGATCAGTAAATTGCTACCTTAGCTCCTAGACGTGCTGGGAAGATTGTTTGAATTGTTAGCGGTGTTGAAAAACCCTCATTTGGAAGCCCTGAGGCTGCCACTTCTTAGTGGTTATGCAATCTACTGCTTTTTTTCAACTGCTCATAAATAAAAGCTTGTTTTTTTTATAGATCGTAGTTGGTATTTTTTAATATTCATAATGTGTTTCGAATGTTAGCTGGAGAAAATCAACAAAAAATGTTGCATATCTGAAAGGAGCAAACCGCAGACGCTAAATCATCAGCCAAGATTGTGTTTATTAATCAAGAACGAATATCAGAAGTTTGAGGGTGATTATGTATCACAATGTTCTGACAGTAAACGTTTTAATCTACTAAACCTGAGTCTAGTGACCGACACATAGTGGGAAGAACTCTCACCCTTTAGCTCAAGGGCAATCGAACGACTTTTTACTATAAGTGGCACTGCTTATCACCACCCCTTTACACTCGGGCTATCGGACTGCCCACCCCCTTCCCGGCAAGCCTGGTTCCTGACGGCTTGTTTGTTGAATGGCAATCTTCTTCGGACAACTGCTATTCGTTGAAGGGACTTCAAGATCTTCTAGGTCTTAATCAGCTGCGGAAGCGAGCATTGCTAGCACGAGCATCATTGGAGATCGTCTGATGCTGGTTGGCACGGAAAGGCTGGAAAAAGTCAGTAGCACAAAACAGTCGAAGGGCAGACATGGCATTCTGTTTTTTAGCAAAGGAAAGGCAAAGAAGAAGAACCGTACTTTACTACTTATCACTGCTCGCGCTAAACCGAACAACTGAACAATACAAAACAACAAGACACTGTGTGAAAACTCTCTGAAAGAATTGAAGGAAATAGAAAAAAAACTGTCTGAAGGGGAAAGGTCAACATACTACCTAAATTTTTGAGAAATACTGATGACGCCTGAAGTAATCTGAAACCCTGAATGGACCACCGCGCTCATCAATTACCCACTGTTCGTAACCTAAATAAGCTTCGGGAAAACTGCCCAATGCGGGGAACATGCGGGGGCAGAACGGCGTCACACAGTATGACAATGGGGCATGAATTCGTTCTATGCGCACTCCAGGCGCAAACTTTACATTTTTTGGTCTGCCGTTAATTCGTGTTTTCTGAACACGAATCTGGTCCTGACTGTAGTTCTGAATGTAACTGCGACCAGTCTGAAATTACTCGTTAGACTGCATTACTGATAACTGAGATACCGAAGCCCGCTGTTGAGGAGGCGCCTGGTGCGCCATTTGTCTATTGCCACGATGTTGGTGCTGAGGTTGACGCTGCGCAGGTTGACCGTTCTGAGGTGGAGGCTGCTTCTGCTGCACAGGCTGTTGTACGGTAGGAGTTACTGGCTTTTGGCCTTGCAGAAGACCTTTTAGCATACTCGGAAGCATGCCATGAAGCACGTTCGCATGACTTCGGCCTTTTGCTGGAAAGAACCACTGTTATGAGAAAGATATTTTTCTCTCTTGTTTTCCAACTGCTTCTTTGGGAAAGTTTTCTGATATGGTTGATTACTCACACGACTGGCCTGTTCCACTGCCTGCCTCGCCAAGATAACAGCTCCTTTCGCCATTACTTGGGCTGTTCTGGGCAATCACAACGTTATTAGCCTAGCATGGGAGTTTCCTGGAATCGAAGATTTCTGGGATCTTTGGACCTTACAGCCCTGAACAAAACTTTCTTTCCTAGGGTGAGTCGGAAAACTTACATAAATCTCCATAGCTCGTAGCAAAATTTCAAAAGGTTTCCTATTTCTTGTGTATTCATACATGGTTAAACGCTGAAAGTTAAAAAAAAAATCAGAAAATGTATAAAAAAGCTACGTATGATTGGATGTAACAAAATTGCATATATGTCTAGTCAAGTCACAATGATTCGCCAACATTCAAAAAAGTACACCGGTTGATCTAAAAAACAACTTTACAATTTCTTGGCCGATTACACAAACTTAGTGTTGGGGCCACGCCCACTCGTATTCTAGAATATTCCATATTGTTCTAGAACGTTCCGTAACGTTCCATTTGTTCTAGTACCTTCTAGGCCCCGCCCCTTTCAGGGTACTAGATATTTCGCCCCGGTTCTCGATTCTTCTAGAACCTTCTCTGGTCCTATATAAGGCCAGAGTTTTCCCCATTTCGGAGCTTTCTCTTGGCTTTGCTCTCAGCTTATCTGAGCTTCGTTCCTCGAATAAATCTCTTATTCGAACCTCGCGTCTTCCCTACCTCCGGACACAACAACTGGCGATCAGGATCAACGACTACAAGAACTCTCAGCCGGAATGGACCAAGCCGCCCTCATCAACGAGCTCCTCCAGAAGATGACTGAACAACAAGCCATGATGTCACAGCTTCTGAAGCAAGTTGCCTCCACCGCTGCTGGCACTTCTTCCGAATCGCTGTTCGACCGCCTTCTCAAGCGCATCGACAAGTTCGCTTACGACCCGGACCAAGACGACTGCTTCGACCTTTGGTACCGTCGCTACGACTACGTCTTCACGCATGACTGCGCTTCGCTCGACGAGCCCACCAAGACTCGTCTTTTCGTCTCCGCTCTCGATGGACCTAGCCACGCCCGGTTCTCTCGTCACATCCTGCCGAAGAAACCGTCGGACCTTGGCTGGGACACCACACTCGAGACGCTTTCTTCGCTCTTCGGCAACAAGAAGAGTCTGTTTCGTCGCCGTTTCGAATGCCTCAAGATGACATTCTCGCCGAACGACGACCTCACCAACTTCATCAACCGTCTCAAGGCTCGATCTCAGGACGCCCAGCTGAAGGACATCAAGCAAGATACCCTCGAGTGCCTCGCTCTGGTGTTCGCCTTCCAAGCTCCTGAACTGGCTGAGTACCGTGTTCGCTTCCTCCGCAAGCTCGAAGAAGACGACACTACCACCATCGACGATCTTGCCAAGGAGTACCACATCTGGAAATCCGCCAAGGACGACTCGCAAGCTGTGGAAGCCGCTTCGAACCACCGACCCTTCGGAATCCAGGCTGTTCATCAACGTTCGCAGAAGAAAACCGATTCTTCGTGCCCTCCGTCGCCGTGCCCGATCTGCTCTGGAGACCACTGGAAGAGACAGTGCCCGAAGCTGTCTCGCTCCCAGAAGAAGCTCAACAACGTCTCTCATACCAGTGACGCTCGCAGCATCAACGTCCAAGTCAGCTTCAGCGGCACTCCTACCGAACTTCAACTCGACACTGGCGCATCCGTCACCCTCATCTCCCATGGAACTCGAAACATGGAACAAGATCGGACGACCACCGCTCGAACCCTGTCCGCACAGCCTGCACACTGTCGACGGATCTCCTCTTACCAACCATGGTCGTTTCATGACCGACTTCGTCATCCAGAACAACGACGGTCACACCAATCGAGGATATGGCTGGTGCTACGTCAGTGACCACTCCGATCTTCTGGGATTGCCCTGGATCAAGCAGATGCCTGGATTCAGCAATCTCTTCAAGAACATCTCCGTCTCCAAGACTCCGAAAGCCGTCAACTCCCTCGCAGTTCACTCGCTTTCCACGACCCGACGCCGCAACTTCGACATGATGACCGCGTTCGACGTGCCGTTCCACAAGAAGAAACTTCCCCGAAGTCCGTCTTCGTCCGGTTACGCCACGCCTATCGATGCCAGCGACGCCGAAGCCGATGCTCCCAACAGTGCCGTTCTGACGACGCCTGCAGGTTCCACGACTCCCGATGTTCCTCAGCGCCCGAAGCGTCAACGTCACCCGCCTGTTCACCTTCAGATTGACCCTCACCGCGTTTCCTACCGTGACCATCAATCTTAGGGGGAGGTGTTGGGGCCACGCCCACTCGTATTCTAGAATATTCCATATTGTTCTAGAATGTTCCGTAACGTTCCATTTGTTCTAGTACCTTCTAGGCCCCGCCCCTTTCACGGTACTAGATATTTCGCCCCGGTTCTAGATTCTTCTAGAACCTTCTTTGGTCCTATATAAGGCCAGAGTTTTCCCCATTTCGGAGCTTTCTCTTGGCTTTGCTCTCAGCTTATCTGAGCTTCGTTCCTCGAATAAATCTCTTATTCGAACCTCGCGTCTTCCCTACCTCCGGACACAACACTTAGGGAAAACGTCTACTGTAAATTAGACATAAAATCAATACTGTTTGTATTTCAAATGCGTTATATATTAATTAAATTGCAAAAATTAATACAACTTACCCCTTGAAGTCCTGCAGTGCAATTTGAAAATTTTAAAGTGAAAATAATGTAAGTATTCTAAACAATCAGTTTATTGTGAAATAAATAGGTGAAAAAGTAGAATATAAAATTAATGAAGGGAATGTTGATCACTACAGGCATTGAGGCTGTGAACGCTGATAAGACAGATGCAGATGTTGGCTTATCTTATTTGCTTTTGGGGTGTAAACTTTTCTTATCGATTTAACTTACTTCGAAGACTGAGGGCTTTAGCAGTTGTCCAATACATACGCTACACCTTCTATTCGTAAATATATGAAAACCGTGTGTGACCTCAATGTAGAGGTTAACATGGAAACACCTATGTAAATGTTTCTACGGCAGAGGCTCTATTAAACAAGATCGATTTTTCAATATAAACATCAAAGGATAGTAAAACTTATCAAATTTATCTTAATATAAATCAACTTCGTGGGAGTCCGAAAATACAACTACGCAAAAATGGTTTCGGCAGGCGGTTGTTCTTATTATTTTTTTCAACATTATTAACTTGAATTTTTACGCAAGAAAAACATAAACTGGCAGAAGCAATTGTTATAAACTGGTTCATGTTTTGTTTTTTTGTTGTTATATTTCTTGCTACCTTCAAAAACCGTTTCGGCATTTTTCTTGGCACATGTACTCGAGCATCTGCCATTACTCCAAATTTATAATTGTATCATAATCAGTCAGCTCCTTGTACGGCAATTATCGTCTTCAATACACGTACGCCTAGTGTGACGGAAATCCAAGCATGCTAAATCCTTTTTTTGTACTTTAGTGCGTCCACGGATTGATGGGAAGTTATATTTGAAGGGCTCGTCAGGGGCCCTTTGAGAATCGTATAAGAATGAAGACTTGGCATTTGGCGTGTTGCCTGGAAACATGGTGAGGAAAATCATTGCAATTGTAATGGCTCGTTTAACACAGATCCTATTTCCCATCAGAAAAGGTCCCTGACTTTAAGTTTTGAGTGATACTTGGTTTACTCACGGTGTAAAGTGACGTTTTATTTAAGTTGCAGCGACATTTGGTGTTTACAAGAATCACTACTAAAAACAAGTTAGGCTATGTTGTTGCTTTTATATGGGCTTCGCGATTACCTGTGGATAAAAGGATTCGAAGAGTTTCCATACTTTTCGGCCACCCTGCAGTTGAACTCACAAAAATCATTTTTCAAGGTTTGTCATGATGAGGCTGAATAAAGGAAGGTCACCTTTAAAGCAATAAAACAACGATATGTTTAAACTCAAAGAACTCAATTCGAAAAATGGTCAAACACAACAAGTGGTTGCATTGTTTCTTGATCTATTGGTTGATTAAGAATATTTCACAACCATGAAAACAGGGAAACAAGTCATGATGTTTGACACATTCAAATTACATAAAATTCTTTATGTTCTGGCACGTGTCGCTATATAATGTTGTTTTCCGACTGCCAATCAGGAAACTGAGGAAAAAATTAGGAAAACGTTCGACCTAGTTTTTTCCAACGTCGTCTGATTAACAACTATGAAAGACGTTAGTTTGCTTCCAATTACGGCCTACTATACGTTGTGCATCGTTTGTGGAACTATTGGTAACTTAATAATGGTTATTGTTTCAATGAAATCAAGGTAAGATTTGGACTTAGAAAATTAATAAGAAACAGAAAACTAAAAACATCATGTGGAATAATTGTCGCACTTTCCTGTCTATGGGACTCTGCTCACCTTCTGGGGCACATTGCTATTCTTGTGGATTTTCTCACTGATAGTGGTTATAACCACAAAACTAACCATTTTATCTTAAATTCAGGGCAAATTAAACAAAACACGTGCTTCAACTGGATGCTTTTACCGGGATTGGGCGTCTTTTCAGGACCACCGCTTCTTCTATCCCTAGCTTTTGATCGTCTATTTGCTATTGCCTTACCTACACGGTTCGTAAAATTGAAATACATATTGTATACAAAATGTTCAGTTATGCTGTATATCAGCAACGTAAATTCTACATCGCATCACTACTTATCGTTCCGATTTTGGTCATGGCTTCTCAGATCTATGTCTCCTCTTTAGACTTGTCGGATGAGTTAGTTTTTTTGCACAGTACAGTGGAACTAGGATCCGTGGCTCAACATAAGCTAAACACCTTATTTTGAATCGTCGGAAACTTCTTGAATATTCTGCAACAAATTACAGCTTTCAAAAAGTTTTCAAAAAAGTGAAAAAAAAATCGTTACCATCAAAATCTTTCTGAAGTCCAATAACATCAGCATAACAAGATGTGATAAATTTTAAAAATGATTCCTAAAATGGACTTGGTAGTTTCTTGATTGAGGTTATGGAAAAGTCAGAGCCTCTCAGCAAGGGGTTTGTCTTCTAGGTTTGGAGGCCTTTCGCCTATTTGTTTTGCAGCCCGTGGTGGATCAGATACGCAGTTGTTCACTGTTTTGAGCCGCTTCGTGATCTTACGTTAGAAGTTCATATGCTCGGGTTGCGTTCCAAAGAGATTAGCGTACCCCGATCAGGGTTTCGGGACTTAGCGGTCATCGTCTGCCATTTATTACTTTCACATCACACAATGCGTCGGCCCTGGAAATGAAAACCCTGAAGACCATAAACTGAACCTACAGAAAAAGAGAAAGAAAGAGAGAGAGAGAGAGATACCAACAGATACATGTCCTCATACTTTAAGATTAACGCGTTCATTTTTTCAGCCTGCGCCCTTGCACGGTTGTCACCGCAATTGGTGGATCTTTTCGGTCTTACAGTGTAATCACCATGGTTATTTACCCACTTACAACTGTAATCTATGTGTTCATAATTGTCTGGGTCAATTGCAAAGGAGCATGTAAGAATCTTTGCATCTGAAAGCCTTTTATAATTTAGCCACTCATTACAAAGCGTTGTATAAATCTGTGACTGTTCAAGTTCTTTTACTTATTTTTGCTTGGGTTTTTACAACATGTGTACTTCAGATTTTACCCCTGTTAAAATTAAACCATGACGGAGAAGGCTTTGTGATGAAACACGCTGGGATTGGAATCAACACAGCGATTGCCAGCCACTTTTTCGTGTTTTACAATTGCTCGTTGGTTACTTAATCGTTTGTCCCAAACATTATCAGAACATTTAGCAATAATTTGTTTTCAGGTGTCTTTACCGATCGGAAATCCGCGCGTTGTTTTCGTCGTCCAAGAAGCCGAGCATTCACGTTTCGACAATGTATGACCTGGGGCAACGGCGTTTTACCTTGAGTCAAAACAAACTTTTGAATTGAGCAGTGAACCAAAAGAAAATATATTGTTTTTCTTGCATGCTGACCGATTTCTTGTCTATCATGTACAAAAATAGTTGATTTATAGATACAGGATTGGCTTCATCTCAGCATTTTTCTCGTATTCCACTGAAAAGCAAAGTTTCCGTGTTCAAAATGGTAATGCGAATGTGCAAAAATCAATAGATTTTTGTTCATTGTGGCATATACAACTTTGGGATATGCAAATTTATACTACCGTTCAAAAGAATCCAAATCCCTTAAGAAGGACAAGCGCATTGAGACATTTTAAATCTCTGCACCGAAATTTAATTTATGCTGTCCTACTACCATGGATCTTCGTAGAGCGGTATGATTCTGTCGCAAGCAATAAACAATTTCTTTAAAGGAAAAGTTTTGTTTGTTTTTTGTTCCTTCAGTCTAATTTACTGAAATGGATAGCAACCGTTTTCAGAGAAAATTCATGAAACAATTTGTTTTTGAATTGACAAAAGCCAACCTTGAGCGTCATAGGGTTCTATGCTTATAACTGTAAGCTAAGTCAAAAGTAAGCAATGTTGAATAATGTAAAGTTTCTAAAATGTGAACATCTTGTTGGAGAAAGAAAGAAAGAGCAAAAAAAAGCAGCCAGAGCAGACCAATTTTTAAGAAAGGGTGATAGATGAGACAAAAATTACTGTTGAAACTAAAAAAATTACATTTTCCAGCACAAAACTTTCGCCAGGGAACGCTGTGCACAGTTTTGGCTAGAAAGTATTAAAAAAAGCCGTTTTTTTACAGTATTTATATTTTCCCTGAAGTATCAATCCCTTAAGGAAAATGGAGATTTTTTTTTATTCAAATTCTACTCTTTGTGTGACTTTAGCTGTTTACCACAAATACAAATAAAAAATATTCAACAAAATAATTCATTTGTTCAAGAAAAAAAGGTTTTTTTTTGGTTTGGAAATTTAAGCGATGCTGTCGCTGGTGGCTCTTCTGAAGAAATATTTGAATGTATCTTTCAATCCTTTTGTCCTGAGTCCTGACAGTTGCTTCATTGGCAGCGTCTTGCAAATTTCTCCTAAAAAATGTTTGTAATTTATGTATGCATAAAATCATTTACGCATGGAAATGTCCAGAGCTATCGTCGTATGCAGTAGCAATATTTTTACGTTCGCATGAATCTTCTCGATGTTGAATAAAGCGCCTAAAAAAATGAGTGTTCAGCCCAAATTTAAGTTTTGTTCTGTTTTGTTTTGAGTGATGTTTTGATAAAAACAACATTTTCGTTCTACGCTTGGAACCTTAAACAAAAATGCTGCATTTTAAAAAAGGTATGTTAAACAAACTGGACCTTTTGTTTCAAATATGAGTTAACATAATTTTATTTGTTTGAAACTTACCTTTTCGTGATGTTACCTGTCATATAATAATTTTTTCTTCCAATTTTACTGAGTTTGATGTAGGCAGCCCATAGACAAATTTTTGAACGAATAATTTTAAAGACCGGAGAACAAAGTTCGGGACATTTGAGCTTGGATCTTTAATGCTAGACGAACACATTGACATGATAAAAGAACGCAGACACAGTCGCTTATCAATTTTGATAACGTGTCCTTCGAACAAAAAAAAAACAACCGGCACTTTATCTTCTCAGTCTTCCTCGGGATCCGGACACAAAAACCACTACCTGCAAGGATATTCGTTCAACAGTCTAAGGGTGGCTCAGAGCCGGCCCGCGGCATACGTAAAAATTTCTAGTCAGAAAAAGTTAGAAAAACTGCCTTAAAAAGCTGCACATAACAGTTACACAATACAATAAAGGTTTGGTCGACGTGGGTTTGAACTGGGAGAACTTTCGACCTCTCAGCCACAAGGCAAGGAAAATTATAAAAATTTACAAGGGTAGTTCGAATTCTCCTTCCCACAGTACGTTTTGCACAATGAGAACTTTTTTTTTCAACAAAAATAACTTTATTAAAATGTGGCTTTTATAGGAGTCCCCTTGTTCCTCCCATTCCAACAAAACCTGGTACACAAGCACGTCATCGGTAAACTAACAAACCATTCATTTCATAGTTGCCTTTTCAACTGTTTTCTTGCGTTTTTAATGACTTTAGCAAAACATGTCATGCGCGTGGTTCGATAACCAATTTTCCTTTTGATCCATACGAAACATATTCACTTTTATCGTCTCTTTGCTTTTGTTTAAATATAATTTAACTGTAGTCTATCCATATTTAAAAACAATAACACAAGAAACGTTCCAGTGAAGAGCAATGATAAAGAATCTATTCATATTCAAGTACAACAACACAAGAAACGTTCCAGTGAAGAGCAATGATGAAGAATCTATTCATATTCAAAAACAATAACACAAGAAACGTGAAGAAGAATGATGAAGAAGCGAAGAGAAGACTGCGGCAGGTTGAAGGCAAAAGGAAGGAGTAAGGTAGATCTGGAGGGCCATCATTCCTAAAAGTTTCAGAGTTGTTAGAAGATCTGTCTTTGAAAACCTGTCCAAATCCTCCAAATAAGGCGTCAAAGATGATCTCCTCCATGTTTTCCTTATTGGCTGGGCTCAGAGTGGGTCGTGGCGCTTTTTGTCCCTTGCGGTAGTTCCTCGCGTCCTCGTTCTGTTGGCTCTGTTGTCCAGTGGGATCCCTCAGCAGGCCTGAAAATGTAAATGAAAACAGAGAAAGTGTTTGAAAACTGAAAACAAAGGAAACAGAAGAAAAACATTTTTACAGCTCATGGACAGTTTTTCATGCAACTGTGGTTTTATAAAAATTGCATATGCCGGTAATGTCAAAAAAAGTTTTGACAGTACTTCTTAAAAAGTCAATTTTTCATTAAAATGTTGGTTCCAAGAAGAGGCTAAAATTAATTACAAATCAGCCTGTGACCGATATACAGGCCATGAACCTCCTGTCGTAGCGCCGAATTTTTCAAAAAGTTTTTGTTTTTTGTTTTTTTGATTAAGGCAAACTGCCTATTTTGACGCCATAACGCTTCAAACCATTAGTGTTTGGCTGTTTGTGCATGTTGGTCATGCACAGACAGCCAAACAACTTCTAAATTTGACCTGTTTAAGAGAAACTTCAAAAACGCACTTTTTCCCGACTTTTCTAAGTGCCTTTATGCTTATACAACAACACCTAATTTTTGAAAATTTTGAATAGCTCCCGCCTACATTTGAAGATCAAAGTGAAAATTTGGCTAGAAGCTCGAATGGAGTACCTCATGAAAAAAAAATTCAGTTTCATTTACAGGAAAATTGCCTAATTTGCATATTTTGCTCGAAAACGGGGTGTCCATATACTTAGTCAACAGCGCGTATTAAAAAACTTACTTTGAATTTCGTGGTGTTCCAGAAAACGACTTTCGCACCCGTTCTCATCAAAGTTGAGCCTGGCGTAGGAGCCACCACATCTAAATTCTTGATTTTTGAACTATGATGATTACTGAATTACCCGTCCTTCAGAAGAACCCGGGCGTAGTTCGGGTTCCTGCAGTGGGGGATGTTGCACTTGTAGTCGCACTGCCCAGTGCAGGAATTGAACCAAAGGTCCCTCGGGCACACCTTCTCCTCAAACGATCCATTCTAAATGAACGGAATTGATGCAGTTTTTAAATCTTAAAAGTCTCGAGATAATTTGTTTGCTTCGTATTCACCTTATACCGGCATAATTTCATTAATTTGATGAATGAAAAAAATAAAAAACGGCTTTCCGTCTATTGGGCTACTGTTGCCCAAGTTAGCCATATTCGCCATTAAAAAGGGAATGAAATTTCGAAAAAGAAATGTTTTTTAGGCTGAAGCACCGAGAAACTGCAAAAGTCTTAAAAGAGTACTTTGTAAGAGACATAACGAAACGATCAGGAAGTTTTAAAACTTGTAGACGCGGGCGACGCTAATTACGGTTCTGGCTAGATCTTAGTTCTGGCTACTTGAGGCGTTTTTTGTATATAATGCACGTTCTAAAAAAAAATTTGATGAGGCAAAATAACAAGTAGCAAGGAATGTGTAGAATTGAATTGGACGGGTGCACTTCTGCGAAACAGTTTACTTCACAGTTTTAATGGCTGCCTCTCGAGTGCTGTAAAACATGCGCCTTAAAGTGTTCAAACGTTTTTTTGCAAAATATTTTTCTTTCTCACTGCCTAGCAATATAAATAAACAACGTTTTCAAAACAAAAATTCGCCACACGGTATATAATGTGTTACAGCAGCTAAACATCGGACACATCACAGAATTCACTTTTGTCTATGAAGTTTAACCACGGCCGTCTCTCTCAGTTTAAGATACACGTTTCTAGCAACCTGCAACACGCAGCATATTTGTGAGTTTAGTTTGGGTAGTCCTAAACTTGAGTAACTGTTGAGGTAAACTTTGGATCCAAAATGGGGGGGGGGGGCATTTCATTTAAAAAAAGAGCTAAATCGAAAACGCAAACTTGTTCTGTCACACATCACAAATGAAAAATAAGAGACAAGAGACTTAAACTATTCGGAAAAGTTTGAATTCTCCTATATTGCGGCCTTCTTTGTTACCGTATATGTCTTGAAATGATTGTTTTTTTTAAGAAAACCGTCATCAGATGACTCAAACAGATATACACAAAAAACAAAGTCAAGTAGTGCTAGAAAAATTTATTATTGTATGATTTGGTCAAGTCGGGTTTGCTAGCTTTCTTGTTTGAAGGTCCCACCTAATTGACAAAATACAACATGTCAACTAATGTTACACGATAACTATTGTTTTTAAGCCTAAGCTTTCTACATTCGTAAATATATGCATCTAAGCCTAGCCAGTGATTTATGCAAGCGATATGTTAGAAATTCCGCGAACTTTATAAAATTTATTAATGAAGATTTTTGATTTAACAGAAATAGAGCGAAATCATTACTAATTTGATGAAATGACGATTAATGAGAAAGTTGTTAACAAACTCACGTCTCCGCATCTGGTGTAACTCTTGGTGCATCCGATGACGAGGTCTCCTCCGGGGCAGCTCAGGCATTCCTCGGTCTTGTTCACGATCTTGATCCCTTGGGCGGCCTGCTCTAAAACAAATTTTGCTCAGCGATTAGAATGAAATTTTAATCAACGACTTTAGTGAAACAACAAAGTTGGTTAAAAACTAACTGTTGACTCCGGAAAAGAGGCAAATGGAGGTCTCGTCGCACATGCTGGCAGCGTGCATCCAGGGCTCGAGGCATCTTAAGAAAACAGTTGGGTAGTACTATTACTAAATATTACCCGGCCTTGATGACCTTGTTCCTGAAGAAGATGGGCTCGGAGCACTGGTGGATGAGGCACTTCAGCTCGCACCTTTTGTGACAGGGGGAGTAAAAGAGGTCCACGGGGCACGTGTGGTGATGCGCCCCTTCCTGAAAACAATGTTTGCACATGTTGGTCGAATTATGTTGTTGTTTCTGCCTGATTGGAGAGTTTCTATCAAGACCAACGTTTAAACTTTTAGAAAAATAGGTTTAGTAAACAGATATACGATTTGTTAGCAGCCAGTTTTCAAAATTGCTGTTAATTTTCGATGTGTAAGGAACGTTGATTTGTTTTGACAAACATCTCAGTTCTGCTAAGATATGACACCAAATGTTTTACGGAAAGATGATCGTTGCAAAAGCAAATGATTGGTTGTTTAATCATAAACACCAGCGTTTTTTCCTTCTCTAAAATTTACCGTTCGGAGATAAATGAGATAAATGGCGTCTTGGCTTGTGCTATAAATAAACAACAAAAAAAACGGAGAAACGCAAACAAAATGGAGAGGATGAAAGAAGACGAAAAAGTTAGATTGAGAAAGATAAAAATTTTGGTTAAAGCGCTTAGGAATTTTTACATGATACGTTTGACTTCGTTAGGACGTTTGTTATTTCTTTCTCGAAAATTCTGGCTCAGTTTTCCAAACCCTACTGATCACAAAAACAAAATATGAAGTTTTAAAAATAGAATAAAACTAACCGCATCACACACGGTGTAGTGTTGGCTGCAGCCAACAACATACTCCCCAGGCTGGTCCTCCTGACAGCGAATCTCTCGCTGCTCGATGGGTGAGCCAACCACGTTGGCAGCAGCGATCAGGACAAAGGTGAGCAGAAACACGAACATATCTGAAAACTGCACAATATATTAGGATGAAACAGGAGAAAACGAATTAATATTGAGATTTGGGGGAAATGCGTTTTTTTTTTTTGGAATACGTCTGACCAGACTATTAACGTGCGTGGATAATCGATGACCAGCATGTGAACGTGAGAGATAACATCAAAGGACACGATTTTCTCATTATGCACGACCAATGCTTGGCTCTTTCACGGCAAAAAGATGGATTTCCTACAAAATAGGAAATTAAATCATTATACGGAAAGTGTTTATTTTACAAAACAAAATCTTTTACAAAATCACATTGTTGTCGTGATAAGCCGTTCTCCACAGCGACCACCCTGCTTTTTCGTGAGTGCGGCACTTTACAACAAAGGACGTTCAAAGATTTAGTGACTTGCACTGAGAGAGCGGCAAATGTTTTCTTCTTTTTGAGCGTGGGACTTATTGACAGGCCAAAAACGATGGGCAGAACAGCATATGGATGACTATGTTCAATAGTTTGTGTCTTGGAAACGCGCAATAAACAATGAGAACCGTATTGTTTTCCACATTTCGCCCACGTGAACTCAAAATATGAGTCTGGTTTCACTTACACAATAGATCGTTAAAGGGACCATCAGGGACCAACTTTTTTCTGCAATTAAAACAAACGTCATAATACAACAGTATGATTTTCTAGCAAAAACCATTTCCATGAGAGTGGAATCGAACCCGGGACTGTTTCGTTAACAGCTACCGGCGCTAACCAGTTGGTTATGAGGTCGATGGAAGTCCAGCTCTGCGTGTTCTTAATCCCAGCGGCTTGCACCTTGGATACCGGGCAGGTGGCGTGAAAAAACGTAAACTGGAGCCCGTTGGAAAATATACGGCTTTTTAGGAAAAAGAAGTTGAAAACGATAATTTATCAACTAAATTAAATTGAATAATTAAAATAAACTTTAAAAAGGACCCTGATGGTCCCTTTAAGGATCATGGGTTTCAATATTTCTCGAAGCGTTGTCTTTGTAAATAATTGTTTTGCAAATAGTTGAGCGGTGCAACGATAATTTTGTTATAAGGGGATGCTGATTTTGGTTTTGGTTATATGAACGACGATTGGTTCGCCTGAGACCTCCCGGGGTGCGACATGCTACTGGAATTGACAGGTCACACACTCGCCGCGTGTAATAGAAAAAAAAGGAAAAGGAATCACAGTATAGAAGTGCATGAAAACGGATGAATTATGGGAATCTAAGAGTTCTTTCTCTATTTTCGATTTCTTTTACAAGGTAATATAAGATTATATCAAAAGTTTATTTTTATATACTGTCTGATTGAACTATGATTTGGCTAATTAACCCGAACGCCAAATGTTTAAATTTTACATATAATAAAAATTTGAATGAGACTTGAAGGTGACGCCATTTTCCCGTGTAAAAACTGGAAAATATCAGAACATTTTTCGGAATAGTAGCCAGAAAACATTTTCAAACGTTTTGACGAGGTATATTGTAATTTCCCCGACCCAGACATTACAAGAGAGCAAACAATAGTTCAAGTCAGCACACTTGTTAAGCGGAGATTTCCAAGAAAAAGGGCGGCGCTAGACAATTCGTCTTGGGAAACTGATTTCAGACGAGCCATGTACTTTAGGTCATTGAGAACAAAGCTGCGATGATTTTACAGGATCTCTCTCGCATTGCATGCACTTTAGTTCTCAGACTGCTTTTTATTGATGATTATTTCTTTGACGGCGCACCTTGCACTCTTGGCGGCCCCGACAATGGGAGTTTCAACATCACACAGCCGCGAGAAAGTGCAAGCAACGATCTGATGAGAGAGCCGCTGCCGTCGGGCTGCTACATAATCGGCGAGATCGGCAGGCCGTCTCTTGTCCGGTCATCCAGCTGAGTCAACCGTTTCTCAGCTGTTTTACTACTCCACTATCTCATTTTTGGCCCGGCTCTAGAAATGGCAACAAAAAGCTACGAATACCAAACTATTTTACGGTTTTGAAAAAGTAATGTTTTGGATCATCATATTTTAAAGCTTGCATTTCATTTGAGCAAAACAGTTTTTTTAAAAGTAAATTTTAGGGACTCCTTTGAAAGCTTTCTCTATCTCTCTCTTTATGTCTCTCTATAAATCTCTATCTTCAAATCGTCGGTTTGTAGAAAGGAATTAAAAATATATTTATGACATCACTGCGGCAACCGACGGCCATCGTTTTTTCTGCGTATGAATCAGCGCACCATCTGGTGTTTACGACCACAGCTGCGAGTTAATGTGAAAACGGAAAATCGGGAAAAATTTCTTTAACATTTTGTGATGGGGGCTCGGATTTGTTTTACGCGGTGGTCAACCAACAAGACTAACACTTGTAGAGCCCTTCTCCTTCCCGGAGTAATATTTAAAAGGAATCGAACAATTAGGTTATAAAAAAATGCTCTGCCAAAACATCCAAACTGGCGGCCACTTTTGCGACTTTTAAATGGAACAACTACATTTAACATTGTGCTCTTTTGTGTGTATACTCTTGTTTTCGAATAAAACTCTTTCAGACCGACAATGGACGACAAATGCGAGAATCCAACTCTGAATAAGTTATTGAAGCAATACGACAGGTTTTGTGCAGAGGTGTGTTTTAAAACTTAAACAAAATGTAATACGCAGAACAATATAACGTTTTCAGGAACTGGAGGTTTTCGATGAACAACTCAAAATGGCCGGCAAGAAATATGAGGATTTGACAAAGAGCGAAAAGAGAAAATCCAAAAAGTTGGAAAAAAGAGTGGAGGAAATTCAATCGAAGAGGGGTAGGATTGAGGCCAAGATCAAGACTGAGCGCTATCGCATGTTGGGAGTAAGTTAATTTTTCCTTTTTCCAAGATTTAACCTGGTTTTGAAAAGCCAACAATAACAATAAAACGACATTTTTGCGCGATAACCGAAAATATGAAAACAGAAAATTGGCCGTGTCTATGAAACACAACAATAACACAAACACAGTTTAACAATTGCTTTGTTAGAGTCAGAAAGCAATCCCGTCTTTGCTTTTTTGCACTAGCCAATTAACTGCCAGTTTTTTTTAATAGAAAGGAGTCGCAAGTCTTCATTTTGTTTGAGCAGCTCCGAGTCAGGAAATGGGTTATATAATTGCGAACGCATGTAAAGTTTGCAAAGAATTCAGCATAGTTTCGTCCTAGATACCAAATGCTGGGTGGTTTAATCTATTTAGATATGCAAAAACATTTCATTAGCCATCACAATTCTTAACGTCCTTATATCAAGATCTTGTTGTTTGAAAATAACGGTGACATTGCGACACGTCCAACATTGCGTATTTAGACTTCGGAAATCGTTGTGATCATGATTAGGGATTGCTATACTGTTTATAAACAAGATAATGAAACTAGCGCAATAGAGGAGTATGTGTGACTAACCCAACAATGGCTACAGGCCGCTTATGAATCTTGCCACTCGTAAACTTTTCTCGCCCTTTTTCCAAGTCTGATGTGTCTCGCCTGTCTGGACCGCCGTTCTCTACTTTGTTGAGCCGACGTCAAATTAAATATGCACGTTTGATTGATGTGAATAAGTAATAAATGTACAACAACACACAACGCAAACAAACAACAAACTTGATTTTTCAGTCGGGCAAGGACTTTGTCGAGGACCCGAAGACATTTGATGAAGCGTGTATGACGGCTATGCAGAAGCTTCAGTTGGAAAACAAGGTAAGATTTGTATTTCTCTCATAGTATTAATGATGTTTTTTTAAGAGACCCAAGCTCAGGCCGCTTCCCAAATGCCAGAGAGATGAAGTGAGTTTGTTCTATTTACCAAATTTATAATTGTCTTTTTCAGTTGGCCAAGAGATACTTCAAACTCATTCCTAATTGGCTCAGATTCCGTCAGGAACCTTGGATGATGGATCCTCACCCTCGCTATAACATGTTCATTCTTGCTGAGGCTTGCGAACTCTACGAGAAGGGAGTCATTCCTTTGATTCCGGAATAACTTCACACTCTCAACTCAACTTTTATTTACGATCTTCTAGTGTGATCTTAACTCACCTATGTTCTTCAGACGCATTCAAATTCGAAATTGATATCCAGTTTCTTATTGTCACTAAAAACCTACCTTTCGCTGCCTCTCTTAAACAAATCTCTTATGGTCTCTGTGTGTTTGTTGTCCCCATATGAAAGTGCGCTGAGTCCGTCACGTGATCTGCACTCTCTCTATTCGCCCGTTCTCTTTCAAAGACGCGACAGACGCGTAAGCGGCTGGTCTGTACAAACAAATCACCCTTTTTCTTTTTTTAAATGCTTTTTAATCATCCCCTATAATGAACTTTCAGCTTTTCCTTTGCCCCATGAAAGTTGCGAATAACAATAAATCTTTAGTAGTCTTTGCCATAAGTTCGTCTACATGAGAAACGCCCGAAAGTGCATGGTTAAATACAATAAGTTCCGTTTTTTGCATTGTAAAAACGTATCTTTTGTTAACTACACTACTGGTTTAATCTCCTTGACTAAACCGTTAATAGTCGTCAATTCAAGAGCCAGTTTCTTAATTTCTAGAAATCGGATTTTGTCTCTTTTTTCTCTCGAAATCGGCTTTGTCTCTGTTTTTCATAAAATCGAGGTGAGCAATTTGAGTTATGTAAATGATTTTATTGCGCGCAGCGCGAAGCGCTGCGCGGTGGTTTGGTTCCTCCACTGTACTGTGCGGCGGCGTCAAAACTTCAAAACCTCTCGTGTGTCCGATATCGTTTTACTACGGGCGATCGGATAGAGCTTTTGAGCTGATTTTTTTTTTACAAGCTGGAACTTGTTGCAGTTTTCGGCGCGTAGAGTTTTAGCCAATTCCGTTGAGTGGTTTTCCCACGGCAAGCCAAAAACAGCCGTTTTTGACACATTTTGGGCGGTACTGAAGCCAAAACGAAATTTTTTTTCCAAAAACAGATATTGCTTTAAAAACTGCGTTAAATTCTAACCCAGAAAATCTATTCAGGTTTTAAAAAGTTTTTGTTTTTGAAAGAAAAACGACCATTTTATGTTTTTAAAGGCGCAATCGCAGCCTTGTTATTATTCACTGCGCCATCGACAAAGCCGTGGTGCAGATTGGCTCAGTTCGTAAAAGGTTGGACTCATACTCGCACGTCGCGGGTTCGGATCTTTGTAGTGACCATTTTTTTTGCGCGCGGCGCGCAGCGCTGCCATGTGGTTTGGTTCCTCGCCTAATTATTGCGGGGTCTGTTAAATTTAAATGTTCCACAGTTTCCTTCAAATTGAATATTTTTCAATTCTGACAAAAGCTTCGTTCTCGGCATCAAAAACTGTCCCGGAAACTTGCTCAACTTTTTCAATAGTTGTTATAGCTGTCGCCAAAATGAAATCATATGCTAATTGCCGAAACATGCAAAGCATGCTCTGTTGACTAGTGATTAGACTACGAACTTCAATGTAAACAGAGGATCACTAGGACATTCTAATTTATTGGCATGATTCCAACTTGGATTCCAATTCCAACTTCCAAAAGGTATCGATGTCTCCTGTATGGTCCTCGTATAACGACCTTTTCAGAACTTTCGATTACCTGCGAATCTAAATGAGTAATGACATAGCTACAAAATCACATTTTGCATAATTGTCAATTGATTATTACTATTATGCAAATGTCAAAGATTAGTGGTGAAACTCGTTGGGCGACGAGTCTATGTACCATACCGTCACGGAACAAGTACTATGCGACCTGCGGTCGCATAGTAACAAGACCTTCGGCCGTTCAGAAAAGCAGCCTTCGGCCATTCAAAAAACGACCTGCAGTCGCATAGTAACACGGCCTTTGGCCGTTCAAAAAAGCGACCTGCGGTCGCATAGTAACACGACCTTCGGCCGTTCAGAAAAGCGGCCTTCGGCCGTTCAAAAAGGGATCTGCGGTCGCATAGTAACAAGACCTTCGGCCGTTCAGAAAAGCAGCCTTCGGCCATTCAAAAAACGACCTGCAGTCGCATTGTAACACGGTCTTCGGCCGTTCAAAAATGCAACCTGCGGTCGCATAGGAACACGGCCTTCGGCCGTTCAGAAAAGCAGCCTTCGGCCGTTCAAAAAGGCGACCTGCGGTCGCATAGTAACAGGACCTTCGGCCGTTCAGAAAAGCAGCCTTCGTCCATTCAAAATACGACCTGCAGTCGCATAGTAACACGGCCTTCGGCCGTTCAAAAAAGCAACCTGCGGCCGCACAGTAATACGGCCTTCGGCCGTTCAGAAAAGCGACCTGCGGTCGCATAGTAACACGGCCTTCGGCCGTTCAGAAAAGCAGCCTTAGGCCGTTCAAAAAGCTTTTGAGCTGAAATTTTTTATCACTAACTGTTTGCATTAGAAATCAGTTGGACCTCGAAATTTGGAGTTATGGAACTGAAGTAGAGATTTCACACCTAAATGTTTGGCCCCCGGTCACCGCAGTCTCTAACCAAACAAGTCAAACCATGGTTCTAAAACGATTTTCTAAAGCTTTCACTTCTGGTAAAATACCTCTAGCACTAACTGCTTGCATTAAAAATCAGTTGGACCTCGAAATTTGGAGTTATGGAACTGAAGTAGAGATTTCACACCTAAATCTTTGGCACCCGGTCAGCGCAGTCTCTAACCAAATAAGTGAAACCAGGGTTCTAAAACGTTTTTCTAAAGCTTAGACATCTGGTAAAATACCTCTAGCAATAACTGTTTGCATTAGAAATCAGTTGGACCTCGAAATTTGGAGTTATGGAACTGAAGTAGAGATTTCACAACTAAATCTTTGGCACCCGGTCAGCGCAGTCTCTAACCAAATAAGTGATACCAGGGTCCTAAATCGTTTTTCTAAAGCTTAGACATCTGGTAAAATACCTCTAGCAATAACTGTTTGCATTAGAAATCAGTTGGACCTCGAAATTTGGAGTTATGGAACTGAAGTAGAGATTTCACACCTAAATCTTTGGCACCCGGTCAGCGCAGTCTCTAACCAAATAAGTGATACCAGGGTCCTAAAACGTTTTTCTAAAGCTTAGACATCTGGTAAAATACCTCTAGCAATAACTGTTTGCATTAGAAATCAGTTGGACCTCGAAATTTGGAGTTATGGAACTGAAGTAGAGATTTCACAACTAAATCTTTGGCACCCGGTCAGCGCAGTCTCTAACCAAATAAGTGAAACCAGGGTTTTAAAACGATTTTCTGAAGCTTATACATCTTGTAAAATACCTCTGTTTGCATTAGAAATCAGTTGGACCTCGAAATTTGGAGTTATGGAACTGAAGTAGAGATTTCACACCTAAATCTTTGGCAAACGGTAAGCGCCGTCTCTAACCAAATAAGTAAAACCAGGGTTCTAAAAAGTTTTTCTAAAGTTTGTACATCTGGTAAAACACCTCTAGCACTAACTGTTTGCATTAGAAATCAGTTGGATCTCGAAATTTGGAGTTATGGAACTGAAGTAGAGATTTCACACCTAAAGGTTTTGCCCCGCTCACCGCAGTCTCTAACCAAATAAGTGAAACCAGGGTTCTAAAACGTTTTTCTGAAGCTTATACATTTTGTAAAATACCTCTGTTTGCATTAGAAATCAGTTGGACCTCGAAATTTGGAGTTATGGAACTGAAGTAGAGATTTCACACCTAAATCTTTGGCAAACGGTAAGCGCCGTCTCTAACCAAATAAGTAAAACCAGGGTTCTAAAAAGTTTTTCTAAAGTTTGTACATCTGGTAAAACACCTCTAGCACTAACTGTTTGCATTAGAAATCAGTTGGATCTCGAAATTTGGAGTTATGGAACTGAAGTAGAGATTTCACACCTAAAGGTTTTGCCCCGCTCACCGCAGTCTCTAACCAAATAAGTGAAACCAGGGTTCTAAAACGTTTTTCTGAAGCTTATACATTTTGTAAAATACCTCTGTTTGCATTAGAAATCAGTTGGACCTCGAAATTTGGAGTTATGGAACTGAAGTAGAGATTTCACACCTAAAGGTTTTGCCCCCGGTCACCGCAGTCTCTAACCAAACAAGTCAAACCAGGGTTTTAAAACGTTTTTCTAAAGCTTATACATCTTGTAAAATACCTCTGTTTGCATTAGAAATCAGTTGGACCTCGAAATTTGGAGATATGGAACTGAAGTAGAGATTTCACACCTAAATCTTTGGCACCCGGTCAGCGCAGTCTCTAACCAAATAAGTGATACCAGGGTTCTAAAACGTTTTTCTAAAGTTTAGACATCTGGTAAAATACCTCTAGCAATAACTGTTTGCATTAGAAATCAGTTGGACCTCGAAATTTGGAGTTATGGAACTGAAGTAGAGATTTCACACCTAAATCTTTGGCACCCGGTCAGCGCAGTCTCTAACCAAATAAGTGATACCAGGGTCCTAAAACGTTTTTCTAAAGCTTAGACATCTGGTAAAATACCTCTAGCAATAACTGTTTGCATTAGAAATCAGTTGGACCTCGAAATTTGGAGTTATGGAACTGAAGTAGAGATTTCACACCTAAATCTTTGGCAAACGGTAAGCGCCGTCTCTAACCAAATAAGTAAAACCAGGGTTCTAAAAAGTTTTTCTAAAGTTTGTACATCTGGTAAAACACCTCTAGCACTAACTGTTTGCATTAGAAATCAGTTGGATCTCGAAATTTGGAGTTATGGAACTGAAGTAGAGATTTCACACCTAAAGGTTTTGCCCCGCTCACCGCAGTCTCTAACCAAATAAGTGAAACCAGGGTTCTAAAACGTTTTTCTGAAGCTTATACATTTTGTAAAATACCTCTGTTTGCATTAGAAATCAGTTGGACCTCGAAATTTGGAGTTATGGAACTGAAGTAGAGATTTCACACCTAAATCTTTGGCAAACGGTAAGCGCCGTCTCTAACCAAATAAGTAAAACCAGGGTTCTAAAAAGTTTTTCTAAAGTTTGTACATCTGGTAAAACACCTCTAGCACTAACTGTTTGCATTAGAAATCAGTTGGATCTCGAAATTTGGAGTTATGGAACTGAAGTAGAGATTTCACACCTAAAGGTTTTGCCCCGCTCACCGCAGTCTCTAACCAAATAAGTGAAACCAGGGTTCTAAAACGTTTTTCTGAAGCTTATACATTTTGTAAAATACCTCTGTTTGCATTAGAAATCAGTTGGACCTCGAAATTTGGAGTTATGGAACTGAAGTAGAGATTTCACACCTAAAGGTTTTGCCCCCGGTCACCGCAGTCTCTAACCAAACAAGTCAAACCAGGGTTTTAAAAAGTTTTTCTAAAGCTTATACATCTTGTAAAATACCTCTGTTTGCATTAGAAATCAGTTGGACCTCGAAATTTGGAGATATGGAACTGAAGTAGAGATTTCACACCTAAATCTTTGGCACCCGGTCAGCGCAGTCTCTAACCAAATAAGTGATACCAGGGTTCTAAAACGTTTTTCTAAAGTTTAGACATCTGGTAAAATACCTCTAGCAATAACTGTTTGCATTAGAAATCAGTTGGACCTCGAAATTTGGAGTTATGGAACTGAAGTAGAGATTTCACACCTAAATCTTTGGCACCCGGTCAGCGCAGTCTCTAACCAAATAAGTGATACCAGGGTCCTAAAACGTTTTTCTAAAGTTTAGACGTCTGGTAAAATACCTCTAGCAATAACTGTTTGCATTAGAAATCAGTTGGACCTCGAAATTTGGAGTTATGGAACTGAAGTAGAGATTTCACACCTAAATCTTTGGCACCCGGTCAGCGCAGTCTCTAACCAAATCAGTGAAACCAGGGTTCTAAAACGATTTTCTAAAGCTTTCACTTCTGGTAAAATACCTCTAGCACTAACTGTTTGCATTAGAAATCAGTTAGATCTCGAAATTTGGAGTTTTGGAACTGAAGTAGAGATTTCACACCTAAAGGTTTTGCCCCGGTCACCGCAGTCTCTAACCAAATAAGTGATACCAGGGTTTTAAAACGTTTTTCTAAAGCTTAGACATCTGGTAAAATACCTCTGTTTGCATTAGAAATCAGTTGGACCTCGAAATTTGGAGTTATGCAACTGAAGTAGAGATTTCACACCTAAATCTTTGTCACCCGGTCAGCGCAGTCTCTAACCAAATCATTGAAACCAGGGTTCTAAAGCGTTTTTCTAAAGCTTATACATCTTTTAAAATACCTCTGTTTGCATTAGAAATCAGTTGGACCTCGAAATTTGGAGTTATGCAACTGAAGTAGAGATTTCACACCTAAAGGTTTTGCCCCGGTCACCGCAGTCTCTAACCAAATAAGTGATACCAGGGTTCTAAAACGTTTTTCTAAAGCTTAGACATCTGCTAAAATACCTCTGTTTGCATTAGAAATCAGTTGGACCTCGGAATTTGGAGTTATGGAACTGAAGTAGAGATTTCACACCTAAAGGTTTTGCCCCCGGTCACCGCAGTCTCTAACCAAACAAGTCAAACCAGGGTTTTAAAACGTTTTTCTAAAGCTTATACATCTTGTAAAATACCTCTGTTTGCATTAGAAATCAGTTGGACCTCGAAATTTGGAGTTATACAACTGAAGTAGAGATTTCACACCTAAAGGTTTTGCCCCCGGTCACCGCAGTCTCTAACCAAATAAGTGATACCAGGGTTCTAAAACGTTTTTCTAAATCTTTCACATCTGGTAAAATACCTCTAGCACTAACTGTTTGCATTAGAAATCAGTTGGACCTCGAAATTTGGAGATATGGAACTGAAGTAGAGATTTCACACCTAAATCTTTGGCACCCGGTCAGCGCAGTCTCTAACCAAATAAGTGAAACCAGGGTTCTAAAACGTTTTTCTAAAGCTTTCACATCTGGTAAAATACCTCTAGCACTAACTGTTTGCATTAGAAATCGTGAAACCAGGGTTCTAAAACGCCACAAGGTTCTAAAACGCCAAATCTGTCACCACAAGGTGCAATACTTCTCTCTTGGTAGGACCTATTGGAAACAGGGTGTTGACATCTACTACAATGTCCAACCCCATTTCCGATTTCTTATAACTTTCTTATAAGGATAAAGTCATCCACTTACCCGTTCGGTTAAACAAAAATAGATCAACAATAACACTTTGGGCTGAAATAATCAGATTGAGTTCTTAGCAAATGCTTTTCCGAAAATGACACATATACACAACACGAATTGAACAGAAAATTGAATAAAGCGTTTTTTTTTTTCCTTAAAAATCGATGTTGTTATCACCAAACCAGACGTCTATCGCTGTTTGGACCAATGAATTGATCAAAGTGAATGCTGTCTTCAGTTCCTTCTTCATTTAAAAAACTTCCATTTTCGAATTGCGCCGTAGGCTTCAATACCTAAACAAAGGTTCACTACATAAACGAATATTGTATCCAATCATGAGATTCTTCGCCGATTAGTCAACCGACATTGCGATCTTCGACATTCTGAACGTACAGCGTGTGTTGGCTGGTGGGGATAGTTCGCGGCAGGTAGAATACTCCAAACACCATTTTCCCTTCTAGTTCTAGTTAAGTCAGATGCTTTTCCGCCCAGCTGCGGGCTCTAAATTACAAAAAAAATCAAGAAGGTTGGTATTGCACCTTAACGCTGAAAATAACATCTGAAATCATAAGACCAAGCGATTGCCTAAAAACGAAAAAAAAATATTGTAGGCCAGGTAGGTGCATTGCAAAACAAAGAGAAAGAGTGTTTTTCATGTCAACATGTTTTTAAAAAAGAAACCAATTTTGTATAAACCCACATTAAACGAAGGATCGAATTTGTTTTTTGACAGCAAACGGGTATGCTCATTGCCTATTGAGATTCTCTTCAATGTCGAGCTGATTCCTTCATCTTGAATTTGTGAATTGGCATTCTGTAAAAAAGAAGCAGCATACTACGGTTTAGTGGTAACATGAAAAGGAATTTTCGTCATCTAGCTGGTTTGTTACAAAGGCGATAGTTCAAACACGAACTCATAAGACTGATTTGAAGCCTTGAGGTTTATGGCTTTTTTTCTGTTTTAGTCATGTCAAAACTTAGGGGCAATCAATAGAGAAACACCGTGTTTTTAAAAATGTGGATCGTTAAAGAATGCATTCAATTTTTAGCTTGGCTATGATAACGACTCACAGCGAGATTTTGGCGGTTGTTCGTTGCGTGATTCGTCGCATATGTTGGTCCGGGGGCAGGTTCGATCTTAGTGACAGACATTTCTATTGTTGACTCAGCGCTCTAAAAGAAAAGTTTTAAGTTTCAGTTTCTTTTTAATACCGCGGATAACGCGCTCTTAACAACTATTTTTTTAAAACAAACAAAAATTCCGCATATAAACTCACGGCAGAGATTGGAGGGACGGGTATGTTTTCGTTTATAGCACCGGACTGTATAAAATCGTTGAGTATGAATACTCTCATCAAATTCAATGAATAGTTGATATGCGACTTGAAATTTCCTTCCTTCAGGTGCGGTTTGGAATCCTATAATTCAAAGATAAAAAATTGCGCGCAGCGCGAAGCGCTGCGCGGTGGTTTGGTTCCTCCGCCTATTACTGCGGGGTCAGTCAAAATTCAATGGTCGATATCTTCTTTCAAAATCGATATTTTTGAAATCTGACAAAAGCATCGTTTTCAGCATGAAAAACTGCCCGAGAAACTATTATAAGAACTAGAAAATTTTAGTATATACCAAATGGTCTATTCTGCTGCGGGGCCCAAAAAGTGTCGATGTCTCCCGTATGTCCAATACTGTCGCAGAACGTGCGAACGGCTTGAGCTATTGAGCTGAAATTTTGGATACAGGTCGGAACCGGTTGCAGTTTGGTGGGCGTAAACTTTGAGCCGGTTTCGCTCACTGGTTTTCTTACCCCACCCTAAAATGTGGGTGAAAAACCTTGCTTTATGCCGCCACGGTCGAAACCGTGAAAAAATTCCGGAAACAGATTTGACCAGTGGAAAGAACGCAGAATTTCAGTCTAGAAGAAGTACTCAGACAAAAACATTCATTACCCACTGCAGGTAAAATGACGTCATGTTTGAATTTGTTTGCAGGTATGCAGCATGCTCTCAAAACGGCGCCGCGTATCCCAATGAGTGTGACCCGTGTGGCCTAGCGGTGTACAGTGCGGACTTGTATGCGAACGTTGTCGAGTTCGGTTCCGGATACGCACCTTTTTGTTTTGTTTCATAATTATATTGGATATATTAGCAATTAAGGATGGAATTTTTGTTTTTGGAAATTAGCGTTTTTAAGCCCCTTAATAACACCGTTCTCGACCGATAAAGGCCGCTGAACGACGCGGCCTTCGTGCGATTCAAAAGGCGGCCTGGGGCCGCTAAACGACACGGCCTTAGACGTTTTGTGAAAGCAGCCTGCGGCCGCTGAACGACACCGCCTTCGGTCGATAAAAAAGGGGCCTGCGGCCGCGGAAAAGAACGGCCTTCGGCCGATCAAAACAGCCTACGGCAACTGATCATAACGGCCTTCGGCCGGTTAAAAGGACGGCCTGCGGCCGCTGAACGACGCGGCCTTCGTGCGATTGAAAAGGCGGACTGCGGCCGCTGAACGATGCGGCCTTTGGCCGATTAAAAATGCGGCCTGCTGCCGTTGAATAGAACGGCCTTCGGCCGATCAAAGCAGCCTACTGCAGGTGATCATAGCGGGCTTCAGCCGATTAATAAGGCGGCCTGCGGCGGTTTAGCATCCTTTATTTAATACGGCCGTCGGCCGAATTGAATGAAGGACGGCCAGACGTTGACAATCAGGGCATTTGGTGGTTCTTGTTATTGGCAGGCGTTAGTAAAATGGGTGTAGACAAAGTATTCAAAGAATACTGATAAAAAGAGAACAATTATTATTTGAAAAAGCGAATCGCAATAGAAGGGGTGGTTTGGGCAAAGGATGGATAAAAAGAGAACAAAATGTTTGTGCAGCTTTAAATTGAATTCTTGAAAATCGAACAAGAAATCACTTTCAAAATACATTATTTTAAATTGACAGCTATTTTGTCAGAAACAAACACATAACCAAACCACCTCAGCCTTTTTCCGAAGTTACCACTTTGGCCGGTACATATTCTAATTTTTGAACAAGCTCTGATTCTATGTGCTCTTTCTGTTTCGACCCAACTGGAGTTACGTTCGTGCATCCAGGAAACTATTGTTATATAAATGTTCCAATTCCTGACATATGTGCTGTGATATGCTTGACGTTTTTTTTTGTTTTTGTTTAAATATGTCTAAGAAAATTTTGAAATAAGTCGAAAATCGTGGAAGTTTCCCATTCTATTATTGACACAATCTTTCTATAAAATCTCTTCCTTTAAAAAATGTTGAAGGGCAATAGGGTCCAATGCTGCCATTCTACAAAAAAATATCTTTCAAAAGATGAGATTTTTTGTAGATCATTCAATACTTAAACGGGAGACATATAATTCGGTGAAGGCTGAGGTGGTTTGGTTATGTGTTTGTTTCTGACAAAATAGCTGTCAATTTAAAATATTGTATTTTGAAAGTGATTTCTTGTTCGATTTTCAAAAATTCAATTTAAAGCAGCACAACTAGAAAAGCCTCGTGTAATATTTACAGCGTAAAAACCCCGAACATCTGGTTATGTTTCTTTTGCCAAAACCACCGTTTGTCAATTTCACAACTGACTTCCACAGCTAAAGGGATTTTTTGATATTCCAATTTTTGAAAACTATGTGTTGTTAAATTTGCCATTACGCACTACACGACCGTGCACGTTGTTCTAATTGAAGTTCGAAATTGTGATTGTGAGTTTCTTAAGTCAAATTGTAAACCAAAGTTTTGTCTCACATTACCTGTAGCTTTGCAAGGAACGAATTACATTCAGCTACAAATTCTGGATATTTACAAGAACCACTAGCAACATCATAACGCTGTCTCGTATCTTTGCAGTTAGCCTGAAAACCTGAAAAAGTAAAAACTGGTTGAAAAAGCCACCCAGTGAATTTGGCCATTAATGCAGCTGAAATAATATGTGGAACATCCACTAGAGTAGACGCCATTCTTCCATTCGACACATCTAAACTGTTTCAGAGATATAATATTGAAAAACCAAATAACAATTTCAATTCTGATTACTTTCCTGCTTTTCATAATTTGATCCTCAAACTGAATTGGATTTCGGCATTGTTCTATATTTTTCTTTTCGTCACGATTTCCCTCAAATGTGTTGTAGTACAAATCACGTGGGCATTTTCGTTGAATATCAAATGTCTGTAAACAACAGGTAATACATCGTAAATTAATAAATTACAAAAACTTTAACTCAGCCTCACTTACATAGCAAACTGTATACTGTTGACTGCAGCCAATAACATAGACACCGTTGGGTAATTTTGGGCAATCAATTTTAATTAATTCTCGGCAAAAACCTAAAACCGTTGAACCAACTACACAAACTATTCTTACCGTAGTGGAATGCCGCGACCGTAAAAATCAAAATAGTGTATATTAGCATCTGAAAACATTCTCATAGCTTAAAATAAAAAAAAACGAAGTCAGGAAAGTAAAACATTGCATTTTACCCGTCGCCAAACGGAAACCGGAGACAAAAAGCCGACTTGTGCCTTTGCGAGACAGCTATATTCTTCGTTGTTGACAGGCGTCGCAACATTCGCTGACGATATGAACCATGTAGTTATCTGATCCGTTCTGGTGATTCGGTCAAGGTCGAATAAAGAATGAACGTTATTAAATACTTGTCGCTCACTATGCTCAATATGAGGACTACTAATCTGAAACTCAAAAGAATTTCTTAACAAAAAAATCCGGTATCTAGCTACTATCAATTACTGAAACTAACGTCACAGTAATGTATGTTGATGTATCTTTTGGTTTTGTGTGATTTCGAAGCCGGGGAGGTGCGGACATCATGATTTTTATATGATTTGAATGATATAAATCTTAGTTATACTTATAATAAAGTACACGAAAAAAAGGTTATCAAAATTATTCGATAATTTATGAATTTTTCATATCTCAGTTCATAGGTAACGGTTATTAAAACCAGGGTCGGCTCAATGGATAGGCATTTCTTTCTTTCTCACTTTTTTTCTTTCTTTCTTTTCAATCTGAATGTTTGGGTATTCCGGGATTTTTCCAATGTTTTGGTTATCAACAAAAACCTAACTTCACTTTTGGCAGAGCAAATAGATCAAAATCGTTGAATGGCGAGCTCCTGGAAGGAGACACCCTGAAGTGACACAAAGGTATGTTTGGATCTGTTAAAAGAGGTACGGTTACATTTATACTTATACGACAACACCTAATTTTTTTCAGTCTTTGGAGGAACACAAGATCATCTCATTGTGGGTGAAGATAGACTCCGATAATCACCAGTTCGGTGGAATGCTGGTCCTAGCCGATGCCAGCGAGATGATGAGGCTACTCGACAAAGTGGCTGAAGCTGTCAGCAAGGAAAAGACCAAGTACCAGGTACATCTCCAGTTTTCTATTTGTTCTGGGTTGCTTGTCTTGTTGGACGTTAGCTTTAAGACAAAGTTCAAATACCGGTTTTGTCTTCTTCGGTCATAGTTTTACACTTCTCATCCCGGTATATGTCTTTCAAATGCCTATTTCTGATGATTATTTTTGTACAACATTCAAAATGTGCAAATGTTAATCTTTTATGTAAAACTGTTGCAGTTTTGAATAAATTGACGCAGCAAAAATCACCAGCGAAAATGGCATAAAACAGATAGATGATAAAGAAGTCAATAAGCTGGACACGCTTGTTCTTTGGACTTGCTCGGACGAAAAACTTGTAAAAAACTATTTTTAAAAATCAGACATATTTGTGGTTTCAACAAAGTTTCCATAACAGTGGTGTTCAAGAGCTTTGCTTCAGTTATGTCATTTCCCTTTTCATATTTCTAATTTTGCAGCTCTGCTATAAAATGATTGCTGATCTTAATAAAATTGGAACATGGAAAAGGTAATGGATCTCCTTGTTTTTGTTTGTGAAAAATGCATATGCACATTCATAATCACACCCAGTTGTGTGTTACGCATTTTGCCTGATTACACATTGTTTTCAGCTTTTGCGGTTGCCCGGGAGATGCTGACGGCTACCAGAAAACTCTCATTAGTTGCTTTACCGGTTTTACGTATTCGCTTCGTGTTATACGTTTGCTGATATCGTAGCATTATGTCACGTGTGACAAATTTGTTTAATTATTCCTATAGTTTTGTACAAAAATTCGTTCAGGGTATAGTCATGATGGTTTCGGATCTAAATTCTGTTACGTATCGTCTCTGCGCCCTTCCAGACAGACCTATTGGCTATGGATACCGTCGGTTCAGCAGTGGGATGTTTTATTTCGCTCCTTGGGGCTGGTTTCCAAATGCTGCGAAGGATGTCCTGGAATGGTTTATGGAACCAATGAACCACGCCGGTCATTTGGTAAACCAAGAATCAGTTTGTAGCTTCAAACTTTTTAGGAACTTTATGAGGAGATGAAAGAAGGTAACGATCTCCAAGGGCTCATTCATGTGGGGCAGCAACAGGTTTGACAGGGCGGTATAGAGAACAAAAGTGCTTCAGGCAGGATCTGGGAAACTCAATCTTCTCTTGTTGATTTCAACGCTGATTGGGTTGTTCATGCTTTTCGCTTCTTTTGGTTTCAAATTTGTTGGAAAAAAGACAGAGGACCAAAACGGGGAAAAGGTGTGTTTTCCTTTGTGCTGCATAGATCGAACCCATTGCTTGAAACCCTTATACATTCTTATCCGAAGTTGCATTCTTGCTCTAATGATACCTAAAAACCCCTTTTCGTACTTTAATGGTTCTTGACACTATGTGTTAACACCCAATCATATGACACATTCCAATCATTAAAGTTAAACATTTCCGTCGAAAAACGCATTCCCTTTGACATTCTTGGCCCAATCAATTTCCCTGCCACTTGTTTCTTCAAATACTGCTTTGTTGCTGTTTAGCCATTCAACCTTCTCAAGATACCAGTGCACATCTACGCAGCGGATACGCCCTTAAATGTAAATATAGCTTTCATAAATTGCAAAAGCGACATCGTTGCGCGATAGAATCTTATTTCATTTTGATTCAGTTTGTCAAATCTATTTTGTGCATTGATATTCCTGCCGATATTTCGCCGCTTCAACTGAATCCGTTGAAGAAGGACCTTGAACTTTATTTTCCATTTTAGTTGTCAAACTTTTACTCTTCCTATTAGTGTGTAGATACAGTAGTAGATACAACCACCCAGATGTATCAAGATTACGATGTGCCCAATTTCACTGAACATTTGCAGGGGAAGCGCATCAAGATGATTCCTATCCTAGTTGCCTGCGTACCCACCTTTGTATTTATGGGCTGCCTCTTGGCTATCTTTTCCATGAATCTATGGACAGTCTATAACATCTTCAATGATTGGAACGACAGTACGGACTACAACATGAAATTGGTGAAGTACGATGTGGATGAGACGATTAGTCGGGGAAATTGCGAATACCAGGTTTTAAATTATTTATCATTAAACATCACATAGTTGAGGCTTTCGTCGAAAACGGTATCCCCGATTTGAAGGAAAAGATAACCAACATCACCCAAAATATTGTTGTTTGTGATAACGAAAACTTCGTTGCAAATCATTTGGTTTGTTTCTGGTTTAGCAAATTTTCAAATTTTAAGGCAACGTTGGAGAAAGAACAAGAAGCGATAGAATTCGCAAAAACTGCCGGTAGTGAATTGAGCGAGCAACTGAAAGAAATTTCGGTGAGCCATATGATAATAAGATTGAAATTGGTTTCAGACACTGAATCCTTCATCAAACAGGATGATCTTTGGCATTGAGCACGTTCTCAGAGCTGTAAACGATGAACTACAAGTGGTTTATAAGGTTCGTCACTTGGTAGAAATCAAGCTCACAATAACCGTATTCGCTATTCGACAAATACTTTCACTGAGGTTTTTGTAAAGTGAATTATGCTTTAAGACTCATTTGCCAAGAGATATTAAAATTACGAGGCAATGTTTACAAGCTGTCTTTGGATTGGAAGGATCTTAGACTTGAGTACATCTACAACCGGAATACAGTCGCGAATTATGTGTTTTTTTTTTTACTTTGCACACACACTGCTTAATTGCTTAAATTTATCCTAAATAGGTTTTAGTTAACCGGCGCATCTACCAACATTGTGAGTGTGAGGGATCTGCACGCGATGCTAATACAAAAACATTCAAAACTGTTCTTTTCAAGCGAAGTTTCAGAACTACGATAAGCTGATTCAACAAGCTTCTAAACAAAAAAATCAAACCAACTTCCAATTGGACAACCTTCAAGAAGAGGTTTGCTCTTACTTTTAATCAAGTATCAAACATTTTAGATGGCAAAAAACAATATTCTTCTGTTCAATACTTTTGATAGTCTGCGTGAGCCCATCAAAAAAGTTGTCGACTCGTTGAATTCCGCGTTTGTTCAAACTACAAAATGGATTACAACAGTTGGTCAAAGAATGCTGAAAATGAGGGAGTCTGTCAGAACGGTAAGAATATTTGCTGGCCAGAGGAACCCATAAGCTTTCAGCAAGGAGATCCTCTCATGTACTTTCTCTTGATCCAAGCTGTTGTTGGGATCCCTATTTTGCTTACTATGGGTGCAATGTGCTTAGGATTCTATGTCCTAGCTATTCGAATTCTCTACCCAAAAGCTTTAACTTTGTTTCCTGTTGCCACTAGCACTATCCGACGCTGTGTCTATGTTGTCTTTTGCGCCCAGTGCGTGTTCATAGCACTTATTGCAATCTGTTCAGGGTATCATTAAATTTTCAATACGATAAATAAAAATTTTGCAGACTTGCCCTTTACTTTGCTGCCTCCATGAACGCGATTTGCAAACCGATGTACATCAGAAACTACTACAACGACTTTATTCGAGACTTCTACAGCGATATTAATGTTGGTGTAAATTTCACGGACTTCAATGGTGAACCCGTTCCACGTTTATTCAGGTTTCTCATAGTGAAAGTTTACACTTTCAAAATTTAGTGATATGGTCTTTGATTCCAAAAGAGACAAAAGCTTTGCCCGTCCTGGAAACCATGATCTTATAACTTCGCTAAAAGAAAAGATGGATTTGGAATCTTGGAAACAACAAGTTGAATCTATTGTGAAGAACCATCCTATCGATGCGATTCATTTCGGGAACAACATAAAGGTTCAAAGTTCCGATCTCAAAAAGCGAACATAAAAACAGATTGTGGCACAACTTAGAATGAAAATCGACCAGTTCAACTACATGGAGACTGATATCGAAGACGATTCTCCTCTCATTGGACTAGTTAATCAACAGATCAAGGCTTTCAAATGGTTAGATCATTTTTGATAAAGAAATTTTATTCAAATTCATTGACTAAATTTCGTGAATGGTGATGTGTATGTGGCACACCACTTTTTTCCTCGAAACTCGAAAAACATTTTGCGCAAACCATCATGTTATCAGCTACAGAAATAAAGTTGGAAAACGTAATCAGCCAATGCGGACAGAACTTTTTTCGCCCAAAGAAATTGAACCAAAAAAAGAAGAAATCCGCTTAACTTTTCAGGCAACTGAATTCCTTAGTCTTCACTTCGCTAAATGAAACCAGATCCGGGGAATGCAAAAAAACTAAAATTTCGACTGTGAATCAGCAAGTTGAAAATTCGTTTGAGAGCGTTTTTGGAAAATATGAAGTGAGTTGCCAACTTTTAAAACAAATAATGGTTCTAGAAACGATTTCCATACCTTTACTCATTTATATCAGCTCCTAAAACATTTTACAACACGTACATGATGACTGGTGAAGTAATGTGTGTTTTGTGGAGAATACCAGCTTCTGGAATATGGCTTTCTGGAAGTGAGGTTATAAAATTGGGACACAAACAAAAATTTTAGCCCTTCTGACAATTGTTCTCTTGGTCAGTTCAATCGTGTTGTACAAGGTTTCAGGTTACTTGCATTTTGGAATGCCAACAATCAAGGAGGTACTACATTTTGTAAATCATAGAAACATTACTTTAGGAGGACAAACATGAAAACAGCGTGCGCACGGATGCACCACTACTCTATGACAAAACTTCCCTAACGTTGAATTTCAATCAATAGATAGACTCTGAATAAATCTTTTTGTTTAGCGACGTTCTTTTACTGAACACATAAGCGGAACAGTTTCACATATATTTGGGGCGTCAAAAACGTTTGTTTTTTTCAAGTGTTAGTCCCGAACCGGCAGAATTAAGAATAGTTTATACATATGATTTCATTACATTTTTATAGTTGTTCTTAAACCTGGAACGTGTCTCTCGGCTACAAATTCTTTGTTACTTTGCAACCATTGTCCTTACCAACAATATGACCAAGAGCAATACAAAAAGCTCACAATCGACCTTTTGTCTGGCACCCTGTAGGCGCTAAACGGATTATTATCAACTGTATACAGACATTGGTCAAGAGCTAAAGAAATGGTCATACGCAACAACTACCAGCTGAATTGTCGCAAGTGCAGGATCATTAATTTCGAAAAAAAAATCTAGTTCTAGATCCAAATGACATTGAAACGAGACGGGTAAGGCTTTCGGGGCGAATTACAATTCGTCCACAACACGACTAATCAAAACAAAAACCAAACGCTCGTCGAAGCATAACAAATCACTCATCAAAAAATGTAATGTAGAAGACGCCAAGTATAAAACAAGCATAATTAGAGGCTTTAGCGTTAACCAATAGGTTCCTGAAGAAAGCGCCATCAATCTCTTCGCATTGTCTCGTACATATGTACGACTCCTGTTTAAATATGCAACCCCTTTATTGGCAACGGTTTTATGCAGCCTAAGTGTGAAACCTTTAGACATTCGTTTTTTATCGTTGCTTGAACAGAACTAACTGTCGAATGTGGCTTCATTTCCTACTACCTTACCTATTTACCAATTACCACCCCTTGAAGTTACTTGCTAATCGTAGTCCAGATAATGACGTACAGCGAAAGAAACTGATGGCATACCGCTTCGCGTTCCCCCATAACCCCGCGCCTTTTTTCAATTCGTACGGAATACTGGAGAAAGATATTTTCCCCTGGTTGCTATATGAAAATTGATTAACCTGCCCTCTCCTTAGCTTCCTGGCAACGGGCCCATTCACTCACTCCGCCCATTGTCGACGGTCGGTTTTAATTTTCAGTTAGTGCGCGCAATTTTATTTAGCACTTTGTAACCAAAAATATAAAAAAAAACAAAGGATGCACTCATATGCGAGTTACACATTTTTGCATTTCTCAAACAGCAGTTACCCCACTACAGATTATCGTTCGTGAAATATTTTCCGCTCCTTAGAGTATCAAAACAAATTTCGTAAATCATAAATTCTTTAAAATCGTAATATGCAATATTATCAACCGCGAAACCCAGAAATACCTGGAGAAACCATGATTAGCTCGTATCCTAGCAACGTGCTCTTGAGGGAAAGGGCGGCATCGGACTGCTCATTTACCAATTTCCCTTCCCCACATACGCTACTTATTTTTGTCTCTTTTTGCAAATATTGAAAACATTTTTGATTCGCTAGTATATAGCCTTCGTATAAAAGATTTTAAAATTCAAGGAGACTATTGACTGTCAATTTTCGAAATATACTGTTATCCTCAAGCTGTTATGTATCTGAACCTAACAGAAAATAGACCCGGTGCCCTTAAAAAAGTTGAATTAGCTGTTTTGTGTAAATTTGAAATTGCAATTACTTTACTTCAAAATATTTTTTATTAAATTTCCGTCTTTTTTCAAATTCAGTTTGGTTGTTTACTGTGTTTTGAGCATGTGACAACCATAACTTATCACGTAAATTAACCTCTTAACCACTCTTGGTCGGTTTTAGCTAATTATTTAAATTTTCTACCATTAAGAATCAATAAAGGGACTTTTACAATTTACTGAGAAACAAGTCAGCCCTATTCGGGACTGATTAACCTTACTCGTCTTCGCAACATAAACGATTTTGGATAAATCGTTTTGATTTTTTCATTTATCTAATTTGAATTAGAGATGATGTCAAGAGCAAACTGCAAAGTGGGCACAGCAAAAATTGGCTTTTTAGTGCTAAATCATTGCGATAAACATTTAAGAGAGTTCATCCACTTTCTGAGTTTTCAGCTTCGACACCATGGACAAAAAAGACAATGATGACAACCTGCGCAAAACTTCGAACCGAGCAGTTCGAAAGCCGAGAAAGCCTCAAACCAGAGCCAGATTTTTCCAGCCAACCGACGAAGACTTGGGTGGAATTTCCGGCTTGAATCTAAAAGTAAGCTAAACTAAATTTTCGAACACTTCCGTTCTTTCAGCCTGTCCAAGTCAACCCGAAGTATCGACATCTTCTAAAAGAGCTAAAGGTTCCTCAGAAAACTAAAAAAAAACTGAAACATTTCAGGAAGCGAGACCTGTAAAAGTCAATGTGCGTTGCTTCCCTATCACATCAACTTGCGAAAGGGTAAGTAAAGGGTGATGTTTTAGTATTGTAATGTTTTTGTGGCTGTTGTGGGTTTATACTCGTCGCCCAGCGAGCTTTCCTAGCCGGCAGCGGGAAACAAGCGGCTTTTTGTCTGCGTCTCCGCGACTTGCACACTATTTCGCGCGTTAGATGTGCAGGTCATCGAAACTTTAGAAAAGGTCCGTGGGCGAGGAGTATATGTCCTTCTTATTGAGGCATGTTAGTCATTGACACACTCATAGCAAGACAGCAAAGGATATGTTGAATGAAAATCAGCAATCTGGATCCATAGAAACACTAATTTATGATTTTGATAACAAAACACGAATACCTAATGGTCTTGCAAATGTCTGGATACCATGTGCTACTGAACATTTGTAGTTTTCAATTTTGCGTCACCCACATAGAATCACATCACATTGAATGGCGAACATTCGCTTTGTTGGGAAAATATTGCAATCAATGGGTGGGTTTCAGCCTTCAACTCCAGCATCTCCTATTCAGGAGGAACCAGTATTCTACCCTCCAGAAGTACATTCCGAAGAGGTGAGATACTTGAAGAAAATGTTTCATTAAAAGATACAAAACGCAAAATATTTCTTTTTTCAGGCTTCTCCGGAACCCCGGGTGTCAAATATATTTCCTCCACAGCAAAACCTGGTATGTTACCATTGCATACAAAATATCGAAATAAACAAAAACACCATTTCAGCTTCCGGCTCCTGTGGAATTTGACGCCGAAGGGTTTCCCCAGTCTCCTAGAATGTCGCCGGTATGCATTGTGCATGATACTTTATAAACTTCAATTTTCAGGTACCTCCCCAAGGCGGAGACGATTATGCTCAACCCATGGAGCAGGAAGAAATGGTAAAACGTTTAGGCATACTGAAAAATCGCGTGTGCGTGTGCGTGGGCGCCTGGTCAATTGTGTAACTGTGCATGTTCTCGGCGTCAATGCAAGTATGAATGACGCGCATTTATAAGAAAAAAAACTTTCCATTACTGGAAACTACAAAGTCAAACTACATTCCAGGAACAGGAGCACGTAAGGCGCTACACTCCCAGGATGAGTCAGGTAGAACACTTTTTTGATTAACTTGAACAATATTTCACAGTTGATGATCACGGAACAAACAGCTCGTGGTATCCGTTCAAACATTGATCTTTTCATTCAACAACTTCGCGGTGAAATGTACCGTCTAGTCCAAACTGGAGGAGCTTTTGAGATGGTGAGTGTCTCGGAAAATTTACAGTCAAGGTTTCTTTCAAGCTACCATCGCCTGATTCCGGTTACGAAGAAGAAGAACGGGTTGAAGAAAGTGAAGTACCTCTCAACGAATTCAACCCCGAAGAATATGAGGTACCGTTTGAGTTTAGGAATCATTTTCAACTTGTCCACGTGTTTTTGGAAAACGAAATATCTTTTCCAGAAAGAACAACGAGAAATAGCGATGGCACAGTTCAAGGAACAAATAGAATTAGCTGTCAACAGACTGCAGACAGTGGTAAGCAATTGGTTTTTAAAGTAGAGTCATTCATTCTGACTATAGATTGAAATTTTTAAATGTAATAATATTTTTTTTAAGACTTGCCCACAGGAACCTGAGGCAGATCTCGAACCAGAACCGGAACTGCAGTATGAACGTCCTATAAAAGAAGAGGTAATGTGGTTTCAAATGAGTCAAACAGAATTTCAATTTATTGTTGTTTTTCTTTTCTCTGTAACGTATTTTTCAGCCTGTAGTTCAAGAGAACGAGCAGGAAGCGGTTTACGAACAACTGATTAAAGAAGAAGAAGTAAGTTTTCTCTTCAGCAGATTGTAATTCGTTTCATTCATTAAGACTGTCCAAGAACACGAGGTCGCCATCATCGAACCCCCGGTAATGGAGCCGTTTAATACTCAGTGGAAGGCTAGGGAGGTAAGCTGGTCTTCCATTTAAATAACACGTGTGTGTAACACTAACATGTGGAAAAACTACTACAAATGGCATCTGTGCATTTGGAACATAGTTAACTTTGCGGATGAAGTGATTCTTATACTCCTCGCCCACGGACCTTTCCTAAAGTTTCGATGGCCTGCACATCTAACGCGCGAAATAGTGTGCAAGTAGCGGAGACGCAGACAAAAATCCGCTTGTTTCCCGCTGCCGGCTAGGAAAGCTCGCTAGGCGACTAGTATATAAAACGACGGTAAGAAATGTTAGGAACAAAAAAATTTCTTGTGAGAAAACCCTTTCTTCCGCTGCATCACAGTCAATATATATTATATTAATAATTTTCTTTAGTGAACTCATTATTGTGCGCCAAAGATTGGCGTTCTTTGGACAATCATGTATGATTGTGAAAATGAGCTTTGTAATCATAATAGAAATGAATTTGTATTACACTTTAATATGTTTTTAGTGTGCGTATACAATAAGTATTTTTTTTCAGGATCCTCATGTCCTTAGGAAACTTGACATTGCTGAAGAAGTGAGTATAACAGCCAACAGTTACAATTTTTTAGATCCTAATTAAGCATGCGGCTTTGGACCGTTACGTAAAATGCATTCAAGAAAAGCAAAATAAACTCAACGATGCTTTTCTCAAGGTTAGGGTTAGTTTTTTCTTGTTCTTTATCTAGGAAAACATGTCTTAAAAAGTAAAAAAAATGGTATTATTGCCTGAAACATATTTGTTTACCATTGAATTTAAAAAATTATAAATTTGTTTCAGAATGCAGCAAACTTCCTACCCCATCACGTACGATACCTGCAACAAATGAACAGAATCTACATGGTGACATTTTTGAATTAATTATGCAACATATTTGTATTTCAGCAACAAGATTATACGAATAATGAGGTTCTGCCGGTTAAGAAGGATACCACCGAAAAATGGTGGTTGGGTGCCGCTCATAATGATTTTTTGCCCTACATGAAAGAAAAAGTAACTCCTCGCACTTCACTCTGTCTTGAAATGACAACAATTCTTTGGCAGGAGGTGACTGTAAACACTAATTTGCTATCTTGATTTTCAGTTACAAGAAGTGGCCCTTCGCGGAGAGTGCAGTAGAATATACATTCCTGAGCAGTTCTTCGGTAAAATCGTCTCTAGAATGGTGAGGTCCAAACTCTTATTGTCTGATGTTGTGTTTAGAAAATCGGCGCTAATCGGGAGAAACCTCAACCTGGACAGATTGTTCAGGTAACATGAGCTCATTCATAAAACAACCTTCAACAAAACACACACAAATATATAAATCTTGCTAAAACCAATAGTCTTTTGGACGTCCGTACAGAAACAACAACAGAAGTGTGAATGGGTTAGACATGTAATCGCTGCATTTATTTGAATTTTAACATGTTTTCCAATTACAAAAAACCAATTCATTGAGACAATTTCACTGAATCCAATCCCAGTCGTTTCCCAAGTTTGCTGTGGTTTCCAGAGACACGTTCCTTGAGTCACTTCGTCGCATGAAACGCTCCGGTTACCATAGAAACTGAGGAGCTTATCATTTTTGATAAGGAGCGTTATTATTATTCAGTTTAGGATCTAACAAGAATTGCTAAAAGTGGGAGTAGTTTTTAATTACTCATAGGACTCAAAATGGTGATATTTATTCCACTTCTTCTGCCGTTGGCACTTTCCTTTGATGCGCACAAGCAAGCCGGTTCGGTAACCATAGAAACAGAAAAAATACTCATTACTCGCGATTATCTGCGTGCTTTCCATAGATGAGGGACCAAAGCTGGCCGAAGATTTCTAGAAAGTTGTTATGATAGCGAAAGCCAATTGTTGATGAATCGGAACGTAAGAATTTCTGATCAAGGTTCGTTTAAGGCATGCTACCAGCCAGAGGTTTGCAAGCTTGGTTTCCTTCCGTGTTGAACTGAATTGATGTACTCCTTTGATGAAGTAAACATCATATCACCAAGAACTTTCTCGACTTTGATTACCCTAGCAATTGATGAAAATTGTAGAAGGTTGAGGCTACTCTTCATGGAATCGCAACGGTTCTTGAGGAGTTTTACTTTTGTATGCATCAGTTGAACCATCACTGAAACATAATAGGCTGAGTAAACCGCTGAATTAGACCGGTAAAGGGATAGTGCGGGATTTATTCCACTGAATCACCAAACCCATAAAAACCGCAGAAAACAGCTAAATGAAAACGATCAAAAACAGGCTCAACGTCATACCCAAAGTTTTCTGGAAAACCTGGCTGATAGGTATAATATATCAAACAAACTTTTGCCGATCCCTCGAATATGTTCAACCCTGATGGAAATAGTTTCGGCTCTGAACATAGCCTGTGATTGTTCTCTGTGCTTCCATGGGATCGACACAGCCGTTGAGCTTGATCCCATGACCAGGCCTAGTTGTCATGGGAATCGACTCGGTATTCAACAAACCAGCCATTATCATAGCAGGCAATCATGGCTGATCGATATAGTTGAATAAGGGGCGCAACCAAATGAACGAGCGGCTACCAACAGGGTAGAAAGGGAGAATTATATAATGGGTTAGCATTGTGCTACGGCGCTCCCTGGTTGCGGTTGAAGTTACGAACCTGTAGTCAAGTGACAAAATCGCGCCGAACACTACCCGAGTATGAAATTTTAATCTGAACCTTGAATTTTCCGTCTATTAAAAAAGTAAAAAAGTCGGTTTGTACATATTTGTCAGTGACAATAACAAATAGAGTTTTTATTAGTGAAGAGGTCTTTGGCGCGCTTAAACTAGAAGGGACACAAGTTTCCGATCCCGGCACAAGTCCTTCTTCCGACGATATTTCAATTAGTAGGAGGCATGTCTTCTAAAGAACTTCACCTAAACACACATTCGGGGCTAAAGAGGAAACCTAGAATTGCCACTTTTTCGACTCCACCACCCCTATGCACCGTTATAGGGCAAGGTATAATTTGTTGGAACGATGTCAAAAAGAGCCGAAACAACTTTCTACAAGATCTTTTCCGAGGAATCATTGCCGTCATTTTTTTAAGTGCTCTTGTAGAATAAACACCTGTCTTTTATAGAAAAGTTTTCCATTTTGCCCTCCGCTTTTCCGAAACTCGCGTAATCTTCAAGCATCACCATGAAGCTTTCCTCTTCTTCGTTTAAATTTATGATGTCACACATTCTCAGTGAAAACGGGCGGTGTCCTCACTTCCATCCCTGTTGTCATGGATATGAGGCGGGTAATCGAGATTCCACGCGCCAATGATTATATTGCACTCGCCGTTCTCAATAAACAAACCATTCTACATTTATTGTTGCCGGTTATAGCTCGATCAGATGATTTTTTTGAGTAACCATACTCTTGTGAACCTCTTTTCAACTGATTCTTTTAAAATTTCTTTCAATTCAGAAGCCCATTTCCGGGTTTTCGCATTTGATCTAAAAACATTTCTAAGCATTCCAATCTAATTTGTCATTTCAGCAAGTGAAATGCATAAATTAATGAACTTTAATGCATCGTTTTGCTAGGAATACGAGATAATCGGCATGTAAAGTAGCATTTATCCAGAGATTTTCTCACGATGTTGATTTTATCATCAACACCCTTTTGCTCCCTGGATCTTTCACTTTCGCTGGGCTTTTCGTCTCAAAGTACAGAGAGAGATCCCGTGCAAAAAAAACATGCAACTAGAACTGTTGAAGCCTTTTTCTGGAGTGAGGTGAACCTTGTCGTAACATACGATTTATACGGCAATGTAGTTCCTATAAAAAGTTGTGAGTAAGAGAAACAGAAAAAAGACAAAAACGAGTATAAATTGGTCAAAAAATCAAAATTAAAAAAAACGAGTTACACATTTTTTCAAAACACACAATTTCCAGATGAATTATGGCGAGCGACCGAGTGAAAATCATGAATGAAGAATCCAGTGAAATTTGCCGTGCATATTGTGTGCAAACAACGTTATTTTCCATTTTATTCAGTGATTGTCGTTCGTTGTGGGAAACATTTTCATTTTTGTTCTAACACATAATGCTTTCGGAGTCTCCCTTACAAAATTTAAATTGATTCTTTCTGCTGATGTATTGTTTGTATCCGATTGTTTGATGATCGTTTGTATTATTTGGATATGTCTGGTTTTCCCGATGGATATTCACGGTTACTCTTCACGGATATTTATTAGAACCACGACTTGGATTTTCGATGCACTCTTTTTTCTTTCTCCTATTCCATTTTTTTTTAGTTTTTCCCCATTCCTCAGGATATTCCGAATATCTGAACACAGTTTTTCTTTGACGATTTTACATATATTTGTCTGAATAAACGTATTGTCCGATGTGGTACCGAAAAGGAAAACCTGTTTTTATAAAAGTGGGTTTTGCGATATTTCATCGGTATTATTTTTCCCTTTTTGTGGTTTACATTTAGCTTGGCATCTGTTTCTTTTGGGGGTATCGCCTTTGTCTCGTCTAAAGCAATCGCCCTCTGGCATATACCATTTGCTAAATGACTTTAACAAAATTTTTTTTTGATTTTATTGTTTAACATCCTGACTTTTCAAAAGACGTCTGTGCCCGAACGCTCTTCAGTTTTTACTTTTTGTTGTATCTATTCGGTGTTTTAAAAGTTTCCAAACATTCAGGATATTTAGAGGAAGTGCGAAAATTATGTCACAAAACCGACAAGGTTGGAATCCGAAACAAAAAGTTGTCTATAGACCTTTAAGATCACATCCCTTCCAAGGGACCGAGGTAAGTTGAAAAAAACAGAGACGTAGAGAGAGAGAGAGAGAGAGAGAGAGAGAGAGAGAGAGAGAGAGAGGAAAGGGGGATACAAAAACTCGGTGATCAATGATGCAGACGCAGAAACAATTGTTCGCAATGTGTTAATTTGGAATTTCAGAATAGTGAAGGTAGTCAGAACGCAAAGAATGCAAAGCTGAAATGGAGCGACTCCTATCGGAGGGTTTGTTATGTTTTCCTATCTTCTCCCAATACATGAGTTTTTCAGTTGCAAACTGTTCGCACTGCTTTTGTTATGATGGATACGGAAATGTTTAAAGAACACACCAAGGTGGCACAAGACGTAGAGTGCATGAGAATTAATGGTCAACATCTGGTTGAAGTGGTTAGTTGACGACTTTAGCTTTTCAAAAATTAAAAAGCGTCAAATTGTTTTTATCACACATTTTTTATGTGTGCCCAAAAATACCAAACGTTGGGGTAGGGATTTCTTTTCACAATATCAATTATTTCAATCATTTTTCTGCAAAAATACAGTTTGTGGCTTGCAAATATATATTTTGTATTCATGTCCGCTTGTTTAAAATTTCCGATTTTCTGGTTTTCGCATCATTTTTTCCCAACTATGGACGAAAACACAATTGTCTAAACAATAGTGTTAAAAATTGTCTCAAAACAATACTGAAATGGCTTAAGTTCTTTCAAAATCGATTCGTGTGAGACTTTGTTCAAAACCTTGGTCAAAAATTGCCAGTTTCAAAAAACAAATTTAGGTTACCAAGCCACGTTCTTACCCAAGACTAGAAAGCTAATACAATTTCTTGAATGGGCTTACATACAAGAAATTGTATTAAACAGAATTAACTCATGAGGTTTAACATTTTAGCTCAAGTCGCTCTGCAGTTTCAAACAGACTTGATATTTTCATAAGCAGTATACAAGAAATAATGTTGTAAGGTTTAAGATCGGTCTCATCTGTTGTATCGCTCTATGTTTCAGAAAGACAAAGAGCCATCTAAGCAAAACAACGGCGACGTCGATGATAACACCTTGACTCCAGAAGAAGACGAAGAAATTATATTCAGAAGTAACATTTGCGTTTGGCTTGCAGAGATGTTTTGGAAAAAGGTGATTTGAGTGTGAATATTCATTATATGGAGATTTAGATGCATCAGGCATCTGTGGAGCTCAAGTGTGGAGCACTTCGAGAGACAGTTTACAAAAACTGTCAGCTGGACTGGGTTAGGTTATGTCCGAAAATCGATAACTTTATTTTATTTTTTAGAAAATTGATTGGGTGCCGAAGCCACATCCCCAGCAGTGCAAAGAGGAATTGATCGAGAAAGAGGTACAAGTTTATAAAAATTTTAAAAAAAAAACTAGCTTACCAAACATTTTTGATTAGACATCTTTTTCAGCCGGTACCGTGCCCCGTTGAGGAACTAGTTAACGTTCGTCCGCCTATTCTTCCCTTTGAAGACAATGTTAAAACCGAGGTAAGTTTGACAACTACCGATAAAAACGTCAGTTACTACAGGAAGGTAATAGTTGCCAAAACGAACAACTCAACAGTAATCCTCATCATCAGGTGGAGAAAGTCATCAAAGAAGAGGTCAGTGAACATTTCGTGCCATTTTCGATACATTATTGTTTATGAAAACTGAAGTTTGACAACAATTTACTGTTGGTTCATTTTACCAAATGTTTGCAGCCCATTCCTCCTGTGAAAACAATTTTGATCCATGTTCGTCCACCTTGTGTCAACTTTGACAGTGCGGATCATTATGTGGTAAACTAAAAAAAAAGCATACATTTAAAGTCAATTACAGGAAAAGATCACAAGACAAATGAACAAACATATCGAAAATGGGCATGATTTCGTCGAGAAGGTCATCAAAGAAGAGGTAGGTGAAAATAGATTTTCGTAGCGTTGAAAAGTTGACAATCCTTTAACCAAATGTTGTTTGTCTCTTGAAGATGTATGTATGACAAAAATTTGAAAACCGATTTCATGTAATAGCAATTAATGCACTTTTTTCCACCAACCTCACAAGTTTCTTCTTCATTTATTTGAAACCAAGTTAGGTGCGAAGAAACATTATCTTCTATCCAATTAAAAAACAATGTCACTGGAAATCGTGCTTCAGCAAAAAGTCATGCAACTTTTTTCAATAGGCAAAATACACACAAAAAAAATCAACAAATTGCGGAAGCATAGATGATGCCTTCTTATGAACTTTCTCTTTAAACTTTAGAAACTTGCTAAACAAAAGTTTCTTCACATTTCTGGGAAACATAAATAAAGTTTTTGTTCGAAGCAAGCTAATGCAAAAACAACAACAGCGACGAAACAGAGAAAATGCCGTAATCTGCAATGAAAACCAACTTTATTGTAAGTGTTTTTAAGCCAATTGTGGAAGACGAATGCAATGAATCAGAACCCATGGAATCCCGAGAAGTGAAGGAAGAACAAGAAGTAAAGTTTACATTCAATTTCAATTGTTTGTTTTAATTGCAGGCATTTTAAGCGTCTACTTTTGGCTTGTTACAGCTTTGGCAATGGGATTCGTCATTGTTGTATGATCTTGTTCGTTTATCTTTTGATGTTTTCACAAAAACATTTTTCTGTTTGAACTAAATGATCTCTTGAATAAAAAAGAGAGAGACTGATTCTGTTCACTTGAAGATTTAAACGAGACAGAGATTTCTAAATAAAGTACGAAACCCAGACTGAAAACAGTGGGAGAAATAATTAAACCAAGAAATCTATAGTGCCTACTTCGGCTGTTTTGGAATTTTAAAAGCATTTTCTTAGCATCCGGAGAGTGAAATCGGAAATGGATCAAAATATTTGTTCGAGAATTGTTGAAGTGAAACAGGGAAGTAAAATCTACATTGCAAAGTCACGGTTTGAACAAAATGTAAGACTGACACAAATCAGTACAGTAACCGGATTGAGGATGAAAGACAATTTTAATATGGACCATTACTTACATTACTTATTGTTCATTAGCAGCCTTTACGCATTTTCAAGTTAAAGGATTATATCAGCAAATGTTTAGTTTTACTCTGCTCAACAGCTCCTTTAGCGGACCTCTGTAGATGATATAGACATGTCTGGGTGTGCTAAACAACCAATTTCATTTTATTATTTTTGTTTATAGCAATTAGTCGTTATTTATTTTTCACTAGTTTTTTAAACCTTTTATGCTTTCATCTTCATGTTATGACCAGTGCCAACGGACATTTTTATCAACAGGAAACATCGCAAACCAGTTTTTCAGTCTGCCGTAACTATCTATTGACCTTCATGTCGATCAAGTTTTAAAGGACGTCTGAGTCTGGCCATTTTTTCAGTTTTGCCTGACGACGCTTGTTTCTAGTATTCTTATCTTAGATTGAGTGATATTCATTATCAAGACTTTCAGTGCTAGCCAAGAGAAAATGTGGCAAAATTGTAATCATTGGAATCCGAAACAAAATGCTGCCTTCAGGACCTTTATCTCAAAACCTATACAAGTGTTTCGGGTAAGATATAAACTTGGTCACAGAGAAACAAATATGTTTGGTTTTTTATATATCGTTTCAATTTTAGAAAAGACCCTGTAACCAAAATGCGAAGCTGAAGTTTAGCGATGAGTATAGAAGGGTTTGTCGAATTCATATTGAATACGAAATGATTTAAGTTGCAAACTCTCCGCACTGCTTTTCTTCTTGTAGATATTGAAATGGCCAGCGAACTGAGAAAAGTGGCGGAAGAAATAGAGGGTATAAGGTTTTCTGGTCAACATCTAGTGGAAACGGTTAGTTGCAATATTAACTTAGCGATACTATATGTACTCTTTTTCAGAAAAACGGAGAGCCTTCTAGAAAGCCTTCTAATTGCGACATTGATGATAACAATTTAACCGAAGTCGAAGAAGATGAAATTGCATTTCGAAGCGATGTATGCGCCAGACTCGCAGAAATGTTCTGGAAAAAGGTGCTCTACTTCTGTGGTTTCATGAATTACTTTGAGATTAAGCTGCATCAAGCATCCTTGGAGCTCAAATGCAACGTTCTCCGTGATAAGACGTACAAACACTGTCAGCCGGACTGGGTATGATTTCAATCAAAGATCGTTAAATCAGGCTAACTCTCAGAAACTCAGGTGGATACCGGTGCCACAGTCCCAGCAATACACAGAAGAATTGCCAGAAAATGAAACACAGGTTTGTAAAACATTTGTTAAGCACACGTTTTGGTGACCCATCCTTTTCAGCCCGTACCGTATGTAGCTGAGGAAATGACACATGCTAGTCCGCCTATTCTTAACTGTGAAGGGGGTGTTAAAACTGAAGTGAGTTTGACAATTACTTGATTGAAAGTCAGTAATTACAGATAGGCAGCAGTTGCCAAATCAAGCAATCCGGCAGTATCTCACAGGATCAGCTGGAAACAGTGATCAAGGAGGAAATACTATTTCTTTTCCATTCAGATACAATAGTGTTTATGCAAACTAAAATTAGAATAGTGTTTTTTTCTCGTTTATTGACCACCTTGTTTATAGCCCGAGCAAATTGTAATCCATGTTCGTCCACCTTGCATCAAGTTTTACAGGGCGGATCACTATGAGGTAATGTTGATAACATCACACATTGAAAGACAATTATAGGCAAACAGGACAAAAAACACGAATAGATGCAACTATAATGTGCGTGGTTGCGCGGAGAATGCCTTCAGAGAAAAGTTAAGTCCACATTTTTTTCACACTCTTGAAAAGTTGGGAATTAACCTAATTACCATTGATCCACATTTGAAGGCCACGTTTTCGCCTTACAAATTTTCTTGTTCGCCAAGTTCACAACCCTCTATTATTTTCTTAGAAACAAAATCTTGTACAACGCAACACTATCCTCTGTCCAATAATTTTCGAAATCCAATCGCACACAAACGCCATAAGTGAAGGAAAAATACACGGAAAACACATTGATTTTAGAGCATTGTGATGGCCCTATTTTTAAAAATTAAAATTTATCTAAATTGAAAGAACACCAATAGAAAATGTTTGTTTGGTGCATTTGGTGCAGAATGAAGCGTAATATAAAATTTTAAAAAAAACCCCCCAGATATGTACAGAAAACAAAAGATAAACCTAAATATATATTTCAGCCATTAAAAAAAATAAATTTTTAGGAATCAGTGCCGATGGATTTCCGAGAAGTGAAGGAAGAGCAAGAGGTAAGTAGACGGTGCGTTTCGTTAGTAATTCTTTTTGCAGCATTTTCAAGCATCAACTAAAAGAGTTTGGCATGTCTAGAAAGCTTTGGCAATCGCCAACGACGGATGTTTTTTCTAGCCTGTACCTCATTTTTCTGTCAAATTTCAACTTTGCGTCGACGGATTGTACTTAGACGTTGTGATATTTGTTTTGAAAACGTTGTCATTAAACCAACTGGTGTCTCCTCAAATACAGTATTGTTTAAAATTTGCATTTCTCTAAATGAAATGACTGTTTTTCTTTTTACTTGATCTTTGAAACATTTCAACAGATCGTCACTATAAGCTTTTCAGCTGCTTTTCAGCAGTAGTGTTGACGCTAGATTTATGATAACTATATCGTCGCCACACTCGTAAACAAAGTTTCAGGAATCATTCAACCGACTCAGAGTACTGAAAAACCTGAAAAAGAGGAAATCTGAGAATTTCTTAGTGTCATTCAAGCCCAAATACAAGTATAGACTCTCCATAGAAAAAATATATTGTACCTACGCTAATAATGTCAACTTTGCTGGCATTCTTTTGTTTGGTTTTTGTTTCTTAGCAAAAAATTTGCTTCAACAGATAACAGAAAGGAAATGTACCAACAACTGTCATTGTTCTTTTTTTTAAGCATAGAAATGGAAAACACTACCATTTAAGCCTTCGTTTTCCACGAATACGCCCAAACATCAATCTCCACCCATTCCAAGGCAACTTGGGCTCTGCATGTTTCGCTTCCGCCCCGTTGTCATGGATATTAGACGGGAATTGCAGATGCCGCGCCTCGATGACTCCATTGTAATTGCCGTTTCGATAAACAAACCTTAATTGCATTGTGTAATTCTTCAAAAAATTTGTTTTAGTTTTTCTTGCATAACCATTTATAATCGTGCAAACCAATTTACAAAAAAAAACAATTTTTCAGGATTAGAGTTTTCAAGAAACTTTTTCTTGCATATTTGGCCTAACCAAGTTTACACAATAAATACCTAATTTTCTGTGACGTTGCCATGAATGAAATTTGCAATTAAACAAAGGAGTTTTTTCGAAGCTCACAGGGGATAATCAGCATGCAACGTAGCATTTATTCTGAGATTTTCTCACGAAGTTGATTTCATGATCAAAAGCTATTTGCTTCTTTGACCCAACATTTGTCCTTATCAGGTTTTTTCTGAAGTCTTTTCTGAAAGTTTGGAACAGCTTATTACCGCAAGTTTTATACATTATTTGTCTTATGTAGCATAACAGTAAGAACTTTGTGTAGGTGTTGAATTATTGCTCACAAATGCCGAAGACCGGCGTTTCAAAGATATTGCTCTTGTGATCTTTCTTGGCCGCCGCCGTAGACCTCTTTAGATGATTGATGTAAACCTCCGTCTACATATTCGGATTAACATGTCTCTTAATGTTTGGTTTGTTAAGGTTGCCATAAATCGTTACTAGATTTCTTATAACATTTTTTCATAAAGTCATTGAAAACAAAAACTCAACTGCTATTTTTTTTATTCATAATAGAAGTTTCGCAAAAAAAAAGAGCATATCATGTGTCTATTGGACTACATGTTTATCATACTCAGTTGCTGACAATTCATTAAGTGTTTCCTTTTCATACGTGTCGTATTCATTGTATGTGTTAGAAATCTTCATTCAGAGAACTTCAGAATTTGCGAAGATAGAATTTGAATCTTGGAATCAAGAGATGGTTTTCAGACTTTCAAGGCCGCAACCTTATCAAGCGTCAGGGGTAGGTTTCAAAAAAAAGACGATGTAGAAGGTAGGCGATAAATGATTGTCACGAAAAAATACGTCACCGAGACTAGACCAAATGTTGTGTAACCCATTATTTTTGATTTCCATCAGCAATATTCATATAGTCTGTGTCCAAATAACAACCGCCCCTTTGGCACCTTAAAGGATTCTAGGCACCTGGTCCAACTGCGATTGGAGTAAAGGAGTGCGCTGTGACAGAAGGGCACAGAGAAACGTCTGACCAATGTCTTGTTTTATATGAAATTATCAGGAATGCCATTTGTTGTTCGTAAACAGACTATAATTAAAATTATATGATTTTTTTACGTGACTATCAGTAGTTTCGTTCGTGTCTAACGCATAAGAAATAAATGGCCAAACAGCCTAGTAAACACTGTTAGGTTTTCTTTCCTTGTAGGCATGTGTCAGCAAATCACATCTTTGCACTGGCATTGCAGGTTTGTTTTGCTGAGGAACAATTTAAATTCTAACCTAGAAAATCTGTACCAACAAGCAACCCCGAATATTTTAAATGTTCGTTGTTTGTAGAGTATTCACGGCACCAGAATACGCCCAAATGTGGAGATGGATCTTAGTGACGAATATAAAACGGTCTTGTTTTTAATTATTCATATTCATTACATGTCGGTTTTAGTTGCAAACTCTTAACGCTGCATATAATATATTCGATATCGACATGAAGATTGAACGCCTTAAGGTATCTAACAAAATGGAGCAGATGAGGAATTCCGGTACACATCTAATAAGAGTGGTTTGTTGACTTTAATACAATATACACCCTAACCACCAAACAGTAGAAATTGTGTAGTAATTTATCGACTTTGGAAAGTAATAAAAAATCTTGCGATTGGCAAAGTAATAAAAAATCAAAAAAGGTAATTTCTAAAATGGTCTGAATGTTTCAGACTGACAAAGTGAGAAGAATGAGAGAAAAGGTTGAAAGAGACAACAGAAATACTGCTGAAAACGAATTGACTGACGAAGAGAAATCCGAAATAGGATGCCGAGTTAACATTTGCGCCAAGGTTGCAGAGATGTTATGGAAAAACGTAATTTTGCTTTCAATAGTTGAATAATGATTTAGCTTCAACATGCATCTGTGGCGGAAAACTGGAATTCCCTTCGAGTGAGCATTTACACTCATTGCCATGCTGACTGGGTTAGTTTTCAGCCGAAAATCAACAACCTTAGTGAAATTTTAGAAACTTGATTGGAAACCGCCGTCAGAAGTCTCTCCTCAGCAATGCAAAGAAGAATCAATTGAGAATGAGGTACACGTTAATAACATTTAGGAAATAGTTTTGTTAACCTCACATTAGGTATCATCACAACAGTGCGAAGAGGAAGTGATAAAGATAGAGGTATTTTTTTTTACCTTTTTTTCTTGCTTTTGTAAACTTAACGATTTAAAACTGATTATCTACTCATAGTTTCCAGCCCATACCGTATCCGTTTGAGGAAATGATCCAAGTTTGCCCGCCTGTCCTTCCCTTTGAAGGCGATGATGAAACTCAGGTAAGTTAAACAATGACTTGGTTCAAATGTGAGTTCCAGGAACTCAGTATACGCCGAATAGAGCAACATCCAAACATTCCCGATGATCAATTAGACAACGTCATCAAAGAAGAGGTAGGTGAACATTTTTTGTTCTTTACAATGCGCAAATTGGGATTTGGAAAGATAGAAAATTTTTTATTTTTTTCCTTTTTCAGCCCACACCTGTAGAACAAATTGTGATCCACGTTCGTCCACCTCGCGTCAACTTTGATGGTACGGATAATTATCAGGTAAACTTGAAAATGTCCCACAACGAAAGTCAATTACAGGTAAACACTACAAGAAAAAAGAATAAACACAGAGCAAATGGACATGATTTCGTGGAGAAAGGCATTAAAGAAGAGGTAGGTCAACATAAGTTTCAGTGTTGAAACGTTAAGAAAAATTAGCCATACCCACTGCGACAAGTACTTCTTGTTTTTTTGAATCTTGAAGATCGCCAAAAAGTACTAACCAAACTTCATTTTTAGACACTTGATGGGAAACCGGAAGAGGAACCTACCCAGCAGTGCTCAGAGGGATTTTTTGATTTCGAGGTATAAAATATGATGCTTCTGATCTTTTGTTGTTTACGTTTAGTCTCTAACTCATCGTTTTCAGCCCGTGCCGGATCTTGTAGAGAAAATGATTCACGTTTCTTTGCCTCTTCTTAACTTTGAAGGTGATGGCAAACATGAGGTAAAGTTGACAATTGCTCATTTGAATGTCACTTACAGGAAAGCAGCCGGTACCAAATGAAACAGAAAAACAGTAATCCTCATGATATTTCTGAGAAAGTCATAAAAGAAGAGGTTAGAGCTTTTTGTGGGTGTGTTGAATTCTTAACCGCGGCCCTTCCAAATGAGCACAATGCGTATTTTTTTCGTCATGTGTTTACTAAACTCACGTAATTGATGAAAACGGCAACGCCAAATTTTTGTATAAAAACAACTCAGAGTGTTTGGTTTTTTGGCTTGACCCTCTGGAAAAACAAACAAACCAGAAACCACTGACTAAAGGCTGTTTCTCTAAATATCATAACTGTTTTTTGCTTCAATGATAAGAAAAACAATTTTTGCCCCAAAGAAAGTCATAAATTTTGTCGAACTATGAAAGTGGCATTATAGTAAATAAAAGAAATGTTAAAGGCATATCTTTAAAACGGATCTCTAAGTTTCAGCCAATTCTGGAAGAAGAATCGCATGAATCGATGCCGACTGAGTATCGTGAGGTGAAACAAGAGGAAGAAGACGAAGAATTCGAAGAGGTAAATAGACACACAATTATTGAGACTATCATTTTCATTTCAGGAGCTGTAAGTAGCGAACGAAGAAGTGCAGTTGTGATCAGTAAGTGTTATGATCTGAAAGGTAAAACTTCTTGCATTTGAATAGAGATTTATTCCTTTTTTCAACGGCTTCCTCATATTTTTGTAACCAGGACTGCTTCCGACATTGTTAAAATGATTCCTTTACACGATTTTGTTTGTTGTTACATTTAATAGGAAATGATTGACATTTTTCTTAATGATGTCCTCTTAACCACCGACTTTGTAAAATATATCCATTTAGTTAAATTTATAGGCAGACACAATTCCTTTTCATTAGATCTTTGAACCCTCGTAATGTAATGTTCTGACGACGTTGTGTTTCGTCGAACGATATGTGAAAGCAATAAAAGCAACTGAAAGTGTGAAAGCAATTTAAAGCTCATGCAAAATGAATGAGGTTTTTCTAAAATAAACTATGAAGGGTTTCCAAAACATTGCACAAATTTCGGCTAAAACCTTAAAGGGTGATGCAGGCTAGATCCCGTAACTTTAGTAACGTTTTGCTCCTTTGGGTTTTTTAAAGGTTTGCTGTTGTTACAAACATTCTACTCATTAAACTGTCACATCAGGTCCTCAGCCATTTTTTAACACTGGAGTACAAGCAAAACGTTTTCGGAAAACAACAGGCATTGAAATTATTTTGAGTTGAAATATCGCAGCTTCAGAAACTGGAAGTTCCATTCTTGAAATTTGTAAATCAAAGAAATCCTTAACTGTATGCTAACTCCAACAACCGGTTACGTGATGAAATGATCATAACTGTCGTAGTAAATACGATATTTGTATGTAAACAACCTTGAGAAGCATGATTATCCAGTTCTTTTGAAAATTTTCTGTTTCTATCGGAGTGATAGATTTTGGTAAACATTAGTTCAAGCTAGCAGTCAGAAATATATATATGATTATATATTGTTGGAACACATATCTTAACAGGAAGAAAAATATCAACTTCTGAAAAATTATAGTCCTACTTTCGACATTAGGTCATAAAAAAAAACATCGAAATCAAGTCGTGGTTGATTATAAGAGAAAGGGACATTTGACGCTATTAGCAAGCAAATGGGGGATAGGGCTTATCCGTGTTTTTTTCCATCTTGTCTGGGCCCGATGGGCAGCCATCGCTTGGCGGAAGTTAGGCTTTTCTATCCTCTGAAAAAAAAAGTAATAATATGTTTTTGTTTCCCAGAAAAAAATCACAAAAAAATTTGTTGCACTGAAAAGTAATCACTTACAGCTTCCGCCTCCCTTCCCTCTCTGACCAGCCGTTGGTCAACCTCTTCGGCCCGTCGTTGAGACTCCGGAATTCGTCTCTCATTTTCAGCGATTTGCTGTTTTTTCTCCCTTTCTTGCTGAGCTTGTTTCCTGTCCTAAAAAAACCTTAGAGATGGATTAATTTCAGAACTCAGTTTTTCAGACATGCACACTTTCACTGTGAACTTTGTTTGGCAGGGGAATTTTGAAACTAGATAAATTGACTGATCGAAATAACACAATTTTGTTAAAACGTTTCGTGTTTCAGTGTGTAAAAACAATAAATATTTAAAACTCTATCAAAGCATGACAACTATCCTTCGTGAGTTTGATGCGATCCTGTAAGAACGCACTAGTTGTGAAGTTTTGTGTACGTTTGAAGTTCAATTTGAAAAAGGTTGGTTTCAAAAAAGCAAAACCAAAACGTGGTTTTTGTTTGATAACCAATCTTTGATTTTTTTTTAAACCCACTCTTTCGGCTTCCCATTTTTCCTTGCTCTCCTACTGAATTCTGTCGTTTTTTTTCAGCCGTTGGATCACTTTCACTTCGTTGGTCCAGTATTCCTTGGCGGTCTTCTTTCGAAATTTTTCAGCCTTAAAAAACGTAATTTTAAATTTCTTTTGTTAACTTGCTGTTCCTGTTTGCGGGCCACTTTCTCGTCTTCCTCGCGATCTCTTCGACAGCGGTTTTCTTTGTCCGCGTCATTTCTCTGAAACAGTAAAATAAGGCAAATCGTATTTTTTTCTCACCGCATCGGACCAGAAGTCACTGTTGACGGAACTGATTTCATCGTAGAAAGAGGACATGAGACAAGGAGGATTCTGTAAATAAAACAAAAGGTGAAAAACAGATAAATTGTTTTGACAAAGGAAAAGAAAGATAGTGAAAACTCTTTGTGAAAAAAACGAAACGCTATTTTACACTGTTTTATTGTGAGAAAACCATCCGGGGGCGGAAATGGGATATGAATCAAAAACAATTCTCTGCGAAATGTTAACTTTTTTAATGGAAAAGATCGCGAACGCGAAGAAAAAGAATCTTTGGAGGGGGCATACCTTGGTAATCACAGTGAGAACTAATGAAAGCCTGATTGACAAACAATATTTGAGGACACCCACTTATCATGCACACGGATTTGTGGTGGTCCATTTGTGGAACCCAAAGACAAGAAAAATTGCTCTCACTGCCAAGACACCATGAATAAAAGTCGTATGAACAAGTCCACTTTTGTTGATATAGTCTGTGTCCAAATAACAACAGCCCCTTTGGCACTTTAAAGGATTCTAGGTATCTTGTCCCGCCACGATTCGAGTTGATCAGAAAGGGCGCAAACTGCGGACGCGCGAGGGAGTGCGCTTTGATCGGAGAGAAACCAGACAAAATAGCGTTCGAGCAATGTTTCTGTTTATATGAAATTATCAGGAAGGTGCGGACACAGACTATACCCATAATCCATTTTTGTTTGTTTCGCACAGCTCCCACGGATCGGAAACCTTTCTTTTGAGTATCACGAGCTTACTATCTCTATAGTTTGCGTAAGAGTTACTTTAGAAAAACATTCAAATCAAAAGCGTGCAGATCCTTTTTTTAGGCCATTGATGTCAAACAAAATATGATTGGATTCAATATTGCGGAAAAGTTGTTTAATTGGTTTCTATACCGACTGTTCTGACAATTACCCAAGCGTTAAAACAGCCGTTACGCCTCTGTATAGATACATATTTATGTATGCATTTATAAAACGTCAGCTTCCGTGTTTTTGACATTTTCTTGTTTACCGGTACAAAATTGATTTCGGGAACTCATTCCGTTACGGCAGTAAACAGATGTGTTTGTCTATGGTTGCCTTGACTACCAGCCATAACAACACTCTTCCTACTGTTCTCTCGCTTCCATTCGTATCAACGCGCCACCAGTGATACTCTTCTACTGACCTATATAAAAGCAACTCTTCAAAAAAAAACAGACAAAATCAAAACATTCTCACAGGTTGGTTCATATTTCCCAAAGTAACCTTTGCGTTTAAAACAACCTTTAATATTATTCTAACGACATTGAGAACAATTAAATTGCATGAAAAGTCTCCGACACCTTTATGCTGAAGTTTTCGAATGTGTGAACTTCAATTTAAAAGGGCGTGGCTCCAGGAAATTCCGGTTGAAAAACAAGTTTTCAACATTATTCAAAGTTTCCAGAAGCCGTGTAGCGCTAGCCACCTGGTTGTATTAGGTTTTCATCCCGAGTGAAACAAATCTCAGACAAAACTTCAGTAAAAAAAACTTTGGTGTTGTCATTCTGATGTTGGCGTGTGTCATATAAGAAACTAGAGAAATAATTCAATGAACATATGAGCTCTAATAGATTTATATTTCTTTCATCCTACTTTCTTTTTTCCTCTTTTGCTCTCAATCGCATTTCTTTTTCCGCATCCTCTCTCTAGTTCACTAGCACATGTTATGCACGTGTTTTCATCAGCAGAGTGCGTGGGAACCTCTCGGCAGCGAAATCGAACAGCTGTTTGGGAGTTCGGTTTTCACTCTATTTAATGTTTCGGGGACCACCCTCCAACTCTTTGGTGGGAGGCCCCATTCTGCATCCATTTTCATTTAGTGAGACCAAGCCATCTGGCCATTTCGTCGCCAACCATTGTAAACTGATAAGGGAATACCACCCAAGAGGAAAAGTGATATGGATGTTTTTTCCCACTCTTAGAATGATTCGTAACGACTGCCGCTGTGCCAAGAACACCCAAGATGTGTTTTTGTCTCCCGAAAAAGGCCTATCGATCAACACGAGCAGCCGATGGATGACCGCCCCCCCCCCCCCCCCGCCCGCCGTTCCCTTCGATTATCTCGCCCCCCTGGGAGGGGACGAACGGCGTAGTGCACTGGTCAGCTCACGTGTACTTTCGCACTTTGAACAACTAGATTTCTTCCACGCATCGAACGCAAAACCTTGTTTTCACTTGAATAACTGACTGAAATCACCCACACAAGTCATTCCCAATTTTGAGAACTTTTGTGAAAGTCTACTTTCGATTAAAAATATTTTCAGTTTCGGTATATACGACTTTATAGTGAGACAATTTACCTTAATAATAACAAAATTCGATCAAATCAGACTATCTGCTTTTGTTTATGACCATTTTGAAAGCGGTTTTTGAAGAAAGCGGTTTTTACCGCGAATTCTTTAGTTTTCGTGTGATTCATACTCGCACACTCTGGGTGTTCCACGCCTGTTTTTCATCTCTTTCCATCGATCCCGCCTGCAGTCTCTCATTAATTTCCTCTCAGCTGTAATCAAGGCCATTTTTTGTCTGGCAATCTCATTCAGACGCCTTGCTCATCTCATTCTCTGCATGTTCTCGTTTCATACGAATTCTCCAAATTAGCAGTTGTCATTCCTATTTTGTGCTATCTTTCATTCTTTACTTTTTCTGATATTATCTACTACCCTGCCCTTTTATTTTGTCCTCCCGATCCCATCACCCCAATGATCAGCAGATTTTTCTTCCCAAATATTTACGAGAGTCAGAATAAATCACTTGTGTCCCAGAAATAATAAACACAAGGTAAAAAAACACGTTTGCAATTATCCTTTTTTTTCATTTTTGTTTCTTGAAATCACAAGATTACCCTAATGTTAGAAAAAATGGTCATTTCCGTGGCGTTTTAAGTAAGATTTTCCAATTTTGTGGTTGTTTTCGGTTAAAGAGGAGCATTTGTTCTTTTGTTCTCATATAATAGATCTTCCGATCCGCTATGAAACATTTTGTTATAAACACTTATACAACCTCACTTTTATTAATTTCAAACTGACCTGTTTCGTTCACTTTTTGTTTTTTAAACAACGCACATTTTACTAAAAAAATTGTATGATGTATTTTCGTCGAATATCACGGATTAGAAATTTAATCATTGAATAGAACAAAAAGGCCATAGTTCTCACGGCCGGTCCGGGCAGACTTGAAAAAAATTTCTCAGCCCGACCCGGCCCGGCTCGGCCCGTAAACTCGGACCACCTAGACAAACTGTCACCCACACGACCAAGATTCAACCCCGGTCGGGACACTTTATTTTTGCTAACTTAAAATTAGTTTAAATGTATAATAGAAGTATTATGAAAGTGTTTGCGAGGTTTAAAAAAATTCACGTGCGCTAAAATAACGATTTAAACAATTTTTAATTTGACAAGCGCGCTTCGGCCCGCAGGCCTGGCCTTCTTTTGAGAAGTACGATTTTGTCCCCCCGGGTAATCGATTATATAGAGTGCTGCAATGTGAACATTTGTTTACGCGCTGCACAATCAGAACGTTGGCTTATCAAACTCACTGTTCAGGAAACACTCACAACATGACCTTTACACTGCTGGCCGTAGAAATGTTTTGGTAGGACTTGTTGCGACCATCTTCATTCATCACCATTTCCCCTATACTCTGAAGTATAAAGTTGCATGTATCCATATTTTGCCGATTCGTATTTTGTTTTCTTTTTTAAATGGTGCAACCCTTTTTTAGTATGGACCCATGTTGCGATGAAATTCTTCCAACTTTTCCGCTGCCATCACCAGAAGAACTTGACCGTTTGCTTGAAGAGCTAAAGGCTGCACAAGAACATGTTCCAGAGAGGGAAGAACAACGTAAGGATTAACTAGATTTTTGATTGATTCATTTTTCAGCAGAATCAGTCCAGGCACGTAAAGCGCGAATAAACGAGATAAGAAGTAAGATTGATGACTGCTTTGACAAACTTGAATCGGAAATTATGCTAAACAGAGAGGACGTCGATCACCAAAAAGGTAAGATACCTAATTAAGTATTTTCACTCCGTCTTTTCAATACAGTTAAAAGAAATAGAAAAAAATCGTGATGTGTTCGTTTCTTTTCAATTTGATGATTTGTTTCAGAACAAGAACTGATGAGAGGAAATGAAGATTACGCCTGGTTTTTTTCAGAAGAACACATTTCGGATCATCTGAAGGTTCCCGTCGCCGCTTCAGATTCCCAGGTAAGCAAACAGAAGATTCACCGAGCCATAAAATGAATTGACTAAGAACATTAACATTGCTCATTGTTTCTGTTTTTTTCAACATGGTTTTTTTCGAACTACCGCTGAGCTTCCCCTTCGTGCTCACTTTTTGCGTAGAATTTTTTGCATAGACTTTTTGCATAGACTGGACATTATAAATACCGCCATAAATTGTTCCTTATGTCGAAACCCTAAAGGTGGGGCATTCACGGCATTCCGATCCACACTAGGCTTGCATTCTCAGGGATACACCGCCTATTTCTAGTCGTGTTATCAAAGTTTTGAAACTTGATTAGATTTGACGAAGTTGTCGAAAGCTTATCGTATGCGCAATTGTTAAGTTTTTCTACGGCGCCGCATTTACATCCCGAAAACCCAGCTCTCAGCATTAGAACACAAATTAAGACACTGTCTTTCTAATATTCGATTTGTACTGCGACATAAATAATTTTCAGCTCCGATGGGGCTGAAAACATACGTAAATGGTGCCCCAGAGACATTATTTTGCATTCCAGAATCAAATTAGCATTATCGATTTTTTGAACCCAGATGACGTCATCGACTTCGGTAATTCACATCTCATGTGTATCCAAGCAAAACTTACCTTTAGAATACTGATTCGGACCAAAAACGTGTGCTGATGACAAATATCAACTGTAGAGTTCTCGTTTGCGAACTTTCACCCACGTAAATGTGGAATTGAGGGTAAAAAATTTGACAAATTGGGAAAAACACAGAAACCGTCATTGACTGCGTTCTACATCCTACTTTTTTGTAAAGTACGTGCAATTTTACCTCAAGTTTTTTTTACCGTTTTTCAAAAGTCGTTCAATAAATTAGTCAAAGTTTGCTTTTAAAATCGCATGCCTGGGTAAAAATGCAATTTTGACTAATTTATGGAACGACTTTTGAAAAACGGTAAAAAGAAACATTGCACGTCTTTTTCATAAAAAAGTAGGATGTAGAACGCAGTCAGTAACGGTTTTCGTGTTTTTCCCAATATGTCAAATTTTTAACCCTCAATTCTACATATACGTGGGTGAAAGTTCGCAAACGAGAATTCTACTGTTTATATTTGTAGTCAGCATAAGGTTTTGGTCCGAATTAGTATTTAAACGGTAAGTTTTGAATGGATACACATGAGTTGTGAATTACCCAAGTCGATGACGTCATCTGGGTTCATAAAATCGATAATGCTAATTTGAGTCTGGAATCCTAAATAAAGGGCACCTTTTACGCATATTTTCAGCCCCATCACAGCTGAAAAATATTTATGTCATGGCCCCTGCCATATAAGTCGGAAATTACACAGACGACGTTATAAGCAAACGCAAGGCTTTTCTGGAAGTTGTTTAGTTTCATTCCCTAACCGCATTTTTCTAACCCTTAGGCAAAACTCATATCTCTTTTGGACTATACACTTTCCTGGCTATATTGCTGACATTGTTGTAGATGAGAGGATACAGTGCTACTACTGGGTGGTCCATAAGTATGGTCCCAACATCTTTTCGCAGTCTTGAAACTCGCTTTCAAGCGAAATAGTAAAATCTTGTTACCTTACCCAAAAAAACTTTTTGGTTGGTTCATAATAAATTACCTGGGATATGGCAACTGATATGCAAAAACGAAAGTTTCTGTTGATTGTTGTATCTCTGAGTATGCTAATGGAACTAACAATTTACGTTTGTTTCTCAATGCTGAAATACAACGCAACCGGATTCGGATTTTAAAGTGGAATATGATCAGCCAAATCAAAAACAAAGCATCACATTCGGACAATGAGCTCTTTTGGGTAGGCACGTCAAAAGCGCATTTTCATAATGTTTCGCAACGCAGATAAATTTACTCTGTTTGACCCTTGATATTGTCAGGTAGAATTTGCCTGAACATTTCATCGTCAAATATGTCTTAGGGGATGACCTTGGTTAACAGCAGCCGGACTTTCGGCTCACGTCCTGGTTACATCGGTAAACAAATTGTTGGAATATTTACCTGCGTGCCGCGAACTGATTTCGTAATGGTGTCTCTGGCTTGTTAAATTACAAAATGAGACCTTGGGGAGGTTTCCTTTTTATGTTTTGTTGAAAATATTGTTCGAAAAGAGAAAATATGTGTACTCGAACAATTTCACATATTTGGTCTCTCTGGGTGAAGTTGGACTTTGGTACAAAACTTATGGGCATTCTGTTTCCCCATGACATTATAAACCAAATTCAAATTTAATTCTTTATTTTTTTGCTTAACATAAGAACAAGCTGAGACCATCGGGCGGTTTTATTTCTCATTTCATGATAGTTATCCGTTATCCGTGTACTTTCGAACTCATCATAATAACACGCGTGCTCAGTTGAAGTCAGCCCAACTTATCGCCTGCAAGCAATTCTCATGAAGGGAAAATTATTATACAATGGGTTTTATAAAATGATTGACATAATGGAAACTGAATTTCTTTATACCCCGGTCAGCTACCGTTTTCAACAAAACGCGTTTAAGTAAACCTCATTGATATGATGCAGAATGAATTTAGCCATTCTCAATTTTTGACTGCACATAATTTGCTCTTTGATTTTATGCAGTAGTTTTTAATAGAAAAACAAGTGTGTCATGTGCGAGAAATAACTCCTCCAGGATGTGCACAGATCCTCGTCCAAAGAAGTCAGTGAAGAAAACATCATCGAAGACAACAATAGCCGCGAAAAGAACAAGGATGGCGATGTGAGTGCATTTAACTTATTTAGTTCAGAGGAAACTTTTTCAAAACTTCTAGCCAACGTCGGAACACTGTACAAACACCTACCAAACTGATTTGGGTAATTGAAGAAACACCTGCACAGGAACCAGTTCTTCTTCTAGATGACAAACCTACATCTTCTAAAAGCCACAAAAGACGCAAAAAGACCAAAGACGTAAGAAAGCATAATTGCAGTTTTAACTTATTTTCAGCATGTTGGACCGGATGAAAAGAAGCTGAAGGCAAATGGAAGGCAACAGAATTGCCAAACCAATGTAGATGTTTCGGCGGAGTCTGTCAAACCATTTGCGAGTTTTCCGGAAGCTTATCAAGCAATGGATGAAAACGCTGACCTTTCGAATTGTGACGATCTGTCTGTTTCTGTCCTTCTCGAAAACTCAGTACAACCGGAGTCTTCAGAAACTGGTTCAGTTCATCAAATGGAAGAAATCGAGGCGGCGGTTGTGCCCAATTCCGATCCTTCCGTAGTTGATATGAACCTCATCGAGACAGATCCGCAACAGAAATGGTCACACCCTGGACTTCTCGGTTTTTTCAATAAAATTGAGGCAAACCAATCGATGGAAAAGGAAAATTCAACGGGCGATGTTTCTGTCGATGCCGAGAACCTTTGTGAAGGAACACCGCAGCCGGAGCTCCCAGGGATCGATTACATTGACCGAATGGAGGAAAGAGGTGCAAAGCCACCAAAGAAAAAGAAGAAAAAGAAGTATTCTAAAATGAATGCTTTAAAACAAGCCTCGAAAGTTTTGGTCCCAACTGGTTTCTTTGACGGAATGGAGGAAAGGGAGGCAAATCAACCAGAGGAGGAGGTTGTCAATTTTGCGGTGGAAGCTCAGCTTTCTTCGCCGCCACCGGGACCCTCAGGAACTGGGAATCGTAATCGACTGGAGGAATGGTGGGAAGCAGTTGAACCACTTCAAAGGAAGGTAAGTGAAAACCATCTGTGAAATTTAAAGTATAAATTTTACTTTATTCAAAGTTTACTCAAAACGCCCAGCCAAAAAAGTGATTTAAAACTAACAGTTATATTTATCTGTTTGAACACAAGCCCAGTGGGGTGTCTGAAAGATTTAACATTTTGCAAAAGTAAACCTCGCTTTGAATATTTAACAACTGTAAAATCAGAGGGGTTCTTTATGACACTCCAAAACCGTTTGTGAAGAACAATCTAGTTTTTTGGCTGTCAACACGTTTCTTCAGCGATCCTTTTTTGAAACCAACCTTAAGATGCGCATCATTCGTTGGTTCTCCTATTTTGAAGTAAAAGTAACAACAATAAAGAGTTAACTAAAAACCAAAAAAATAACTCACGTCCTTTTTCAGCAAAAACAGTTCGAACAAGAAGGTACGGATAGAGAAGACAGGAACTGTCACCAACATCAAAATTCCGTATACAGGAAGAAGAAGAAGACGCTTCTTACTCTTGCAATCAACTCCGATTCCCTAAATTCGCAAATGGTACCGGTTTGATTTAGGAGTTAATTTTAGAAATTTAGGAGAACAGCAGAGAAGTGAACGCCTCTTACGCAAACCATTCTGCGCCGCATGATCAATATGATTATTATCAGGATCCGCAGGCCAGTTTTCTGCTGTGCTCATATGTAGGGAAATCCAAATTGTTTTATTTTAAATATGTTTCTAACAGTATCCGCAGAAGAATTTTGTTTTTTCAAAACTGCATTTCTAATTTGAAAAAAAAAGACGAAAAGGGACGAACTTCTGTCTAAAAGACTTTTTCTCTCTTCTTCTTCTTCACTATTTTACGTTCAGTCTTGCCTGTGTATCGTACGCTTATTACTATATTGCTGTTTATAACAAAAGACAGCTTTAAATCTTAATAGTGATATTTAGAACAACCAAGGATACTTGTATGCTCAGCAGCAGCAAGAACAACAGGGACACGTGGCCCAGCAAGAAATGTATAACGCTCAACTGGTAAGTGCTCCTTTAAATATCTACATTTACTGTTAGCGCATAAATAAAGTGAAAAAGAAAATATTTTTCAGCAGCAGCACCAGTATCAGCAGCAGCAATATGACTCAGATCGGACCCAACCAGTGGATTCAAACAATACTCAATTCTATGGTTACGATTCGTACGGTCAATACTACAAAGCATCTTCATCGGTCAGTGTCGTTTCAAAAATAAAATTAATCCTGCTTATAATGTTTATTATTTAGTGAATGACATTTTCGTACACAGAAACCCTATCAAATTTTCAGAGAAATCGACAGATTCCAAAACCGTACCAGCAGAATTGGGGATTAAACGACTGGAACAACGCCAACATGGTTGGTTTGAACAGAATGTTGCTTCTCCAGTCTGCAGCATCGTATTTTGGTACTGCCGTTGGTATGGATAGTACGAAAAAAAAACCCAAAATTCACAACGCCATCTTAACAAAACATTTGTTAGAAATAGTTGCAAACTTCTTTTCCAGGGTAACCCAGTGTACGGCCACCCTGCATTACAAAACCTACAGTACATTCAAGGTCACCAGCAAGGCCAACAGGTAAAAAACCTTTTTAAAATGCCCAATTCCTATTTTTCAGCAGTATGTTCCGTCCGCTGTTTTTGCACCTCAAGCGTATCAGGTAAACCGCTCGAGCATGTTGGTGTGTGTGTGTGTGTGTGTGTGTGTGTGTGTGTGTGTGCGTGTGCTTATGTGTGTGCGCGTGGGCATGTGTGTAAGCGTCTGTTTGTGTGTGTGCGTGTGCTTATGTGTGTGCACGTGTGTATGTGTGTATGCGTGTGTTTGTGTGTTTGCGTGTTTGCGTGTGTGCGCGTGTGTATGCGTGTATGCGTGTGTGTGCGCGTGTGTATGTGTGTGTATGCGTGTGTTTGTGTGTTTGCGTGCGTGTGTGCATGTGTACGTGTGTGCGTGGGTGCGTGGGTGCGTGGGTGCGTGTGCGCGTGTGCGCGTGTGTGCGTGTGTGCGTGTGTGCGTGTGTGCGTGTGCGCGTGTGTGCGTGGGTGCGTGTGTGCGTGTGTGCGTGTGTGCGTGTGCGCATGTGTGCGCGTGTGTATGTGTGTCTATGCGTGTGTGCGCGTGTGTATGTGTGTATGCGTGTGTTTGTGTGTTCGCGTGTGTTTGTGTGTTTGCGTGTGTGCGTGTGTGCGTGTGTGCATGTGTGCGTGTGTTTGTGTGTTTGTGTGCGCGTGTGTGCGTGTGTTTGCCGGTATGCGTGTGTGCGTGTGCGTGTGTGTGCGTGTGTTTGTGTGTGCGGTTTGTGTGTGCGTGTGTGCGTGTGTGCGTGTGCGCGTGTGTGCGTGTGTGCGTGTCTGTGTGTTAGTATGTGAGCGTGATTTACCAATTTCAGGCAAACCCGGGACCCTGCCAACATGCACAACAACAAAGTCAGGTTAGGAATTTATCATTTGTTATGTTTTTCAATCACATAAAGTTTTCTGCAACAAATTATTTTCAGCATTTCATCACGGTCTCTGTTCCGGTGCAACAGTATGCTCAGGTAAGCTGCGTCTGAAAAGCTCTAACGGATTTTTTCAGTCAACTATGGCGTCTTCAGCACTGCTTCAACCGAATAATCAGGTAATCAAGAATATTTAAGCTTGTTTGTTTGATTTACTTTATTTTTGTTTTTAGCACAACCTTCTGCCCGCCCGACTTACGCCACTGAACAATGCGGTAGACTTTGACCAAATTCATTGAGAACAGAAGTTTTAGGCAAATCAGAACCAAATGGTTGTTGCACAGCAGAATGCTGACAATCAAATTCAAAACAGTAACCAGGAGACTACTCAGAGAAGGGTACTAAAGAAAAAGGTGGGCTTTGTTTTACTATTAACTGACGAGTTTCATAAGATAAAAAAAAACACTTCGATGTTACAGAAGTGCATCCCCGGGAAGTTGCAACTTAATTTAGAAAATTGTTGCAAAGATGAAAAACGTGATTATAATCTATGTGACTGCAAAAGTGTTTTTTGTAATTGCAAACGTCGTCCAATCCAAATGTAGCGTTTTCACACACATACAAATTTAGCCTACATTAGTAATTCGCGCTTTTGATTGGCAAAGACTTTTCCCAATTATATTTTTGGAAAAAAACATAATTAACGTGAAAATGAAAGATTTTTTCGTGCAAGATTTGGGCAATTTAAATGTAAGAAAACCATATTGATTGCTATTTAGCAAAATTAGTGCCTTCATAAGGAAGTTGTAAAACTTCTCCGATTATAAGAAACAAAAACAACAAAGTTCAAATTCAGTGTTAGCCTTTGTGTTATAAAACCAAATGAATATGGGAAGTTCACTGTAGGCACTGTGGAAAAACTATGAGATGTGCAAACAACCAAGTTCTAAATTCATACACGAAAGAAACTCAAGATAATGTTTTTCAACTGAACATTTCAGCCTGTTGGTCAACAAACAAGTCTGCCAAGTGTCATGGATAAAACCGTTGAGAAACTAATTAATGACCACCTCGAGATACTACGGCTAATTTCCGAACAAATTTGGAAACAGGTTTATCCTCAAAACGTAAAATTCTACATGTTAACTGGGTTCCAGGCGATCAACGACGAGACGAGTTTGACTCCCACACAAATCGAAACCTTGAAAGAAATCAAGTTTCAAATGGTAAGCAAAATTCTGTAACCAAAAATTTAATTTCTTGCAGTTTCCTTACAAAGAAAAGGAATTTACCCAAGAACAACTGGCTTTGGTTTTATTGGCAACGAAACCAGATTTTGTAAGTTTCCATTTCCTTGTTTTTTTTTCAATTAAAACTGTACTGAGCATTCATATCTGATTTCAGACGTTGGTCAAAACCAAGCCCTCCAGCAGTACCCTAAAAATGATCCATTTCTTTACACAATCTTTCTACAATAGGTGTGCATTTATATCTTTTTCATATAGTTTTCACGATTTTTGGTAACTTTGTTTTTCCTATGCTTCTCAACGGACTGGTGTTACACTGTTTTCCTATCTTCCGAAAGTTGTGTGTTTCTAAAACTCGTTTTTTCGTCTAAAGTTTTTTTTAAAGTTCAGCTGTAGTTTATAGAATAAAGATCCATGATCGATCCATTTCAACCACTTTGAATTTTAAAAGTGCCAAAATTTGTGCGTCAGCATTTGTTTTGCTCAACTTTGTTCTTTTCGACATTACCGCTTCGACAAAAACAGATTCGGGGTCCCCGCAACGTGACGAGACGGATGAAAACCATCATCGATCCATTTGAACCACTTTGAATTTTTAACGTGCCAAAATTTGTCTGTCGGCATTAGTTTTGCTCAACTTTGTTCTTTTTGACATAAGCGCTTCAACAAAAACAGATTCGGGGTCGTCGCAATGTGACGAGACGGATGAGACCCATGATCGGTCCATTTGAACCACTTTGAATGTTTAAGGTGCCATAAATTGTCTGTCGGCATTAGTTTTGCTCAACTTTGTTCTTTTTGACATTAACGATTCAAGAAAAACAGATTCGGGGTCGTCGCAACGTGACGAGACGGATGAGACCCATAATCGATCCATTCGAGCCACTTTGAATTTTTAACGTGCCAAAAATTGTCTGTTGGCTATTGTTTTGCTCAACTTCGTTCTTTTTGACATAAGCGGTTCAACAAAAACAGATTCGGGGTCGTCGTAACGTGACGAGACGGATGAGTCCCATGATCGATCCATTCGAACCACTTTGAATTTTTAACGTGCCAAAATTTGTCTGTCGGCAATCGTTTGGCTCACTTTCGTTCTTTTTGACATTAACGATTCAAGAAAAACAGATTCGGGGTCGTCGCAACGTGACGAGACGGATGAGACCCATAATCGATCCATTCGAGCCACTTTGAATTTTTAACGTGCCAAAAATTGTCTGTTGGCTATTGTTTTGCTCAACTACGTTCTTTTTGACATAAGCGGTTCAACAAAAACAGATTCGGGGTCGTCGTAACGTGACGAGACGGATGAGTCCCATGATCGATCCATTCGAACCACTTTGAATTTTTAACGTGCCAAAATTTGTCTGTCGGCTTTAGTTTTGCTCAACTTCGTTCTTTTTGACATTTACGCATCAACAAAAACAGATTCGGAGTCGTCGCAATGTGACGAGACGGGAGAGACCCATGATCGATCCATTCGAAGCACTTTGAATTTTTAACGTGCCAAAATTTGTCTGTCGGCAATCGTTTGGCTCACTTTCGTTCTTTTTGACATTAACGATTCAAGAAAAACAGATTCGGGGTCGTCGCAACGTGACGAGACGGATGAGACCCATAATCGATCCATTCGAGCCACTTTGAATTTTTAACGTGCCAAAAATTGTCTGTTGGCTATTGTTTTGCTCAACTTCGTTCTTTTTGACATAAGCGGTTCAACAAAAACAGATTCGGGGTCGTCGTAACGTGACGAGACGGATGAGTCCCATGATCGATCCATTCGAACCACTTTGAATTTTTAACGTGCCAAAATTTGTCTGTCGGCTTTAGTCTTGCTCAACTTCGTTCTTTTTGACATTTACGCATCAACAAAAACAGATTCGGGGTCGTCGCAACGTGACGACACGGATGAGACCCATGATCGATCCATTTGAACCACTTTGAATTTTTAACGTGCCAAAATTTGTCTGTCGGCAATCGTTTGGCTCACTTTCGTTCTTTTTGACATTAACGATTCAAGAAAAACAGATTCGGGGTCGTCGCAACGTGACGAGACGGATGAGACCTATGATCGACTTATTCGAAGCACTTTGAATTTTTAACGTGCCAAAATTTGTCTGTCGGCAATCGTTTGGCTCACTTTCGTTCTTTTTGACATTAACGATTCAAGAAAAACAGATTCGGGGTCGTCGCAACGTGACGAGACGGATGAGACCCATGATCGATCCATTCGAAGCACTTTGAATTTTTAAAGTGCCAAAAATTGTCTGTCGGCATTAGTTTTGCTCATTTTTGGTCTTTTTGACATTAACGCTTCAACAAAAACAGATTCGGGGTCGTCGCAATGTGACGAGACGGATGAGACCCATGATCGGTCCATTTGAACCACTTTGAATGTTAAACGTGCCATAATTTGTCTGTCGGCATTAGTTTTGCTCAACTTCGTTCTTTTTGACATTTACGCATCAACAAAAACATATTCGGAGTCGTCGCAATGTGACGAGACGGGAGAGACCCATGATCGATCCATTCGAAGCACTTTGAATTTTTAACGTGCCAAAATTTGTCTGTTGGCTATTGTTTTGCTCAACTTTGTTCTTTTTGACATTAGCGCTTCAACAAAAACAGATTCGGGGTCGTCGCAACGTGACGACACGGATGAGACCCATGATCGATCCATTTGAACCACTTTGAATTTTTAACGTGCCAAAATTTGTCTGTCGGCAATCGTTTGGCTCACTTTCGTTCTTTTTGACATTAACGATTCAAGAAAAACAGATTCGGGGTCGTCGCAATGTGACGAGACGGATGAGACCCATGATCGATCCATTCGAAGCACTTTGAATTTTTAACGTGCCAAAATTTGTCTGTCGGCAATCGTTTGGCTCACTTTCGTTCTTTTTGACATTAACGATTCAAGAAAAACAGATTCGGGGTCGTCGCAACGTGACGAGACGGATGAGACCCATAATCGATCCATTCGAGCCACTTTGAATTTTTAACGTGCCAAAAATTGTCTGTTGGCTATTGTTTTGCTCAACTACGTTCTTTTTGACATAAGCGGTTCAACAAAAACAGATTCGGGGTCGTCGTAACGTGACGAGACGGATGAGTCCCATGATCGATCCATTCGAACCACTTTGAATTTTTAACGTGCCAAAATTTGTCTGTCGGCTTTAGTTTTGCTCAACTTCGTTCTTTTTGACATTTACGCATCAACAAAAACAGATTCGGAGTCGTCGCAATGTGACGAGACGGGAGAGACCCATGATTGATCCATTCGAAGCACTTTGAATTTTTAACGTGCCAAAAATTGTCTGTCGGCATTAGTTTTGCTCATTTTCGTTCTTTTTGACATTAACGCTTCAACAAAAACAGATTCGGGGTCGTCGCAATGTGACGAGACGGATGAGACCCATGATCGGTCCATTTGAACCACTTTGAATGTTTAACGTGCCATAATTTGTCTGTCGGCATTAGTTTTGCTCAACTTCGTTCTTTTTGACATTTACGCATCAACAAAAACAGATTCGGAGTCGTCGCAATGTGACAAGACGGGAGAGACCCATGATCGGTCCATTTGAACCACTTTGAATGTTTAACGTGCCATAATTTGTCTGTCGGCATTAGTTTTGCTCAACTTCGTTCTTTTTGACATTTACGCATCAACAAAAACAGATTCGGAGTCGTCGCAATGTGACGAGACGGGAGAGACCCATGATCGATCCATTCGAAGCACTTTGAATTTTTAACGTGCCAAAAATTGTCTGTCGGCATTAGTTTTGCTCAACTTCGTTCTTTTTGACGTTAGCGCTTCACAAAAACAGATTCGGGGTCGTCGCAACGTGACGACACGGATGAGACCCATGATCGATCCATTTGAACCACTTTGAATTTTTAACGTGCCAAAATTTGTCTGTCGGCAATCGTTTGGCTCACTTTCGTTCTTTTTGACATTAACGATTCAAGAAAAACAGATTCGGGGTCGTCGCAACGTGACGAGACGGATGAGACCCATGATCGAACCATTTGAACCACTTTGAATTTTTAACGTGCCAAAATTTGTCTGTTGGCTATTGTTTTGCTCAACTTTGTTCTTTTTGACGTTAGCGCTTCACAAAAACAGATTCGGGGTCGTCGCAACGTGACGACACGGATGAGACCCATGATCGATCCATTTGAACCACTTTGAATTTTTAACGTGCCAAAATTTGTCTGTCGGCAATCGTTTGGCTCACTTTCGTTCTTTTTGACATTAACGATTCAAGAAAAACAGATTCGGGGTCGTCGCAACGTGACGAGACGGATGAGACCCATGATCGACTTATTCGAAGCACTTTGAATTTTTAACGTGCCAAAATTTGTCTGTCGGCAATCGTTTGGCTCACTTTCGTTCTTTTTGACATTAACGATTCAAGAAAAACTGATTCGGGGTCGTCGCAACGTGACGAGACGGATGAGACCCATGATCGATCCATTCGAAGCACTTTGAATTTTTAAAGTGCCAAAAATTGTCTGTCGGCATTAGTTTTGCTCATTTTTGGTCTTTTTGACATTAACGCTTCAACAAAAACAGATTCGGGGTCGTCGCAATGTGACGAGACGGATGAGACCCATGATCGGTCCATTTGAACCACTTTGAATGTTAAACGTGCCATAATTTGTCTGTCGGCATTAGTTTTGCTCAACTTCGTTCTTTTTGACATTTACGCATCAACAAAAACAGATTCGGAGTCGTCGCAATGTGACGAGACGGGAGAGACCCATGATCGATCCATTCGAAGCACTTTGAATTTTTAACGTGCCAAAATTTGTCTGTTGGCTATTGTTTTGCTCAACTTTGTTTTTTTTGACATTAGCGCTTCAACAAAAACAGATTCGGGGTCGTCGCAACGTGACGACACGGATGAGACCCATGATCGATCCATTTGAACCACTTTGAATTTTTAACGTGCCAAAATTTGTCTGTCGGCAATCGTTTGGCTCACTTTCGTTCTTTTTGACATTAACGATTCAAGAAAAACAGATTCGGGGTCGTCGCAATGTGACGAGACGGATGAGACCCATGATCGATCCATTCGAAGCACTTTGAATTTTTAACGTGCCAAAATTTGTCTGTCGGCAATCGTTTGGCTCACTTTCGTTCTTTTTGACATTAACGATTCAAGAAAAACAGATTCGGGGTCGTCGCAACGTGACGAGACGGATGAGACCCATAATCGATCCATTCGAGCCACTTTGAATTTTTAACGTGCCAAAAATTGTCTGTTGGCTATTGTTTTGCTCAACTTCGTTCTTTTTGACATAAGCGGTTCAACAAAAACAGATTCGGGGTCGTCGTAACGTGACGAGACGGATGAGTCCCATGATCGATCCATTCGAACCACTTTGAATTTTTAACGTGCCAAAATTTGTCTGTCGGCATTAGTTTTGCTCAACTTCGTTCTTTTTGACATTTACGCATCAACAAAAACAGATTCGGAGTCGTCGCAATGTGACGAGACGGGAGAGACCCATGATCGATCCATTCGAAGCACTTTGAATTTTTAACGTGCCAAAAATTGTCTGTCGGCATTAGTTTTGCTCATTTTCGTTCTTTTTGACATTAACGCTTCAACAAAAACAGATTCGGGGTCGTCGCAATGTGACGAGACGGATGAGACCCATGATCGATCCATTCGAAGCACTTTGAATTTTTAACGTGCCAAAATTTGTCTGTCGGCATTAGTTTTGCTCAATTTCGTTTTTTTTTTGACATTAACGCTTCAACAAAAACAGATTCGGGGTCGTCGCAATGTGACGAGACGGGAGAGACCCATAATCGATCCATTCGAGCCACTTTGAATTTTTAACGTGCCAAAATTTGTCTGTTGGCTATTGTTTTGCTCAACTTCGTTCTTTTTGACATTAGCGGTTCAACAAAAACAGATTCGGGGTCGTCGTAACGTGACGAGACGGATGAGTCCCATGATCGATCCATTCGAACCACTTTGAATTTTTAACGTGCCAAAATTTGTCTGTCGGCATTAGTTTTGCTCAACTTCGTTCTTTTTGACATTTACGCATCAACAAAAACAGATTCGGAGTCGTCGCAATGTGACGAGACGGGAGAGACCCATGGTCGATCCATTCGAAGCACTTTGAATTTTTAACGTGCCAAAAATTGTCTGTCGGCATTAGTTTTGCTCATTTTCGTTCTTTTTGACATTAACGCTTCAACAAAAACAGATTCGGGGTCGTCGCAATGTGACGAGACGGATGAGACCCATGATCGGTCCATTTGAACCACTTTGAATGTTTAACGTGCCATAATTTGTCTGTCGGCATTAGTTTTGCTCAACTTCGTTCTTTTTGACATTTACGCATCAACAAAAACAGATTCGGAGTCGTCGCAATGTGACAAGACGGGAGAGACCCATGATCGGTCCATTTGAACCACTTTGAATGTTTAACGTGCCATAATTTGTCTGTCGGCATTAGTTTTGCTCAACTTCGTTCTTTTTGACATTTACGCATCAACAAAAACAGATTCGGAGTCGTCGCAATGTGACGAGACGGGAGAGACCCATGATCGATCCATTCGAAGCACTTTGAATTTTTAACGTGCCAAAAATTGTCTGTCGGCATTAGTTTTGCTCATTTTCGTTTTTTTTGACATTAACGCTTCAACAAAAACAGATTCGGGGTCGTCGCAATGTGACGAGACGGATGAGACCCATGATCGGTCCATTCGAACCACTTTGAATGTTTAACGTGTCATAATTTGTCTGTCGGCATTAGTTTTGCTCAACTTCGTTCTTTTTGACATTTACGCTTCAACAAAAACAGATTCGGGGTCGTCGCAACGTGACGACACGGATGAGACCCATGATCGATCCATTTGAACCACTTTGAATTTTTAACGTGCCAAAATTTGTCTGTCGGCAATCGTTTGGCTCACTTTCGTTCTTTTTGACATTAACGATTCAAGAAAAACAGATTCGGGGTCGTCGCAATGTGACGAGACGGATGAGACCCATGATCGATCCATTCGAAGCACTTTGAATTTTTAACGTGCCAAAATTTGTCTGTCGGCAATCGTTTGGCTCACTTTCGTTCTTTTTGACATTAACGATTCAAGAAAAACAGATTCGGGGTCGTCGCAACGTGACGAGACGGATGAGACCCATGATCGATCCATTCGAAGCACTTTGAATTTTTAACGTGCCAAAAATTGTCTGTCGGCATTAGTTTTGCTCATTTTCGTTCTTTTTGACATTAACGCTTCAACAAAAACATATTCGGGGTCGTCGCAATGTGACGAGACGGATGAGACCCATGGTCGATCCATTCGAAGCACTTTGAATTTTTAACGTGCCAAAAATTGTCTGTCGGCATTAGTTTTGCTCATTTTCGTTCTTTTTGACATTAACGCTTCAACAAAAACAGATTCGGGGTCGTCGCAATGTGACGAGACGGATGAGACCCATGATCGGTCCATTTGAACCACTTTGAATGTTTAACGTGCCATAATTTGTCTGTCGGCATTAGTTTTGCTCAACTTCGTTCTTTTTGACATTTACGCATCAACAAAAACAGATTCGGGGTCGTCGCAATGTGACGAGACGGATGAGACCCATGATCGGTCCATTCGAACCACTTTGAATGTTTAACGTGCCATAATTTGTCTGTCGGCATTAGTTTTGCTCAACTTCGTTCTTTTTGACATTTACGCTTCAACAAAAACAGATTCGGGGTCGTCGCAACGTGACGACACGGATGAGACCCATGATCGATCCATTTGAACCACTTTGAATTTTTAACGTGCCAAAATTTGTCTGTCGGCAATCGTTTGGCTCACTTTCGTTCTTTTTGACATTAACGATTCAAGAAAAACAGATTCGGGGTCGTCGCAATGTGACGAGACGGATGAGACCCATGATCGATCCATTCGAAGCACTTTGAATTTTTAACGTGCCAAAATTTGTCTGTCGGCAATCGTTTGGCTCACTTTCGTTCTTTTTGACATTAACGATTCAAGAAAAACAGATTCGGGGTCGTCGCAACGTGACGAGACGGATGAGACCCATGATCGATCCATTCGAAGCACTTTGAATTTTTAACGTGCCAAAAATTGTCTGTCGGCATTAGTTTTGCTCATTTTCGTTCTTTTTGACATTAACGCTTCAACAAAAACATATTCGGGGTCGTCGCAATGTGACGAGACGGATGAGACCCATGATCGGTCCTATTGAACCACTTTGAATGTTTAACGTGCCATAATTTGTCTGTCGGCATTAGTTTTGCTCAACTTCGTTCTTTTTGACATTAGCGCTTCAACAAAAACAGATTCGGGGTCGTCGCAACGTGACGAGACAGATGAGACCCACGATCGACTTATTCGAAGCACTTTGAATTTTAACGTGCCAAAATTTGTCTGTCGGCAATCGTTTGGCTCACTTTCGTTCTTTTTGACATTAACGATTCAAGAAAAACAGATTCGGGGTCGTCGCAACGTGACGAGACGGATGAGACCCATGATCGATCCATTCGAAGCACTTTGAATTTTTAACGTGCCAAAATTTGTCTGTCGGCAATCGTTTGGCTCACTTTCGTTCTTTTTGACATTAACGATTCAAGAAAAACAGATTCGGGGTCGTCGCAACGTGACGAGACGGATGAGACCCATGATCGGTCCATTTGAACCACTTTGAATGTTTAACGTGCCATAATTTGTCTGTCGGCATTAGTTTTGCTCAACTTCGTTCTTTTTGACATTAGCGCTTCAACAAAAACAGATTCGGGGTCGTCGCAACGTGACGAGACAGATGAGACCCACGATCGACTTATTCGAAGCACTTTGAATTTTTAACGTGCCAAAATTTGTCTGTCGGCAATCGTTTGGCTCACTTTCGTTCTTTTTGACATTAACGATTCAAGAAAAACAGATTCGGGGTCGTCGCAACGTGACGAGACGGATGAGACTCATGATCGATCCATTCGAAGCACTTTGAATTTTTAACGTGCCAAAATTTGTCTGTCGGCAATCGTTTGGCTCACTTTCCTTCTTTTTGACATTAACGATTCAAGAAAAACAGATTCGGGGTCGTCGCAACGTGACGAGACGGATGAGACCCATGATCGGTCCATTTGAACCACTTTGAATGTTTAACGTGCCATAATTTGTCTGTCGGCATTAGTTTTGCTCAACTTCGTTCTTTTTGACATTAGCGCTTCAACAAAAACAGATTCGGGGTCGTCGCAACGTGACGAGACAGATGAGACCCACGATCGACTTATTCGAAGCACTTTGAATTTTTAACGTGCCAAAATTTGTCTGTCGGCAATCGTTTGGCTCACTTTCGTTCTTTTTGACATTAACGATTCAAGAAAAACAGATTCGGGGTCGTCGCAACGTGACGAGACGGATGAGACCCATGATCGATCCATTCGAAGCACTTTGAATTTTCAACGTGCCAAAATTTGTCTGTCGGCAATCGTTTGGCTCGCTTTCGTTCTTTTTGACATTAACGATTCAAGAAAAACAGATTCGGGGTCGTCGCAACGTGACGAGACGGATGAGACCCATGATCGGTCCTTTTGAACCACTTTGAATGTTTAACGTGCCATAATTTGTCTGTCGGCATTAGTTTTGCTCAACTTCGTTCTTTTTGACATTAACGATTCAAGAAAAACAGATTCGGGGTCGTCGCAACGTGACGAGACGGATGAGACCCATGATCGATCCATTCGAAGCACTTTGAATTTTTAACGTGCCAAAATTTGTCTGTCGGCAATCGTTTGGCTCACTTTCGTTCTTTTTGACATTAACGATTCAAGAAAAACAGATTCGGGGTCGTCGCAACGTGACGAGACGGATGAGACCCATGATCGATCCATTCGAAGCACTTTGAATTTTTAACGTGCCAAAATTTGTTTGTCGGCAATCGTTTGGCTCACTTTCGTTCTTTTTGACATTAACGATTCAAGAAAAACAGATTCGGGGTCGTCGCAACGTGACGAGACGGATGAGACCCATGATCGATCCATTCGAAGCACTTTGAATTTTTAAAGTGCCAAAAATTGTCTGTCGGCATTAGTTTTGCTCATTTTCGTTCTTTTTGACATTAGCGCATCAACAAAAACTGATTCGGGGTCGTCGCAACGTGACGAGACGGATGAGACCCATGATCGATCCATTCGAAGCACTTTGAATTTTTAACGTGCCATAATTTGTCTGTCGGCATTAGTTTTGCTCAACTTCGTTCTTTTTGACATTAGCGCATCAACAAAAACCTGATTCGGGGTCGTCGCAACGTGACGAGACGGATGAGACCCATGACCGACTTATTCGAAGCACTTTGAATTTTTAACGTGCCAAAATTTGTCTGTCGGCTTTAGTTTTGCTCAACTTCGTTCTTTTTGACATTAGCGCTTCAACAAAAACAGATTCGGGGTCGTCGCAACGTGACGAGACGGATGAGACCCATGATCGATCCATTCGAAGCACTTTGAATTTTTAACGTGCCAAAAATTGTCTGTCGGCAATCGTTTGGCTCACTTTCGTTCTTTTTGACATTAACGATTCAAGAAAAACAGATTCGGGGTCGTCGCAACGTGACGAGACGGATGAGACCCATGATCGATCCATTTGAACCACTTTGAATTTTTAACGTGCCAAAATTTGTCTGTCGGCATTAGTTTTGCTCAACTTTGTTCTTTTTGACAATAACGCTTCAACAAAAACAGATTCGGGGTCGTCGCAATGTGACGAGACGGATGAGACCCATGATCGGTCCATTTGAACCACTTTGAATGTTTAACGTGCCATAATTTGTCTGTCGGCATTAGTTTTGCTCAACTTCGTTCTTTTTGACATTAGCGCTTCAACAAAAACAGATTCGGGGTCGTCGCAACGTGACGAGACGGATGAGACCCATGATCGATTCATTTGAACCACTATGAATTTTTAACGTGCCAAAATTTGTCTGTCGGCATTAGTTTTGCTCAACTTTGTTCTTTTTGACATTAGCGCTTCAACAAAAACAGATTCGGGGTCGTCGCAACGTGACGAGACGGATGAGACCCATGACCGACTTATTCGAAGCACTTTGAATTTTTAACGTGTCAAAATTTGTCTGTCGGCAATCGTTTGGCTCACTTTCGTTCTTTTTGACATTAACGATTCAAGAAAAAACAGATTCGGGGTCGTCGCAACGTGACGAGACGGATGAGACCCATGATCGATCCATTCGAAGCACTTTGAATTTTTAACGTGCCAAAATTTGTCTGTCGGCTTTAGTTTTGCTCAACTTCGTTCTTTTTGACATTAGCGCTTCAACAAAAACAGATTCGGGGTCGTCGCAACGTGACGAGACGGATGAGACCCATGATCGACTTATTTGAACCACTTAGAATTTTTAACGTGCCAAAATTTGTCTGTTGGCTATTGTTTTGCTCAACTTTGTTCTTTTTGACATTAGCGCTTCAACAAAAACAGATTCGGGGTCGTCGCAACGTGACGACACGGATGAGACCCATGATCGACTTATTCGAAGCACTTTGAATTTTTAACGTGCCAAAATTTGTCTGTCGGAAATGTTTTGGCTCACTTTCGTTCTTTTTGACATTAACGTTTCAAGAAAAACAGATTCGGGGTCGTCGCAACGTGACGAGACGGATGAGACCCATGATCGATCCATTCGAAGCACTTTGAATTTTTAACGTGCCAAAATTTGTCTGTCGGCAATCGTTTGGCTCACTTTCGTTCTTTTTGACATTAACGATTCAAGAAAAAACAGATTCGGGGTCGTCGCAATGTGACGAGACGGGAGAGACCCATAATCGATCCATTCGAAGCACTTTGAATTTTTAACGTGCCAAAAATTGTCTGTCGGCATTAGTTTTGCTCATTTTCGTTCTTTTTGATATTAACGCTTCAACAAAAACAGATTCGGGGTCGTCGCAATGTGACGAGACGGATGAGACCCATGATCGACTTATTTGAACCACTTTGAATTTTTAACGTGCCAAAATGTGTCTGTTGGCTATTGTTTTGCTCAACTTTGTTCTTTTTGACATTAGCGCTTCAACAAAAACAGATTCGGGGTCGTCGAAACGTGACGCCACGGATGAGACCCATGATCGACTTATTCGAAGCACTTTGAATTTTTAACGTGCCAAAAATTGTCTGTCGGCATTAGTTTTGCTCATTTTCGTTCTTTTTGACATTAACGCTTCAACAAAAACAGATTCGGGGTCGTCGCAATGTGACGAGACGGATGAGACCCATGATCGGTCCATTTGAACCACTTTGAATGTTTAACGTGCCATAATTTGTCTGTCGGCATTAGTTTTGCTCAACTTCATTCTTTTTGACATTAACGCTTCAACACAAACAGATTTGGGGTCGTCGCAACGTGACGAGACGGATGAGACCCATGATCGGTCCATTTGAACCACTTTGAATGTTTAACGTGCCATAATTTGTCTGTCGGCATTAGTTTTGCTCAACTTCGTTCTTTTTGACATTAGCGCTTCAACAAAAACAGATTCGGGGTCGTCGCAACGTGACGAGTCAGATGAGACCCATGATCGACTTATTCGAAGCACTTTGAATTTTTAACGTGCCAAAATTTGTCTTTCGGCAATCGTTTGGCTCACTTTCGTTCTTTTTGATAATAACGATTCAAGAAAAACAGATTCGGGGTCGTCGCAACGTGACGAGACGGATGAGACCCATGATCGATCCATTTGAACCACTTTGAATTTTTAACGTGCCAAAATTTGTCTGTCGGCATTAGTTTTGCTCAACTTTGTTTTTTTTTGACATTAGCGCTTCAACAAAAACAGATTCGGGGTCGTCGCAATGTGACGAGACGGGCGAGACCCATAATCGATCCATTCGAGCCACTTTGAATTTTTATCGTGCCATAATTTGTCTGTCGGCATTAGTTTTGCTCAACTTCGTTCTTTTTGACATTAGCGCTTCAACAAAAACAGATTCGGGGTCGTCGCAACGTGACGAGACGGATGAGACCCATGATCGATCCATTTGAACCACTATGATTTTTTAACGTGCCAAAATTTGTCTGTTGGCTATTGTTTTGCTCAACTTTGTTCTTTTTGACATTAGCGCTTCAACAAAAACAGATTCGGGGTCGTCGCAACGTGACGACACGGATGAGACCCATGATCGACTTATTCGAAGCACTTTGAATTTTTAACGTGCCAAAATTTGTCTGTCGGAAATGTTTTGGCTCACTTTCGTTCTTTTTGACATTAACGTTTCAAGAAAAACAGATTCGGGGTCGTCGCAACGTGACGAGACGGATGAGACCCATGATCGATCCATTCGAAGCACTTTGAATTTTTAACGTGCCAAAATTTGTCTGTCGGCAATCGTTTGGCTCACTTTTGTTCTTTTTGACATTACCGATTCAAGAAAAAACAGATTCGGGGTCGTCGCAATGTGACGAGACGGGAGAGACCCATAATCGATCCATTCGAGCCACTTTGAATTTTTAACGTGCCAAAATTTGTCTGTCGGCTTTAGTTTTGCTCAACTTCGTTCTTTTTGACATTAGCGCTTCAACAAAAACAGATTCGGGGTCGTCGCAACGTGACGACACGGATGAGACCCATGATCGGTCCATTTGAACCACTTTGAATGTTTAACGTGCCATAATTTGTCTGTCGGCATTAGTTTTGCTCAACTTCGTTCTTTTTGACATTAGCGCTTCAACAAAAACAGATTCGGGGTCGTCGCAACGTGACGAGTCAGATGAGACCCATGATCGACTTATTCGAAGCACTTTGAATTTTTAACGTGCCAAAATTTGTCTTTCGGCAATCGTTTGGCTCACTTTCGTTCTTTTTGATATTAACGATTCAAGAAAAACAGATTCGGGGTCGTCGCAACGTGACGAGACGGATGAGACCCATGATCGATCCATTTGAACCACTTTGAATTTTTAACGTGCCAAAATTTGTCTGTCGGCATTAGTTTTGCTCAACTTCGTTCTTTTTGACATTAGCGCTTCAACAAAAACAGATTCGGGGTCGTCGCAACGTGACGAGTCAGATGAGACCCATGATCGACTTATTCGAAGCACTTTGAATTTTTAACGTGCCAAAATTTGTCTTTCGGCAATCGTTTGGCTCACTTTCGTTCTTTTTGATATTAACGATTCAAGAAAAACAGATTCGGGGTCGTCGCAACGTGACGAGACGGATGAGACCCATGATCGATCCATTTGAACCACTTTGAATTTTTAACGTGCCAAAATTTGTCTGTCGGCATTAGTTTTGCTCAACTTTGTTTTTTTTGACATTAGCGCTTCAATAAAAACAGATTCGGGGTCGTCGCAATGTGACGAGATGGGAGAGACCCATAATCGATTCATTCGAGCCACTTTGAATTTTTAACGTGCCAAAAATTTGTCTGTCGGCTTTAGTTTTGCTCAACTTCGTTCTTTTTGACTTTAGCGCTTCAACAAAAACAGATTCGGGGTCGTCGCAACGTGACGAGACGGATGAGACCCATGATCGATCCATTCGAAGCACTTTGAATTTTTAACGTGCCAAAAATTGTCTGTCGGCATTAGTTTTGCTCATTTTCGTTTTTTTTTGATATTAACGATTCAAGAAAAACAGATTCGGGGTCGTCGCAACGTGACGAGACGGATGAGACCCATGATCGATCCATTTGAACCACTTTGAATTTTTAACGTGCCAAATTTGTCTGTCGGCATTAGTTTTGCTCAACTTTGTTTTTTTTTGACATTAGCGCTTCAACAAAAACAGATTCGGGGTCGTCGCAACGTGACGAGACAGATGAGACCCATGATCGACTTATTTGAAGCACTTTGAATTTTTAACGTGCCAAAATTTGTCTGTCGGCATTAGTTTTGCTCATTTTCGTTCTTTTTGATATTAACGATTCAAGAAAAACAGATTCGGGGTCGTCGCAACGTGACGAGACGGATGAGACCCATGATCGATCCATTTGAACCACTTTGAATTTTTAACGTGCCAAAATTTGTCTGTCGGCATTAGTTTTGCTCAACTTTGTTTTTTTTTGACATTAGCGCTTCAACAAAAACAGATTCGGGGTCGTCGCAACGTGACGAGACAGATGAGACCCATGATCGACTTATTTGAAGCACTTTGAATTTTTAACGTGCCAAAATTTGTCTGTCGGCATTAGTTTTGCTCAATTTCGTTCTTTTTGACATTAACGCTTCAACAAAAACAGATTCGGGGTCGTCGCAATGTGACAAGACGGATGAGACCCATGATCGGTCCATTTGAACCACTTTGAATGTTTAACGTGCCATAATTTGTCTGTCGGCATTAGTTTTGCTCAACTTCGTTCTTTTTGACATTAGCGCTTCAACAAAAACAGATTCGGGGTCGTCGCAACGTGACGAGTCAGATGAGACCCATGATCGACTTATTCGAAGCACTTTGAATTTTTAACGTGCCAAAGTTTGTCTTTCGGCAATCGTTTGGCTCACTTTCGTTCTTTTTGATATTAACGATTCAAGAAAAACAGATTCGGGGTCGTCGCAACGTGACGAGACGGATGAGACCCATGATCGATCCATTTGAACCACTTTGAATTTTTAACGTGCCAAAATTTGTCTGTCGGCATTAGTTTTGCTCAACTTCGTTCTTTTTGACATTAGCGCTTCAACAAAAACAGATTCGGGGTCGTCGCAACGTGACGAGTCAGATGAGACCCATGATCGACTTATTCGAAGCACTTTGAATTTTTAACGTGCCAAAATTTGTCTTTCGGCAATCGTTTGGCTCACTTTCGTTCTTTTTGATATTAACGATTCAAGAAAAACAGATTCGGGGTCGTCGCAACGTGACGAGACGGATGAGACCCATGATCGATCCATTTGAACCACTTTGAATTTTTAACGTGCCAAAATTTGTCTGTCGGCATTAGTTTTGCTCAACTTTGTTTTTTTTGACATTAGCGCTTCAACAAAAACAGATTCGGGGTCGTCGCAATGTGACGAGATGGGAGAGACCCATAATCGGTTCATTCGAGCCACTTTGAATTTTTAACGTGCCAAAAATTTGTCTGTCGGCTTTAGTTTTGCTCAACTTCGTTCTTTTTGACTTTAGCGCTTCAACAAAAACAGATTCGGGGTCGTCGCAACGTGACGAGACGGATGAGACCCATGATCGATCCATTCGAAGCACTTTGAATTTTTAACGTGCCAAAAATTGTCTGTCGGCATTAGTTTTGCTCATTTTCGTTCTTTTTGATATTAACGATTCAAGAAAAACAGATTCGGGGTCGTCGCAACGTGACGAGACGGATGAGACCCATGATCGACTTATTTGAAGCACTTTGAATTTTTAACGTGCCAAAATTTGTCTGTCGGCATTAGTTTTGCTCAATTTCGTTCTTTTTGACATTAACGCTTCAACAAAGACAGATTCGGGGTCGTCGCAATGTGACGAGACGGATGAGACCCATGATCGGTCCATTTGAACCACTTTGAATGTTTAACGTGCCATAATTTGTCTGTCGGCATTAGTTTTGCTTAACTTTGTTCTTTTTGACATTAACGCTTCAACAAAAACAGATTTGGGGTCGTCGCAACGTGACGAGACGGATGAGACCCATGATCGATCCATTTGAACCACTTTGAATTTTTAACGTGCCCAAATTTGTCTGTCGGCTTTAGTTTTGCTCAACTTTGTTCTTTTTGACATTAACGCTTCAACAAAAACAGATTTGGGGTTGTCGCAACGTGACGAGACAGATGAGACCCATTTTCGATCCATTTGAACCACTTTGAATTTTTAACGTGCCAAAATTTGTCTGCCGGCTTTAGTTTTGCTCAACTTCGTTCTTTTTGACATTAGCGCTTCAACAAAAACAGATTCGGGGTCGTCGCAACGTGACGAGACGGATGAGACCCATGATCGATCCATTCGAAGCACTTTGAATTTTTAACGTGCCAAAAATTGTCTGTCGGCATTAGTTTTGCTCATTTTCGTTCTTTTTGATATTAACGATTCAAGAAAAACAGATTCGGGGTCGTCGCAACGTGACGAGACGGATGAGACCCATGATCGATCCATTTGAACCACTTTGAATTTTTAACGTGCCAAAATTTGTCTGTCGGCATTAGTTTTGCTCAACTTTGTTTTTTTTTGACATTAGCGCTTCAACAAAAACAGATTCGGGGTCGTCGCAACGTGACGAGACAGATGAGACCCATGATCGACTTATTTGAAGCACTTTGAATTTTTAACGTGCCAAAATTTGTCTGTCGGCATTAGTTTTGCTCATTTTCGTTCTTTTTGATATTAACGATTCAAGAAAAACAGATTCGGGGTCGTCGCAACGTGACGAGACGGATGAGACCCATGATCGATCCATTTGAACCACTTTGAATTTTTAACGTGCCAAAATTTGTCTGCCGGCTTTAGTTTTGCTCAACTTCGTTCTTTTTGACATTAGCGCTTCAACAAAAACAGATTCGGGGTCGTCGCAACGTGACGAGACGGATGAGACCCATGATCGATCCATTCGAAGCACTTTGAATTTTTAACGTGCCAAAAATTGTCTGTCGGCATTAGTTTTGCTCATTTTCGTTCTTTTTGATATTAACGATTCAAGAAAAACAGATTCGGGGTCGTCGCAACGTGACGAGACGGATGAGACCCATGATCGATCCATTTGAACCACTTTGAATTTTTAACGTGCCAAAATTTGTCTGTCGGCAATCGTTTGGCTCACTTTCGTTCTTTTTGACATTAACGATTCAAGAAAAACAGATTCGGGGTCGTCGCAACGTGACGAGACGGATGAGACCCATGATCGATCCATTCGAAGCACTTTGAATTTTTAACGTGCCAAAAATTGTCTGTCGGCATTAGTTTTGCTCATTTTCGTTCTTTTTGACATTAACGCTTCAACAAAAACATATTCGGGGTCGTCGCAATGTGACGAGACGGATGAGACCCATGATCGGTCCTATTGAACCACTTTGAATGTTTAACGTGCCATAATTTGTCTGTCGGCATTAGTTTTGCTCAACTTCGTTCTTTTTGACATTAGCGCTTCAACAAAAACAGATTCGGGGTCGTCGCAACGTGACGAGACAGATGAGACCCACGATCGACTTATTCGAAGCACTTTGAATTTTAACGTGCCAAAATTTGTCTGTCGGCAATCGTTTGGCTCACTTTCGTTCTTTTTGACATTAACGATTCAAGAAAAACAGATTCGGGGTCGTCGCAACGTGACGAGACGGATGAGACCCATGATCGATCCATTCGAAGCACTTTGAATTTTTAACGTGCCAAAATTTGTCTGTCGGCAATCGTTTGGCTCACTTTCGTTCTTTTTGACATTAACGATTCAAGAAAAACAGATTCGGGGTCGTCGCAACGTGACGAGACGGATGAGACCCATGATCGGTCCATTTGAACCACTTTGAATGTTTAACGTGCCATAATTTGTCTGTCGGCATTAGTTTTGCTCAACTTCGTTCTTTTTGACATTAGCGCTTCAACAAAAACAGATTCGGGGTCGTCGCAACGTGACGAGACAGATGAGACCCACGATCGACTTATTCGAAGCACTTTGAATTTTTAACGTGCCAAAATTTGTCTGTCGGCAATCGTTTGGCTCACTTTCGTTCTTTTTGACATTAACGATTCAAGAAAAACAGATTCGGGGTCGTCGCAACGTGACGAGACGGATGAGACCCATGATCGGTCCTTTTGAACCACTTTGAATGTTTAACGTGCCATAATGTGTCTGTCGGCATTAGTTTTGCTCAACTTCGTTCTTTTTGACATTAACGATTCAAGAAAAACAGATTCGGGGTCGTCGCAACGTGACGAGACGGATGAGACCCATGATCGATCCATTCGAAGCACTTTGAATTTTTAACGTGCCAAAATTTGTCTGTCGGCAATCGTTTGGCTCACTTTCGTTCTTTTTGACATTAACGATTCAAGAAAAACAGATTCGGGGTCGTCGCAACGTGACGAGACGGATGAGACCCATGATCGATCCATTCGAAGCACTTTGAATTTTTAACGTGCCAAAATTTGTTTGTCGGCAATCGTTTGGCTCACTTTCGTTCTTTTTGACATTAACGATTCAAGAAAAACAGATTCGGGGTCGTCGCAACGTGACGAGACGGATGAGACCCATGATCGATCCATTCGAAGCACTTTGAATTTTTAAAGTGCCAAAAATTGTCTGTCGGCATTAGTTTTGCTCATTTTCGTTCTTTTTGACATTAGCGCATCAACAAAAACTGATTCGGGGTCGTCGCAACGTGACGAGACGGATGAGACCCATGATCGATCCATTCGAAGCACTTTGAATTTTTAACGTGCCATAATTTGTCTGTCGGCATTAGTTTTGCTCAACTTCGTTCTTTTTGACATTAGCGCATCAACAAAAACCTGATTCGGGGTCGTCGCAACGTGACGAGACGGATGAGACCCATGACCGACTTATTCGAAGCACTTTGAATTTTTAACGTGCCAAAATTTGTCTGTCGGCTTTAGTTTTGCTCAACTTCGTTCTTTTTGACATTAGCGCTTCAACAAAAACAGATTCGGGGTCGTCGCAACGTGACGAGACGGATGAGACCCATGATCGATCCATTCGAAGCACTTTGAATTTTTAACGTGCCAAAAATTGTCTGTCGGCATTAGTTTTGCTCATTTTCGTTCTTTTTGACATTAACGCTTCAACAAAAACAGATTCGGGGTCGTCGCAATGTGACGAGACGGATGAGACCCATGATCGGTCCATTTGAACCACTTTGAATGTTTAACGTGCCATAATTTGTCTGTCGGCATTAGTTTTGCTCAACTTCGTTCTTTTTGACATTAACGCTTCAACAAAAACAGATTTGGGGTCGTCGCAACGTGACGAGACGGATGAGACCCATGATCGATCCATTTGAACCACTTTGAATTTTTAACGTGCCAAAATTTGTCTGTCGGCATTAGTTTTGCTCAACTTTGTTCTTTTTGACAATAACGCTTCAACAAAAACAGATTCGGGGTCGTCGCAATGTGACGAGACGGATGAGACCCATGATCGGTCCATTTGAACCACTTTGAATGTTTAACGTGCCATAATTTGTCTGTCGGCATTAGTTTTGCTCAACTTCGTTCTTTTTGACATTAGCGCTTCAACAAAAACAGATTCGGGGTCGTCGCAACGTGACGAGACGGATGAGACCCATGATCGATTCATTTGAACCACTATGAATTTTTAACGTGCCAAAATTTGTCTGTCGGCATTAGTTTTGCTCAACTTTGTTCTTTTTGACATTAGCGCTTCAACAAAAACAGATTCGGGGTCGTCGCAACGTGACGAGACGGATGAGACCCATGACCGACTTATTCGAAGCACTTTGAATTTTTAACGTGTCAAAATTTGTCTGTCGGCAATCGTTTGGCTCACTTTCGTTCTTTTTGACATTAACGATTCAAGAAAAAACAGATTCGGGGTCGTCGCAACGTGACGAGACGGATGAGACCCATGATCGATCCATTCGAAGCACTTTGAATTTTTAACGTGCCAAAATTTGTCTGTCGGCTTTAGTTTTGCTCAACTTTGTTCTTTTTGACATTAGCGCTTCAACAAAAACAGATTCGGGGTCGTCGCAACGTGACGAGACGGATGAGACCCATGACCGACTTATTCGAAGCACTTTGAATTTTTAACGTGTCAAAATTTGTCTGTCGGCAATCGTTTGGCTCACTTTCGTTCTTTTTGACATTAACGATTCAAGAAAAACAGATTCGGGGTCGTCGCAACGTGACGAGACGGATGAGACCCATGATCGATCCATTCGAAGCACTTTGAATTTTTAACGTGCCAAAATTTGTCTGTCGGCTTTAGTTTTGCTCAACTTCGTTCTTTTTGACATTAGCGCTTCAACAAAAACAGATTCGGGGTCGTCGCAACGTGACGAGACGGATGAGACCCATGATCGACTTATTTGAACCACTTAGAATTTTTAACGTGCCAAAATTTGTCTGTTGGCTATTGTTTTGCTCAACTTTGTTCTTTTTGACATTAGCGCTTCAACAAAAACAGATTCGGGGTCGTCGCAACGTGACGACACGGATGAGACCCATGATCGACTTATTCGAAGCACTTTGAATTTTTAACGTGCCAAAATTTGTCTGTCGGAAATGTTTTGGCTCACTTTCGTTCTTTTTGACATTAACGTTTCAAGAAAAACAGATTCGGGGTCGTCGCAACGTGACGAGACGGATGAGACCCATGATCGATCCATTCGAAGCACTTTGAATTTTTAACGTGCCAAAATTTGTCTGTCGGCAATCGTTTGGCTCACTTTCGTTCTTTTTGATATTAACGCTTCAACAAAAACAGATTCGGGGTCGTCGCAATGTGACGAGACGGATGAGACCCATGATCGACTTATTTGAACCACTTTGAATTTTTAACGTGCCAAAATGTGTCTGTTGGCTATTGTTTTGCTCAACTTTGTTCTTTTTGACATTAGCGCTTCAACAAAAACAGATTCGGGGTCGTCGAAACGTGACGCCACGGATGAGACCCATGATCGACTTATTCGAAGCACTTTGAATTTTTAACGTGCCAAAAATTGTCTGTCGGCATTAGTTTTGCTCATTTTCGTTCTTTTTGACATTAACGCTTCAACAAAAACAGATTCGGGGTCGTCGCAATGTGACGAGACGGATGAGACCCATGATCGGTCCATTTGAACCACTTTGAATGTTTAACGTGCCATAATTTGTCTGTCGGCATTAGTTTTGCTCAACTTCATTCTTTTTGACATTAACGCTTCAACACAAACAGATTTGGGGTCGTCGCAACGTGACGAGACGGATGAGACCCATGATCGGTCCATTTGAACCACTTTGAATTTTTAACGTGCCAAAATTTGTCTGTCGGCATTAGTTTTGCTCAACTTTGTTTTTTTTTGACATTAGCGCTTCAACAAAAACAGATTCGGGGTCGTCGCAATGTGACGAGACGGGAGAGACCCATAATCGATCCATTCGAGCCACTTTGAATTTTTAACGTGCCATAATTTGTCTGTCGGCATTAGTTTTGCTCAACTTCGTTCTTTTTGACATTAGCGCTTCAACAAAAACAGATTCGGGGTCGTCGCAACGTGACGAGACGGATGAGACCCATGATCGATCCATTTGAACCACTATGAATTTTTAACGTGCCAAAATTTGTCTGTTGGCTATTGTTTTGCTCAACTTTGTTCTTTTTGACATTAGCGCTTCAACAAAAACAGATTCGGGGTCGTCGCAACGTGACGACACGGATGAGACCCATGATCGACTTATTCGAAGCACTTTGAATTTTTAACGTGCCAAAATTTGTCTGTCGGAAATGTTTTGGCTCACTTTCGTTCTTTTTGACATTAACGTTTCAAGAAAAACAGATTCGGGGTCGTCGCAACGTGACGAGACGGATGAGACCCATGATCGATCCATTCGAAGCACTTTGAATTTTTAACGTGCCAAAATTTGTCTGTCGGCAATCGTTTGGCTCACTTTTGTTCTTTTTGACATTACCGATTCAAGAAAAAACAGATTCGGGGTCGTCGCAATGTGACGAGACGGGAGAGACCCATAATCGATCCATTCGAGCCACTTTGAATTTTTAACGTGCCAAAATTTGTCTGTCGGCTTTAGTTTTGCTCAACTTCGTTCTTTTTGACATTAGCGCTTCAACAAAAACAGATTCGGGGTCGTCGCAACGTGACGACACGGATGAGACCCATGATCGACTTATTCGAAGCACTTTGAATTTTTAACGTGCCAAAAATTGTCTGTCGGCATTAGTTTTGCTCAACTTCGTTCTTTTTGACATTAACGCTTCAACACAAACAGATTTGGGGTCGTCGCAACGTGACGAGACGGATGAGACCCATGATCGGTCCATTTGAACCACTTTGAATGTTTAACGTGCCATAATTTGTCTGTCGGCATTAGTTTTGCTCAACTTCGTTCTTTTTGACATTAGCGCTTCAACAAAAACAGATTCGGGGTCGTCGCAACGTGACGAGTCAGATGAGACCCATGATCGACTTATTCGAAGCACTTTGAATTTTTAACGTGCCAAAATTTGTCTTTCGGCAATCGTTTGGCTCACTTTCGTTCTTTTTGATATTAACGATTCAAGAAAAACAGATTCGGGGTCGTCGCAACGTGACGAGACGGATGAGACCCATGATCGATCCATTTGAACCACTTTGAATTTTTAACGTGCCAAAATTTGTCTGTCGGCATTAGTTTTGCTCAACTTTGTTTTTTTTGACATTAGCGCTTCAATAAAAACAGATTCGGGGTCGTCGCAATGTGACGAGATGGGAGAGACCCATAATCGATTCATTCGAGCCACTTTGAATTTTTAACGTGCCAAAAATTTGTCTGTCGGCTTTAGTTTTGCTCAACTTCGTTCTTTTTGACTTTAGCGCTTTAACAAAAACAGATTCGGGGTCGTCGCAACGTGACGAGACGGATGAGACCCATGATCGATCCATTCGAAGCACTTTGAATTTTTAACGTGCCAAAAATTGTCTGTCGGCATTAGTTTTGCTCATTTTCGTTCTTTTTGATATTAACGATTCAAGAAAAACAGATTCGGGGTCGTCGCAACGTGACGAGACGGATGAGACCCATGATCGATCCATTTGAACCACTTTGAATTTTTAACGTGCCAAATTTGTCTGTCGGCATTAGTTTTGCTCAACTTTGTTTTTTTTTTGACATTAGCGCTTCAACAAAAACAGATTCGGGGTCGTCGCAACGTGACGAGACAGATGAGACCCATGATCGACTTATTTGAAGCACTTTGAATTTTTAACGTGCCAAAATTTGTCTGTCGGCATTAGTTTTGCTCATTTTCGTTCTTTTTGATATTAACGATTCAAGAAAAACAGATTCGGGGTCGTCGCAACGTGACGAGACGGATGAGACCCATGATCGATCCATTTGAACCACTTTGAATTTTTAACGTGCCAAAATTTGTCTGTCGGCATTAGTTTTGCTCAACTTTGTTTTTTTTGACATTAGCGCTTCAACAAAAACAGATTCGGGGTCGTCGCAACGTGACGAGACAGATGAGACCCATGATCGACTTATTTGAAGCACTTTGAATTTTTAACGTGCCAAAATTTGTCTGTCGGCATTAGTTTTGCTCAATTTCGTTCTTTTTGACATTAACGCTTCAACAAAGACAGATTCGGGGTCGTCGCAATGTGACGAGACGGATGAGACCCATGATCGGTCCATTTGAACCACTTTGAATGTTTAACGTGCCATAATTTGTCTGTCGGCATTAGTTTTGCTTAACTTTGTTCTTTTTGACATTAACGCTTCAACAAAAACAGATTTGGGGTCGTCGCAACGTGACGAGACGGATGAGACCCATGATCGATCCATTTGAACCACTTTGAATTTTTAACGTGCCCAAATTTGTCTGCCGGCTTTAGTTTTGCTCAACTTCGTTCTTTTTGACATTAGCGCTTCAACAAAAACAGATTCGGGGTCGTCGCAACGTGACGAGACGGATGAGACCCATGATCGATCCATTCGAAGCACTTTGAATTTTTAACGTGCCAAAAATTGTCTGTCGGCATTAGTTTTGCTCATTTTCGTTCTTTTTGATATTAACGATTCAAGAAAAACAGATTCGGGGTCGTCGCAACGTGACGAGACGGATGAGACCCATGATCGATCCATTTGAACCACTTTGAATTTTTAACGTGCCAAAATTTGTCTGTCGGCATTAGTTTTGCTCAACTTTGTTTTTTTTTGACATTAGCGCTTCAACAAAAACAGATTCGGGGTCGTCGCAACGTGACGAGACAGATGAGACCCATGATCGACTTATTTGAAGCACTTTGAATTTTTAACGTGCCAAAATTTGTCTGTCGGCATTAGTTTTGCTCAATTTCGTTCTTTTTGACATTAACGCTTCAACAAAAACAGATTCGGGGTCGTCGCAATGTGACGAGACGGATGAGACCCATGATCGGTCCATTTGAACCACTTTGAATGTTTAACGTGCCATAATTTGTCTGTCGGCATTAGTTTTGCTCATTTTCGTTCTTTTTGACATTAACGCTTCAACAAAAACAGATTCGGGGTCGTCCTAACGTGACGAGGATGAGTCGGATGACGGATGAGTCCCATGATCGGTCCATTCGAACCACTTTGAATTTTTAACGTGCCATAATTTGTCTGTCGGCATTAGTTTTGCTCATTTTCGTTCTTTTTGATATTAACGATTCAAGAAAAACAGATTCGGGGTCGTCGCAACGTGACGAGACGGATGAGACCCATGATCGATCCATTTGAACCACTTTGAATTTTTAACGTGCCAAAATTTGTCTGTCGGCATTAGTTTTGCTCAACTTTGTTTTTTTTTGACATTAGCGCTTCAACAAAAACAGATTCGGGGTCGTCGCAACGTGACGAGACAGATGAGACCCATGATCGACTTATTTGAAGCACTTTGAATTTTTAACGTGCCAAAATTTGTCTGTCGGCATTAGTTTTGCTCAATTTCGTTCTTTTTGACATTAACGCTTCAACAAAAACAGATTCGGGGTCGTCGCAATGTGACGAGACGGATGAGACCCATGATCGGTCCATTTGAACCACTTTGAATGTTTAACGTGCCATAATTTGTCTGTCGGCATTAGTTTTGCTTAACTTTGTTCTTTTTGACATTAACGCTTCAACAAAAACAGATTTGGGGTCGTCGCAACGTGACGAGACGGATGAGACCCATGATCGATCCATTTGAACCACTTTGAATTTTTAACGTGCCCAAATTTGTCTGTCGGCTTTAGTTTTGCTCAACTTTGTTCTTTTTGACATTAACGCTTCAAGAAAAACAGAATTGGGGTCGTCGCAACGTGACGAGACAGATGAGACCCATTATCGATCCATTTGAACCACTTTGAATTTTTAACGTGCCAAAATTTGTCTGTCGGCTTTAGTTTTGCTCAACTTCGTTCTTTTTGACATTAGCGCTTCAACAAAAACAGATTCGGGGTCGTCGCAACGTGACGAGACGGATGAGACCCATGATCGATCCATTTGAACCACTTTGAATTTTTAACGTGCCCAAATTTGTCTGTCGGCTTTAGTTTTGCTCAACTTTGTTCTTTTTGACATTAGCGCTTCAACAAAAACAGATTCGGGGTCGTCGCAACGTGACGAGACGGATGAGACCCATGATCGATCCATTCGAAGCACTTTGAATTTTTAACGTGCCAAAATTTGTCTGTCGGCTTTAGTTTTGCTCAACTTCGTTCTTTTTGACATTAGCGCTTCAACAAAAACAGATTCGGGGTCGTCGCAACGTGACGAGACGGATGAGACCCATGATCGACTTATTTGAACCACTTAGAATTTTTAACGTGCCAAAATTTGTCTGTTGGCTATTGTTTTGCTCAACTTTGTTCTTTTTGACATTAGCGCTTCAACAAAAACAGATTCGGGGTCGTCGCAACGTGACGACACGGATGAGACCCATGATCGACTTATTCGAAGCACTTTGAATTTTTAACGTGCCAAAATTTGTCTGTCGGAAATGTTTTGGCTCACTTTCGTTCTTTTTGACATTAACGTTTCAAGAAAAACAGATTCGGGGTCGTCGCAACGTGACGAGACGGATGAGACCCATGATCGATCCATTCGAAGCACTTTGAATTTTTAACGTGCCAAAATTTGTCTGTCGGCAATCGTTTGGCTCACTTTCGTTCTTTTTGACATTAACGATTCAAGAAAAAACAGATTCGGGGTCGTCGCAATGTGACGAGACGGGAGAGACCCATAATCGATCCATTCGAAGCACTTTGAATTTTTAACGTGCCAAAAATTGTCTGTCGGCATTAGTTTTGCTCATTTTCGTTCTTTTTGATATTAACGCTTCAACAAAAACAGATTCGGGGTCGTCGCAACGTGACGAGACGGATGAGACCCATGATCGATCCATTCGAAGCACTTTGAATTTTTAACGTGCCAAAAATTGTCTGTCGGCATTAGTTTTGCTCATTTTCGTTCTTTTTGATATTAACGCTTCAACAAAAACAGATTCGGGGTCGTCGCAATGTGACGAGACGGATGAGACCCATGATCGACTTATTTGAACCACTTTGAATTTTTAACGTGCCAAAATGTGTCTGTTGGCTATTGTTTTGCTCAACTTTGTTCTTTTTGACATTAGCGCTTCAACAAAAACAGATTCGGGGTCGTCGAAACGTGACGCCACGGATGAGACCCATGATCGACTTATTCGAAGCACTTTGAATTTTTAACGTGCCAAAAATTGTCTGTCGGCATTAGTTTTGCTCATTTTCGTTTTTTTTGACATTAACGCTTCAACAAAAACAGATTCGGGGTCGTCGCAATGTGACGAGACGGATGAGACCCATGATCGGTCCATTTGAACCACTTTGAATGTTTAACGTGCCATAATTTGTCTGTCGGCATTAGTTTTGCTCAACTTCATTCTTTTTGACATTAACGCTTCAACACAAACAGATTTGGGGTCGTCGCAACGTGACGAGACGGATGAGACCCATGATCGGTCCATTTGAACCACTTTGAATGTTTAACGTGCCATAATTTGTCTGTCGGCATTAGTTTTGCTCAACTTCGTTCTTTTTGACATTAGCGCTTCAACAAAAACAGATTCGGGGTCGTCGCAACGTGACGAGTCAGATGAGACCCATGATCGACTTATTCGAAGCACTTTGAATTTTTAACGTGCCAAAATTTGTCTTTCGGCAATCGTTTGGCTCACTTTCGTTCTTTTTGATAATAACGATTCAAGAAAAACAGATTCGGGGTCGTCGCAATGTGACGAGACGGGAGAGACCCATAATCGATCCATTCGAGCCACTTTGAATTTTTAACGTGCCATAATTTGTCTGTCGGCATTAGTTTTGCTCAACTTCGTTCTTTTTGACATTAGCGCTTCAACAAAAACAGATTCGGGGTCGTCGCAACGTGACGAGACGGATGAGACCCATGATCGATCCATTTGAACCACTATGAATTTTTAACGTGCCAAAATTTGTCTGTTGGCTATTGTTTTGCTCAACTTTGTTCTTTTTGACATTAGCGCTTCAACAAAAACAGATTCGGGGTCGTCGCAACGTGACGACACGGATGAGACCCATGATCGACTTATTCGAAGCACTTTGAATTTTTAACGTGCCAAAATTTGTCTGTCGGAAATGTTTTGGCTCACTTTCGTTCTTTTTGACATTAACGTTTCAAGAAAAACAGATTCGGGGTCGTCGCAACGTGACGAGACGGATGAGACCCATGATCGATCCATTCGAAGCACTTTGAATTTTTAACGTGCCAAAATTTGTCTGTCGGCAATCGTTTGGCTCACTTTTGTTCTTTTTGACATTAACGATTCAAGAAAAAACAGATTCGGGGTCGTCGCAATGTGACGAGACGGGAGAGACCCATAATCGATCCATTCGAGCCACTTTGAATTTTTAACGTGCCAAAATTTGTCTGTCGGCTTTAGTTTTGCTCAACTTCGTTCTTTTTGACATTAGCGCTTCAACAAAAACAGATTCGGGGTCGTCGCAACGTGACGACACGGATGAGACCCATGATCGACTTATTCGAAGCACTTTGAATTTTTAACGTGCCAAAAATTGTCTGTCGGCATTAGTTTTGCTCAACTTCGTTCTTTTTGACATTAACGCTTCAACACAAACAGATTTGGGGTCGTCGCAACGTGACGAGACGGATGAGACCCATGATCGGTCCATTTGAACCACTTTGAATGTTTAACGTGCCATAATTTGTCTGTCGGCATTAGTTTTGCTCAACTTCGTTCTTTTTGACATTAGCGCTTCAACAAAAACAGATTCGGGGTCGTCGCAACGTGACGAGTCAGATGAGACCCATGATCGACTTATTCGAAGCACTTTGAATTTTTAACGTGCCAAAATTTGTCTGTCGGAAATGTTTTGGCTCACTTTCGTTCTTTTTGACATTAACGTTTCAAGAAAAACAGATTCGGGGTCGTCGCAACGTGACGAGACGGATGAGACCCATGATCGATCCATTCGAAGCACTTTGAATTTTTAACGTGCCAAAATTTGTCTGTCGGCAATCGTTTGGCTCACTTTTGTTCTTTTTGACATTAACGATTCAAGAAAAAACAGATTCGGGGTCGTCGCAATGTGACGAGACGGGAGAGACCCATAATCGATCCATTCGAGCCACTTTGAATTTTTAACGTGCCAAAATTTGTCTGTCGGCTTTAGTTTTGCTCAACTTCGTTCTTTTTGACATTAGCGCTTCAACAAAAACAGATTCATGGTCGTCGCAACGTGACGACACGGATGAGACCCATGATCGACTTATTCGAAGCACTTTGAATTTTTAACGTGCCAAAAATTGTCTGTCGGCATTAGTTTTGCTCAACTTCGTTCTTTTTGACATTAACGCTTCAACACAAACAGATTTGGGGTCGTCGCAACGTGACGAGACGGATGAGACCCATGATCGGTCCATTTGAACCACTTTGAATGTTTAACGTGCCATAATTTGTCTGTCGGCATTAGTTTTGCTCAACTTCGTTCTTTTTGACATTAGCGCTTCAACAAAAACAGATTCGGGGTCGTCGCAACGTGACGAGTCAGATGAGACCCATGATCGACTTATTCGAAGCACTTTGAATTTTTAACGTGCCAAAATTTGTCTTTCGGCAATCGTTTGGCTCACTTTCGTTCTTTTTGATATTAACGATTCAAGAAAAACAGATTCGGGGTCGTCGCAACGTGACGAGACGGATGAGACCCATGATCGATCCATTTGAACCACTTTGAATTTTTAACGTGCCAAAATTTGTCTGTCGGCATTAGTTTTGCTCAACTTCGTTCTTTTTGACATTAGCGCTTCAACAAAAACAGATTCGGGGTCGTCGCAACGTGACGAGTCAGATGAGACCCATGATCGACTTATTCGAAGCACTTTGAATTTTTAACGTGCCAAAATTTGTCTTTCGGCAATCGTTTGGCTCACTTTCGTTCTTTTTGATATTAACGATTCAAGAAAAACAGATTCGGGGTCGTCGCAACGTGACGAGACGGATGAGACCCATGATCGATCCATTTGAACCACTTTGAATTTTTAACGTGCCAAAATTTGTCTGTCGGCATTAGTTTTGCTCAACTTTGTTTTTTTTTGACATTAGCGCTTCAACAAAAACAGATTCGGGGTCGTCGCAATGTGACGAGACGGGAGAGACCCATAATCGATCCATTCGAGCCACTTTGAATTTTTAACGTGCCATAATTTGTCTTTCGGCATTAGTTTTGCTCAACTTCGTTCTTTTTGACATTAGCGCTTCAACAAAAACAGATTCGGGGTCGTCGCAACGTGACGACACGGATGAGACCCATGATCGACTTATTCGAAGCACTTTGAATTTTTAACGTGCCAAAATTTGTCTGTCGGAAATGTTTTGGCTCACTTTCGTTCTTTTTGACATTAACGTTTCAAGAAAAACAGATTCGGGGTCGTCGCAACGTGACGAGACGGATGAGACCCATGATCGATCCATTCGAAGCACTTTGAATTTTTAACGTGCCAAAATTTGTCTGTCGGCAATCGTTTGGCTCACTTTTGTTCTTTTTGACATTAACGATTCAAGAAAAAACAGATTCGGGGTCGTCGCAATGTGACGAGACGGGAGAGACCCATAATCGATCCATTCGAGCCACTTTGAATTTTTAACGTGCCAAAATTTGTCTGTCGGCTTTAGTTTTGCTCAACTTCGTTCTTTTTGACATTAGCGCTTTAACAAAAACAGATTCGGGGTCGTCGCAACGTGACGAGGCAGATGAGACCCATGATCGACTTATTCGAAGCACTTTGAATTTTTAACGTGCCATAATTTGTCTGTCGGCATTAGTTTTGCTCAACTTCGTTCTTTTTGACGTTAGCGCTTCAACAAAAACATATTCGGGGTCGTCGCAACGTGACGAGTCAGATGAGACCCATGATCGACTTATTCGAAGCACTTTGAATTTTTAACGTGCCAAAATTTGTCTTTCGGCAATCGTTTGGCTCACTTTCGTTCTTTTTGATATTAACGATTCAAGAAAAACAGATTCGGGGTCGTCGCAACGTGACGAGACGGATGAGACCCATGATCGATCCATTTGAACCACTTTGAATTTTTAACGTGCCAAAATTTGTCTGTCGGCATTAGTTTTGCTCAACTTCGTTCTTTTTGACATTAGCGCTTCAACAAAAACAGATTCGGGGTCGTCGCAACGTGACGAGTCAGATGAGACCCATGATCGACTTATTCGAAGCACTTTGAATTTTTAACGTGCCAAAATTTGTCTTTCGGCAATCGTTTGGCTCACTTTCGTTCTTTTTGATATTAACGATTCAAGAAAAACAGATTCGGGGTCGTCGCAACGTGACGAGACGGATGAGACCCATGATCGATCCATTTGAACCACTTTGAATTTTTAACGTGCCAAAATTTGTCTGTCGGCATTAGTTTTGCTCAACTTTGTTCTTTTTGACAATAACGCTTCAACAAAAACAGATTCGGGGTCGTCGCAATGTGACGAGACGGATGAGACCCATGATCGGTCCATTTGAACCACTTTGAATTTTTAACGTGCCAAAATTTGTCTGTCGGCATTAGTTTTGCTCAACTTTGTTTTTTTTTGACATTAGCGCTTCAACAAAAACAGATTCGGGGTCGTCGCAATGTGACGAGACGGGAGAGACCCATAATCGATCCATTCGAGCCACTTTGAATTTTTAACGTGCCATAATTTGTCTGTCGGCATTAGTTTTGCTCAACTTCGTTCTTTTTGACATTAGCGCTTCAACAAAAACAGATTCGGGGTCGTCGCAACGTGACGAGACGGATGAGACCCATGATCGATCCATTTGAACCACTATGAATTTTTAACGTGCCAAAATTTGTCTGTTGGCTATTGTTTTGCTCAACTTTGTTCTTTTTGACATTAGCGCTTCAACAAAAACAGATTCGGGGTCGTCGCAACGTGACGACACGGATGAGACCCATGATCGACTTATTCGAAGCACTTTGAATTTTTAACGTGCCAAAATTTGTCTGTCGGAAATGTTTTGGCTCACTTTCGTTCTTTTTGACATTAACGTTTCAAGAAAAACAGATTCGGGGTCGTCGCAACGTGACGAGACGGATGAGACCCATGATCGATCCATTCGAAGCACTTTGAATTTTTAACGTGCCAAAATTTGTCTGTCGGCAATCGTTTGGCTCACTTTTGTTCTTTTTGACATTAACGATTCAAGAAAAAACAGATTCGGGGTCGTCGCAATGTGACGAGACGGGAGAGACCCATAATCGATCCATTCGAGCCACTTTGAATTTTTAACGTGCCAAAATTTGTCTGTCGGCTTTAGTTTTGCTCAACTTCGTTCTTTTTGACATTAGCGCTTCAACAAAAACAGATTCGGGGTCGTCGCAACGTGACGACACGGATGAGACCCATGATCGACTTATTCGAAGCACTTTGAATTTTTAACGTGCCAAAAATTGTCTGTCGGCATTAGTTTTGCTCAACTTCGTTCTTTTTGACATTAACGCTTCAACACAAACAGATTTGGGGTCGTCGCAACGTGACGAGACGGATGAGACCCATGATCGGTCCATTTGAACCACTTTGAATGTTTAACGTGCCATAATTTGTCTGTCGGCATTAGTTTTGCTCAACTTCGTTCTTTTTGACATTAGCGCTTCAACAAAAACAGATTCGGGGTCGTCGCAACGTGACGAGTCAGATGAGACCCATGATCGACTTATTCGAAGCACTTTGAATTTTTAACGTGCCAAAATTTGTCTTTCGGCAATCGTTTGGCTCACTTTCGTTCTTTTTGATATTAACGATTCAAGAAAAACAGATTCGGGGTCGTCGCAACGTGACGAGACGGATGAGACCCATGATCGATCCATTTGAACCACTTTGAATTTTTAACGTGCCAAAATTTGTCTGTCGGCATTAGTTATGCTCAACTTCGTTCTTTTTGACATTAGCGCTTCAACAAAAACAGATTCGGGGTCGTCGCAATGTGACGAGATGGGAGAGACCCATAATCGATTCATTCGAGCCACTTTGAATTTTTAACGTGCCAAAAATTTGTCTGTCGGCTTTAGTTTTGCTCAACTTCGTTCTTTTTGACTTTAGCGCTTTAACAAAAACAGATTCGGGGTCGTCGCAACGTGACGAGACGGATGAGACCCATGATCGATCCATTCGAAGCACTTTGAATTTTTAACGTGCCAAAAATTGTCTGTCGGCATTAGTTTTGCTCATTTTCGTTCTTTTTGATATTAACGATTCAAGAAAAACAGATTCGGGGTCGTCGCAACGTGACGAGACGGATGAGACCCATGATCGATCCATTTGAACCACTTTGAATTTTTAACGTGCCAAAATTTGTCTGTCGGCATTAGTTTTGCTCAACTTTGTTTTTTTTTTGACATTAGCGCTTCAACAAAAACAGATTCGGGGTCGTCGCAACGTGACGAGACAGATGAGACCCATGATCGACTTATTTGAAGCACTTTGAATTTTTAACGTGCCAAAATTTGTCTGTCGGCATTAGTTTTGCTCAATTTCGTTCTTTTTGACATTAACGCTTCAACAAAAACAGATTCGGGGTCGTCGCAATGTGACGAGACGGATGAGACCCATGATCGGTCCATTTGAACCACTTTGAATGTTTAACGTGCCATAATTTGTCTGTCGGCATTAGTTTTGCTTAACTTTGTTCTTTTTGACATTAACGCTTCAACAAAAACAGATTTGGGGTCGTCGCAACGTGACGAGACGGATGAGACCCATGATCGATCCATTTGAACCACTTTGAATTTTTAACGTGCCCAAATTTGTCTGTCGGCTTTAGTTTTGCTCAACTTTGTTCTTTTTGACATTAGCGCTTCAACAAAAACAGATTCGGGGTCGTCGCAACGTGACGAGACGGATGAGACCCATGATCGATCCATTTGAACCACTTTGATTTTTTAACGTGCCCAAATTTGTCTGTCGGCTTTAGTTTTGCTCAACTTTGTTCTTTTTGACATTAACGCTTCAACAAAAACAGATTTGGGGTCGTCGCAACGTGACGAGACAGATGAGACCCATTATCGATCCATTTGAACCACTTTGAATTTTTAACGTGCCAAAATTTGTCTGTCGGCATTAGTTTTGCTCAACTTTGTTTTTTTTTGACATTAGCGCTTCAACAAAAACAGATTCGGGGTCGTCGCAACGTGACGAGACAGATGAGACCCATGATCGACTTATTTGAAGCACTTTGAATTTTTAACGTGCCAAAATTTGTCTGTCGGCATTAGTTTTGCTCAATTTCGTTCTTTTTGACATTAACGCTTCAACAAAAACAGATTCGGGGTCGTCGCAATGTGACGAGACGGATGAGACCCATGATCGGTCCATTTGAACCACTTTGAATGTTTAACGTGCCATAATTTGTCTGTCGGCATTAGTTTTGCTTAACTTTGTTCTTTTTGACATTAACGCTTCAACAAAAACAGATTTGGGGTCGTCGCAACGTGACGAGACGGATGAGACCCATGATCGATCCATTTGAACCACTTTGAATTTTTAACGTGCCCAAATTTGTCTGTCGGCTTTAGTTTTGCTCAACTTTGTTCTTTTTGACATTAACGCTTCAACAAAAACAGATTTGGGGTCGTCGCAACGTGACGAGACAGATGAGACCCATTATCGATCCATTTGAACCACTTTGAATTTTTAACGTGCCAAAATTTGTCTGTCGGCTTTAGTTTTGCTCAACTCCGTTCTTTTTGACATTAGCGCTTCAACAAAAACAGATTCGGGGTCGTCGCAACGTGACGAGACGGATGAGACCCATGATCGATCCATTTGAACCACTTTGATTTTTTAACGTGCCCAAATTTGTCTGTCGGCTTTAGTTTTGCTCAACTTTGTTCTTTTTGACATTAACGCTTCAACAAAAACAGATTTGGGGTCGTCGCAACGTGACGAGACAGATGAGACCCATTATCGATCCATTTGAACCACTTTGAATTTTTAACGTGCCAAAATTTGTCTGTCGGCTTTAGTTTTGCTCAACTTCGTTCTTTTTGACATTAGCGCTTCAACAAAAACAGATTCGGGGTCGTCGCAACGTGACGAGACGGATGAGCCCCATGATCGATCCATTTGAACCACTTTGAATGTTTAACGTGCCATAATTTGTCTGTCGGCATTAGTTTTGCTTAACTTTGTTCTTTTTGACATTAACGCTTCAACAAAAACAGATTTGGGGTCGTCGCAACGTGACGAGACGGATGAGACCCATGATCGATCCATTTGAACCACTTTGAATTTTTAACGTGCCCAAATTTGTCTGTCGGCTTTAGTTTTGCTCAACTTTGTTCTTTTTGACATTAACGCTTCAACAAAAACAGATTTGGGGTCGTCGCAACGTGACGAGACAGATGAGACCCATTATCGATCCATTTGAACCACTTTGAATTTTTAACGTGCCAAAATTTGTCTGTCGGCTTTAGTTTTGCTCAACTTCGTTCTTTTTGACATTAGCGCTTCAACAAAAACAGATTCGGGGTCGTCGCAACGTGACGAGACGGATGAGCCCCATGATCGATCCATTTGAACCACTTTGAATTTTTAACGTGCCAAAATTTTTCTGTCGGCATTAGTTTTGCTCAACTTTGTTCTTTTTGACGTTAGCGCTTCAACAAAAACAGATTCGGGGTCGTCGCAACGTGACGAGACAGATGAGACCCATGATCGACTTATTCGAAGCACTTTGAATTTTTAACGTGCCAAAATTTGTCTGTCGGCAATCGTTTGGCTCACTTTCGTTCTTTTTGACATTAACGATTCAGAAAAACAGATTCGGGGTCGTCGCAACGTGACGAGACGGATGAGACCCATGATCGATCCATTCGAAGCACTTTGAATTTTTAACGTGCCAAAATTTGTCTGTCGGCTTTAGTTTTGCTCAACTTCGTTCTTTTTAACATTAGCGCTTTAACAAAAACAGATTCGGGGTCGTCGCAACGTGACGAGACAGATGAGACCCATGATCGACTTATTTGAAGCACTTTGAATTTTTAACGTGCCAAAATTTGTCTGTCGGCATTAGTTTTGCTCAATTTCGTTCTTTTTGACATTAACGCTTCAACAAAAACAGATTCGGGGTCGTCGCAATGTGACGAGACGGATGAGACCCATGATCGGTCCATTTGAACCACTTTGAATGTTTAACGTGCCATAATTTGTCTGTCGGCATTAGTTTTGCTTAACTTTGTTCTTTTTGACATTAACGCTTCAACAAAAACAGATTTGGGGTCGTCGCAACGTGACGAGACGGATGAGACCCATGATCGATCCATTTGAACCACTTTGAATTTTTAACGTGCCAAAATTTGTCTGTCGGCTTTAGTTTTGCTCAACTCCGTTCTTTTTGACATTAGCGCTTCAACAAAAACAGATTCGGGGTCGTCGCAACGTGACGAGACGGATGAGACCCATGATCGATCCATTTGAACCACTTTGATTTTTTAACGTGCCCAAATTTGTCTGTCGGCTTTAGTTTTGCTCAACTTTGTTCTTTTTGACATTAACGCTTCAACAAAAACAGATTTGGGGTCGTCGCAACGTGACGAGACAGATGAGACCCATTATCGATCCATTTGAACCACTTTGAATTTTTAACGTGCCAAAATTTGTCTGTCGGCTTTAGTTTTGCTCAACTTCGTTCTTTTTGACATTAGCGCTTCAACAAAAACAGATTCGGGGTCGTCGCAACGTGACGAGACGGATGAGCCCCATGATCGATCCATTTGAACCACTTTGAATGTTTAACGTGCCATAATTTGTCTGTCGGCATTAGTTTTGCTTAACTTTGTTCTTTTTGACATTAACGCTTCAACAAAAACAGATTTGGGGTCGTCGCAACGTGACGAGACGGATGAGACCCATGATCGATCCATTTGAACCACTTTGAATTTTTAACGTGCCCAAATTTGTCTGTCGGCTTTAGTTTTGCTCAACTTTGTTCTTTTTGACATTAACGCTTCAACAAAAACAGATTTGGGGTCGTCGCAACGTGACGAGACAGATGAGACCCATTATCGATCCATTTGAACCACTTTGAATTTTTAACGTGCCAAAATTTGTCTGTCGGCTTTAGTTTTGCTCAACTTCGTTCTTTTTGACATTAGCGCTTCAACAAAAACAGATTCGGGGTCGTCGCAACGTGACGAGACGGATGAGCCCCATGATCGATCCATTTGAACCACTTTGAATTTTTAACGTGCCAAAATTTTTCTGTCGGCATTAGTTTTGCTCAACTTTGTTCTTTTTGACGTTAGCGCTTCAACAAAAACAGATTCGGGGTCGTCGCAACGTGACGAGACAGATGAGACCCATGATCGACTTATTCGAAGCACTTTGAATTTTTAACGTGCCAAAATTTGTCTGTCGGCAATCGTTTGGCTCACTTTCGTTCTTTTTGACATTAACGATTCAGAAAAACAGATTCGGGGTCGTCGCAACGTGACGAGACGGATGAGACCCATGATCGATCCATTCGAAGCACTTTGAATTTTTAACGTGCCAAAATTTGTCTGTCGGCTTTAGTTTTGCTCAACTTCGTTCTTTTTAACATTAGCGCTTTAACAAAAACAGATTCGGGGTCGTCGCAACGTGACGAGACGGATGAGACCCATGATCGATCCATTTGAACCACTTTGAATTTTTAACGTGCCAAAATTTGTCTGTCGGCATTAGTTTTGCTCAACTTTGTTTTTTTTGACATTAGCGCTTCAACAAAAACAGATTCGGGGTCGTCGCAACGTGACGAGGCAGATGAGACCCATGATCGACTTATTCGAAGCACTTTGAATTTTTAACGTGCCAGAATTTGTCTGTCGGCATTAGTTTTGCTCAATTTCGTTCTTTTTGACATTAATGCTTCAACAAAAACAGATTCGGGGTCGTCGCAATGTGACGAGACGGATGAGACCCATGATCGGTCCATTTTAACCACTTTGAATGTTTAACGTGCCATAATTTGTCTGTCGGCATTAGTTTTGCTTAACTTTGTTCGTTTTGACGTTAACGCTTCAACAAAAACAGATTTGGGGTCGTCGCAACGTGACGAGACGGATGAGACCCATGATCGATCCATTTGAACCACTTTGAATTTTTAACGTGCCAAAATTTGTCTGTCGGCTTTAGTTTTGCTCAACTTTGTTCTTTTTGACATTAACGCTTCAACAAAAACAGATTTGGGGTCGTCGCAACGTGACGAGACGGATGAGACCCATGATCGACTTATTCGAAGCACTTTGAATTTTTAACGTGCCAAAATTTGTCTGTCGGCAATCGTTTGGCTCACTTTCGTTCTTTTTGACATTAACGATTCAGAAAAACAGATTCGGGGTCGTCGCAATGTGACGAGACGGATGAGACCCATGATCGGTCCATTTTAACCACTTTGAATGTTTAACGTGCCATAATTTGTCTGTCGGCATTAGTTTTGCTTAACTTTGTTCGTTTTGACGTTAACGCTTCAACAAAAACAGATTCGGGGTCGTCGCAACGTGACGAGACGGATGAGACCCATGATCGATCCATTTGAACCACTTTGAATTTTTAACGTGCCCAAATTTGTCTGTCGGCTTTAGTTTTGCTCAACTTTGTTCTTTTTGACATTAACGCTTCAACAAAAACAGATTTGGGGTCGTCGCAACGTGACGAGACGGATGAGACCCATTATCGATCCATTTGAACCACTTTGAATTTTTAACGTGCCAAAATTTGTCTGTCGGCTTTAGTTTTGCTCAACTTCGTTCTTTTTGACATTAGCGCTTCAACAAAAACAGATTCGGGGTCGTCGCAACGTGACGAGACGGATGAGCCCCATGATCGATCCATTTGAACCACTTTGAATTTTTAACGTGCCAAAATTTGTCTGTCGGCATTAGTTTTGCTCAACTTTGTTCTTTTTGAGATTAGCGCTTCAACAAAAACAGATTCGGGGTCGTCGCAACGTGACGAGACAGATGAGACCCATGATCGACTTATTCGAAGCACTTTGAATTTTTAACGTGCCAAAATTTGTCTGTCGGCAATCGTTTGGCTCACTTTCGTTCTTTTTGACATTAACGATTCAGAAAAACAGATTCGGGGTCGTCGCAACGTGACGAGACGGATGAGACCCATGATCGATCCATTCGAAGCACTTTGAATTTTTAACGTGCCAAATTTTGTCTGTCGGCTTTAGTTTTGCTCAACTTCGTTCTTTTTGACATTAGCGCTTCAACAAAAACAGATTCGGGGTCGTCGCAACGTGACGAGACGGATGAGACCCATGATCGATCCATTTGAACCACTTTGAATTTTTAACGTGCCAAAATTTGTCTGTCGGCTTTAGTTTTGCTCAACTTCGTTCTTTTTGACATTAGCGCTTCAACAAAAACAGATTCGGGGTCGTCGCAACGTGACGAGACAGATGAGACCCATGATCGACTTATTCGAAGCACTTTGAATTTTTAACGTGCCAAAATTTGTCTGTCGGCATTAGTTTTGCTCAACTTTGTTCTTTTTGACATTAACGATTCAGAAAAACAGATTCGGGGTCGTCGCAACGTGACGAGACGGATGAGACCCATGATCGATCCATTTGAACCACTTTGAATTTTTAACGTGCCAAAATTTGTCTGTCGGCATTAGTTTTGCTCAACTTTGTTTTTTTTGACATTAGCGCTTCAACAAAAACAGATTCGGGGTCGTCGCAACGTGACGAGGCAGATGAGACCCATGATCGACTTATTCGAAGCACTTTGAATTTTTAACGTGCCAGAATTTGTCTGTCGGCATTAGTTTTGCTCAATTTCGTTCTTTTTGACATTAATGCTTCAACAAAAACAGATTCGGGGTCGTCGCAATGTGACGAGACGGATGAGACCCATGATCGGTCCATTTTAACCACTTTGAATGTTTAACGTGCCATAATTTGTCTGTCGGCATTAGTTTTGCTTAACTTTGTTCGTTTTGACGTTAACGCTTCAACAAAAACAGATTTGGGGTCGTCGCAACGTGACGAGACGGATGAGACCCATGATCGATCCATTTGAACCACTTTGAATTTTTAACGTGCCAAAATTTGTCTGTCGGCTTTAGTTTTGCTCAACTTTGTTCTTTTTGACATTAACGCTTCAACAAAAACAGATTTGGGGTCGTCGCAACGTGACGAGACGGATGAGACCCATGATCGACTTATTCGAAGCACTTTGAATTTTTAACGTGCCAAAATTTGTCTGTCGGCAATCGTTTGGCTCACTTTCGTTCTTTTTGACATTAACGATTCAGAAAAACAGATTCGGGGTCGTCGCAATGTGACGAGACGGATGAGACCCATGATCGGTCCATTTTAACCACTTTGAATGTTTAACGTGCCATAATTTGTCTGTCGGCATTAGTTTTGCTTAACTTTGTTCGTTTTGACGTTAACGCTTCAACAAAAACAGATTCGGGGTCGTCGCAACGTGACGAGACGGATGAGACCCATGATCGATCCATTTGAACCACTTTGAATTTTTAACGTGCCCAAATTTGTCTGTCGGCTTTAGTTTTGCTCAACTTTGTTCTTTTTGACATTAACGCTTCAACAAAAACAGATTTGGGGTCGTCGCAACGTGACGAGACGGATGAGACCCATTATCGATCCATTTGAACCACTTTGAATTTTTAACGTGCCAAAATTTGTCTGTCGGCTTTAGTTTTGCTCAACTTCGTTCTTTTTGACATTAGCGCTTCAACAAAAACAGATTCGGGGTCGTCGCAACGTGACGAGACGGATGAGCCCCATGATCGATCCATTTGAACCACTTTGAATTTTTAACGTGCCAAAATTTGTCTGTCGGCATTAGTTTTGCTCAACTTTGTTCTTTTTGAGATTAGCGCTTCAACAAAAACAGATTCGGGGTCGTCGCAACGTGACGAGACAGATGAGACCCATGATCGACTTATTCGAAGCACTTTGAATTTTTAACGTGCCAAAATTTGTCTGTCGGCAATCGTTTGGCTCACTTTCGTTCTTTTTGACATTAACGATTCAGAAAAACAGATTCGGGGTCGTCGCAACGTGACGAGACGGATGAGACCCATGATCGATCCATTCGAAGCACTTTGAATTTTTAACGTGCCAAATTTTGTCTGTCGGCTTTAGTTTTGCTCAACTTCGTTCTTTTTGACATTAGCGCTTCAACAAAAACAGATTCGGGGTCGTCGCAACGTGACGAGACGGATGAGACCCATGATCGATCCATTTGAACCACTTTGAATTTTTAACGTGCCAAAATTTGTCTGTCGGCATTAGTTTTGCTCAACTTTGTTTTTTTTTGACATTAGCGCTTCAACAAAAACAGATTCGGGGTCGTCGTAACGTGACGAGACGGATGAGTCCCATGATCGATCCATTTGAACCACTTTGAATTTTTAACGTGCCAAAATTTGTCTGTCGGCAATCGTTTGGCTCACTTTCGTTCTTTTTGACATTAACGATTCAGAAAAACAGATTCGGGGTCGTCGCAACGTGATGAGACGGATGAGACCCATGATCGATCCATTCGAAGCACTTTGAATTTTTAACGTGCCAAAATTTGTCTGTCGGCTTTAGTTTTGCTCAACTTCGTTCTTTTTGACATTAGCGCTTCAACAAAAACAGATTCGGGGTCGTCGCAACGTGACGACACGGATGAGACCCATGATCGACTTATTCGAAGCACTTTGATATTTTAACGTGCCAAAAATTGTCTGTCGGCATTAGTTTTGCTCATTTTCGTTCTTTTTGACATTAACGCTTCAACAAAAACAGATTCGGGGTCGTCGCAATGTGACGAGACGGATGAGACCCATGATCGGTCCATTTGAACCACTTTGAATGTTTAACGTGCCATAATTTGTCTGTCGGCATTAGTTTTGCTTAACTTTGTTCTTTTTGACATTAACGCTTCAACAAAAACAGATTCGGGGTCGTCGCAACGTGACGAGACGGATGAGACCCATGATCGACTTATTCGAAGCACTTTGATATTTTAACGTGCCAAAAATTGTCTGTCGGCATTAGTTTTGCTCAACTTTGTTTTTTTTGACATTAGCGCTTCAACAAAAACAGATTCGGGGTCGTCGCAACGTGACGAGACAGATGAGACCCATGATCGACTTATTCGAAGCACTTTGAATTTTTAACGTGCCATAATTTGTCTGTCGGCATTAGTTTTGCTCAACTTTGTTCTTTTTGACATTAACGCTTCAACAAAAACAGATTTGGGGTCGTCGCAACGTGACGAGACGGATGAGACCCATGATCGGTCCATTTGAACCACTTTGAATTTTTAACGTGCCAAAATTTGTCTGTCGGCTTTTGTTTTGCTCAACTTCGTTCTTTTTGACATTTACGCATCAACAAAAACAGATTCGGAATCGTCGCAATGTGACGAGACGGATGAGACCCATGATCGGTCCATTTGAACCACTTTGAATGTTTAAGGTGCCATAAATTGTCTGTCGGCATTAGTTTTGCTCAACTTTGTTCTTTTTGACATTATCGCTTCAACAAAAACAGATTTGGGGTCGTCGCAACGTGACGAGACGGATGAGACCCATGATCGATCCATTTGAACCACTTTGAATTTTTAACGTGCCAAAATTTGTCTGTCGGCTTTAGTTTTGCTCAACTTTGTTCTTTTTGACATTAGCGCTTCAACAAAAACAGATTCGGGGTCGTCGCAACGTCACGAGACAGATGAGACCCATGATCGACTTATTCGAAGCACTTTGAATTTTTAACGTGCCAAAATTTGTCTGTCGGCAATCGTTTGGCTCACTTTCGTTCTTTTTGACATTAACGATTCAAGAAAAACAGATTCGGGGTCGTCGCAATGTGACGAGACGGATGAGACCGATGATCGGTCCATTTGAACCACTTTGAATGTTTAACGTGCCATAATTTGTCTGTCGGCATTAGTTTTGCTTAACTTTGTTTTTTTTGACATTAACGCTTCAACAAAAACAGATTTGGGGTCGTCGCAACGTGACGAGACGGATGAGACCCATGATCGATCCATTTGAACCACTTTGAATTTTTAACGTGCCAAAATTTGTCTGTCGGCTTTAGTTTTGTTCAACTTCGTTCTTTTTGACATTTACGCATCAACAAAAACAGATTCGGGGTCGTCGCAACGTCACGAGACAGATGAGACCCATGATCGACTTATTCGAAGCACTTTGAATTTTTAACGTGCCAAAATTTGTCTGTCGGCAATCGTTTGGCTCACTTTCGTTCTTTTTGACATTAAAGATTCAAGAAAAACAGATTCGGGGTCGTCGCAACGTGACGAGACGGATGAGACCCATGATCGATCCATTCGAAGCACTTTGAAATTTTAACGTGCCAAAAATTGTCTGTCGGCATTAGTTTTGCTCATTTTCGTTCTTTTTGACATAAACGCTTCAACAAAAACAGATTCGGGGTCGTCGCAATGTGACGAGACGGATGAGACCGATGATCGGTCCATTTGAACCACTTTGAATGTTTAACGTGCCATAATTTGTCTGTCGGCATTAGTTTTGCTTAACTTTGTTCTTTTTGACATTAACGCTTCAACAAAAACAGATTTGGGGTCGTCGCAACGTGACGAGACAGATGAGACCCATGATCGGTCCATTTGAACCACTTTGAATTTTTAACGTGCCAAAATTTGTCTGTCGGCTTTAGTTTTGCTCAACTTCGTTCTTTTTGACATTTACGCATCAACAAAAACAGATTCGGAATCGTCGCAATGTGACGAGACGGATGAGACCCATGATCGACTTATTCGAAGCACTTTGAATTTTTAACGTGCCAAAATTTGTCTGTCGGCAATCGTTTGGCTCACTTTCGTTCTTTTTGACATTAACGATTCAAGAAAAACAGATTCGGGGTCGTCGCAACGTGACGAGACGGATGAGACCCATGATCGATCCATTCGAAGCACTTTGAATTTTTAACGTGCCAAAAATTGTCTGTCGGCATTAGTTTTGCTCATTTTCGTTCTTTTTGACATAAACGCTTCAACAAAAACAGATTCGGGGTCGTCGCAATGTGACGAGACGGATGAGACCGATGATCGGTCCATTTGAACCACTTTGAATGTTTAACGTGCCATAATTTGTCTGTCGGCATTAGTTTTGCTTAACTTTGTTTTTTTTGACATTAACGCTTCAACAAAAACAGATTTGGGGTCGTCGCAACGTGACGAGACGGATGAGACCCATGATCGATCCATTTGAACCACTTTGAATTTTTAACGTGCCAAAATTTGTCTGTCGGCTTTAGTTTTGTTCAACTTCGTTCTTTTTGACATTTACGCATCAACAAAAACAGATTCGGGGTCGTCGCAACGTCACGAGACAGATGAGACCCATGATCGACTTATTCGAAGCACTTTGAATTTTTAACGTGCCAAAATTTGTCTGTCGGCAATCGTTTGGCTCACTTTCGTTCTTTTTTACATTAACGATTCAAGAAAAACAGATTCGGGGTCGTCGCAACGTGACGAGACGGATGAGACCCATGATCGATCCATTCGAAGCACTTTGAAATTTTAACGTGCCAAAAATTGTCTGTCGGCATTAGTTTTGCTCATTTTCGTTCTTTTTGACATAAACGCTTCAACAAAAACAGATTCGGGGTCGTCGCAATGTGACGAGACGGATGAGACCGATGATCGGTCCATTTGAACCACTTTGAATGTTTAACGTGCCATAATTTGTCTGTCGGCATTAGTTTTGCTTAACTTTGTTCTTTTTGACATTAACGCTTCAACAAAAACAGATTTGGGGTCGTCGCAACGTGACGAGACGGATGAGACCCATGATCGATCCATTTGAACCACTTTGAATTTTTAACGTGCCAAAATTTGTCTGTCGGCTTTAGTTTTGCTCAACTTCGTTCTTTTTGACATTTACGCATCAACAAAAACAGATTCGGAATCGTCGCAATGTGACGAGACGGATGAGACCCATGATCGGTTCATTTGAACCACTTTGAATGTTTAAGGTGCCATAAATTGTCTGTCGGCATTAGTTTTGCTCAACTTTGTTCTTTTTGACATTAACGCCTCAACAAAAACAGATTTGGGGTCGTCGCAACGTGACGAGACGGATGAGACCCATGATCGATCCATTTGAACCACTTTGAATTTTTAACGTGCCAAAATTTGTCTGTCGGCTTTAGTTTTGCTCAATTTCGTTCTTTTTGACATTAGCGCTTCAACAAAAACAGATTCGGGGTCGTCGCAACGTGACGAGACAGATGAGACCCATGATCGACTTATTCGAAGCACTTTGAATTTTTAACGTGCCAAAATTTGTCTGTCGGCAATCGTTTGGCTCACTTTCGTTTTTTTTGACATTAACGATTCAGAAAAACAGATTCGGGGTCGTCGCAACGTGACGAGACGGATGAGACCCATGATCGATCCATTCGAAGCACTTTGAATTTTTAACGTGCCAAAATTTGTCTGTCGGCTTTAGTTTTGCTCAACTTCGTTCTTTTTGACATTAGCGCTTCAACAAAAACAGATTCGGGGTCGTCGCAACGTGACGAGACGGATGAGACCCATGATCGATCCATTTGAACCACTTTGAATTTTTAACGTGCCAAAATTTGTCTGTCGGCTTTAGTTTTGCTCAACTTCGTTCTTTTTGACATTAGCGCTTCAACAAAAACAGCTTCGGGGTCGTCGCAACGTGACGAGACGGATGAGACCCATGATCGATCCATTTGAACCACTTTGAATTTTTAACGTGCCAAAATTCGTCTGTCGGCTTTAGTTTTGCTCAACTTCGTTCTTTTTGACATTTACGCATCAACAAAAACAGATTCGGAATCGTCGCAATGTGACGAGACGGATGAGACCCATGATCGGTCCATTTGAACCACTTTGAATGTTTAAGGTGCCATAAATTGTCTGTCGGCATTAGTTTTGCTCAACTTTGTTCTTTTTTACATTAGCGCTTCAACAAAAACAGATTCGGGGTTGTCGCAACGTGACGAGACAGATGAGACCCATGATCGACTTATTCGAAGCACTTTGAATTTTTAACGTGCCAAAATTTGTCTGTCGGCATTAGTTTTGCTCAACTTTGTTCTTTTTGACATTAACGATTCAGAAAAACAGATTCGGGGTCGTCGCAACGTGACGAGACGGATGAGACCCATGATCGATCCATTTGAACCACTTTGAATTTTTAACGTGCCAAAATTTGTCTGTCGGCAATCGTTTGGCTCACTTTCGTTCTTTTTGACATTAACGATTCAGAAAAACAGATTCGGGGTCGTCGCAACGTGACGAGACGGATGAGACCCATGATCGATCCATTTGAACCACTTTGAATTTTTAACGTGCCAAAATTTGTCTGTCGGCAATCGTTTGGCTCACTTTCGTTCTTTTTGACATTAACGATTCAAGAAAAACAGATTCGGGGTCGTCGCAACGTGACGAGACGGCTGAGACCCATGATCGATCCATTCGAAGCACTTTGAATTTTTAACGTGCCAAAAATTGTCTGTCGGCATTAGTTTTGCTCATTTTCGTTCTTTTTGACATAAACGCTTCAACAAAAACAGATTCGGGGTCGTCGCAATGTGACGAGACGGATGAGACCGATGATCGGTCCATTTGAACCACTTTGAATGTTTAACGTGCCATAATTTGTCTGTCGGCATTAGTTTTGCTTAACTTTGTTTTTTTTGACATTAACGCTTCAACAAAAACAGATTTGGGGTCGTCGCAACGTGACGAGACGGATGAGACCCATGATCGATCCATTTGAACCACTTTGAATTTTTAACGTGCCAAAATTTGTCTGTCGGCTTTAGTTTTTTTCAACTTCGTTCTTTTTGACATTTACGCATCAACAAAAACAGATTCGGGGTCGTCGCAACGTCACGAGACAGATGAGACCCATGATCGACTTATTCGAAGCACTTTGAATTTTTAACGTGCCAAAATTTGTCTTTCGGCAATCGTTTGGCTCACTTTCGTTCTTTTTTACATTAACGATTCAAGAAAAACAGATTCGGGGTCGTCGCAACGTGACGAGACGGATGAGACCCATGATCGATCCATTCGAAGCACTTTGAAATTTTAACGTGCCAAAAATTGTCTGTCGGCATTAGTTTTGCTCATTTTCGTTCTTTTTGACATAAACGCTTCAACAAAAACAGATTCGGGGTCGTCGCAATGTGACGAGACGGATGAGACCGATGATCGGTCCATTTGAACCACTTTGAATGTTTAACGTGCCATAATTTGTCTGTCGGCATTAGTTTTGCTTAACTTTGTTCTTTTTGACATTAACGCTTCAACAAAAACAGATTTGGGGTCGTCGCAACGTGACGAGACGGATGAGACCCATGATCGATCCATTTGAACCACTTTGAATTTTTAACGTGCCAAAATTTGTCTGTCGGCTTTAGTTTTGCTCAACTTCGTTCTTTTTGACATTTACGCATCAACAAAAACAGATTCGGAATCGTCGCAATGTGACGAGACGGATGAGACCCATGATCGGTCCATTTGAACCACTTTGAATGTTTAAGGTGCCATAAATTGTCTGTCGGCATTAGTTTTGCTCAACTTTGTTCTTTTTGACATTAACGCCTCAACAAAAACAGATTTGGGGTCGTCGCAACGTGACGAGACGGATGAGACCCATGATCGATCCATTTGAACCACTTTGAATTTTTAACGTGCCAAAATTTGTCTGTCGGCTTTAGTTTTGCTCAATTTCGTTCTTTTTGACATTAGCGCTTCAACAAAAACAGATTCGGGGTCGTCGCAACGTGACGAGACAGATGAGACCCATGATCGACTTATTCGAAGCACTTTGAATTTTTAACGTGCCAAAATTTGTCTTTCGGCAATCGTTTGGCTCACTTTCGTTCTTTTTTACATTAACGATTCAAGAAAAACAGATTCGGGGTCGTCGCAACGTGACGAGACGGATGAGACCCATGATCGATCCATTCGAAGCACTTTGAAATTTTAACGTGCCAAAAATTGTCTGTCGGCATTAGTTTTGCTCATTTTCGTTCTTTTTGACATAAACGCTTCAACAAAAACAGATTCGGGGTCGTCGCAATGTGACGAGACGGATGAGACCGATGATCGGTCCATTTGAACCACTTTGAATGTTTAACGTGCCATAATTTGTCTGTCGGCATTAGTTTTGCTTAACTTTGTTCTTTTTGACATTAACGCTTCAACAAAAACAGATTTGGGGTCGTCGCAACGTGACGAGACGGATGAGACCCATGATCGATCCATTTGAACCACTTTGAATTTTTAACGTGCCAAAATTTGTCTGTCGGCTTTAGTTTTGCTCAACTTCGTTCTTTTTGACATTTACGCATCAACAAAAACAGATTCGGAATCGTCGCAATGTGACGAGACGGATGAGACCCATGATCGGTCCATTTGAACCACTTTGAATGTTTAAGGTGCCATAAATTGTCTGTCGGCATTAGTTTTGCTCAACTTTGTTCTTTTTGACATTAACGCCTCAACAAAAACAGATTTGGGGTCGTCGCAACGTGACGAGACGGATGAGACCCATGATCGATCCATTTGAACCACTTTGAATTTTTAACGTGCCAAAATTTGTCTGTCGGCTTTAGTTTTGCTCAATTTCGTTCTTTTTGACATTAGCGCTTCAACAAAAACAGATTCGGGGTCGTCGCAACGTGACGAGACAGATGAGACCCATGATCGACTTATTCGAAGCACTTTGAATTTTTAACGTGCCAAAATTTGTCTGTCGGCAATCGTTTGGCTCACTTTCGTTTTTTTTGACATTAACGATTCAGAAAAACAGATTCGAGGTCGTCGCAACGTGACGAGACGGATGAGACCCATGATCGGTCCATTTGAACCACTTTGAATGTTTAAGGTGCCATAAATTGTCTGTCGGCATTAGTTTTGCTCAACTTTGTTCTTTTTTACATTAGCGCTTCAACAAAAACAGATTCGGGGTCGTCGCAACGTGACGAGACAGATGAGACCCATGATCGACTTATTCGAAGCACTTTGAATTTTTAACGTGCCAAAATTTGTCTGTCGGCATTAGTTTTGCTCAACTTTGTTCTTTTTGACATTAACGATTCAGAAAAACAGATTCGGGGTCGTCGCAACGTGACGAGACGGATGAGACCCATGATCGATCCATTTGAACCACTTTGAATTTTTAACGTGCCAAAATTTGTCTGTCGGCAATCGTTTGGCTCACTTTCGTTCTTTTTGACATTAACGATTCAGAAAAACAGATTCGGGGTCGTCGCAACGTGACGAGACGGATGAGACCCATGATCGATCCATTTGAACCACTTTGAATTTTTAACGTGCCAAAATTTGTCTGTCGGCAATCGTTTGGCTCATTTTCGTTCTTTTTGACATTAACGCTTCAACAAAAACAGATTCGGGGTCGTCCTAACGTGACGAGGATGAGTCGGATGACGGATGAGTCCCATGATCGATCCATTCGAACCACTTTGAATTTTTAACGTGCCAAAATTTGTCTGTCGGCATTAGTTTTGCTCAACTTCGTTCTTTTTGACATTAACGCTTCAACAAAAACAGATTCGGGGTCGTCGCAACGTGACGAGACGGATGAGACCCATGATCGATCCATTTGAACCACTTTGAATTTTTAACGTGCCAAAATTTGTCTGTCGGCTTTAGTTTTGCTCAACTTCGTTCTTTTTGACATTAGCGCTTCAACAAAAACAGATTCGGGGTCGTCGCAACGTGACGAGACGGATGAGACCCATGATCGATCCATTTGAACCACTTTGAATTTTTAACGTGCCAAAATTTGTCTGTCGGCTTTAGTTTTGCTCATTTTCGTTCTTTTTGACATTAACGCTTCAACAAAAACAGATTCGGGGTCGTCCTAACGTGACGAGGATGAGTCGGATGACGGATGAGACCCATGATCGGTCCATTTGAACCACTTTGAATGTTTAACGTGCCATAATTTGTCTGTCGGCATTAGTTTTGCTCAACTTCGTTCTTTTTGACATTAACGCTTCAACAAAAACAGATTTGGGGTCGTCGCAACGTGACGAGACGGATGAGACCCATGATCGATCCATTTGAACCACTTTGAATTTTTAACGTGCCAAAATTTGTCTGTCGGCATTAGTTTTGCTCAACTTTGTTCTTTTTGACAATAACGCTTCAACAAAAACAGATTCGGGGTCGTCGCAATGTGACGAGACGGATGAGACCCATGATCGGTCCATTTGAACCACTTTGAATGTTTAACGTGCCATAATTTGTCTGTCGGCATTAGTTTTGCTCAATTTCGTTCTTTTTGACATTAGCGCTTCAACAAAAACAGATTCGGGGTCGTCGCAACGTGACGAGACAGATGAGACCCATGATCGACTTATTCGAAGCACTTTGAATTTTTAACGTGCCAAAATTTGTCTGTCGGCAATCGTTTGGCTCACTTTCGTTTTTTTTGACATTAACGATTCAGAAAAACAGATTCGGGGTCGTCGCAACGTGACGAGACGGATGAGACCCATGATCGATCCATTTGAACCACTTTGAATTTTTAACGTGCCAAAATTTGTCTGTCGGCTTTAGTTTTGCTCAATTTCGTTCTTTTTGACATTAGCGCTTCAACAAAAACAGATTCGGGGTCGTCGCAACGTGACGAGACAGATGAGACCCATGATCGACTTATTCGAAGCACTTTGAATTTTTAACGTGCCAAAATTTGTCTGTCGGCAATCGTTTGGCTCACTTTCGTTTTTTTTGACATTAACGATTCAGAAAAACAGATTCGGGGTCGTCGCAACGTGACGAGACGGATGAGACCCATGATCGATCCATTCGAAGCACTTTGAATTTTTAACGTGCCAAAATTTGTGTGTCGGCTTTAGTTTTGCTCAACTTCGTTCTTTTTGACATTAGCGCTTCAACAAAAACAGATTCGGGGTCGTCGCAACGTGACGAGACGGATGAGACCCATGATCGATCCATTTGAACCACTTTGAATTTTTAACGTGCCAAAATTTGTCTGTCGGCTTTAGTTTTGCTCAACTTCGTTCTTTTTGACATTAGCGCTTCAACAAAAACAGATTCGGGGTCGTCGCAACGTGACGAGACGGATGAGACCCATGATCGATCCATTTGAACCACTTTGAATTTTTAACGTGCCAAAATTTGTCTGTCGGCTTTAGTTTTGCTCAATTTCGTTCTTTTTGACATTAGCGCTTCAACAAAAACAGATTCGGGGTCGTCGCAACGTGACGAGACAGATGAGACCCATGATCGACTTATTCGAAGCACTTTGAATTTTTAACGTGCCAAAATTTGTCTGTCGGCAATCGTTTGGCTCACTTTCGTTTTTTTTGACATTAACGATTCAGAAAAACAGATTCGGGGTCGTCGCAACGTGACGAGACGGATGAGACCCATGATCGATCCATTCGAAGCACTTTGAATTTTTAACGTGCCAAAATTTGTCTGTCGGCTTTAGTTTTGCTCAACTTCGTTCTTTTTGACATTAGCGCTTCAACAAAAACAGATTCGGGGTCGTCGCAACGTGACGAGACGGATGAGACCCATGATCGATCCATTTGAACCACTTTGAATTTTTAACGTGCCAAAATTTGTCTGTCGGCTTTAGTTTTGCTCAACTTCGTTCTTTTTGACATTAGCGCTTCAACAAAAACAGATTCGGGGTCGTCGCAACGTGACGAGACGGATGAGACCCATGATCGATCCATTCGAAGCACTTTGAATTTTTAACGTGCCAAAATTCGTCTGTCGGCTTTAGTTTTGCTCACTTTTGTTCTTTTTGACATTACCGATTCAAGAAAAAACAGATTCGGGGTCGTCGCAATGTGACGAGACGGGAGAGACCCATAATCGATCCATTCGAGCCACTTTGAATTTTTAACGTGCCAAAATTTGTCTGTCGGCTTTAGTTTTGCTCAACTTCGTTCTTTTTGACATTAGCGCTTCAACAAAAACAGATTCGGGGTCGTCGCAACGTGACGACACGGATGAGACCCATGATCGACTTATTCGAAGCACTTTGAATTTTTAACGTGCCAAAAATTGTCTGTCGGCATTAGTTTTGCTCAACTTCGTTCTTTTTGACATTAACGCTTCAACACAAACAGATTTGGGGTCGTCGCAACGTGACGAGACGGATGAGACCCATGATCGGTCCATTTGAACCACTTTGAATGTTTAACGTGCCATAATTTGTCTGTCGGCATTAGTTTTGCTCAACTTCGTTCTTTTTGACATTAGCGCTTCAACAAAAACAGATTCGGGGTCGTCGCAACGTGACGAGTCAGATGAGACCCATGATCGACTTATTCGAAGCACTTTGAATTTTTAACGTGCCAAAATTTGTCTTTCGGCAATCGTTTGGCTCACTTTCGTTCTTTTTGATATTAACGATTCAAGAAAAACAGATTCGGGGTCGTCGCAACGTGACGAGACGGATGAGACCCATGATCGATCCATTTGAACCACTTTGAATTTTTAACGTGCCAAAATTTGTCTGTCGGCATTAGTTTTGCTCAACTTTGTTTTTTTTGACATTAGCGCTTCAATAAAAACAGATTCGGGGTCGTCGCAATGTGACGAGATGGGAGAGACCCATAATCGATTCATTCGAGCCACTTTGAATTTTTAACGTGCCAAAAATTTGTCTGTCGGCTTTAGTTTTGCTCAACTTCGTTCTTTTTGACTTTAGCGCTTTAACAAAAACAGATTCGGGGTCGTCGCAACGTGACGAGACGGATGAGACCCATGATCGATCCATTCGAAGCACTTTGAATTTTTAACGTGCCAAAAATTGTCTGTCGGCATTAGTTTTGCTCATTTTCGTTCTTTTTGATATTAACGATTCAAGAAAAACAGATTCGGGGTCGTCGCAACGTGACGAGACGGATGAGACCCATGATCGATCCATTTGAACCACTTTGAATTTTTAACGTGCCAAATTTGTCTGTCGGCATTAGTTTTGCTCAACTTTGTTTTTTTTTTGACATTAGCGCTTCAACAAAAACAGATTCGGGGTCGTCGCAACGTGACGAGACAGATGAGACCCATGATCGACTTATTTGAAGCACTTTGAATTTTTAACGTGCCAAAATTTGTCTGTCGGCATTAGTTTTGCTCATTTTCGTTCTTTTTGATATTAACGATTCAAGAAAAACAGATTCGGGGTCGTCGCAACGTGACGAGACGGATGAGACCCATGATCGATCCATTTGAACCACTTTGAATTTTCAACGTGCCAAAATTTGTCTGTCGGCATTAGTTTTGCTCAACTTTGTTTTTTTTTGACATTAGCGCTTCAACAAAAACAGATTCGGGGTCGTCGCAACGTGACGAGACAGATGAGACCCATGATCGACTTATTTGAAGCACTTTGAATTTTTAACGTGCCAAAATTTGTCTGTCGGCATTAGTTTTGCTCAATTTCGTTCTTTTTGACATTAACGCTTCAACAAAAACAGATTCGGGGTCGTCGCAATGTGACGAGACGGATGAGACCCATGATCGGTCCATTTGAACCACTTTGAATGTTTAACGTGCCATAATTTGTCTGTCGGCATTAGTTTTGCTCAACTTCGTTCTTTTTGACATTAGCGCTTCAACAAAAACAGATTCGGGGTCGTCGCAACGTGACGAGTCAGATGAGACCCATGATCGACTTATTCGAAGCACTTTGAATTTTTAACGTGCCAAAATTTGTCTTTCGGCAATCGTTTGGCTCACTTTCGTTCTTTTTGATATTAACGATTCAAGAAAAACAGATTCGGGGTCGTCGCAACGTGACGAGACGGATGAGACCCATGATCGATCCATTTGAACCACTTTGAATTTTTAACGTGCCAAAATTTGTCTGTCGGCATTAGTTTTGCTCAACTTTGTTTTTTTTGACATTAGCGCTTCAACAAAAACAGATTCGGGGTCGTCGCAATGTGACGAGATGGGAGAGACCCATAATCGGTTCATTCGAGCCACTTTGAATTTTTAACGTGCCAAAAATTTGTCTGTCGGCTTTAGTTTTGCTCAACTTCGTTCTTTTTGACTTTAGCGCTTCAACAAAAACAGATTCGGGGTCGTCGCAACGTGACGAGACGGATGAGACCCATGATCGATCCATTCGAAGCACTTTGAATTTTTAACGTGCCAAAAATTGTCTGTCGGCATTAGTTTTGCTCATTTTCGTTCTTTTTGATATTAACGTTTCAAGAAAAACAGATTCGGGGTCGTCGCAACGTGACGAGACGGATGAGACCCATGATCGATCCATTTGAACCACTTTGAATTTTTAACGTGCCAAAATTTGTCTGTCGGCATTAGTTTTGCTCAACTTTGTTTTTTTTGACATTAGCGCTTCAACAAAAACAGATTCGGGGTCGTCGCAACGTGACGAGACAGATGAGACCCATGATCGACTTATTTGAAGCACTTTGAATTTTTAACGTGCCAAAATTTGTCTGTCGGCATTAGTTTTGCTCAATTTCGTTCTTTTTGACATTAACGCTTCAACAAAGACAGATTCGGGGTCGTCGCAATGTGACGAGACGGATGAGACCCATGATCGGTCCATTTGAACCACTTTGAATGTTTAACGTGCCATAATTTGTCTGTCGGCATTAGTTTTGCTTAACTTTGTTCTTTTTGACATTAACGCTTCAACAAAAACAGATTTGGGGTCGTCGCAACGTGACGAGACGGATGAGACCCATGATCGATCCATTTGAACCACTTTGAATTTTTAACGTGCCCAAATTTGTCTGCCGGCTTTAGTTTTGCTCAACTTCGTTCTTTTTGACATTAGCGCTTCAACAAAAACAGATTCGGGGTCGTCGCAACGTGACGAGACGGATGAGACCCATGATCGATCCATTCGAAGCACTTTGAATTTTTAACGTGCCAAAAATTGTCTGTCGGCATTAGTTTTGCTCATTTTCGTTCTTTTTGATATTAACGATTCAAGAAAAACAGATTCGGGGTCGTCGCAACGTGACGAGACGGATGAGACCCATGATCGATCCATTTGAACCACTTTGAATTTTTAACGTGCCAAAATTTGTCTGTCGGCATTAGTTTTGCTCAACTTTGTTTTTTTTTGACATTAGCGCTTCAACAAAAACAGATTCGGGGTCGTCGCAACGTGACGAGACAGATGAGACCCATGATCGACTTATTTGAAGCACTTTGAATTTTTAACGTGCCAAAATTTGTCTGTCGGCATTAGTTTTGCTCAATTTCGTTCTTTTTGACATTAACGCTTCAACAAAAACAGATTCGGGGTCGTCGCAATGTGACGAGACGGATGAGACCCATGATCGGTCCATTTGAACCACTTTGAATGTTTAACGTGCCATAATTTGTCTGTCGGCATTAGTTTTGCTCATTTTCGTTCTTTTTGACATTAACGCTTCAACAAAAACAGATTCGGGGTCGTCCTAACGTGACGAGGATGAGTCGGATGACGGATGAGTCCCATGATCGATCCATTCGAACCACTTTGAATTTTTAACGTGCCATAATTTGTCTGTCGGCATTAGTTTTGCTCATTTTCGTTCTTTTTGATATTAACGATTCAAGAAAAACAGATTCGGGGTCGTCGCAACGTGACGAGACGGATGAGACCCATGATCGATCCATTTGAACCACTTTGAATTTTTAACGTGCCAAAATTTGTCTGTCGGCATTAGTTTTGCTCAATTTCGTTCTTTTTGACATTAACGCTTCAACAAAAACAGATTCGGGGTCGTCGCAATGTGACGAGACGGATGAGACCCATGATCGGTCCATTTGAACCACTTTGAATGTTTAACGTGCCATAATTTGTCTGTCGGCATTAGTTTTGCTTAACTTTGTTCTTTTTGACATTAACGCTTCAACAAAAACAGATTTGGGGTCGTCGCAACGTGACGAGACGGATGAGACCCATGATCGATCCATTTGAACCACTTTGAATTTTTAACGTGCCCAAATTTGTCTGTCGGCTTTAGTTTTGCTCAACTTTGTTCTTTTTGACATTAACGCTTCAAGAAAAACAGAATTGGGGTCGTCGCAACGTGACGAGACAGATGAGACCCATTATCGATCCATTTGAACCACTTTGAATTTTTAACGTGCCAAAATTTGTCTGTCGGCTTTAGTTTTGCTCAACTTCGTTCTTTTTGACATTAGCGCTTCAACAAAAACAGATTCGGGGTCGTCGCAACGTGACGAGACGGATGAGACCCATGATCGATCCATTTGAACCACTTTGAATTTTTAACGTGCCCAAATTTGTCTGTCGGCTTTAGTTTTGCTCAACTTTGTTCTTTTTGACATTAGCGCTTCAACAAAAACAGATTCGGGGTCGTCGCAACGTGACGAGACGGATGAGACCCATGATCGATCCATTCGAAGCACTTTGAATTTTTAACGTGCCAAAATTTGTCTGTCGGCTTTAGTTTTGCTCAACTTCGTTCTTTTTGACATTAGCGCTTCAACAAAAACAGATTCGGGGTCGTCGCAACGTGACGAGACGGATGAGACCCATGATCGACTTATTTGAACCACTTAGAATTTTTAACGTGCCAAAATTTGTCTGTTGGCTATTGTTTTGCTCAACTTTGTTCTTTTTGACATTAGCGCTTCAACAAAAACAGATTCGGGGTCGTCGCAACGTGACGACACGGATGAGACCCATGATCGACTTATTCGAAGCACTTTGAATTTTTAACGTGCCAAAATTTGTCTGTCGGAAATGTTTTGGCTCACTTTCGTTCTTTTTGACATTAACGTTTCAAGAAAAACAGATTCGGGGTCGTCGCAACGTGACGACACGGATGAGACCCATGATCGACTTATTCGAAGCACTTTGAATTTTTAACGTGCCAAAATTTGTCTGTCGGCAATCGTTTGGCTCACTTTCGTTCTTTTTGACATTAACGATTCAAGAAAAAACAGATTCGGGGTCGTCGCAATGTGACGAGACGGGAGAGACCCATAATCGATCCATTCGAAGCACTTTGAATTTTTAACGTGCCAAAAATTGTCTGTCGGCATTAGTTTTGCTCATTTTCGTTCTTTTTGATATTAACGCTTCAACAAAAACAGATTCGGGGTCGTCGCAACGTGACGAGACGGATGAGACCCATGATCGATCCATTCGAAGCACTTTGAATTTTTAACGTGCCAAAAATTGTCTGTCGGCATTAGTTTTGCTCATTTTCGTTCTTTTTGATATTAACGCTTCAACAAAAACAGATTCGGGGTCGTCGCAATGTGACGAGACGGATGAGACCCATGATCGACTTATTTGAACCACTTTGAATTTTTAACGTGCCAAAATGTGTCTGTTGGCTATTGTTTTGCTCAACTTTGTTCTTTTTGACATTAGCGCTTCAACAAAAACAGATTCGGGGTCGTCGAAACGTGACGCCACGGATGAGACCCATGATCGACTTATTCGAAGCACTTTGAATTTTTAACGTGCCAAAAATTGTCTGTCGGCATTAGTTTTGCTCATTTTCGTTTTTTTTGACATTAACGCTTCAACAAAAACAGATTCGGGGTCGTCGCAATGTGACGAGACGGATGAGACCCATGATCGGTCCATTTGAACCACTTTGAATGTTTAACGTGCCATAATTTGTCTGTCGGCATTAGTTTTGCTCAACTTCATTCTTTTTGACATTAACGCTTCAACACAAACAGATTTGGGGTCGTCGCAACGTGACGAGACGGATGAGACCCATGATCGGTCCATTTGAACCACTTTGAATGTTTAACGTGCCATAATTTGTCTGTCGGCATTAGTTTTGCTCAACTTCGTTCTTTTTGACATTAGCGCTTCAACAAAAACAGATTCGGGGTCGTCGCAACGTGACGAGTCAGATGAGACCCATGATCGACTTATTCGAAGCACTTTGAATTTTTAACGTGCCAAAATTTGTCTTTCGGCAATCGTTTGGCTCACTTTCGTTCTTTTTGATAATAACGATTCAAGAAAAACAGATTCGGGGTCGTCGCAACGTGACGAGACGGATGAGACCCATGATCGATCCATTTGAACCACTTTGAATTTTTAACGTGCCAAAATTTGTCTGTCGGCATTAGTTTTGCTCAACTTTGTTTTTTTTTGACATTAGCGCTTCAACAAAAACAGATTCGGGGTCGTCGCAATGTGACGAGACGGGAGAGACCCATAATCGATCCATTCGAGCCACTTTGAATTTTTAACGTGCCATAATTTGTCTGTCGGCATTAGTTTTGCTCAACTTCGTTCTTTTTGACATTAGCGCTTCAACAAAAACAGATTCGGGGTCGTCGCAACGTGACGAGACGGATGAGACCCATGATCGATCCATTTGAACCACTATGAATTTTTAACGTGCCAAAATTTGTCTGTTGGCTATTGTTTTGCTCAACTTTGTTCTTTTTGACATTAGCGCTTCAACAAAAACAGATTCGGGGTCGTCGCAACGTGACGACACGGATGAGACCCATGATCGACTTATTCGAAGCACTTTGAATTTTTAACGTGCCAAAATTTGTCTGTCGGAAATGTTTTGGCTCACTTTCGTTCTTTTTGACATTAACGTTTCAAGAAAAACAGATTCGGGGTCGTCGCAACGTGACGAGACGGATGAGACCCATGATCGATCCATTCGAAGCACTTTGAATTTTTAACGTGCCAAAATTTGTCTGTCGGCAATCGTTTGGCTCACTTTTGTTCTTTTTGACATTAACGATTCAAGAAAAAACAGATTCGGGGTCGTCGCAATGTGACGAGACGGGAGAGACCCATAATCGATCCATTCGAGCCACTTTGAATTTTTAACGTGCCAAAATTTGTCTGTCGGCTTTAGTTTTGCTCAACTTCGTTCTTTTTGACATTAGCGCTTCAACAAAAACAGATTCGGGGTCGTCGCAACGTGACGACACGGATGAGACCCATGATCGACTTATTCGAAGCACTTTGAATTTTTAACGTGCCAAAAATTGTCTGTCGGCATTAGTTTTGCTCAACTTCGTTCTTTTTGACATTAACGCTTCAACACAAACAGATTTGGGGTCGTCGCAACGTGACGAGACGGATGAGACCCATGATCGGTCCATTTGAACCACTTTGAATGTTTAACGTGCCATAATTTGTCTGTCGGCATTAGTTTTGCTCAACTTCGTTCTTTTTGACATTAGCGCTTCAACAAAAACAGATTCGGGGTCGTCGAAACGTGACGAGTCAGATGAGACCCATGATCGACTTATTCGAAGCACTTTGAATTTTTAACGTGCCAAAATTTGTCTTTCGGCAATCGTTTGGCTCACTTTCGTTCTTTTTGATATTAACGATTCAAGAAAAACAGATTCGGGGTCGTCGCAACGTGACGAGACGGATGAGACCCATGATCGATCCATTTGAACCACTTTGAATTTTTAACGTGCCAAAATTTGTCTGTCGGCATTAGTTATGCTCAACTTCGTTCTTTTTGACATTAGCGCTTCAACAAAAACAGATTCGGGGTCGTCGCAATGTGACGAGATGGGAGAGACCCATAATCGATTCATTCGAGCCACTTTGAATTTTTAACGTGCCAAAAATTTGTCTGTCGGCTTTAGTTTTGCTCAACTTCGTTCTTTTTGACTTTAGCGCTTTAACAAAAACAGATTCGGGGTCGTCGCAACGTGACGAGACGGATGAGACCCATGATCGATCCATTCGAAGCACTTTGAATTTTTAACGTGCCAAAAATTGTCTGTCGGCATTAGTTTTGCTCATTTTCGTTCTTTTTGATATTAACGATTCAAGAAAAACAGATTCGGGGTCGTCGCAACGTGACGAGACGGACGAGACCCATGATCGATCCATTTGAACCACTTTGAATTTTTAACGTGCCAAAATTTGTCTGTCGGCATTAGTTTTGCTCAACTTTGTTTTTTTTTTGACATTAGCGCTTCAACAAAAACAGATTCGGGGTCGTCGCAACGTGACGAGACAGATGAGACCCATGATCGACTTATTTGAAGCACTTTGAATTTTTAACGTGCCAAAATTTGTCTGTCGGCATTAGTTTTGCTCAATTTCGTTCTTTTTGACATTAACGCTTCAACAAAAACAGATTCGGGGTCGTCGCAATGTGACGAGACGGATGAGACCCATGATCGGTCCATTTGAACCACTTTGAATGTTTAACGTGCCATAATTTGTCTGTCGGCATTAGTTTTGCTTAACTTTGTTCTTTTTGACATTAACGCTTCAACAAAAACAGATTCGGGGTCGTCGCAACGTGACGAGACGGATGAGACCCATGATCGATCCATTTGAACCACTTTGAATTTTTAACGTGCCCAAATTTGTCTGTCGGCTTTAGTTTTGCTCAACTTTGTTCTTTTTGACATTAGCGCTTCAACAAAAACAGATTCGGGGTCGTCGCAACGTGACGAGACGGATGAGACCCATGATCGATCCATTTGAACCACTTTGATTTTTTAACGTGCCCAAATTTGTCTGTCGGCTTTAGTTTTGCTCAACTTTGTTCTTTTTGACATTAACGCTTCAACAAAAACAGATTTGGGGTCGTCGCAACGTGACGAGACAGATGAGACCCATTATCGATCCATTTGAACCACTTTGAATTTTTAACGTGCCAAAATTTGTCTGTCGGCATTAGTTTTGCTCAACTTTGTTTTTTTTGACATTAGCGCTTCAACAAAAACAGATTCGGGGTCGTCGCAACGTGACGAGACAGATGAGACCCATGATCGACTTATTTGAAGCACTTTGAATTTTTAACGTGCCAAAATTTGTCTGTCGGCATTAGTTTTGCTCAATTTCGTTCTTTTTGACATTAACGCTTCAACAAAAACAGATTCGGGGTCGTCGCAATGTGACGAGACGGATGAGACCCATGATCGGTCCATTTGAACCACTTTGAATGTTTAACGTGCCATAATTTGTCTGTCGGCATTAGTTTTGCTTAACTTTGTTCTTTTTGACATTAACGCTTCAACAAAAACAGATTTGGGGTCGTCGCAACGTGACGAGACGGATGAGACCCATGATCGATCCATTTGAACCACTTTGAATTTTTAACGTGCCCAAATTTGTCTGTCGGCTTTAGTTTTGCTCAACTTTGTTCTTTTTGACATTAACGCTTCAACAAAAACAGATTTGGGGTCGTCGCAACGTGACGAGACAGATGAGACCCATTATCGATCCATTTGAACCACTTTGAATTTTTAACGTGCCAAAATTTGTCTGTCGGCTTTAGTTTTGCTCAACTCCGTTCTTTTTGACATTAGCGCTTCAACAAAAACAGATTCGGGGTCGTCGCAACGTGACGAGACGGATGAGACCCATGATCGATCCATTTGAACCACTTTGATTTTTTAACGTGCCCAAATTTGTCTGTCGGCTTTAGTTTTGCTCAACTTTGTTCTTTTTGACATTAACGCTTCAACAAAAACAGATTTGGGGTCGTCGCAACGTGACGAGACAGATGAGACCCATTATCGATCCATTTGAACCACTTTGAATTTTTAACGTGCCAAAATTTGTCTGTCGGCTTTAGTTTTGCTCAACTTCGTTCTTTTTGACATTAGCGCTTCAACAAAAACAGATTCGGGGTCGTCGCAACGTGACGAGACGGATGAGCCCCATGATCGATCCATTTGAACCACTTTGAATGTTTAACGTGCCATAATTTGTCTGTCGGCATTAGTTTTGCTTAACTTTGTTCTTTTTGACATTAACGCTTCAACAAAAACAGATTTGGGGTCGTCGCAACGTGACGAGACGGATGAGACCCATGATCGATCCATTTGAACCACTTTGAATTTTTAACGTGCCCAAATTTGTCTGTCGGCTTTAGTTTTGCTCAACTTTGTTCTTTTTGACATTAACGCTTCAACAAAAACAGATTTGGGGTCGTCGCAACGTGACGAGACAGATGAGACCCATTATCGATCCATTTGAACCACTTTGAATTTTTAACGTGCCAAAATTTGTCTGTCGGCTTTAGTTTTGCTCAACTTCGTTCTTTTTGACATTAGCGCTTCAACAAAAACAGATTCGGGGTCGTCGCAACGTGACGAGACGGATGAGCCCCATGATCGATCCATTTGAACCACTTTGAATTTTTAACGTGCCAAAATTTTTCTGTCGGCATTAGTTTTGCTCAACTTTGTTCTTTTTGACGTTAGCGCTTCAACAAAAACAGATTCGGGGTCGTCGCAACGTGACGAGACAGATGAGACCCATGATCGACTTATTCGAAGCACTTTGAATTTTTAACGTGCCAAAATTTGTCTGTCGGCAATCGTTTGGCTCACTTTCGTTCTTTTTGACATTAACGATTCAGAAAAACAGATTCGGGGTCGTCGCAACGTGACGAGACGGATGAGACCCATGATCGATCCATTCGAAGCACTTTGAATTTTTAACGTGCCAAAATTTGTCTGTCGGCTTTAGTTTTGCTCAACTTCGTTCTTTTTAACATTAGCGCTTTAACAAAAACAGATTCGGGGTCGTCGCAACGTGACGAGACGGATGAGACCCATGATCGATCCATTTGAACCACTTTGAATTTTTAACGTGCCAAAATTTGTCTGTCGGCATTAGTTTTGCTCAACTTTGTTTTTTTTGACATTAGCGCTTCAACAAAAACAGATTCGGGGTCGTCGCAACGTGACGAGGCAGATGAGACCCATGATCGACTTATTCGAAGCACTTTGAATTTTTAACGTGCCAGAATTTGTCTGTCGGCATTAGTTTTGCTCAATTTCGTTCTTTTTGACATTAATGCTTCAACAAAAACAGATTCGGGGTCGTCGCAATGTGACGAGACGGATGAGACCCATGATCGGTCCATTTTAACCACTTTGAATGTTTAACGTGCCATAATTTGTCTGTCGGCATTAGTTTTGCTTAACTTTGTTCGTTTTGACGTTAACGCTTCAACAAAAACAGATTTGGGGTCGTCGCAACGTGACGAGACGGATGAGACCCATGATCGATCCATTTGAACCACTTTGAATTTTTAACGTGCCAAAATTTGTCTGTCGGCTTTAGTTTTGCTCAACTTTGTTCTTTTTGACATTAACGCTTCAACAAAAACAGATTTGGGGTCGTCGCAACGTGACGAGACGGATGAGACCCATGATCGACTTATTCGAAGCACTTTGAATTTTTAACGTGCCAAAATTTGTCTGTCGGCAATCGTTTGGCTCACTTTCGTTCTTTTTGACATTAACGATTCAGAAAAACAGATTCGGGGTCGTCGCAATGTGACGAGACGGATGAGACCCATGATCGGTCCATTTTAACCACTTTGAATGTTTAACGTGCCATAATTTGTCTGTCGGCATTAGTTTTGCTTAACTTTGTTCGTTTTGACGTTAACGCTTCAACAAAAACAGATTCGGGGTCGTCGCAACGTGACGAGACGGATGAGACCCATGATCGATCCATTTGAACCACTTTGAATTTTTAACGTGCCCAAATTTGTCTGTCGGCTTTAGTTTTGCTCAACTTTGTTCTTTTTGACATTAACGCTTCAACAAAAACAGATTTGGGGTCGTCGCAACGTGACGAGACGGATGAGACCCATTATCGATCCATTTGAACCACTTTGAATTTTTAACGTGCCAAAATTTGTCTGTCGGCTTTAGTTTTGCTCAACTTCGTTCTTTTTGACATTAGCGCTTCAACAAAAACAGATTCGGGGTCGTCGCAACGTGACGAGACGGATGAGCCCCATGATCGATCCATTTGAACCACTTTGAATTTTTAACGTGCCAAAATTTGTCTGTCGGCATTAGTTTTGCTCAACTTTGTTCTTTTTGAGATTAGCGCTTCAACAAAAACAGATTCGGGGTCGTCGCAACGTGACGAGACAGATGAGACCCATGATCGACTTATTCGAAGCACTTTGAATTTTTAACGTGCCAAAATTTGTCTGTCGGCAATCGTTTGGCTCACTTTCGTTCTTTTTGACATTAACGATTCAGAAAAACAGATTCGGGGTCGTCGCAACGTGACGAGACGGATGAGACCCATGATCGATCCATTTGAACCACTTTGAATTTTTAACGTGCCAAAATTTGTCTGTCGGCATTAGTTTTGCTCAACTTTGTTTTTTTTGACATTAGCGCTTCAACAAAAACAGATTCGGGGTCGTCGCAACGTGACGAGACAGATGAGACCCATGATCGGCTTATTCGAAGCACTTTGAATTTTTAACGTGCCAAAATTTGTCTGTTGGCTATTGTTTTGCTCAACTTCGTTCTTTTTGACATAAGCGGTTCAACAAAAACAGATTCGGGGTCGTCGTAACGTGACGAGACGGATGAGTCCCATGATCGATCCATTTGAACCACTTTGAATTTTTAACGTGCCAAAATTTGTCTGTCGGCAATCGTTTGGCTCACTTTCGTTCTTTTTGACATTAACGATTCAGAAAAACAGATTCGGGGTCGTCGCAACGTGACGACACGGATGAGACCCATGATCGACTTATTCGAAGCACTTTGATATTTTAACGTGCCAAAAATTGTCTGTCGGCATTAGTTTTGCTCATTTTCGTTCTTTTTGACATTAACGCTTCAACAAAAACAGATTCGGGGTCGTCGCAATGTGACGAGACGGATGAGACCCATGATCGGTCCATTTGAACCACTTTGAATGTTTAACGTGCCATAATTTGTCTGTCGGCATTAGTTTTGCTTAACTTTGTTCTTTTTGACATTAACGCTTCAACAAAAACAGATTCGGGGTCGTCGCAACGTGACGAGACGGATGAGACCCATGATCGACTTATTCGAAGCACTTTGATATTTTAACGTGCCAAAAATTGTCTGTCGGCATTAGTTTTGCTCAACTTTGTTTTTTTTGACATTAGCGCTTCAACAAAAACAGATTCGGGGTCGTCGCAACGTGACGAGACAGATGAGACCCATGATCGACTTATTCGAAGCACTTTGAATTTTTAACGTGCCATAATTTGTCTGTCGGCATTAGTTTTGCTCAACTTTGTTCTTTTTGACATTAACGCTTCAACAAAAACAGATTTGGGGTCGTCGCAACGTGACGAGACGGATGAGACCCATGATCGGTCCATTTGAACCACTTTGAATTTTTAACGTGCCAAAATTTGTCTGTCGGCTTTTGTTTTGCTCAACTTCGTTCTTTTTGACATTTACGCATCAACAAAAACAGATTCGGAATCGTCGCAATGTGACGAGACGGATGAGACCCATGATCGGTCCATTTGAACCACTTTGAATGTTTAAGGTGCCATAAATTGTCTGTCGGCATTAGTTTTGCTCAACTTTGTTCTTTTTGACATTATCGCTTCAACAAAAACAGATTTGGGGTCGTCGCAACGTGACGAGACGGATGAGACCCATGATCGATCCATTTGAACCACTTTGAATTTTTAACGTGCCAAAATTTGTCTGTCGGCTTTAGTTTTGCTCAACTTTGTTCTTTTTGACATTAGCGCTTCAACAAAAACAGATTCGGGGTCGTCGCAACGTCACGAGACAGATGAGACCCATGATCGACTTATTCGAAGCACTTTGAATTTTTAACGTGCCAAAATTTGTCTGTCGGCAATCGTTTGGCTCACTTTCGTTCTTTTTGACATTAACGATTCAAGAAAAACAGATTCGGGGTCGTCGCAATGTGACGAGACGGATGAGACCGATGATCGGTCCATTTGAACCACTTTGAATGTTTAACGTGCCATAATTTGTCTGTCGGCATTAGTTTTGCTTAACTTTGTTTTTTTTGACATTAACGCTTCAACAAAAACAGATTTGGGGTCGTCGCAACGTGACGAGACGGATGAGACCCATGATCGATCCATTTGAACCACTTTGAATTTTTAACGTGCCAAAATTTGTCTGTCGGCTTTAGTTTTGTTCAACTTCGTTCTTTTTGACATTTACGCATCAACAAAAACAGATTCGGGGTCGTCGCAACGTCACGAGACAGATGAGACCCATGATCGACTTATTCGAAGCACTTTGAATTTTTAACGTGCCAAAATTTGTCTGTCGGCAATCGTTTGGCTCACTTTCGTTCTTTTTGACATTAAAGATTCAAGAAAAACAGATTCGGGGTCGTCGCAACGTGACGAGACGGATGAGACCCATGATCGATCCATTCGAAGCACTTTGAAATTTTAACGTGCCAAAAATTGTCTGTCGGCATTAGTTTTGCTCATTTTCGTTCTTTTTGACATAAACGCTTCAACAAAAACAGATTCGGGGTCGTCGCAATGTGACGAGACGGATGAGACCGATGATCGGTCCATTTGAACCACTTTGAATGTTTAACGTGCCATAATTTGTCTGTCGGCATTAGTTTTGCTTAACTTTGTTCTTTTTGACATTAACGCTTCAACAAAAACAGATTTGGGGTCGTCGCAACGTGACGAGACAGATGAGACCCATGATCGGTCCATTTGAACCACTTTGAATTTTTAACGTGCCAAAATTTGTCTGTCGGCTTTAGTTTTGCTCAACTTCGTTCTTTTTGACATTTACGCATCAACAAAAACAGATTCGGAATCGTCGCAATGTGACGAGACGGATGAGACCCATGATCGACTTATTCGAAGCACTTTGAATTTTTAACGTGCCAAAATTTGTCTGTCGGCAATCGTTTGGCTCACTTTCGTTCTTTTTGACATTAACGATTCAAGAAAAACAGATTCGGGGTCGTCGCAACGTGACGAGACGGATGAGACCCATGATCGATCCATTCGAAGCACTTTGAATTTTTAACGTGCCAAAAATTGTCTGTCGGCATTAGTTTTGCTCATTTTCGTTCTTTTTGACATAAACGCTTCAACAAAAACAGATTCGGGGTCGTCGCAATGTGACGAGACGGATGAGACCGATGATCGGTCCATTTGAACCACTTTGAATGTTTAACGTGCCATAATTTGTCTGTCGGCATTAGTTTTGCTTAACTTTGTTTTTTTTGACATTAACGCTTCAACAAAAACAGATTTGGGGTCGTCGCAACGTGACGAGACGGATGAGACCCATGATCGATCCATTTGAACCACTTTGAATTTTTAACGTGCCAAAATTTGTCTGTCGGCTTTAGTTTTGTTCAACTTCGTTCTTTTTGACATTTACGCATCAACAAAAACAGATTCGGGGTCGTCGCAACGTCACGAGACAGATGAGACCCATGATCGACTTATTCGAAGCACTTTGAATTTTTAACGTGCCAAAATTTGTCTGTCGGCAATCGTTTGGCTCACTTTCGTTCTTTTTTACATTAACGATTCAAGAAAAACAGATTCGGGGTCGTCGCAACGTGACGAGACGGATGAGACCCATGATCGATCCATTCGAAGCACTTTGAAATTTTAACGTGCCAAAAATTGTCTGTCGGCATTAGTTTTGCTCATTTTCGTTCTTTTTGACATAAACGCTTCAACAAAAACAGATTCGGGGTCGTCGCAATGTGACGAGACGGATGAGACCGATGATCGGTCCATTTGAACCACTTTGAATGTTTAACGTGCCATAATTTGTCTGTCGGCATTAGTTTTGCTTAACTTTGTTCTTTTTGACATTAACGCTTCAACAAAAACAGATTTGGGGTCGTCGCAACGTGACGAGACGGATGAGACCCATGATCGATCCATTTGAACCACTTTGAATTTTTAACGTGCCAAAATTTGTCTGTCGGCTTTAGTTTTGCTCAACTTCGTTCTTTTTGACATTTACGCATCAACAAAAACAGATTCGGAATCGTCGCAATGTGACGAGACGGATGAGACCCATGATCGGTTCATTTGAACCACTTTGAATGTTTAAGGTGCCATAAATTGTCTGTCGGCATTAGTTTTGCTCAACTTTGTTCTTTTTGACATTAACGCCTCAACAAAAACAGATTTGGGGTCGTCGCAACGTGACGAGACGGATGAGACCCATGATCGATCCATTTGAACCACTTTGAATTTTTAACGTGCCAAAATTTGTCTGTCGGCTTTAGTTTTGCTCAATTTCGTTCTTTTTGACATTAGCGCTTCAACAAAAACAGATTCGGGGTCGTCGCAACGTGACGAGACAGATGAGACCCATGATCGACTTATTCGAAGCACTTTGAATTTTTAACGTGCCAAAATTTGTCTGTCGGCAATCGTTTGGCTCACTTTCGTTTTTTTTGACATTAACGATTCAGAAAAACAGATTCGGGGTCGTCGCAACGTGACGAGACGGATGAGACCCATGATCGATCCATTCGAAGCACTTTGAATTTTTAACGTGCCAAAATTTGTCTGTCGGCTTTAGTTTTGCTCAACTTCGTTCTTTTTGACATTAGCGCTTCAACAAAAACAGATTCGGGGTCGTCGCAACGTGACGAGACGGATGAGACCCATGATCGATCCATTTGAACCACTTTGAATTTTTAACGTGCCAAAATTTGTCTGTCGGCTTTAGTTTTGCTCAACTTCGTTCTTTTTGACATTAGCGCTTCAACAAAAACAGCTTCGGGGTCGTCGCAACGTGACGAGACGGATGAGACCCATGATCGATCCATTTGAACCACTTTGAATTTTTAACGTGCCAAAATTCGTCTGTCGGCTTTAGTTTTGCTCAACTTCGTTTTTTTTGACATTTACGCATCAACAAAAACAGATTCGGAATCGTCGCAATGTGACGAGACGGATGAGACCCATGATCGGTCCATTTGAACCACTTTGAATGTTTAAGGTGCCATAAATTGTCTGTCGGCATTAGTTTTGCTCAACTTTGTTCTTTTTTACATTAGCGCTTCAACAAAAACAGATTCGGGGTTGTCGCAACGTGACGAGACAGATGAGACCCATGATCGACTTATTCGAAGCACTTTGAATTTTTAACGTGCCAAAATTTGTCTGTCGGCATTAGTTTTGCTCAACTTTGTTCTTTTTGACATTAACGATTCAGAAAAACAGATTCGGGGTCGTCGCAACGTTACGAGACGGATGAGACCCATGATCGATCCATTTGAACCACTTTGAATTTTTAACGTGCCAAAATTTGTCTGTCGGCAATCGTTTGGCTCACTTTCGTTCTTTTTGACATTAACGATTCAGAAAAACAGATTCGGGGTCGTCGCAACGTGACGAGACGGATGAGACCCATGATCGATCCATTTGAACCACTTTGAATTTTTAACGTGCCAAAATTTGTCTGTCGGCAATCGTTTGGCTCATTTTCGTTCTTTTTGACATTAACGCTTCAACAAAAACAGATTCGGGGTCGTCCTAACGTGACGAGGATGAGTCGGATGACGGATGAGTCCCATGATCGATCCATTCGAACCACTTTGAATTTTTAACGTGCCAAAATTTGTCTGTCGGCATTAGTTTTGCTCAACTTCGTTCTTTTTGACATTAACGCTTCAACAAAAACAGATTCGGGGTCGTCGCAACGTGACGAGACGGATGAGACCCATGATCGATCCATTTGAACCACTTTGAATTTTTAACGTGCCAAAATTTGTCTGTCGGCTTTAGTTTTGCTCAACTTTGTTCTTTTTGACATTAGCGCTTCAACAAAAACAGATTTGGGGTCGTCGCAACGTGACGAGACGGATGAGACCCATGATCGATCCATTTGAACCACTTTGAATGTTTAAGGTGCCATAAATTGTCTGTCGGCATTAGTTTTGCTCAACTTTGTTCTTTTTGACATTAACGATTCAGAAAAACAGATTCGGGGTCATCGCAACGTGACGAGACGGATGAGACCCATGATCGATCCATTCGAAGCACTTTGAATTTTTAACGTGCCAAAATTTGTCTGTCGGCATTAGTTTTGCTCATTTTCGTTCTTTTTGACATTAACGCTTCAACAAAAACAGATTCGGGGTCGTCGCAACGTGACGAGACGGATGAGACCCATGATCGATCCATTTGAACCACTTTGAATTTTTAACATGCCAAAATTTGTCTGTCGGCTTTAGTTTTGCTCAACTTTGTTCTTTTTGACATTAGCGCTTCAACAAAAACAGATTTGGGGTCGTCGCAACGTGACGAGACGGATGAGACCCATGATCGATCCATTTGAACCACTTTGAATTTTTAACGTGCCAAAATTTGTCTGTCGGCTTTAGTTTTGCTCAACTTCGTTCTTTTTGACATTAGCGCTTCAACAAAAACAGATTCGGGGTCGTCGCAACGTGACGAGACGGATGAGACCCATGATCGATCCATTTGAACCACTTTGAATTTTTAACATGCCAAAATTTGTCTGTCGGCTTTAGTTTTGCTCAACTTCGTTCTTTTTGACATTAGCGCTTCAACAAAAACAGATTCGGGGTCGTCGCAACGTGACAAGACGGATGAGACCCATGATCGATCCATTTGAACCACTTTGAACTTTTAACGTGCCAAAATTTGTCTGTCGGCATTAGTTTTGCTCAACTTTGTTCTTTTTGACATTAGCGCTTCAACAAAAACAGATTCGGGGTCGTCGCAACGTCACGAGACAGATGAGACCCATGATCGACTTATTCGAAGCACTTTGAATTTTTAACGTGCCCAAATTTGTCTGTCGGCAATCGTTTGGCTCACTTTCGTTCTTTTTGACATTAGCGCTTCAACAAAAACAGATTCGGAATCGTCGCAATGTGACGAGACGGATGAGACCCATGATCGGTCCATTTGAACCACTTTGAATTTTTAACGTGCCAAAATTTGTCTGTCGGCTTTAGTTTTGCTCAACTTCGTTCTTTTTGACATTTACGCATCAATAAAAACAGATTCGGAATCGTCACAATGTGACGAGACGGATGAGACCCATGATCGGTCCATTTGAACCACTTTGAATGTTTAAGGTGCCATAAATTGTCTGTCGGCATTAGTTTTGCTCAACTTTGTTCTTTTTGACATTAACGCCTCAACAAAAACAGATTTGGGGTCGTCGCAACGTGACGAGACGGATGAGACCCATGATCGATCCATTTGAACCACTTTGAATTTTTAACGTGCCAAAATTTGTCTGTCGGCTTTAGTTTTGCTCAACTTCGTTCTTTTTGACATTAGCGCTTCAACAAAAACAGATTCGGGGTCGTCGCAACGTGACGAGACGGATGAGACCCATGATCGATCCATTTGAACCACTTTGATATTTTAACGTGCCAAAATTTGTCTGTCGGCTTTAGTTTTGCTCAACTTCGTTCTTTTTGACATTAGCGCTTCAACAAAAACAGATTCGGGGTCGTCGCAACGTGACGAGACAGATGAGACCCATGATCGACTTATTCGAAGCACTTTGAATTTTTAACGTGCCAAAATTTGTCTGTCGGCATTAGTTTTGCTCAACTTTGTTCTTTTTGACATTAACGATTCAGAAAAACAGATTCGGGGTCGTCGCAACGTGACGAGACGGATGAGACCCATGATCGATCCATTTGAACCACTTTGAATTTTTAACGTGCCAAAATTTGTCTGTCGGCAATCGTTTGGCTCACTTTCGTTCTTTTTGACATTAACGATTCAGAAAAACAGATTCGGGGTCATCGCAACGTGACGAGACGGATGAGACCCATGATCGATCCATTCGAAGCACTTTGAATTTTTAACGTGCCAAAATTTGTCTGTCGGCATTAGTTTTGCTCATTTTCGTTCTTTTTGACATTAACGCTTCAACAAAAACAGATTCGGGGTCGTCGCAACGTGACGAGACGGATGAGACCCATGATCGATCCATTTGAACCACTTTGAATTTTTAACGTGCCAAAATTTGTCTGTCGGCAATCGTTTGGCTCACTTTCGTTCTTTTTGACATTAACGATTCAGAAAAACAGATTCGGAATCGTCGCAATGTGACGAGACGGATGAGACCCATGATCGGTCCATTTGAACCACTTTGAATGTTTAAGGTGCCATAAATTGTCTGTCGGCATTAGTTTTGCTCAACTTTGTTCTTTTTGACATTAACGCCTCAACAAAAACAGATTTGGGGTCGTCGCAACGTGACGAGACGGATGAGACCCATGATCGATCCATTTAACCACTTTGAATTTTTAACGTGCCAAAATTTGTCTGTCGGCTTTAGTTTTGCTCAACTTCGTTCTTTTTGACATTTACGCATCAACAAAAACAGATTCGGAATCGTCGCAATGTGACGAGACGGATGAGACCCATGATCGATCCATTTGAACCACTTTGAATTTTTAACGTGCCAAAATTTGTCTGTCGGCTTTAGTTTTGCTCAACTTCGTTCTTTTTGACATTAGCGCTTCAACAAAAACAGATTCGGGGTCGTCGCAACGTGACGAGACGGATGAGACCCATGATCGATCCATTTGAACCACTTTGAATTTTTAACGTGCCAAAATTTGTCTGTCGGCAATCGTTTGGCTCACTTTTGTTCTTTTTGACATTAACGATTCAGAAAAACAGATTCGGGGTCATCGCAACGTGACGAGACGGATGAGACCCATGATCGATCCATTCGAAGCACTTTGAATTTTTAACGTGCCAAAATTTGTCTGTCGGCATTAGTTTTGCTCAACTTCGTTCTTTTTGACATTAACGCTTCAACAAAAACAGATTCGGGGTCGTCGCAACGTGACGAGACGGATGAGACCCATGATCGATCCATTTGAACCACTTTGAATTTTTAACGTGCCAAAATTTGTCTGTCGGCTTTAGTTTTGCTCAACTTCGTTCTTTTTGACATTAGCGCTTCAACAAAAACAGATTCGGGGTCGTCGCAACGTGACGAGACGGATGAGACCCATGATCGATCCATTTGAACCACTTTGAATTTTTAACGTGCCAAAATTTGTCTGTCGGCTTTAGTTTTGCTCAACTTCGTTCTTTTTGACATTAACGCTTCAACAAAAACAGATTCGGGGTCGTCCTAACGTGACGAGGATGAGTCGGATGACGGATGAGTCCCATGATCGATCCATTCGAACCACTTTGAATTTTTAACGTGCCAAAATTTGTCTGTCGGCATTAGTTTTGCTCAACTTTGTTCTTTTTGACATTAACGCCTCAACAAAAACAGATTTGGGGTCGTCGCAACGTGACGAGACGGATGAGACCCATGATCGATCCATTTGAACCACTTTAAATTTTTAACGTGCCAAAATTTGTCTGTCGGCTTTAGTTTTGCTCAACTTCGTTCTTTTTGACATTAGCGCTTCAACAGAAACAGATTCGGGGTCGTCGCAACGTGACGAGACGGATGAGACCCATGATCGATCCATTTGAACCACTTTGAATTTTTAACGTGCCAAAATTTGTCTGTCGGCTTTAGTTTTGCTCAACTTCGTTCTTTTTGACATTAGCGCTTCAACAGAAACAGATTCGGGGTCGTCGCAACGTGACGAGACGGATGAGACCCATGATCGATCCATTTGAACCACTTTGAATTTTTAACGTGCCAAAATTTGTCTGTTGGCTATTGTTTTCCTCAACTTCGTTCTTTTTGACATTAGCGCTTCATCAAAAACAGATTGGGGGTCGTCGCAACGTGACAAGACGGATGAGACCCATGATCGGTCCATTTGAACCACTTTGAATTTATAACATGCCAAAATTTGTCTGTCGGCATTAGTTTTGCTCAACTTTGTTCTTTTTGACATTAGCGCTTCAACAAAAACAGATTCGGGGTCGTCGCAACGTGACGAGACGGATGAGACCCATGATCGACTTATTCGAAACACTTTGAATTTTTAACGTAGCCAAAATTGGTCTGTCGGCAATCGTTTTGCTCCCTTTCGTTCTTTTTGACATTAACGATTCAAGAAAAACAGATTCGGGGTCGTCGCAATGTGACGAGACGGATGAGACCCATGATCGGTCCATTTGAACCACTTTGAATGTTTAAGGTGCCATAAATTGTCTGTCGGCATTAGTTTTGCTCAACTTCGTTCTTTTTGACATTTACGCATCAACAAAAACAGATTCGGAATCGTCGCAATGTGACGAGACGGATGAGACCCATGATCGGTCCATTTGAACCACTTTGAATGTTTAAGGTGCCATAAATTGTCTGTCGGCATTAGTTTTGCTCAACTTTGTTCTTTTTGACATTAATGCCTCAACAAAAACAGATTTGGGGTCGTCGCAACGTGACGAGACGGATGAGACCCATGATCGATCCATTTGAACCACTTTAAATTTTTAACGTGCCAAAATTTGTCTGTCGGCTTTAGTTTTGCTCAACTTCGTTCTTTTTGACATTAGCGCTTCAACAGAAACAGATTCGGGGTCGTCGCAACGTGGCGAGACGGATGAGACCCATGATCGGTCCATTTGAACCACTTTGAATGTTTAAGGTGCCATAAATTGTCTGTCGGCATTAGTTTTGCTCAACTTTGTTCTTTTTGACATTAACGATTCAAGAAAAACAGATTCGGGGTCGTCGCAATGTGACGAGACGGATGAGACCCATGATCGGTCCATTTGAACCACTTTGAATGTTTAAGGTGCCATAAATTGTCTGTCGGCATTAGTTTTGCTCAACTTTGTTCTTTTTGACATTTACGCATCAACAAAAACAGATTCGGAATCGTCGCAATGTGACGAGACGGATGAGACCCATGATCGGTCCATTTGAACCACTTTGAATGTTTAACGTGCCATAATTTGTCTGTTGGCTATTGTTTTCCTCAACTTCGTTCTTTTTGACATTAGCGCTTCATCAAAAACAGATTGGGGGTCGTCGCAACGTGACAAGACGGATGAGACCCATGATCGGTCCATTTGAACCACTTTGAATTTATAACATGCCAAAATTTGTCTGTCGGCATTAGTTTTGCTCAACTTTGTTCTTTTTGACATTAGCGCTTCAACAAAAACAGATTCGGGGTCGTCGCAACGTGACGAGACGTGACATACGACCAAAATTTTTCTGATGAGCCACTCCCGGCGGGCAAGAATCTGGGCAGGGCCACGGCATACGACCAAAATTTCTCTGGTGAGCCACTCCCGGCGGGCAAGATTCTGGGCAGGGCCACGGCATACGACCAAAATTTCTCTGGTGAGCCACTCCCGGCGGGCAAGAATCTGGGCAGGGCCACGGCATACGACCAAAATTTCTCTGGTGAGCCACTGCGGGCGGACAAGATTCTGGGCAGGGCCACGGCATACGACCAAAATTTCCCTGGTGAGCCACTGCGGGCGGGGAAGGTTCTCGGAAGGGCCACGGCATACGACCAAAATTTCCCTGGTGAGCCACTGCGGGCGGGCAAGATTCTGGGCAGGGCCACGGCATACGACCAAAATTTTTCTGGTTAGCCACTCCCGGCGGGCAAGATTCTGGGCAGGGCCACGGCATACGACCAAAATTTCCTTGGTGAGCCACTGCGGGCGGGGAAGGTTCTCGGCAGGGCCACGGCATACGACCAAAATTTCCCTGGTGAGCCACTGCGGGCGGGGAAGGTTCTCGGCAGAGCCACGGCATACGACCAAAATTTCCCTGGTGAGCCACTGCGGGCGGACAAGATTCTGGGCAGGGCCACGGCATACGACCAAAATTTCCCTGGTGAGCCACTGCGGGCGGACAAGATTCTGGGCAGGGCCACGGCATACGACCAAAATTTTTCTGATGAGCCACTCCCGGCGGGCAAGAATCTGGGCAGGGCCACGGCATACGACCAAAATTTCTCTGGTGAGCCACTCCCGGCGGGCAAGATTCTGGGCAGGGCCACGGCATACGACCAAAATTTCTCTGGTGAGCCACTCCCGGCGGGCAAGAATCTGGGCAGGGCCACGGCATACGACCAAAATTTCTCTGGTGAGCCACTGCGGGCGGACAAGATTCTGGGCAGGGCCACGGCATACGACCAAAATTTCCCTGGTGAGCCACTGCGGGCGGGGAAGGTTCTCGGAAGGGCCACGGCATACGACCAAAATTTTTCTGGTGAGCCACTCCCGGCGGGCAAGATTCTGGGCAGGGCCACGGCATACGATCAAAATTTCTTTGGTGAGCCACTGCGGGCGGGCAAGATTCTGGGCAGGGCCACGGCATACGATCAAAATTTCTCTGGTGAGCCACTGCGGGCGGGCAAGATTCTGAACAGGGCCACGGCATACGACCAAAATTTCCCTGGTGAGCCACTGCGGGCGGACAAGATTCTGGGCAGGGCCACGGCATACGACCAAAATTTTTCTGGTGAGCCACTCCCGGCGGGCAAGATTCTGGGCAGGGCCACGGCATACGACAAAAATTTCTCTGGTGAGCCACTGCGGGGGGGCAAGATTCTGGGCAGGGCCACGGCATACGACCAAAATTTTTCTGGTGAGCCACTCCCGGCGGGCAAGATTCTGGGCAGGGCCACTGCATACGACTAAAATTTCTCTGGTGAGCCACTCCCGGCGGGCAAGAATCTGGGCAGGTCCACTGCATACGACCAAAATTTCCCTGGTGAGCCACTGCGGGCGGACAAGATTCTGGGCAGGGCCACGGCATACGACCAAAATTTCCCTGGTGAGCCACTGCGGGCGGACAAGATTCTGGGCAGGGCCACGGCATACGACCAAAATTTTTCTGATGAGCCACTCCCGGCGGGCAAGAATCTGGGCAGGGCCACGGCATACGACCAAAATTTCCCTGGTGAGCCACTGCGGGCGGGGAAGGTTCTCGGCAGAGCCACGGCATACGACCAAAATTTCCCTGGTGAGCCACTGCGGGCGGACAAGATTCTGGGCAGGGCCACGGCATACGACCAAAATTTCCCTGGTGAGCCACTGCGGGCGGGGAAGGTTCTCGGCAGAGCCACGGCATATGACCAAAATTTCCCTGGTGAGCCACTGCGGGCGGACAAGATTCTGGGCAGGGCCACGGCATACGACCAAAATTTCCCTGGTGAGCCACTGCGGGCGGACAAGATTCTGGGCAGGGCCACGGCATACGACCAAAATTTTTCTGATGAGCCACTCCCGGCGGGCAAGAATCTGGGCAGGGCCACGGCATACGACCAAAATTTCTCTGGTGAGCCACTCCCGGCGGGCAAGATTCTGGGCAGGGCCACGGCATACGACCAAAATTTCTCTGGTGAGCCACTCCCGGCGGGCAAGAATCTGGGCAGGGCCACGGCATACGACCAAAATTTCTCTGGTGAGCCACTGCGGGCGGACAAGATTCTGGGCAGGGCCACGGCATACGACCAAAATTTTTCTGGTGAGCCACTCCCGGCGGGCAAGAATCTGGGCAAAGCCACGGCATACGACCAAAATTTCTCTGGTGAGCCACTGCGAGCGGGCAAGATTCTGGGCAGGGCCACGGCATACGACCAAAATTTCTCTGGTGAGCCACTGCGGGCGGGGAAGGTTCTCGGCAGAGCCACGGCATACGACCAAAATTTCCTTGGTGAGCCACTGCGGGCGGGGAAGGTTCTCGGCAGGGCCACGGCATACGACCAAAATTTCCCTGGTGAGCCACTGCGGGCGGGGAAGGTTCTCGGCAGAGCCACGGCATACGACCAAAATTTCCCTGGTGAGCCACTGCGGGCGGACAAGATTCTGGGCAGGGCCACGGCATACGACCAAAATTTCCCTGGTGAGCCACTGCGGGCGGACAAGATTCTGGGCAGGGCCACGGCATACGACCAAAATTTTTCTGATGAGCCACTCCCGGCGGGCAAGAATCTGGGCAGGGCCACGGCATACGACCAAAATTTCTCTGGTGAGCCACTCCCGGCGGGCAAGATTCTGGGCAGGGCCACGGCATACGACCAAAATTTCTCTGGTGAGCCACTCCCGGCGGGCAAGAATCTGGGCAGGGCCACGGCATACGACCAAAATTTCTCTGGTGAGCCACTGCGGGCGGACAAGATTCTGGGCAGGGCCACGGCATACGACCAAAACTTCCTTGGTGAGCCACTGCGGGCGGGGAAGGTTCTCGGAAGGGCCACGGCATACGACCAAAATTTCCCTGGTGAGCCACTGCGGGCGGGCAAGATTCTGGGCAGGGCCACGGCATACGACCAAAATTTTTCTGGTTAGGCACTCCCGGCGGGCAAGATTCTGGGCAGGGCCACGGCATACGACCAAAATTTCCCTGGTAAGCCACTGCGGGCGGTGAAGGTTCTGGGCAGGGCCACGGCATACGACCAAAATTTTTCTGGTGAGCCACTCCCGGCGGGCAAGATTCTGGGCAGGGCCACGGCATACGACCAAAATTTCCCTGGTGAGCCACTGCGGGCGGACAAGATTCTGGGCAGGGCCACGGCATACGACCAAAATTTTTCTGGTGAACCACTCCCGGCGGGCAAGATTCTGGGCAGGGCCACGGCATACGATCAAAATTTCTTTGGTGAGCCACTGCGGGCGGGCAAGATTCTGGGCAGGGCCACGGCATACGATCAAAATTTCTCTGGTGAGCCACTGCGGGCGGGCAAGATTCTGAACAGGGCCACGGCATACGACCAAAATTTCCCTGGTGAGCCACTGCGGGCGGACAAGATTCTGGGCAGGGCCACGGCATACGACCAAAATTTTTCTGGTGAGCCACTCCCGGCGGGCAAGATTCTGGGCAGGGCCACGGCATACGACAAAAATTTCTCTGGTGAGCCACTGCGGGCGGGCAAGATTCTGGGCAGGGCCACGGCATACGACCAAAATTTTTCTGGTGAGCCACTCCCGGCGGGCAAGATTCTGGGCAGGGCCACTGCATACGACTAAAATTTCTCTGGTGAGCCACTCCCGGCGGGCAAGAATCTGGGCAGGTCCACTGCATACGACCAAAATTTCTCTGGTGAGCCACTGCGGGCGGGGAAGGTTCTCGGCTGGGCCACGGCATACGACCAAAATTTCTCTGGTGAGCCACTGCGGGCGGGGAAGGTTCGCTGCAGGGCCACGGCATACGACCAAAATTTTTCTGGTGAGCCACTACGGGCGGGCAAGGTTCTCGGCAGGGCCACGGCATACGACCAAAATTTTTCTGGTGAGCCACTGCGGGCGGGCAAGGTTCTCGGCAGGGCCACGGCATACGACCAAAATTTCCCTGGTGAGCCACTGCGGGCGGACAAGATTCTGGGCAGAGCCACGGCATACGACCAAAATTTTTCTGGTGAGCCACTCCCGGCGGGCAAGATTCTGGGCAGGGCCACGGCATACGACCAAAATTTCTCTGGTGAGCCACTGCGGGCGGGCAAGATTCTGGGCAGGGCCACGGCATACGACCAAAATTTCCCTGGTGAGCCACTGCGGGCGGACAAGATTCTGGGCAGGGCCACGGCATACGACCAAAATTTTTCTGGTGAGCCACTCCCGACGGGCAAGATTCTGGGCAGGGCCACGGCATACGATCAAAATTTCTCTGGTGAGCCACTGCGGGCGGGCAAGATTCTGGGCAGGGCCACGGCATACGATCAAAATTTCTCTGGTGAGCCACTGCGGGCGGGCAAGATTCTGAACAGGGCCACGGCATACGACCAAAATTTTTCTGGTGAGCCACTCCCGGCGGGCAAGATTCTGGGCAGGGCCACGGCATACGACCAAAATTTCTCTGGTGAGCCACTCCCGGCGGGCAAGAATCTGGGCAGGTCCACCGCATTCGACCAAAATTTCTCTGGTGAGCCACTGCGGGCGGGGAAGGTTCTTGGCTGGGCCACGGCATACGACCAAAATTTTTCTGGTGAGCCACTCCCGGCGGGCAAGATTCTGGGCAGGGCCACGGCATACGACCAAAATTTTTCTGGTGAGCCACTGCGGGCGGGCAAGGTTCTCGGCAGGGCCACAGCATACGACCAAAATTTCCCTGGTGAGCCACTGCGGGCGGACAAGATTCTGGGCAGGGCCACGGCATACGACCAAAATTTTTCTGGTGAGCCACTCCCGGCGGGCAAGATTCTGGGCAGGGCCACGGCATACGACCAAAATTTCTCTGGTGAGCCACTGCGGGCGGGGAAGGTTCGCTGCAGGGCCACGGCATACGACCAAAATTTTTCTGGTGAGCCACTACGGGCGGGCAAGGTTCTCGGCAGGGCCACGGCATACGACCAAAATTTTTCTGGTGAGCCACTGCGGGCGGGCAAGGTTCTCGGCAGGGCCACGGCATACGACCAAAATTTCTCTGGTGAGCCACTGCGGGCGGACAAGATTCTGGGCAGGGCCACGGCATACGACCAAAATTTTTCTGGTGAGCCACTCCCGGCGGGCAAGATTCTGGGCAGGGCCACGGCATACGACCAAAATTTCTCTGGTGAGCCACTGCGGGCGGGCAAGATTCTGGGCAGGGCCACGGCATACGACCAAAATTTCCCTGGTGAGCCACTGCGGGCGGACAAGATTCTGGGCAGGGCCACGTCATACGACCAAAATTTTTCTGGTGAGCCACTCCCGGCGGGCAAGATTCTGGGCAGGGCCACGGCATACGATCAAAATTTCTCTGGTGAGCCACTGCGGGCGGGCAAGATTCTGGGCAGGGCCACGGCATACGATCAAAATTTCTCTGGTGAGCCACTGCGGGCGGGCAAAATTCTGAACAGGACCATGGCATACGACCAAAATTTTTCTGGTGAGCCACTCCCGGCGGGCAAGATTCTGGGCAGGGCCACGGCATACGACCAAAATTTCTCTGGTGAGCCACTCCCGGCGGGCAAGAATCTGGGCAGGTCCACCGCATTCGACCAAAATTTCTCTGGTGAGCCACTGCGGGCGGGGAAGGTTCTTGGCTGGGCCACGGCATACGACCAAAATTTTTCTGGTGAGCCACTACGGGCGGGCAAGGTTCTCGGCAGGGCCACGGCATACGACCAAAATTTTTCTGGTGAGCCACTGCGGGCGGGCAAGGTTCTCGGCAGGGCCACGGCATACGACCAAAATTTCCCTGGTGAGCCACTGCGGGCGGACAAGATTCTGGGCAGGGCCACGGCATACGACCAAAATTTTTCTGGTGAGCCACTCCCGGCGGGCAAGATTCTGGGCAGGGCCACGGCAAACGACCAAAATTTCTCTGGTGAGCCACTGCGGGCGGGCAAGATTCTGGGCAGGGCCACGGCATACGACCAAAATTTTTTCTGGTGAGCCACTCCCGGCGGGCAAGATTCTGGGCAGGGCCACGGCATACGATCAAAATTTCTCTGGTGAGCCACTGCGGGCGGGCAAGATTCTGGGCAGGGCCACGGCATACGATCAAAATTTCTCTGGTGAGCCACTGCGGGCGGGCCAGATTCTGGGCAGGGCCACGGCATACGACCAAAATTTCTCTGGTGAGCCACTCCCGGCGGGCAAGATTCTGGGCAGGGCCACGGCATACGACCAAAATTTCTCTGGTGAGCCACTCCCGGCGGGCAAGAATCTGGGCAGGTCCACCGCATTCGACCAAAATTTCTCTGGTGAGCCACTGCGGGCGGGGAAGGTTCTTGGCTGGGCCACGGCATACGACAAAAATTTCTCTGGTGAGCCACTGCGGGCGGGCAAGATTCTGGGCAGGGCCACGGCATACGACCAAAATTTTTCTGGTGAGCCACTCCCGGCGGGCAAGATTCTGGGCAGGGCCACTGCATACGACTAAAATTTCTCTGGTGAGCCACTCCCGGCGGGCAAGAATCTGGGCAGGTCCACTGCATACGACCAAAATTTCTCTGGTGAGCCACTGCGGGCGGGGAAGGTTCTCGGCTGGGCCACGGCATACGACCAAAATTTCTCTGGTGAGCCACTGCGGGCGGGGAAGGTTCGCTGCAGGGCCACGGCATACGACCAAAATTTTTCTGGTGAGCCACTACGGGCGGGCAAGGTTCTCGGCAGGGCCACGGCATACGACCAAAATTTTTCTGGTGAGCCACTGCGGGCGGGCAAGGTTCTCGGCAGGGCCACGGCATACGACCAAAATTTCCCTGGTGAGCCACTGCGGGCGATCAAGATTCTGGGCAGGGCCACGGCATACGACCAAAATTTTTCTGGTGAGCCACTCCCGGCGGGCAAGATTCTGGGCAGGGCCACGGCATACGACCAAAATTTCTCTGGTGAGCCACTGCGGGCGGGCAAGATTCTGGGCAGGGCCACGGCATACGACCAAAATTTCCCTGGTGAGCCACTGCGGGCGGACAAGATTCTGGGCAGGGCCACGGCATACGACCAAAATTTTTCTGGTGAGCCACTCCCGGCGGGCAAGATTCTGGGCAGGGCCACGGCATACGATCAAAATTTCTCTGGTGAGCCACTGCGGGCGGGCAAGATTCTGGGCAGGGCCACGGCATACGATCAAAATTTCTCTGGTGAGCCACTGCGGGCGGGCAAGATTCTGAACAGGGCCACGGCATACGACCAAAATTTCCCTGGTGAGCCACTGCGGGCGGACAAGATTCTGGGCAGGGCCACGGCATACGACCAAAATTTTTCTGGTGAGCCACTCCCGGCGGGCAAGATTCTGGGCAGGGCCACTGCATACGACTAAAATTTCTCTGGTGAGCCACTCCCGGCGGGCAAGAATCTGGGCAGGTCCACTGCATACGACCAAAATTTCTCTGGTGAGCCACTGCGGGCGGGGAAGGTTCTCGGCTGGGCCACGGCATACGACCAAAATTTCTCTGGTGAGCCACTGCGGGCGGGGAAGGTTCGCTGCAGGGCCACGGCATACGACCAAAATTTTTCTGGTGAGCCACTACGGGCGGGCAAGGTTCTCGGCAGGGCCACGGCATACGACCAAAATTTTTCTGGTGAGCCACTGCGGGCGGGCAAGGTTCTCGGCAGGGCCACGGCATACGACCAAAATTTCCCTGGTGAGCCACTGCGGGCGATCAAGATTCTGGGCAGGGCCACGGCATACGACCAAAATTTTTCTGGTGAGCCACTCCCGGCGGGCAAGATTCTGGGCAGGGCCACGGCATACGACCAAAATTTCTCTGGTGAGCCACTGCGGGCGGGCAAGATTCTGGGCAGGGCCACGGCATACGACCAAAATTTCCCTGGTGAGCCACTGCGGGCGGACAAGATTCTGGGCAGGGCCACGGCATACGACCAAAATTTTTCTGGTGAGCCACTCCCGGCGGGCAAGATTCTGGGCAGGGCCACGGCATACGATCAAAATTTCTCTGGTGAGCCACTGCGGGCGGGCAAGATTCTGGGCAGGGCCACGGCATACGATCAAAATTTCTCTGGTGAGCCACTGCGGGCGGGCAAGATTCTGAACAGGGCCACGGCATACGACCAAAATTTCCCTGGTGAGCCACTGCGGGCGGACAAGATTCTGGGCAGGGCCACGGCATACGACCAAAATTTTTCTGGTGAGCCACTCCCGGCGGGCAAGATTCTGGGCAGGGCCACGGCATACGACAAAAATTTTTCTGGTGAGCCACTCCCGGCGGGCAAGATTCTGGGCAGGGCCACTGCATACGACTAAAATTTCTCTGGTGAGCCACTCCCGGCGGGCAAGAATCTGGGCAGGTCCACTGCATACGACCAAAATTTCTCTGGTGAGCCACTGCGGGCGGGGAAGGTTCGCTGCAGGGCCACGGCATACGACCAAAATTTTTCTGGTGAGCCACTACGGGCGGGCAAGGTTCTCGGCAGGGCCACGGCATACGACCAAAATTTTTCTGGTGAGCCACTGCGGGCGGGCAAGGTTCTCGGCAGGGCCACGGCATACGACCAAAATTTCCCTGGTGAGCCACTGCGGGCGGACAAGATTCTGGGCAGGGCCACATCATACGACCAAAATTTTTCTGGTGAGCCACTCCCGGCGGGCAAGATTCTGGGCAGGGCCACGGCATACGACCAAAATTTCTCTGGTGAGCCACTGCGGGCGGGCAAGATTCTGGGCAGGGCCACGGCATACGACCAAAATTTCCCTGGTGAGCCACTGCGGGCGGACAAGATTCTGGGCAGGGCCACGGCATACGACCAAAATTTTTCTGGTGAGCCACTCCCGGCGGGCAAGATTCTGGGCAGGGCCACGGCATACGACCAAAATTTCTCTGGTGAGCCACTGCGGGCGGGCAAGATTCTGGGCAGGGCCACGGCATACGACCAAAATTTCCCTGGTGAGCCACTGCGGGCGGACAAGATTCTGGGCAGGGCCACGGCATACGACCAAAATTTTTCTGGTGAGCCACTCCCGGCGGGCAAGATTCTGGGCAGGGCCACGGCATACGATCAAAATTTCTCTGGTGAGCCACTGCGGGCGGGCAAGATTCTGGGCAGGGCCACGGCATACGATCAAAATTTCTCTGGTGAGCCACTGCGGGCGGGCAAGATTCTGAACAGGGCCACGGCATACGACCAAAATTTTTCTGGTGAGCCACTCCCGGCGGGCAAGATTCTGGGCAGGGCCACGGCATACGACCAAAATTTCTCTGGTGAGCCACTCCCGGCGGGCAAGAATCTGGGCAGGTCCACCGCATTCGACCAAAATTTCTCTGGTGAGCCACTGCGGGCGGGGAAGGTTCTTAGCTGGGCCACGGCATACGACCAAAATTTTTCTGGTGAGCCACTCCCGGCGGGCAAGATTCTGGGCAGGGCCACGGCATACGACCAAAATTTTTCTGGTGAGCCACTGCGGGCGGGCAAGGTTCTCGGCAGGGCCACGGCATACGACCAAAATTTCCCTGGTGAGCCACTGCGGGCGGACAAGATTCTGGGCAGGGCCACGGCATACGACCAAAATTTTTCTGGTGAGCCACTCCCGGCGAGCAAGATTTTGGGCAGGGCCACGGCATACGACCAAAATTTCTCTGGTGAGCCACTGCGGGCGGGCAAGATTCTGGGCAGGGCCACAACATACGACCAAAATTTCCCTGGTGAGCCACTGCGGGCGGACAAGATTCTGGGCAGGGCCACGGCATACGACCAAAATTTCTCTGGTGAGCCACTGCGGGCGGGCAAGATTCTGGGCAGGGCCACGGCATACGACCAAAATGTCCCTGGTGAGCCACTGCGGGCGGACAAGATTCTGGGCAGGGCCACGGCATACGATCAAAATTTCTCTGGTGAGCCACTCCCGGCGGGCAAGTTTCTGGGCAGGGCCACGGCATACGACCAAAATTTCTCTGGTGAGCCACTCCCGGCGGGCAAGATTCTGGGCAGGGCCACGGCATACGACCAAAATTTCTCTGGTGAGCCACTCCCGGCGGGCAAGAATCTGGGCATTTCCACCGCATACGACCAAAATTTCCCTGGTGAGCCACTGCGGGCGGGCAAGGTTCTGGGCAGGGCCACGGCATACGACCAAAATTTTTCTGGTGAGCCACTCCCGGCGGGCAAGATTCTGGGCAGGGCCACGGCATACGACCAAAAATTCCCTGGTAAGCCACTGCGGGCGGGGAAGGTTCTCGGCAGGGCCACGGCATACGACCAAAATTTCCCTGGTGAGCCACTGCGGGCGGACAAGATTCTGGGCAGGGCCACGGCATACGATCAAAATTTTTCTGGTGAGCCACTGCGGGCGGGCAAGGTTCTCGGCAGGGCCACGGCATACGACCAAAAATTTTCTGGTGAGCCACTGCGGGCGGGCAAGGTTCTCGGCAGGGCCACGGCATACGACCAAAATTTCTCTGGTGAGCCACTCCCGGCGGGCAAGAATCTGGGCAGGGCCACTGCATACGACCAAAATTTCTCTGGTGAGCCACTGCGGGCGGGCAAGATTCTGGGCAGGGCCACGGCATACGACCAAAATTTCTCTGGTGAGCCACTGCGGGCGGGCAAGATTCTGGGCAGGGCCACGGCATACGACCAAAATTTCCCTGGTGAGCCACTGCGGGCGGACAAGATTCTGGGCAGGGCCACGGCATACGACCAAAGTTTTTCTGGTGAGCCACTCCCGGCGGGCAAGATTCTGGGCAGGGCCACGGCATACGATCAAAATTTCTCTGGTGAGCCACTGCGGGCGGGCAAGATTCTGGGCAGGGCCACGGCATACGATCAAAATTTCTCTGGTGAGCCACTGCGGGCGGCCAAGATTCTGGGCAGGGCCACGGCATACGACCAAAATTTTTCTGGTGAGCCACTCCCGGCGGGCAAGTTTCTGGGCAGGGCCACGGCATACGACCAAAATTTCTCTGGTGAGCCACTCCCGGCGGGCAAGAATCTGGGCAGGTCCACCGCATACGACCAAAATTTCTCTGGTGAGCCACTGCGGGCGGGGAAGGTTCTTGGCTGGGCCACGGCATACGACCAAAATTTCTCTGGTGAGCCACTGCGGGCGGGGAAGGTTCGCTGCAGGGCCACGGCATACGACCAAAATTTCCCTGGTGAGCCACTGCGGGCGGGCAAGGTTCTCGGCAGGGCCACGGCATACGACCAAAATTTTTCTGGTGAGCCACTCCCGGCGGGCAAGATTCTGGGCAGGGCCACGGCATACGACCAAAAATTCCCTGGTAAGCCACTGCGGGCGGGGAAGGTTCTCGGCAGGGCCACGGCATACGACCAAAACTTCCCTGGTGAGCCACTGCGGGCGGACAAGATTCTGGGCAGGGCCACGGCATACGACCAAAATTTTTCTGGTGAGCCACTGCGGGCGGGCAAGGTTCTCGGCAGGGCCACGGCATACGACCAAAATTTTTCTGGTGAGCCACTGCGGGCGGGCAAGGTTCTCGGCAGGGCCACGGCATACGACCAAAATTTCTCTGGTGAGCCACTCCCGGCGGGCAAGAATCTGGGCAGGGCCACTGCATACGACCAAAATTTCTCTGGTGAGCCACTGCGGGCGGGCAAGATTCTGGGCAGGGCCACGGCATACGACCAAAATTTTTCTGGTGAGCCACTCCCGGCGGGCAAGATTCTGGGCAGGGCCACGGCATACGACCAAAATTTCTCTGGTGAGCCACTGCGGGCGGGCAAGGTTCTGGACAGGGCCACGGCATACGACCAAAATTTCTCTGGTGAGCCACTGCGGGCGGGCAAGGTTCTCGGCAGGGCCACGGCATACCACCAAAAATTCCCTGGTGAGCCACTGCGGGCGGGCAAGATTCTGGGCAGGGCCACGGCATACGACCAAAATTTTTCTGGTGAGCCACTGCGGGCGGGGAAGGTTCTCGGCTGGGCCACGGCATACGACCAAAATTTTTCTGGTGAAACACTCCCGGCGGGCAAGATTCTGGGCAGGGCCACGGCATACGACCAAAATTTCCCTGGTGAGCCACTGCGGGCGGGGAAGGTTCTCGGCAGGGCCACGGCATACGACCAAAATTTCCCTGGTGAGCCACTGCGGGCGGACAAGATTCTGGGCAGGGCCACGGCATACGACCAAAATTTTTCTGGTGAGCCACTGCGGGCGGGCAAGGTTCTCGGCAGGGCCACGGCATACGACCAAAATTTTTCTGGTGAGCCACTGCGGGCGGGCAAGGTTCTCGGCAGGGCCACGGCATACGACCAAAATTTTTCTGGTGAGCCACTCCCGGCGGGCAAGATTCTGGGCAGGGCCACGGCATACGACCAAAATTTCTCTGGTGAGCCACTCCCGGCGGGCAAGAATCTGGGCAGGGCCACTGCATACGACCAAAATTTCTCTGGTGAGCCACTGCGGGCGGGCAAGATTCTGGGCAGGGCCACGGCATACGACCAAAATTTTTCTGGTGAGCCACTCCCGGCGGGCAAGATTCTGGGCAGGGCCACGGCATACGACCAAAATTTCTCTGGTGAGCCACTGCGGGCGGGCAAGGTTCTGGACAGGGCCACGGCATACGACCAAAATTTCTCTGGTGAGCCACTGCGGGCGGGCAAGGTTCTCGGCAGGGCCACGGCATACCACCAAAAATTCCCTGGTGAGCCACTGCGGGCGGGCAAGATTCTGGGCAGGGCCACGGCATACGACCAAAATTTTTCTGGTGAGCCACTGCGGGCGGGGAAGGTTCTCGGCTGGGCCACGGCATACGACCAAAATTTTTCTGGTGAAACACTCCCGGCGGGCAAGATTCTGGGCAGGGCCACGGCATACGACCAAAATTTCCCTGGTGAGCCACTGCGGGCGGGGAAGGTTCTCGGCAGGGCCACGGCATACGACCAAAATTTTTCTGATGAGCCACTCCCGGCGGGCAAGAATCTGGGCAGGGCCACGGCATACGACCAAATATTCTCTGGTGAGCCACTCTGGGCGGTCAAGATTCTGGGCAGGGCCACGGCATACGACCAAAATTTTTCTGCTGAGCCACTCCCGGCGGGCAAGAATCTGGGCAGGGCCACGGCATACGACCAAAATTTCTCTGGTGAGCCACTCCGGGCGGGCAAGATTCTGGGCAGGGCCACGGCATACGACCAAAATTTTTCTGGTGAGCCACTGCGGGCGGACAAGATTCTGGGCAGGGCCACGGCATACGACCAAAATTTTTCTGGTGAGCCACTCCCGGCGGGCAAGAATCTGGGCAGGGCCACGGCATACGACCAAAATTTCTCTGGTGAGCCACTGCGGGCGGGCAAGATTCTGGGCAGGGCCACGGCATACGACCAAAATTTCTCTGGTGAGCCACTGCGGGCGGGGAAGGTTCTCGGCAGGGCCACGGCATACGACCAAAATTTCCCTGGTGAGCCACTGCGGGCGGGGAAGGTTCTCGGCAGAGCCACGGCATACGACCGAAATTTCCCTGGTGAGAGAGACACAGATACACAGAGACACAGATACACAGAGACACAGAGACACAGAGACACAGAGACAGAATATCAAGAGAGAGAGAGAGAGAGAGAGAGAGAGAGAGAGAGAGAGAGAGAGAGAGAGAGAGAGAGAGAGAGGGAGAAAGAGAAGTAGTGGTGAAAACAATGGCCGAAAAAATGATAATCGAATATGCCCAAAAACCAAAATCTGACAACACAATATTAGAAACACAAAGGTTAACTTGAACATTTGATTAACCCAAACTTGAGTGTTTAATTACTTCATTGAACATTAATGTAATTCATATGGACCTTAAGACGAAAGCTGAGTAGAATCAACGGCCAGAAGGGGCACGCCCCAGCATGACGAATTGACATCTTTGAGCGTCGCGTCGTCGTCGGGAGGGGCGTAGCAGCACACGGCGTCGCCGAGGCAAACAACATTAGGGTCCTTGTCGTTTTCTTCTCCGAAGAGTTCTTCCGTCAAGTGGAGACTGGGCAACACCTCGTTGGCGACGCTGTTCTCCATCACCGACTTCACCTCTTCCTTCGCCACAATCTTCTTGTATTCCTTTGCCTTCTTAGTCGTTTCCATTGCATTGGGTTTCTTTTCCTCCTTCTTCACAGTCTCTACTTTCTTGCTAACAACTACCTTCTCCGTCGGCTTCTTCTTATCCTTCTTAACTGCGGCTTTCTTCTCCTTGATTTTCTCCTTCTTCAAAGGCAAACGCGGGGTCGGAGTCGTTGTCGTCGACTTCTTGACACAGATGAAGACGAAGAGGAGGAGGAAAACGGGGGCGACCGTGAGGCTGGAGGCGAACATCGTAAATGATCTATTTTCCTCAGAGAACTTGACGCATCGACAGTCACGCCACCTAACGGAACGGAATAGTCAAATATTACGGAACGGAATAAGACTAAATGCTAAAATTCTTACAAGAATTGCACAACTCTTTGCACAAAATATGCAATATTCTTTATCTCTTAGGCTGAGTATTTTCTATGTTTCAATTGGTTCCAACTGTGTTCCAAAGTTTCGCTGTCGTTATAGAAATTGATGGAAAATTGTATTTGTTAGCAAGTGATGAAATACCTGACAGCTACAGTTAACTACTGTTAAATGGAAAACTCTACAAGACAAAAAATCGCAAAAATGCCTAGAATACATAGAAAATCCTTTTGCTATGAACATTGAGAAAAACTAACAGCACAAGAGGGTGCAATAACAACCCTGCAATGAAATGAGCTTTATCGCGCGACAACAATTTTTGCTCCGTTTTTTGTAGCCGTTTTCAGTCTTTTCTCAGTGGCATGCTGCGGCTTTGAATGGAGAGCAAACGTGTCCGTTGTAGTAGTTTTGGAAAACAGACACAGAACCTGAATTTAACACACCGAGATATTGGAAGTGACCTTCTTCACAATAAAACCTAACGCGCGCCACGCGGATTCACATAATTCTTTTAGGTGGGCCACGCGGAATTACAGTCATTTTCTGGTGAGTCACGTGGAACGACTGTGAAGTTATGGTGAGTCACGCGAAACCACAGTAATTTTCTGAAGAGGAGAAGTAGTGTTTGATTCACCCGAGCCAAGCTCCTTTTGTTGTACAAGTTGAAGGAGTGACAGCAGTTTTGTGAGGAAAGGAAAGAAACTCGTCACGGTGAATATGTAGAAAGAGTAAATGTGGATTGTTGTCGTTTCATCGAAAACAGCTGATTCATTAAAACAAATCCTCGACATTTATTTTTATGTTTCACTAATATGAATTCTTTGATCACATAAAAGAAGGCACTCAAAGGAGGCAAGACAAAGAGAAATACTGTATGTTGAGTAGACACGCACATCGAGTAAGGTAAACGGCACTTGTGGAAGGACTAAAAAATTATAAACTTAGTTATCTTTAACTTTTTTTTTCATTGAGTTTTGTGTTGTCTAAAAATCGGAGTCATGCAAGGTTTCAAAATTTTTCAAAATTTCAGAAAGTCAAAAATTGAGAAAACTTATGTTTTGTCACCAAATGTCGTTAGCAGCATAACATCCATTAAGCTTCAGTTTTGCAGATTTGGAGGTGACGTTAGTGGACAGAAGATAGAACTAAACAATTATTCCCCCCAGAAACCCCTTGGTTTCTTTTTTAAATGCACGCCAAACAAACATCACCGTTCGAACAATTTGCATCTGGTTACGAAAAATCAAGCGCACAATACTTATAAATTGCCTAGCGGGGAAATTCAGAAGCTAAGGTCAATTTATAAAAGTTTTGCAAATACATAATGAACACAGTTATAAAAAAAACGGAACCGATTAAACTTGTGGAATTCTGGATTTATGCCTTCAAAATTTGAGAAAACTTACGTTTTGTCCCCAAATGTCGTTAGCAGCATAACTTCCATCAAGCTTATGTTTTGCAGATTTGGAGGTGACGTTAGTGGACAGAGGATAGAACTAAACAATTTTCCCTTCCAGAAAGCCCTTGGTTTCTTTTTTAAATGCACGCCAAACAAACATCACCGTTCGAACAATTTGCATCTGGTTACGAAAAATCAAGCGCACAATACTTATAAATTGCCTAGCGGGGAAATTCAGAAGCTAAGGTCAATTTATAAAAGTTTTGCAAATATATAATGAACACAGTTATAAAAAAACGGAACCGATTAAACTTGTGGAATTCTGGATTTATGCCTTCAAAATTTGAGAAAACTTACGTTTTGTCACCAAATGTCGTTAGCAGCATAACTTCCATCAAGCTTATGTTTTGCAGATTTGGAGGTGACGTTAGTGGACAGAGGATAGAACTAAACAATTTTCCCTTCCAGAAAGCCCTTGGTTTCTTTTTTAAATGACATTGAATAGAGAATATTGTAGAGGGAGAAGGAGGGGATCCGCTCTCGGCTGGGATCGGGTGAAGGACTGTCCGCCGGGGGCGGGGGATACAGAAGGGGAACTTATTAATGGGTTTCCGGTAAGAAGGGTTCGCGATCACGTGAATCGGAGACAACAACGATCGAAAAATAAGAAAAACTGCAATTTCAAAGTCAAAATGTCTTTTTTTAAAAAGTTTTTTGACTCCTACGAAATACAGGGAAGTTTTGAACTTTCAGTTCTAGATTCGACCTATTCACTGCAAAAGCTTGTTGAACAACACTACTTTCATTGATTTTGACGTATTTTGTAAAATTACAGTTGTCTACAGTAACCCGGGTCAAAAACTCGATATTGACCTACAAGTTTCAAATTGGTCTATATAGGCTATAGTACGAATATAAAGCAATTTTGGGCCCATTCTAGGGCTATCAACTTTTTCCTAAGACAGTGACTTTACCAGAGACGATGTCTGTGTTGCCTAAGCTTATCAAAAGTTCCGATTTATGGGGGCGTAAAGAAACCATCAGCGAAATTAACTTAATACAAAATAACGAAACAATTCAAGTTGCGGTCTTGAAAAATCGGTCAATCGCATTAATGTCATTTAAAAAAAAGCAATTCGGTCAATTTAAAAAACAGACGAAGTTGTTTATTTTTTCACGAAAACCTTGCGGACTTAGCATTGAATTATTTGAAAGTGCACTAAAACATTTAATAGGAAAACATCGTTTGTGAACAAAAAACCAGATGAAATTACGCAAAGAAGATTTTTTTATCAGACCTTCTTCTTCGACTCCTCGGGTCATTATCAACATCATGGGCATTTCGCCTGCATGGAAAAACTTCTTGAAAAGAGAAATTGGAAATATATAATGTTTTTGCAAGTAGGATGCTTTTGGTTTTCAAAACTTTGTAAAATTTAGAATTCCGATGTGTTCATCAAGACTCCAGAAGAAATATCTGAAATCATTGAAAACTTAGAAGGAGCTCCTTTTCTCGAATTTACTAGAGCTGCCAGCTACAGGTTTTTTTTACATCACCTAAACATTTTTTTTTGTAGAATCCCCAAAGTGAAATCTTGGACTGCAAAAGCATTGAAGTTTTTCAAAAAAGGTATGATTAAAATCTTCATTTCTGAAAATGTATTTCAGACGCTGGCCGTTCAAACAAGCAGTTGAATACACCTTTGGTTGTAAGGAAACGTTCAGTTTAAGCATTTCTTCCTCGAGCATTTGTAAAAGGCGTTTCGCAAAATTTGAATATAACAGTTTTGCAAACCATCTTCAACGATAACAAGGCAGTGGCATTGGAAGAAATAATTACATAACTTTACAGACCTACGGAGTAGACGAAATGTTAATTCCAACTTTACTGAACGCATACTTTTTAAAAATTCCGGGACAAGTGGAAAACACCTGCAATGTTCAAGATAACTTAAGTTAACGAGCTACATACAAAATTTAATTGGTGTCAGGTACGTTCATTGGAACTTCGGAGAAACCAAAAACTGCAAAAGCAATAAAAAGCGACACGGTGTTTGTCTCTTGGGCGTGGAATATCTGAAACACTTAAACGATTCGGTTCAGATATCTTTTGACATTTTTCCGCAACCTTTAAAAATTTTCAGCAAACAAAGTATGGCCTGAATTTGACTTTGGAGCTGTGGTCTGCATAGGTGAACTGCTGAGACAAAGAGCTGAAGAAGGAACATCGAATATTAATGAAAAGTTCTATGAAAACTTGGCACAAGTAAGCTTTTAATCGAGGTTAAATTTTGTTAAAGTCTTTTTCAAGTGTTTTGCAAGGTGTTATAGAATATGTTTTAAAATTGTGTTTTGTTAGGTGTTTATAAGAAATTTTCTTCCGGGAAGGAAATGAAAGGATATTTTATTGTGTGTTTTTTTCTGTTTTGTGTCGCGGAATATTACAACAACAATAAACATCTATACAAAGAATCTAAAACCAGATTGAATTAATTTTTTTTTTCAAAACGTATTGCACAGATGTCGAATCAAAGGTCGTACTCGTTCCCATCCAGGAGGTGTCAGGTGAAGTCCTTTTGTAAAGAAACTCACAAAATATTTTGGATCATAAGTCTAAATTACGTATAATTGGTAAAGTGTTATAACTCTTACCTTAAATTCTCCGTTTATTAAAAATTGTGATGAATAATCGAAAACACGACATTTCGAACAATTCTGAACCAAACGCGCGATTCGCATCCGAGCTGTTAAAAATTTAGGAGTCATTATTGTGTGAAAAAGCGACCCGCAGGAGATGGGGTGGTTTGGGTAAAGGATGGATAAAAAGAGAACAAAATGTTTCTTCAGCTTGAAATTGAATTCTTGAAAATCGAACAAGAAATCCCTTTGAAAATCAATTTATTCAAATTGACTGCTATTTTGTCAGAAACAAACACATAACCAAACCACCTCAGCCTTTACCGAATGTTTTTGTTAAGGCAAAATTCACAGGCACGTTTAGGGCCGGTTTCAAAAAAGTTGCCAAATTAAATCCTTTATGTTCATTTGCAGCGCAACGTTTGTATGCGTTTGTTTGTATGCGGATGGTACACCCTTTTATTTTCCCCAAACCGATGAATCTTGTAGCAGAAAAGCTGACGTAGGCCGCCTACCTGAGCTGCCATAGGCCCTAACGAAAGCGACGCGATCACAGTTTGATGTGGCCGGCCGCCGAACCCAGAAGGTAAAAGCCCGCGCCGCAGGGCTTTGGCATATGGTGTTAATTTCTAATGTAACTTTAGTTTACACATTCTCTTTAAAACCTCTGTAAAGTGTTTTATTTTACTCTTGTTTTGAACTTATGTGTGAGCAAAAATTATCTCTTGGATCGAACTTTGGTCGCGTAGTTCGAGAAGGCGAGCTGAAGAGGGTCGGGCCAAGAAAAAGGTTCTTTTTTCTTCAAGAAACACGCATGCCAAAAAATAACAAAATTCAAGATTTTCGGGAAATACAGGAAGACAACATATTACGTTTTTTACTCATGCGTTGCACAATCAAACAGGAAATGCATTTCGGAAAAAGGCTGAGGTGGTTTGGTTATGTGTTTGTTTCTGACAAAAAAGCAGTCAATTTGAATAAATTGATTTTCAAAGGGATTTCTTGTTCGATTTTCAAGAATTCAATTTCAAGCTGAAGAAACATTTTGTTCTCTTTTCATCCATCCTTTACCCAAACCACCCCATCTCCTGCGGGTCGCTTTTTCACACAATAATTGTTCTCTTTTTATCAGTATTCTTTGAATACTTTCAAAACGAGCGGCCGAAGGCCGTGTTACATTGCGATCGCAGACCGCGTTTTCGATCGGCCGAAGGCCGTGTTACTACGCGGCCGCTGACCGCGTTTTCGATCGGCCGAAGGCCGTGTTACTACGCGGCCGCAGGCCGCCATTTTGATCGGCCGTAGGTCGAGTTACATTGCGGTCGCAGAGCGCATTTTTGACCGGCCGAAGGCCGTGCTACTACGCGGCCGCAGGCCCCCTTTTTGAACGGCCGAAGGCCGTGTTAATACGCGGCCGCAGGCCGCCTTTTTGATCGGCCGAAGGCCGAGTTACATTGCGGTCGCAGACCGCATTTTCGACCGGCCGAAGGACGAGTTACTACGCGGCCACAGGCCGCCTTTTTGATCGGCCGAAGGTCGAGTTACATTGCGGTCGCAGACCGTATTTTCGACCGGCCGAAGGCCGTGTTACTACGCGGCCGCAGGCCGCCTTTTTGAACGGCCGAAGGCCGTGTTACTACGCGGCCGCAGGCCCCCTTTTTGAACGGCCGAAGGCCGTGTTAATACGCGGCCGCAGGCCGCCTTTTTGATCGGCCGAAGGCCGAGTTACATTGCGGTCGCACACCGCATTTTCGACCGGCCGAAGGACGAGTTACTACGCGGCCACAGGCCGCCTTTTTGATCGGCCGAAGGTCGAGTTACATTGCGGTCGCAGACCGTATTTTCGACCGGCCGAAGGCTGTGTTACTACGCGGCCGCTGACCGCATTTTCGACCGGCCGAAGGCCGAGTTACATTGCGGTCGCAGACCGCATTTTCGACCGGCCGAAGGACGAGTTACTACCCGGCCACAGACCGCCTTTTTGATCGGCCGAAGGCCGAGTTACTTTGCGGTCGTAGACTGCCTTTTTGAACGGCCGAAGGCCGAGAGAGAGACAGAAATTCAAGGCGAGAGAGCCAGACAGGGAGAGAGAGCTCAAATTAGCATTAAAAGATGTTTAAAAGAATATTTCTAACGATTCGTCTTTTCTTTTTTATATAGAAAAGCATGCATGTTGAAAGAAATTTCGTTGTGACATTTTCCCCTTTTTGGTTTTTTTTACCCCGCACATTTTTTGGTACGAAAATTTCCCCCTAACGTGGAAAAAATTATATTGATTTTTTCATTGCTGTTTTTCAAAATATCGTTAGTTCTAGTGGGGCAAAAGAAAAATGTGATTTTGCGGATCTGAACCTGATACCTCTCCAGTACAAATCTGGACTCTACACCGCTACACCACGCGGACACATTGCCTGACGCACGGTCGCGCTCTTTTGAAGGCGGGCTGTATCGCTATAATGAAAATTGAAAAATGACGTCATTTTTTCTACTGGTTACCTAATTTTTGTATTCAACTACGTTTTCTGGATCAAAAAGATGCGCTGATTACAGTGGACATATTCATTTGGTCTAATATTCAAGCTTTCTGATCGAAAAAATCTTGAGTCCAGAAAATGTGCCAAAAGAGGTGTTTTTTGGCCACTGTAAGAAAACGACTCTACGAAATGAGCTGAAAGTCTCCGCCCACCGAACTGCAACGGGTTCCAACTACCATGCAAAATTTCAGCTTCATAGCTCTCTCCGTTCGCCAGTTCTGCGACGCTATCGGACAGACGGGAGACATCGCCACTTTTTTGGCCCCCACCCAATTTGAAAATTATGACCGGAAAACGGTAAAACGAAAATGAGTTTCTGGGGCAGTTTTTGATGCTGAAAACGATGGTCGTAACAGAATTTCGAAATATTGATTTTGAAAGAAGTTAAGCCGTTTTGAAGTTTTGACGCCGCAGCACAATACAGTGGAGGAACCAAACCACCGCGCAGCGCTTTGCGCTGCGTGCAATTGTAAACGTCTTAGACTAAAACATGAAAAAATTATTTTTCTTCTGATAAAACTCACATCATCAATTGGCGTGTTTTTACTCAATTGAGCGTTCATTATCGGAACTGATTCACCTGTAATTTCTGGGAAAGCGTCCAGAATAAATATTTTACGTGAAACGTGTTTCTGAATTTCGTATAGTCTTTCAGAGGCCATCTGAAAAACAAGATTATCTGAATCGAGCTAATAAATGCTACCTGGAAATTGTAATCGTTGAAAGCGTTGGTTCCATTTTTAATCTGCGTCATTTGAAGGTGCCTTAATTCGTTTTCTCAAACATCAGTGTTTTTACAAACCTTGTAATTATAAAGAGAACATCTGGTTTTATCTCTTTAATTGCGTCAAAAAACAATTTGTCGTAATTACATTCTAAGTACGTGTCCGTGCGAACAAGAGGCTCACAAGCTATGCGAACGAAAGGTTTTCCCATTGTTTTATAAATACGGTACCTGCCACGAAGGAAATCTCCAAATGACTGAAGGAATCGCGACATTCGGAAGATACTGTAGACATATACTTCTTCCAGGTTACAAGTTTGTTTTAATTGTTTTAAATTTTTAAATAGCAGTTAAAGTTTCAAATTTTCCTCATTCATTTCACATCGACTCTCCGTTGGATGCGATGTCGTTTTAAAGTCCTTACAGAAAGTCTGCATTGAGCGAGCCATATCCATGGTTTCGTAAACGTCGTTCAATTTTATGCGCTCCTCTGAAAACTGAAGTCAGTGGCAGTTCAGTTACGTTGTCCACCGTTTGTCATTTTTTCATATCCATAAACAATGTTTTCTAAGAAGAAATCCGAAGGGTAGTTCTCGTTTGTTCCTTGAATAAAGTTTGTTTCGGTGGAAATATTCAGGTGGGGTGTTTCGACTGAAGATATGCCGCTGTGTTGCACTAAAAGAACGAATCCTCATGTTTTGTTGTTGGTTTCTCACCGTTGAACAACACAAGTTGACCGGCCACAACAAATACCAAAACGGTCAAGACCGAACATGTTGCAATTTTTTCCCACCTAACATATATTCGTTCAAAGCCATAGTGAAAGATGGTGGCACCCACCAATGAAGCCACCATTGCGGCAATCTGACCTAAATACCAATTTACAATGGTAACATTAATTAGCACCAATTAAGTTGTCGTTGAATCCAAAATGGGCATATGCTACAATTGGCCAGTGAACAAGGTACCATGAATATGACACTTCGCCGATCCAAACCAAAGCTTTGAAATTCAAAAGAGTTGTCTCTTCGCCAAGTTGAAGGATCACCATGGTTAAAAGAGTGACAAGAATCCTAAAAGCAATCCGATCATTAATAGTATTTTCACTTAATTGTTCCGACAAGTACGTTATTGTTTTGTCAGCGCTTAAATGAAATGGGTTTGTATTTAAATTTATATCCGCGCGATGAACCCTTTCGTTTTAGAAAAATGATCCTGTGTTAAGAAGGACAAGCAGTTTTTTTAGTTCAAAAATGCAATTCTAAAAATTCATTTTTCGCCAAAAGTTTTGCGAATTGGTTTAGAAAGCTGTTTCTGAATGACATGCACCTTTATTCACAATACATGGTTCGTGTATTGATGTTGTTTTCTTGAAAATTCTCTATTACCTTGCAAAATGGGCAATCACTTGTGCTGGGAAAAACAGCAGAACAAAAATGTCAACGATGGTGTAAAGCATTAAGTAAGACTGGTCCTCTTCATCAGGAGAGCTGATGTCATTTTGCTGAGATGTTAGCAGTTCGTAAGGGTGTTGAGGCTTGATGAACGGCTCGGTTTCTTCCATGGGTGACGAATCATGTTGTGCATATAAATAAGACAGCATTCCTAAAGCGAAGTGAAACATTTTTTTTTGAAAATACCGGCGTTAAACTGCCAAATCCGGGAAAACATTGAGTTGAAGGAGGTAAAGTCATCAGTGGTGCAGTAAAATGCAAACGAAACGAAACCTAGAACTTTTTAGTGGAAACCATTAAAGTTCTATCTCAATTACGCATGTATAAAGTGCGATTGCAAAAGCATATTCTGTTAGTATACGACGAATACAAAAAAACAAATTCCATGTCTGTCTCAAGTCTTCAAATAATGGGACTTAAGTAGCATATTTTATAAGACTCGAGGTATACAACTGTAGTTATGACATAGATATTTTCCACAAAGTGTCACTTGCCAACTAGGTCACTCGCTTCTACATACGTTTTACTACATTTTACACCAAAACATTTCAAAGACTACGTCTATAAAAAAACACTTTGAAGGACGCGCACTAAAGTGCGACACTATATCTGGCCGCTTGCTGCCTATTTAACTGAGCCTACAAGTCCATTAATCTATCTTTTAAAAAGAAAATGCATTCTACCTTTAGAGGCCTGGTTCCACAAAAGGAGTCACAGACAATATGGAACGAAAAATGTATATCGTGGTCATCACAAAAGCGTTGTAGTGGAGTGAAATGTTGTCCAGTTAAAATCCTATTTTCATCTGCACTTAATATCACTTGTTGATAAATGAATGAGCATGTAGTGAGCTTAAATGGATTAAACATGCTTACAGAAGCAAACTGTGAAGAGCTGACCGCCTACGAACTTTCATAATTGAGATACAGTAACGAACATTAGGCAGAATACCTTTTGAAAGGTCTTTAAAACGGTTTTTGAGGATGATGTATGTCCTAAATAAAATTTGGTCAAAAAGATGAAACAAAGAAAACTATGCAACAAATCGTTAAAAACATATGTCGCTAATGACACTTTGGGGGGACCTGGAATGTCGAAAAAGTAACATTTTAAATAATTCATCCTGGTTTTCATGGCGAAAACATTATATGTTTGCTTTGACTTTAATTACAAATGTTTTGGAAATACAATTATCTAACTTTTTTCAATTGGCCGTTTTTTGTTTGGTTCACGTCGAAGCGAGATATAGACAAGCAGATACAACATCGCTAGTGTGGGCTACAGTAACCCAAGAGACCGAAAAAAGATTTTCTGTCAATTTTGGTTTCATAAATGATAATCTGTAAAATTCAACGGAAAAACAAAAAAAAATCGTATATCACAGGTGTCTCGAGTGTTATAAAAATGTGACTTAATACTTTTATATGCTAATTACTGTGGTAAACGCAGGACGACGTACATAAACACTGATATTAAAATTATTTACGGAATCTTCAAAAGGCTGTGTAATATGATAATAAGTTTCGAATAGAAATCTCAAAGGGAGTAATTGCAAACTTCATATGCTGATTACTCCGTTATTTCCTAGGAAACTTACTTCGAAAACTGCACCATTGGATTTGTCTCGTCAAGACGCGTCGATTCCAAACCTCAGATTTTCCATTTTCTTAATTTTGATTCCCACTTATTCCACTGCATAAGCTCATTCATTAGCTTACAAAAACTAAATGAGTGAGCATTAGAATAGCCTAATTCAGCCACTTCCTCCCCATTCATTCTACCTTTACCTTTCCCTTGGTGCGGTTTGCTCTCTATTTTCGCTCTATTGTCACCGTTTTTGATGCAACTTTCGCAGTTTTTTCGCATTTCTGAGTCCTTGAGACCTTTACAAAGCGTATATACCAAATTACTCTTCACGTTTACCATTCTACCAACGGTTGTGGGGTGGTTTTTGGCAAAAATCTACGTAATTGGCGCTTTCCAAAAACTGTTTCTTGTTCTTCTCTTCACTTCTCGTTGTGCACCGTCAGTTTATAAACTGTGTTTTCAGTTACCATGGTCGGTCCTAAGCAGCTGTTGGACGCAAAGTACGGCGATTGGAAGGTGGCGACGAGGTTTGTTCTACTGTCTCTTTGACTAAACCTTTGTTTTAGCATTAAAAAGTTCTCCTGGTCTCAGCTTCTCCCCTCTGGTACCGAACATCCGCCTCCTCTCTCTCAGCCTCGTGGAACCCTCTTTGATAACGAACTGTCGACCATCCTCTGCACAAACTGGCACCTCGCCCTTTTTCATGGCGTTGGTTTAATTTATACATCGTTTTATGCCAAAGAGCAAACAATGCCGAAAAGTACCTATATAAACTTCTTTTTTTTTTTTAGGAAACGACGTTCCTCACTCCCTCCGTTGACCACCTCGCTTGCAAGTATCTCGACAGCAACTAGAAGCCCACCCGTCCCAGTTGGATGCAGGTCAACTTCAACATCGGCCGCATGAAGCACAAGGTGAGTTTTTCGTTTTTTTTTCTTTACCTTATGCTACAGCAATTCTTTTTTATGTAACGTTAGGACACTGATTTTGTTAGATTCATTCAAACAGTACAAACGTACTATAAGGTAATGACTGACGCATCAATATGTTGTCATCCCCTTTTCCGCATGATACCCTAGATGTGTCGCCTGATGCGTTGCAGAGTTTAGCATCTGTGCTTACCTTGAGATAAGAAAAATAGCAACAATTTTATATACGCATGATTAACAATTCGCAAGGTTTTTTTTTGTTGCTTTATCCTTACTTTTCCCTAAGAATAAAATCTTTTCTATGCTGAAGCAACACCTGATTTTAGTCCGGAGCCTGGCAGTTCAACTACACCCTGCACGAGAACTGCGACATGTCTATGAAGCAGATGCTCATCGAGTATGGACCGATGGTCGTCGACATCGACACCGACAGCCGCTACAACCACTACTTCTCGTACTATCTGAGTTGTAAGCAAACTTCATAACATAGTTCATTTTGAACTTTCAGAGGCGCCCCCTTCGACTGGTACTCAGGTTTCCCGTTCTGTCGTGGTCATTGGGTGGTTGGGTAACAACTTCTTGATCGTGGAAAAGTAAGTTTCAATGCTTATGATTTTGAATGAAGCCAAATTTTCAGCATGGGTAGCAAGTGGGGAGACAGGGGCTACGGTATCATCGACCCCGCCACTCGGTCCATCGGTCAGAAGATGATTGTCACTCTCCGCGACCTGCAGCTGAAGGAGCCTAGCCGTTGCCTCATGTGCTAGAAACATCGCTCTATGCCCGCATCGTTCCCAGTTTCCCTTTCCCCAGTGATAAACATTATACGTGTACTATAGTGTATCAGATGAAATAAAGATCCATTTACACAAAACTTTTACTATTGTTTTCTTTGTCTTGTTTAGTTTACCCGAAAATTAGAAGGGTTGTACGTATAGCACAAAACGCGGCGGGTCACACATCTAGATAGGGAGAAATAGAGAAAGAGAGAAAGAGTAAAAAAGAAAGAGAGAAAGAAAGAAAATGATTAAAAGAGAAAGAGAAACAAGAGAAAGAGGGAAAGAGAGAAAGAGTGAAAAGAGAAAGAGGGAAAGAAAAAGAGGAAGAGAGAAAGCAGAGTTCGAGAAATCAGTGTCACGTTGGCGAAGTTGGCATGTGCATGAAAAAGTTGATCGTCAGATCACTAAAGACAGAGAGACAGAGAGACAGACAGAGAGAGAGAGAGAAAGAGAGAGAGAGAGAGAGAGAGAGAGAGAGAGAGAGAGACCGTTCGAGGATTGAAAATATCCAATTTGAACACAAGCACATATTGTTCAATAGAAAACCGCAGGCATGTATGCAAACATGTGAATTTAGAACTTTTGGAATGTCATTTATTAAGATAATTAGCACAGATTCGCAGATTCTGGTCAACGCCGGTGGACGGGGAGAATACCACAAATGTATATTCACTCCCGCAATGCAATAGTCTCAAACAAACCTTGGTTTTTGCAATTGGAAACATCAAAAGATAATATTAACGGCAGCCAATGTCGAAAAAAAATCGTCTGCAAAAGGATGGGGGAAATGCTTACTCGGAATTCTCAGACTAAACTGTCAAAATTATGTAATTGCAAACTGAATATGCTAATTACTCCGTCATTTTCCGGGAAACGTACTGCGAAAACCTCACAATCGGATCTGTCTCGCCGAGACGCGTCGATTCAATACCTCAGATTATCTATTTTCTCAATTTTGATTCCCACTTTTTTCCCACAACGTATTTCAAGAAATTGGTAATTTTAAACTGCATATCTAACTACATGCGTTACATGAAGAATCTGATTAGAATAACCTTCTGTCAAGGGTTTGAATCCAAAAACTTTCAAAAGCTAGTAAAAATCAGATTTGTTTAAAGATCAGTTTTTGTAGAAAAAGGGAATAGAAACTTATTGGTTGATCTAACGGGAAACTCAAAAAATGTCGTTGCAAACTTCCGCAAACATTCGCGCTGTGAAAAGGAGGCTTCCCCCGTCTATGCTTGTTTGGAGAAAGATAAGTGTGAATTGTGTATTGTCCAAAACCAAACAGTAGAAAATACCAACCTAGAATGAATAACAAAACCATACTTGTTTAAATATATAACTAACACTTGTGCGCATGCTGTTGCTCAAACCCACGTGCCCAGCTGATAAAATGCCATACAAAACCTAATTTATTGCTTTTTAAGACATCGTATGTGTAATTTTTGACGGGATCCTGAGAGCAAACGAAAAACCATTTTGCGAAAAACTGTTTATAATTGTTTAGTTATTGTGAGTAATCAACATTACTGTTGGTAACGAAGGTAGAGATGGGTGGAAACAAGTGGAAAGGCGTTTATACATTGACGAAATGGCATTTTCACGCAAACATTTTATGAAACGGTTTTTGAAAAACGATAAAAAGAAACTAAATGTCAAATTGCACGTATGTTTCAACAAAACTAATTGCAGAACGCAGCCAGAAACGTTTTTCGTTTTCGCCCAACTTGCCATTTTTTTCACCCTTATTTCCACATTTACGTAAGTGAACGTTTAAGATTAATAATATTACTGTTGTTATGCGTAAGCAACAAAAACAGTTGGTCCAATTAAACAGTTGGTACAATGTTTAAACTCTAAGTTTGGATACGATATACATGAGATATGAAGTACCGCAGTCGATGACGTCGTCTGGGTTCAAAAAATCGATAATGCTAATTTGAGACCTGAATCCTAATTATTGTTCCTAGGGCACCTTCCTGTATTTTTTTCAGCCCCATCAGAGCTGAAAAATATTTATGTCGCGGTATATTTCAAATATTAGATAGACGCCGTCATAAGTTGAAGGTACCATAACTTAGTATGTAAATTTTTCTTTCCAGAATCCTGAATTTCTTAGACGATGTTGTCATTTCCCTGTGGTTTTCGCTTGAAATTCTGTTCAATATCTAGATTTACCACTTGAAACCTGTCTCTAACCGCTTCATTACTAATAATTGGCAAAAACGCGATAAAATCAATTTTCCTTAATTTCTTTTGCTAACCCATCTCGATTTTATTCAATGTTGGATTACTGGTCCTTGACTCTGGCATTTCCCGATTTAATCATGTATAACCGTTTTGTGTTTTTTTATTATTAACTCAGACCAATCGATTTTCTGCTGCCACGAAAAACCATTTTTTGACGTCTACTGTTACGTGGATTGTTATTTTCATTTTATTCCCAGGACTTTAATATTGGGAATTCCAGCATTTTTGTCAGCAGCTCTTTATGTTTTCTGAGTGCCAAATTCACCAGAACTTCGCGTATTTTTTAGCTCCTCTTGTATTTGTTTTTAAATTAGCTTATTTAATTTTAAAATTTTCAGAAAATGGACCTTGCCCCTGATTTCCACATGGTGATTCGTGTAGATGAAGCAACCCAGGTTGGATGTCTGAGCAGACAGTTTTGTAATGAAGATTTTACAGATGGCTGCTGGTGATCCCATCAATATCACGGCCCTTCCTCGTCATATCATTGAGGACATTGTGGGAAAGATGTCCCTGTATGATCTGTTGAGCCTGAGCGACTCGCCGTCCGAGCTTCATGCCTCCGCTCTCTTCCACCTGTCCCAAACGAAGATCTCGCACATGGAGATAGCCTCTGTTCCCCAGGATGATGTAAGATTTTTTTAAAAATATTTTTTGAGTTTATGGTGTATTTTAGGTGGTCCGTGTGACTGTGACTCTGGAAAACGGATATTGGTGCCACTTTGACTTTGCTGCACTTACCGGCCGTGTCCTCCCCAAGCACTTCGGGGACTCTCTCGTTTTTGCCCTGAATCTCGCTTCGCTTTGCAGCACGGATAACGCCGACTTTCTTTTCCACTCGGTGAGAATTATTCTTCTAGAGATATTGATGACGTTATAGGAGTTCCTCCCTCTCGGTCTCCAAGAGTTCCGCCTCGCTGGTCTCAAAGTCAACGAGCCGGTTGTCTTCAGATCGATCACCTGGGCTGTTCACGGTAAGATTTGAAATTTGTTCATTTCGTCCTAGCAAAACTTGGGTTCTTGTTGTAACTCTTTTCAATACCACCTGTTATTTAGAATCACATCTTTATTTTCAGCCCCCATTGAGGGATATCTCGATGTGATGGCCCCCGACATCACCTACATTGACAACGACCTCGGACTAGCTCCGGAGGACTCCATGCTCCAAGCCCTGCATAATCTGGAGGACGACGGTCGTCTCTGATGTCGAGATGGTTGCATTTCCACAGTATACTGTACACATCAGATTCCAATTTGTAGACTGTCTATGTTATGTACAGTGGACAGCTTATTATTTAATAAAATCTGTGTTTCAAAGCTTTTCTGCACTTTCGTTATTGATAGCCACAGGCTAATGTGACAGTTGATTTTATTAATCGTTGACTCCATTCGACGGTGGATCTCAAACGGAAGCATCGAACCATGACGGAATTTTTGGACTTTTTTTTGCAGTAACCATCAGTCTCCTTTCCACTTTCCATTATTTTTCTAGCGGTTGTTCCTATATGAATATGACCCAGGACAAGCCAGGACTGACTTATCCATCTGTTAGTCGGTGTAGGAGCTATAGTACTGTTAGGAAATAGGTCATTCGATGAACATAAATAATGACAGCAATTAAAAGTTTGCATTGTCATCGAGCGTCGCAGAGATTTTTTAAGGCCAAATTGCTCCTGTGGTACCACAGTGTACATTCAGATGCAAGAGCTGATTTGAAAATCTCCCGTCATAGCAAATGCTTCGCGCTTTTTCATCGGTTTCAAAATAGACTTCATGTGTTACAGCATATCATGTACACGGCAAAGACAACAACACCAGATTTGTCTCGACCAAACATATTGAATCAGTTTTTTTTCATTATTGATTCAAAGAACAATGGGTTTCGTAAGTTTGTATAAACGTGAAAAATTACCGCTATGTCACCGTTCCACATGTGATGTATTCAAATGATTCACACTTCTAGATACCGAATCAAACAACAATTAACTGAACCTCGTAAACATGCATAATAGGGATTGTCGCTATGCACGGTTTATAAAAGTCACTTTCCAGAAACGTAAGACAGCCAGGCATGCTTTATCTTATCAACAATCTACCTACAAAAGAATTGGCAAATATCTAGGACATCAGTCTCAAACAGAAATCTGAAAATGCAATATTTTTATCTTGATATGCTAATTACTCCGTTCTTTTCAAGAAAACGCACTTCAAAAACAACACCGTCAGATTTGTCTCGCCGAGACGAGTCAAAAGCAAACTTCATTCAAAATGATCCCATGTCAGAAGTTTCCCGAGTCTGACAAATTGTGTCTTAATAACTTTATATGCTACTTAGTATAGTAAACGCAGGATAACGTACAACAATGCTTACATTAGATACTGAGATTGGCCCCGGAGTTCGAGGGATTGGCCAACGCTACTGGAATCAACGGTGACGACGCTTCTGACCACTCCTCCACTAGCAACTCTTCCGATAATCTGTTCAACACGAGCACCACTGTCACCGCGATTGCTGACATCACCGCCGCCTTTGAAGATCTCGTCGTCGACGACCACGTTGCCTCCCAGCCGACCGGCGCTCAGAGGGTAGGTTTAATCACATAGATCATTTGACCAGGGAGGCGGTAGCTGAAGCATATTCTTGTTCTTAAAATGCCAAAAACAGCGGTGATTAGAAGTTAGGATGCCTTTGTTTGAAACATAACTAGAAACAATGAAATACTTAAATGTTTCAGTACCTTCATTCGCTGAGCATCCTGGATGCCCGTATCCACGGACTCCACGACTACGACTACGCCGACGAGCGTGCGACTACCTGGGGCGATGTTGCCAACGCCATGAAGCTGCTTTTGGAGGCTAAGGTGAGATTTCAAAAACTTTTTTTTATCGAATAGAGGTTTGGATTTGCGGGGGAAAACGGGTAAACTTTTGGTAATTATTCCATTTTGGGGGAGTTTCTGATCATAATGGGTCTCACAGTTTCAATATCTGTTTTCAGAGCTTTGGCGACAACGTTAAGCCTTCCACCCTCTTCGGCCGCAACGAAGACACTGCATAGAACCCATGTAGATAGCATTAAAAGTCAATGAAGCATGTATTCATAGTTTGCTTAAATTATCTTGCTGTATTTAGAAAGTTTTTCTTCTAAGAAACAGTTTAAAAAAAATCGTTATTTTTGTCAGGAACCTAAAGTTGTAACGTCCCTTAGCTTCAAATGCAACATGATCATTCTGGTAATGTCATAAGAAGATTGAATGTATAGCTAACTGGCCATGATTGTTGGCCGAAATCTCTGAACTACTGTATGACAAAACAAAAACATGGTGCATTTCGTTCTCAGACGAATGAAACTGTTGAAAAAAACAAAAGCAAAAGAACTGCAGCCTTGCGGCATCGAACCCGGGACCCTCCACTTACGAACCGGGGCCTCTACCGCTGCACCACACTGCCATGTTATACAGTCCTACTCTGCGGGCTTTTATTCCCGCCATGTGCGAAACCGCGGTGTTTCCGTGCACAAAAACGAGTTTCTCGAAAATCAAACGAGGTGGACAACTACTGACTTCACTGCATCTATTCCCACCCCGTGCCTTTTTGAATGATATATAAACCCTTCAACTTCAACCCAAAACTCCAGGACACGGATGACCGCTTTCACGACCGCCTTTGACCGCCTTCACAGTTACACCACGGCCAAAGGCCGAGTAATGAGTGACCGTGGGCCACAAACTTTGCTGCCGCAGGCCGTTAACCAGGAAGGTGTGCCGTACCCTTCTGGTCATTCCATATATCAGAACAATATATCAAAAGGGCATTGGGTGGAGATACATGTTGTACAGTCAGAAGTTGCCAGCCTCGTTTCGTTTTCGAGAATTATGCGATTTTGTGCGCGGGATTCACGCTGTTTCACCCAGCGCGGGAATAAAAGTCCGCGGGTTCCAGCGTTAAAGACCTCATAAGCGAAAGGTCTCGGGTTCGATGCAGCAAAGCCGCAGCAGTTTTGCTTTTTTGCCCAACTCTTTGAAAATGGTGTGCGTCGTTACTTGTATTAAGTGAAAGCGTTTTGCGATGTGGAATGTTTTATCGAAATTCATTAACAACGGGACAGTGAAGGCATTCGAGTGAAGATGGAATGAATGGCTAACTGGCAAATCAAGCAGGACCCACAATCTTTAAAAAAAAAACCTATTCCATGGATTTTAACGGACCTGAGCGTTCCCCATTTTTGAGAAAAGCGCATGTCATAGAATACCTTCTTCGGCGTCTACAAGAATCTTCATGAAAGTTCAGGCCAGCTGATGAGCCTTCGGACAGGCATCCAAGACGATGGCACATCCAAAATTCTTCACCAAGAGAGCCATTACGGCGTGAAAGAGGGATAGAGAAAAGATGGAATGAATCGCTGACTACCCATGATTTGGGGCCGAAATCTTTGCACTACTGTATGGCAAAAACAACACGATGCATTTGCTGCCCAGACCAATAAAACTGGTGTGAAAACAAAAAAGCAAAACAACTGCAGCCAAGCGGTATCGAACCCGGGACCTTCCGCTTATGAATCTAGGCCTCTTCCGCTGCACCACGCTGCCATGTAAAATAGGCTTACTCTGGGGCTTTTATTCACGCACTGGCAAAACCGCGGGGTTCCTGCGCACAAAAACCTATAATTCTCGAAAACCAAACGAGGTTCGGAGCTTCTGACTTTACTGTATAAATCTCCATCCCATACCTTCTGAATGACAGCTTCAACTTCAACCCGAAACTGCAGCGCACGGTTGACCGCTTTCCCTAGTAAGGAAAAAGGTAAAGCTCGATTTAAAAAAAATTCTTTTTCGTTGATTTTTCCAAGCTTATTCATAAATTAACACCATGTCCAGTTCGTCTTCTAACATTCTCTGTCGCTCGTCGGCTCGAGGGGTAGGGTAAACCTTAACATCCGTTGTAACTAGTGTAGTAAGGGACGAATTTCAGAAGCTTATGACTACTAGGCACTATTTAAGACAACCAATGTCTCACAAACATGTCTGCAAAAAAATGAGAGAAATGCTTAAGTGTCATTCTCAGGCATTGTGTAATTGCAAACTTCATATGCTAATTACTCTGTTATTTTGTACGAAATGTACTTCGAAAACTACACCATTGGATTCGTCTTATCGAGACGCTTCGATTCCATACCTCAGGTTTTCAGTTTTTTTTTTAATTTTGATTCCCACTTATTCCACTGAATAAGCTAATTCATTAGCTTACAAAATCTAAATGGGTGAGCATTAGAATAGCCTAATTCAGCCACTTCCGCCCCATTCATTTCACTTTAACCTTCCCCTTGGGGCGGTTTGCTCTCTATTTTCGCTCTATTTTCACCGTTTCTGAAGCAACTTTCGCAGTTCTTTTGCATGTCTAAGCCCTTCAGACCTTTAGAAAAGCGTATATACGAACTTACTGTTCACGCTACCCATTCTAGCAACGGTTGTGTCCGGTTTTAGCATAATTCTATGTCTATATCGCTTTCCAAAAACTGTTTCTGTTTCTTCTGCTCACATATCATCGTGCACTGTCAGTTGTTAAACTCCGTTTTCCAGGGAGAATGGCCGGCCCTAAGGAACTCCTCAACGACAAGTACGGCAACTGGCGTGCTGCCCTCAGGTTGTTCAACCATTTCTTTCACTAAACATGTATTTTAGTCTCGATCGCTTTTGCTGGAGCCAGTTCCTCGAACCGTCTGAGCTTCCGCCGTCTATGAAGCAGCCAAAGGGAAGCCTCATCTGCAGTGAGCTCGCCTCCGTACTGGGCATGAATTGGCATTTGGGACTTTTTCACGGCGTTGGTTTATTATACATCGTTTGTACCAACATATCCAACACCACCCAAAATTAGCTAAATAAATATTTTCAGCAAAACAGTTACCTGTCTCCTTCTGTCTACCGCCTGGCCAACAAGTACAAGGACGCCAACAACAACTCTACCTACCCTAGCTGGATGGCCATTAATTTCGACGTGTGCAACATGAAGAATAAGGTTGGTTTTGTTTACTTTTAGATAACGAAGCATTTTTCTTTTTACTAAACAACTTTCGTCAGTTACATAATTTTCATCCAGCGGGCTATATGGTACTGTTAGGTAATAGCTAATATCTGTATATATTGCTACTAGTTTCTTTCTGCCCGCATTACTCCTTGCATGTATCGTTTGTTGCGTTCGTTTGATTTTGAAGTTGTCGTTCCGCTGATTTTTGTTTTACATATGTGCTACTATGAGAAAACATAGGTCTAAAGCCTATTCAAAACCCTGCGTAGAGAATTTGCACGGTGCACTCTATTGCATAATAGATGCTTTGCTTTGTGTTTTCTGTTTCCAAACAATCCAGCATTTTATGTGTATAAACATTCCTGAATTTAGAGCGGACAGTGGTGTTACGACTTTCGCATTCATCAGAATTCGGCTATGGCTATGAAGGAGATGCTACTTGCCTCGGGTCCCATGATCGTATCGATTGATGTCGACGATGCCTACAATAGCTTCTCCTCGATTGGTATGAGTGGTGAGTAAACATCATAACATCGTTTTTTTCTAACTTTTCTTAGTTGTTCCTCCGTCTTCTGGCCCTCAGGGCAGTCACTCCGTTCTCCTTCTTGGATGGTGTGGTGAGTGTATGCTGATCCAGGACAAGTATGTTTCAAAGCATCTGTTTGTTTTTAAAGTCACATTTTCAGCAAGGGCAACAACTGGGGAGAGGGTAGTTACGGTCTTGTCGATCCCACGAAGAGGAGCATTGGTCGCCAGTTCCGTCTCACCTTCCACAACGTTGAGCTTAACAAGCCCTCCCACTGTGCCTGCATGTAGAATCAGGTATGCCTAACATTTCTTTAAAACAACTTGTTACAACGAAGATTTTTGTTTAACAGCGCTTGATTAGCCACTGATTATTGTGGTCTTCTCTAATGTTCACTTTTCAACCCTACGTGTTTTGCACTGACTTTTGTTTTTGCGAAAGATAAAATTACATTCTTCCTTTGGTATGATAAGTGAACTTCTTTTTAGATATCAACAGTGTTCAGCTTTTTTTTAGGCTTATATATGTAGTAAAAAGGAAGCGTGTGTTTTTTTTTTCTCAGTTTAAGCTAGCAAAAATTTAATATTCGGCATCTCGGATCAAGTATATTTTTTTTGGCTGTTTCAGGTCATCATCGTCTCTCTCCCTCCGATGTCTTTTTCTACATCTATGATGATACTGTGATAAAATGTATACATGCCTGTGATTACTTGATCTCGTAGAATGAATGAATACATGTACTTATAACTTTTACAATTTTTATCTACCCTATTCTTGGTCACAGTGGTACGTATAATTTCTCGGGTAGAGGCCTGGTCTCACAAGAAGATTGAATTATTAGCTAACTGCCCATGATACTTTGCAATTTGGCAGACATCTCTGCACTTCTGTATGATAAAACAAATTTGGCAGACATCTCTGCACTTCTGTATGATAAAACCATTTCGTGCCCAGACGAATAAGACTTGAAAAAAGCGCAAAAACAAAAGAACTGCAGACTTTCGGCATCGAACCTTCTTATGAACCCATGCCTCTACCACTGCAACACATTGCCATGGCAAACACCCCGCTCTTGGGGCTTTTATCCTCACACTGGGAAAACCGCGGGGTTCCTGCGCACAAAAACCTACAATTCTCGTAAACGAAACAAGGTTGGCAAAATTTAGCTTCATTGCAATATGTAACCAACTCTTGCCCTTCTGATATACAGTTCTGATATTAAGCACCAGAAGCCAAAGCCCCGCTGCGCGGGTCTTCGTCTTCTGGGTTCGGCGGCCTTCGGCCGCCTCAATGTGTTCTCACGGCCTTCGTTCGATTTGGGGGCCTACGGCCATTTTTTGTTGCAAGCTTCAATAAACTGTTGGCCGAGTTGGGGGAAATGAAGGGGTGCACCTTTGTGCAAATTGCGTTGCGCTGCTAACAAACAAAATAACAGCCATCAAATGTATATAAGGATGATATACAGTTCAACCAAAAATTCCACGGCACCCAGCACGAAAAAGAATAACAAAATCAATCTCTTATGTTTTCTTACTCAAGACCTGACTATGGACCTTCAGGGCCATGGACCTTTAGGACCTGACAATGACCCTTCAGGATCTTCATGACCTTTCAGGACCTGACTATGGACCTTCCGAACCTGACTATGACCATTCAGGACCTGACTATGGACCTTCAGGACCTGACTATGAACCTTCAGGGCCATGGACCTTCAGGACCTGACGATGACCCTTCAGGATCTTCATGACCCTTCAGGACCTTCATGACCCTTCAGGACCTTCATGACCCTTCAGGACCTTCACGACCCTTCAGGACCTGACTATGGACCTTCAGGACCTGACGATGACCCTTCAGGACCTTCATGACCCTTCAAGACCTTCATGACCCTTCAGGACCTTCATGACCCTTCAGGACCTGACTGTGGACCTTCAAGACCATGAACCTTCAGGACCTGACTGTGGACCTTCAAGACCATGAACCTTCAGGACATTACTTTGAGCCATCAGAACCGGACCATAGACCTTCATGACCGGACTATGACCCTTCAGGACCTTTATGACCCTTCAGGACCTTCATGACCGGACTATGACCCTTCAGGACCTTTATGACCCTTCAGGACCTTCATGACCCTTCAGGACCTGACTATGGACCTTCAGGACCTGACGATGACCCCGGGACCTTCCGCTTATGAACCGGGGCCTCTACCACTGCATCACACTGCCAAATTGATGAATTTCGTGCCCAGACCAATAAAACTTGTGTAAAAAACAAAAAAAGCAAAACAACTGCAGCATAGGGGCATCGAACCGGGACCTTCAGCTTATGAACCAACCTTTAAGGCACGGTTGACCCCTTTCCTATTATGAAAAAAGGTAAGAGTTGATTTTAAAAAAATCATTTTCGTTTTTGTTTCCAAGGGTATTTACCATGGCCAGTTTACCTTCTAACAGTCTTCTCGCTCTCGCTGGCTCGAGAGGGTGGTAAACCTTAACATCCGAAGTCACTAGGGTCTTAAGGGAAACTCCGTTATTTCTAGGCTACTGGGCATTATTTACGACAAGCAATGTCTTCACAAGTATGCCTGCAAAAGCATGAGAGATGTGCTTCTGCGTTTTTCTCAGAAATTCTGTAATTGCAAACTTCATATGCGAATTTCTCCGTTATTTCTTGAGAATCGTACTGCGAAAACTGCACCATTGGATTCGTCTCGTCAAGACTCTTCGATTCCTGGTTGTTTTGCTATTTCGCTGTTCGAGACAAAATCTTACGTTGTGTAATATCAAGAAAAGAACAAAGTTGAGCAAAACAAATGCTGACACACAAATTTTGGCACGTTAAAATTTCAAAGTGGTTCAAATGGACCGATCATGGGTCTCATCCGTCTCGTCACGTTGCGACGACCCCGAATCTGTTTTTGTTGAAGCGTTAATGTCAAAAAGAACGAAATTGAGAAAAACTAATGCCGACAGACAAATTTTGGCACGTTAAAATTTCAAAGTGCTTCGAATGGATCGATCATGGGACTCATCCGTCTCGTCACGTTACGACGACCCCGAATCTGTTTTTGTTGAACAGCTAATGTCAAAAAGAACGAAGTTGAGCAAAACAATAGCCGACAGACAAATTATGGCACGTTAAACATTCAAAGTGGTTCAAATGGACCGATCATGGGTCTCATCCGTCTCGTCACGTTGCGACGACCCCGAATCTGTTTTTGTTGAAGCGATAATGTCAAAAAGAACGAAATTGAGAAAAACTAATGCCGACAGACAAATTTTGGCACGTTAAAATTTCAAAGTGCTTCGAATGGATCGATCATGGGTCTCATCCGTCTCGTCACGTTGCGACGACCCCGAATCTGTTTTTGTTGAAGCGCTAATGTCAAAAAGAACAAAGTTGAGCAAAACTAATGCCGACAGACAAATTTTGGCACGTTAAAAATTCAAAGTGGTTCAAACGGATCGATCATGGGTGTCTCCCGTCTCGTCACGTTGCGACGACCCCGAATCTGTTTTTGTTGAAGCGCTAATGTCAAAAAGAACAAAGTTGAGCAAAACGATTGCCGACAGACAAATTTTGGCACGTTAAAAATTCAAAGTGGTTCAATTGGATCGATCATGGGTCTCATCCGTCTCGTCACGTTGCGACGACCCCGAATCTGTTTTTGTTGAAGCGCTAATGTCAAAAAGAACGAAATTGAGCAAAACTAATGCCGACAGACAAATTTTGGCACGTTAAAAATTCAAAGTGCTTCGAATGGATCGATCATGGGTCTCATCCGTCTCGTCACGTTGCGCCGACCCCGAATCTGTTTTTCTTGAATCGTTAATGTCAAAAAGAACAAAGTTGAGCAAAACGATTGCCGACAGACAAATTTTGGCACGTTAAAAATTCAAAGTGCTTCGAATAAGTCGATCATGGGTCTCATCTGTCTCGTCACGTTGCGATGACCCCGAATCTGTTTTTGTTGAAGCGCTATTGTCAAAAAGAACAAAGTTGAGCAAAACTAATGCCGACAGACAAATTTTGGCACGTTAAAATTTCAAAGTGGTTCAAATGGATCGATCATGGGTCTCTCCCGTCTCGTCACATTGCGACGACTCCGAATCTGTTTTTGTTGAAGCGCTAATGTCAAAAAGAACAAAGTTGAGCAAAACTAATGCCGACAGACAAATTTCGGCACGTTAAAAATTCAAAGTGGTTCAATTGGATCGATCATGGATCTCATCCGTCTCGTCACGTTGCGACGACCCCCAATCTGTTTTTGTTGAAGCGCTAATGTCAAAATAAACGAAGTTGAGCAAAACTAATGCCGACAGACAAATTTTGGCACGTTAAAAATTCAAAGAGGCTCGAATGGACCGATCTCGGGTCTCATCCGTCTCGTCACATTGCGACGACCCCGAATCTGTTTTTGTTGAATCGTTAATGTCAAAAAGAACGAAAGTGAGCCAAACGATTGCCGACAGACAAATTTTGGCACGTTAAAAATTCAAAGTGCTTCGAATAAGTCGATCATGGGTCTCATCTGTCTCGTCACGTTGCGATGACCCCGAATCTGTTTTTGTTGATGCGCTAATGTCAAAAAGAACAAAGTTGAGCAAAACTAAAGCCGACAGACAAATTTTGGCACGTTAAAATTTCAAAGTGGTTCAAATGGATCGATCATGGGTCTCTCCCGTCTCGTCACATTGCGACGACTCCGAATCTGTTTTTGTTGAAGCGCTAATGTCAAAAAGAACAAAGTTGAGCAAAACTAATGCCGACAGACAAATTTTGGCACGTTAAAAATTCAAAGTGGTTCAAACGGATCGATCATGGGTCTCTCCCGTCTCGTCACATTGCGACGACTCCGAATCTGTTTTTGTTGATGCGTAAATGTCAAAAAGAACAAAGTTGAGCAAAACTAATGCCGACAGACAAATTTTGGCACGTTAAAAATTCAAAGTGGTTCGAATGGATCGATCATGGGACTCATCCGTCTCGTCACGTTACGACGACCCCGAATCTGTTTTTGTTGAACCGCTAATGTCAAAAAGAACGAAGTTGAGCAAAACAATAGCCAACAGACAAATTTTTGCACGTTAAAAATTCAAAGAGGCTCGAATGGATCGATCATGGGACTCATCCGTCTCGTCACGTTACGACGACCCCGAATCTGTTTTTGTTGAACCGCTAATGTCAAAAAGAACGAAAGTGAGCCAAACGATTGCCGACAGACAAATTTTGGCACGTTAAAAATTCAAAGTGGTTCAAATGGATCGATCATGGGTCTCTCCCGTCTCGTCACATTGCGACGATTCCGAATCTGTTTTTGTTGATGCGTAAATGTCAAAAAGAACGAAGTTGAGCAAAACTAAAGCCGACAGACAAATTACGGCACGTTAAACATTCTCATCCGTCTCGTCACGTTACGACGACCCCGAATCTGTTTTTGTTGAACCGCTAATGTCAAAAAGAACGAAAGTGAGCCAAACGATTGCCGACAGACAAATTTTGGCACGTTAAAAATTCAAAGTGGTTCAAATGGAGCGATCATGGGTCTCTCCCGTCTCGTCACATTGCGACGATTCCGAATCTGTTTTTGTTAAAGCGTTAATGTCAAAAAGAACGAAGTTGAGCAAAACTAAAGCCGACAGACAAATTACGGCACGCTAAACATTCAAAGTGCTTCGAATAAGTCGATCATGAGTCTCATCTGTCTCGTCACGTTGCGACGACCCCGAATCTGTTTTTGTTGGAGCGCTAATGTCAAAAAGAACAAAGTTGAGCAAAACTAATGCCGACAGACAAATTTTGGCACGTTAAAAATTCAAAGTGCTTCGAATAAGTCGATCATGGGTCTCATCCGTCTCGTCACGTTGCGATGACCCCGAATCTGTTTTTGTTGAAGCGCTAATGTCAAAAAGAACAAAGTTGAGCAAAACTAATGCCGACAGACAAATTTTGGCACGTTAAAATTTCAAAGTGGTTCAAATGGATCGATCATGGGTCTCTCCCGTCTCGTCACATTGCGACGACTCCGAATCTGTTTTTGTTGAAGCGCTAATGTCAAAAAGAACAAAGTTGAGCAAAACTAATGCCGACAGACAAATTTTGGCACGTTAAAAATTCAAAGTGGTTCGAATGGATCGATCATGGGACTCATCCGTCTCGTCACGTTACGACGACCCCGAATCTGTTTTTGTTGAACCACTAATGTCAAAAAGAACGAAAGTGAGCCAAACGATTGCCGACAGACAAATTTTGGCACGTTAAAAATTCAAAGTGGTTCAAATGGATCGATCATGGGTCTCTCCCGTCTCGTCACATTGCGACGATTCCGAATCTGTTTTTGTTGATGCGTAAATGTCAAAAAGAACGAAGTTGAGCAAAACTAAAGCCGACAGACAAATTACGGCACGTTAAACATTCTAATCCGTCTCGTCACGTTACGACGACCCCGAATCTGTTTTTGTTGAAACGCTAATGTCAAAAAGAACAAAGTTGAGCAAAACTAATGCCGACAGACAAATTTTGGCACGTTAAAAATTCAAAGTGGTTCAATTGGATCGATCATGGGTCTCATCCGTCTCGTCACGTTGCGACGACCCCCAATCTGTTTTTGTTGAAGCGCTAATGTCAAAATAAACGAAGTTGAGCAAAACTAATGCCGACAGACAAATTGAGGCACGTTAAACATTCAAAGTGGTTCAAATGGACCGATCTCGGGTCTCATCCGTCTCGTCACATTGCGACGACCCCGAATCTGTTTTTGTTGAATCGTTAATGTCAAAAAGAACGAAAGTGAGCCAAACAATTGCCGACAGACAAATTTTGGCACGTTAAAAATTCAAAGTGCTTCGAATAAGTCGATCATGGGTCTCATCCGTCTCGTCACGTTGCGATGACCCCGAATCTGTTTTTGTTGAAGCGCTAATGTCAAAAAGAACAAAGTTGAGCAAAACTAATGCCGACAGACAAATTTTGGCACGTTAAAATTTCAAAGTGGTTCAAATGGATCGATCATGGGTCTCTCCCGTCTCGTCACATTGCGACGACTCCGAATCTGTTTTTGTTGAAGCGCTAATGTCAAAAAGAACAAAGTTGAGCAAAACTAATGCCGACAGACAAATTTTGGCACGTTAAAAATTCAAAGTGGTTCAAACGGATCGATCATGGGTCTCTCCCGTCTCGTCACATTGCGACGACTCCGAATCTGTTTTTGTTGATGCGTAAATGTCAAAAAGAACAAAGTTGAGCAAAACTAATGCCGACAGACAAATTTTGGCACGTTAAAAATTCAAAGTGGTTCGAATGGATCGATCATGGGACTCATCCGTCTCGTCACGTTACGACGACCCCGAATCTGTTTTTGTTGAACCGCTAATGTCAAAAAGAACGAAGTTGAGCAAAACAATAGCCAACAGACAAATTTTTGCACGTTAAAAATTCAAAGAGGCTCGAATGGATCGATCATGGGACTCATCCGTCTCGTCACGTTGCGACGACCCCGAATCTGTTTTTGTTGAAGCGTTAATGTCAAAAAGAACAAAGTTGAGCAAAACGATTGCCGAAAGACAAATTTAGGCACGTTAAAAATTCAAAGTGCTTCGAATAAGTCGATCATGGGTCTCATCTGTCTCGTCACGTTGCGACGACTCCGAATCTGTTTTTGTTGAAGCGCTAATGTCAAAAAGAACAAAGTTGAGCAAAACTAACGCCGACAGACAAATTTTGGCACGTTAAAAATTCAAAGTGGTTCAATTGGATCGATCATGGGTCTCATCCGTCTCGTCACGTTGCGACGACCCCGAATCTGTTTTTGTTGAAGCGCTAATGTCAAAAAGAACAAAGTTGAGCAAAACTAATGCCGACAGACAAATTTTGGCACGTTAAAAATTCAAAGTGGTTCAAACGGATCGATCATGGGTCTCTCCCGTCTCGTCACATTGCGACGACTCCGAATCTGTTTTTGTTGATGCGTAAATGTCAAAAAGAACAAAGTTGAGCAAAACTAATGCCGACAGACAAATTTTGGCACGTTAAAAATTCAAAGTGGTTCGAATGGATCGATCATGGGACTCATCCGTCTCGTCACGTTACGACGACCCCGAATCTGTTTTTGTTGAACCGTTAATGTCAAAAAGAACGAAAGTGAGCCAAACGATTGCCGACAGACAAATTTTGGCACGTTAAAAATTCAAAGTGGTTCAAATGGATCGATCATGGGTCTCTCCCGTCTCGTCACATTGCGACGATTCCGAATCTGTTTTTGTTGATGCGTAAATGTCAAAAAGAACGAAGTTGAGCAAAACTAAAGCCGACAGACAAATTACGGCACGTTAAACATTCTCATCCGTTTCGTCACGTTACGACGACCCCGAATCTGTTTTTGTTGAACCGCTAATGTCACAAAGAAAGAAAGTGAGCCAAACGATTGCCGACAGACAAATTTTGGCACGTTAAAAATTCAAAGTGGTTCGAATGGATCGATCATGGGACTCATCCGTCTCGTCACGTTACGACGACCCCGAATCTGTTTTTGTTGAACCGTTAATGTCAAAAAGAACGAAAGTGAGCCAAACGATTGCCGACAGACAAATTTTGGCACGTTAAAAATTCAAAGTGGTTCAAATGGATCGATCATGGGTCTCTCCCGTCTCGTCACATTGCGACGATTCCGAATCTGTTTTTGTTGATGCGTAAATGTCAAAAAGAACGAAGTTGAGCAAAACTAAAGCCGACAGACAAATTACGGCACGTTAAACATTCTCATCCGTCTCGTCACGTTGCGACGACCCCGAATCTGTTTTTATTGAAGCGTTAATGTCAAAAAGAACAAAGTTGAGCAAAACGATTGCCGAAAGACAAATTTTGGCACGTTAAAAATTCAAAGTGCTTCGAATAAGTCGATCATGGGTCTCATCTGTCTCGTCACGTTGCGACGACCCCGAATCTGTTTTTGTTGAAGCGCTAATGTCAAAAAGAACAAAGTTGAGCAAAACTAATGCCGACAGACAAATTTTGGCACGTTAAAATTTCAAAGTGGTTCAAATGGATCGATCATGGGTCTCTCCCGTCTCGTCACATTGCGACGACTCCGAATCTGTTTTTGTTGAAGCGCTAATGTCAAAAAGAACAAAGTTGAGCAAAACTAATGCCGACAGACAAATTTTGGCACGTTAAAAATTCAAAGTGGTTCAATTGGATCGATCATGGGTCTCATCCGTCTCGTCACGTTGCGACGACTCCGAATCTGTTTTTGTTGAACCGCTAATGTCAAAAAGAACGAAGTTGAGCAAAACAATAGCCGACAGACAAATTAAGGCACGTTAAACATTCAAAGTGGTTCAAATGGACCGATCATGGGTCTTATCCGTCTCGTCACATTGCGACGACCCCGAATCTGTTTTTGTTGCAGCGTTAATGTCGAAAAGAACGAAAATGAGCAAAACTAATGCCGACAGACAAATTTTGGCACGTTAAAAATTCAAAGTGCTTCGAATGGATCGATCATGGGTCTCATCCGTCTCGTCACGTTGCGACGACCCCGAATCTGTTTTTCTTGAATCGTTAATGTCAAAAAGAACGAAACTGAGCAAAACTAATGCCGACAGACAAATTTTGGCACGTTAAAAACTCAAAGTGCTTCGAATAAGTCGATCATGGGTCTCATCTGTCTCGTCACGTTGCGACGACCCCGAATCTGTTTTTGTTGAAGCGCTAATGTCAAAAAGAACGAAGTTGAGCAAAACTAAAGCCGACAGACAAATTACGGCACGTTAAACATTCTCATCCGTCTCGTCACGTTACGACGACCCCGAATCTGTTTTTGTTGAACCGCTAATGTCAAAAAGAACGAAAGTGAGCCAAACGATTGCCGACAGACAAATTTTTGCACGTTAAAAATTCAAAGTGCTTCGAATGGATCGATCATGGGTCTCATCCGTCTCGTCACGTTGCGACGACCCCGAATCTGTTTTTCTTGAATCGTTAATGTCAAAAAGAACGAAACTGAGCAAAACTAATGCCGACAGACAAATTTTGGCACGTTAAAAATTCAAAGTGCTTCGAATGGATCGATCATGGGTCTCATCCGTCTCGTCACGTTGCGACGACCCCGAATCTGTTTTTCTTGAATCGTTAATGTCAAAAAGAACGAAAGGGAGCCAAACGATTGCCGACAGACAAATTTTGGCACGTTAAAAACTCAAAGTGCTTCGAATAAGTCGATCATGGGTCTCATCTGTCTCGTCACGTTGCGACGACCCCGAATCTGTTTTTGTTGAAGCGCTAATGTCAAAAAAAACAAAGTTGAGCAAAACGATTGCCGACAGACAAATTTTGGCACGTTAAAAATTCAAAGTGCTTCGAATAAGTCGATCATGGGTCTCATCTGTCTCGTCACGTTGCGACGACCCCGAATCTGTTTTTGTTGAAGCGCTAATGTCAAAAAGAACAAAGTTGAGCAAAACTAATGCCGACAGACAAATTTTGGCACGTTAAAATTTCAAAGTGGTTCAAATGGATCGATCATGGGTCTCATCCGTCTCGTCACGTTGCGACGACCCCGAATCTGTTTTTGTTGAAGCGCTATTGTCAAAAAGAACAAAGTTGAGCAAAACGATTGCCGACAGACAAATTTTGGCACGTTAAAAATTCAAAGTGCTTCGAATGGATCGATCATGGGTCTCATCCGTCTCGTCACGTTGCGACGACCCCGAATCTGTTTTTCTTGAATCGTTAATGTCAAAAAGAACGAAACTGAGCAAAACTAATGCCGACAGACAAATTTTGGCACGTTAAAAATTCAAAGTGCTTCGAATGGATCGATCATGGGTCTCATCCGTCTCGTCACGTTGCGACGACTCCGAATCTGTTTTTGTTGAAGCGCTAATGTCAAAAAGAACAAAGTTGAGCAAAACTAATGCCGACAGACAAATTTTGGCACGTTAAAAATTCAAAGTGGTTCAATTGGATCGATTATGGCTCTCATCCGTCTCGTCACGTTGCGACGACCCCGAATCTGTTTTTGTTGAAGCGCTAATGTCAAAAAGAACAAAGTTTAGCAAAACTAATGCCGACAGACAAATTTTGGCACGTTAAAAACTCAAAGTGCTTCGAATAAGTCGATCATGGGTCTCATCTGTCTCGTCACGTTGCGACGACCCCGAATCTGTTTTTGTTGAAGCGCTAATGTCAAAAAAAACAAAGTTGAGCAAAACGATTGCCGACAGACAAATTTTGGCACGTTAAAAATTCAAAGTGCTTCGAATAAGTCGATCATGGGTCTCATCTGTCTCGTCACGTTGCGACGACCCCGAATCTGTTTTTGTTGAAGCGCTAATGTCAAAAAGAACAAAGTTGAGCAAAACTAATGCCGACAGACAAATTTTGGCACGTTAAAATTTCAAAGTGGTTCAAATGGATCGATCATGGGTCTCTCCCGTCTCGTCACATTGCGACGACTCCGAATCTGTTTTTGTTGAAGCGCTAATGTCAAAAAGAACAAAGTTGAGCAAAACTAATGCCGACAGACAAATTTTGGCACGTTAAAAATTCAAAGTGGTTCAATTGGATCGATCATGGGTCTCATCCGTCTCGTCACGTTGCGACGACCCCGAATCTGTTTTTGTTGAAGCGCTAATGTCAAAAAGAACAAAGTTGAGCAAAACTAATGCCGACAGACAAATTTTGGCACGTTAAAAATTCAAAGTGGTTCGAATGGATCGATCATGGGACTCATCCGTCTCGTCACGTTACGACGACCCCGAATCTGTTTTTGTTGAACCGCTAATGTCAAAAAGAACGAAGTTGAGCAAAACAATAGCCAACAGACAAATTTTTGCACGTTAAAAATTCAAAGAGGCTCGAATGGATCGATCATGGGACTCATCCGTCTCGTCACGTTACGACGACCCCGAAACTGTTTTTGTTGAACCGCTAATGTCAAAAAGAACGAAAGTGAGCCAAACGATTGCCGACAGACAAATTTTGGCACGTTAAAAATTCAAAGTGCTTCGAATGGATCGATCATGGGTCTCATCCGTCTCCTCACGTTGCGACGACCCCGAATCTGTTTTTCTTGAATCGTTAATGTCAAAAAGAACGAAAGGGAGCCAAACGATTGCCGACAGACAAATTTTGGCACGTTAAAAATTCAAAGTGCTTCGAATGGATCGATCATGGGTCTCATCCGTCTCGTCACGTTGCGACGACCCCGAATCTGTTTTTCTTGAATCGTTAATGTCAAAAAGAACGAAAGGGAGCCAAACGATTGCCGACAGACAAATTTTGGCACAATAAAAACTCAAAGTGCTTCGAATAAGTCGATCATGGGTCTCATCTGTCTCGTCACGTTGCGACGACCCCGAATCTGTTTTTGTTGAACCGCTAATGTCAAAAAGAACGAAGTTGAGCAAAACAATAGCCAACAGACAAATTTTTGCACGTTAAAAATTCAAAGAGGCTCGAATGGATCGATCATGGGACTCATCCGTCTCGTCACGTTACGACGACCCCGAAACTGTTTTTGTTGAACCGCTAATGTCAAAAAGAACGAAAGTGAGCCAAACGATTGCCGACAGACAAATTTTGGCACGTTAAAAATTCAAAGTGCTTCGAATGGATCGATCATGGGTCTCATCCGTCTCGTCACGTTGCGACGACCCCGAATCTGTTTTTCTTGAATCGTTAATGTCAAAAAGAACGAAAGGGAGCCAAACGATTGCCGACAGACAAATTTTGGCACGTTAAAAATTCAAAGTGCTTCGAATGGATCGATCATGGGTCTCATCCGTCTCGTCACGTTGCGACGACCCCGAATCTGTTTTTCTTGAATCGTTAATGTCAAAAAGAACGAAAGGGAGCCAAACGATTGCCGACAGACAAATTTTGGCACAATAAAAACTCAAAGTGCTTCGAATAAGTCGATCATGGGTCTCATCTGTCTCGTCACGTTGCGACGACCCCGAATCTGTTTTTGTTGAAGCGCTAATGTCAAAAAGAACAAAGTTGAGCAAAACTAATGCCGACAGACAAATTTTGGCACGTTAAAATTTCAAAGTGGTTCAAATGGATCGATCATGGGTCTCATCCGTCTCGTCACGTTGCGACGACCCCGAATCTGTTTTTGTTGAAGCGCTAATGTCAAAAAGAACAAAGTTGAGCAAAACGATTGCTGACAGACAAATTTTGGCACGTTAAAAATTCAAAGTGGTTCAATTGGATCGATCATGGGTCTCATCCATCTCGCCACGTTGCGACGACCCCGAATCTGTTTTTGTTGAAGCGCTAATGTCAAAAAGAACAAAGTTGAGCAAAACGATTGCTGACAGACAAATTTTGGCACGTTAAAAATTCAAAGTGCTTCGAATAAGTCGATCATGGGTCTCTCCCGTCTCGTCACATTGCGACGACTCCGAATCTGTTTTTGTTGAAGCGCTAATGTCAAAAAGAACAAAGTTGAGCAAAACTAATGCCGACAGACAAATTTTGGCACGTTAAAAATTCAAAGTGGTTCAATTGGATCGATCATGGGTCTCATCCGTCTCGTCACGTTGCGACGACCCCGAATCTGTTTTTGTTGAAGCGCTAATGTCAAAAAGAACAAAGTTGAGCAAAACGATTGCTGACAGACAAATTTTGGCACGTTAAAAATTCAAAGTGCTTCGAATAAGTCGATCATGGGTCTCATCTGTCTCGTCACGTTGCGACGACCCCGAATTTGTTTTTGTTGAAGCGCTAATGTCAAAAAGAACAAAGTTGAGCAAAACTAATGCCGACAGACAAATTTTGGCACGTTAAAATTTCAAAGTGGTTCAAATGGATCGATCATGGGTCTCTCCCGTCTCGTCACATTGCGACGACTCCGAATCTGTTTTTGTTGAAGCGCTAATGTCAAAAAGAACAAAGTTGAGCAAAACTAATGCCGACAGACAAATTTTGGCACATTAAAAGTTGAAAGTGGTTCAATTGGATCGATCATGGGTCTCATCCGTCTCGTCACGTTGCGACGACCCCGAATCTGTTTTTGTTGAAGCGCTAATGTCAAAAAGAACAAAGTTGAGCAAAACGATTGCTGACAGACAAACTTTGGCACGTTAAAAATTCAAAGTGCTTCGAATAAGTCGATCATGGGTCTCATCTGTCTCGTCACGTTGCGACGACCCCGAATTTGTTTTTGTTAAAGCGCTAATGTCAAAAAGAACAAAGTTGAGCAAAACTAATGCCGACAGACAAATTTTGGCACGTTAAAATTTCAAAGTGATTCAAATGGATCGATCATGGGTCTCTCCCGTCTCGTCACATTGCGACGACTCCGAATCTGTTTTTGTTGAAGCGCTAATGTCAAAAAGAACAAAGTTGAGCAAAACTAATGCCGACAGACAAATTTTGGCACGTTAAAAATTCAAAGTGGTTCAATTGGATCGATTATGGCTCTCATCCGTCTCGTCACGTTGCGACGACCCCGAATCTGTTTTTGTTGAAGCGCTAATGTCAAAAAGAACAAAGTTTAGCAAAACTAATGCCGACAGACAAATTTTGGCACGGTAAAAATTCAAAGTGGTTCGAATGGATCGATCATGGGACTCATCCGTCTCGTCACGTTACGACGACCCCGAATCTGTTTTTGTTGAACCGCTAAAGTCAAAAAGAACGAAGTTGAGCAAAACAATAGCCAACAGACAAATTTTTGCACGTTAAAAATTCAAAGAGGCTCGAATGGATCGATCATGGGACTCATCCGTCTCGTCACGTTACGACGACCCCGAATCTGTTTTTGTTGAACCGCTAATTTCAAAAAGAACGAAGTTGAGCAAAACAATAGCCGACGGACAAATTAAGGCACGTTAAACATTCAAAGTGGTTCAAATCTACCGATCTCGGGTCTCATCCGTCTCGTCACATTGCGACGACCCCGAATCTGTTTTTGTTGAATCGTTAATGTCAAAAAGAACGAAAGTGAGCCAAACGATTGCCGACAGACAAATTTTGGCACAATAAAAACTCAAAGTGCTTCGAATAAGTCGATCATGGGTCTCATCTGTCTCGTCACGTTGCGACGACTCCGAATCTGTTTTTGTTGAAGCGCTAATGTCAAAAAAAAAACAAAGTTGAGCAAAACGATTGCCGACAGACAAATTTTGGCACGTTAAAAATTCAAAGTGCTTCGAATAAGTCGATCATGGGTCTCATCTGTCTCGTCACGTTGCGACGACCCCGAATCTGTTTTTGTTGAAGCGCTAATGTCAAAAAGAACAAAGTTGAGCAAAACTAATGTCGACAGACAAATTTTGGCACGTTAAAATTTCAAAGTGGTTCAAATGGATCGATCATGGGTCTCATCCGTCTCGTCACGTTGCGACGACCCCGAATCTGTTTTTGTTGAAGCGCTAATGTCAAAAAGAACAAAGTTGAGCAAAACGATTGCTGACAGACAAATTTTGGCACGTTAAAAATTCAAAGTGGTTCAATTGGATTGATCATGGGTCTCATCCATCTCGTCACGTTGCGACGACCCCGAATCTGTTTTTGTTGAAGCGCTAATGTCAAAAAGAACAAAGTTGAGCAAAACGATTGCTGACAGACAAATTTTGGCACGTTAAAAATTCAAAGTGCTTCGAATAAGTCGATCATGGGTCTCTCCCGTCTCGTCACATTGCGACGACTCCGAATCTGTTTTTGTTGAAGCGCTAATGTCAAAAAGAACAAAGTTGAGCAAAACTAATGCCGACAGACAAATTTTGGCACGTTAAAAATTCAAAGTGGTTCAATTGGATCGATCATGGGTCTCATCCGTCTCGTCACGTTGCGACGACCCCGAATCTGTTTTTGTTGAAGCGCTAATGTCAAAAAGAACAAAGTTGAGCAAAACGATTGCTGACAGACAAATTTTGGCACGTTAAAAATTCAAAGTGCTTCGAATAAGTCGATCATGGGTCTCATCTGTCTCGTCACGTTGCGACGACCCCGAATTTGTTTTTGTTGAAGCGCTAATGTCAAAAAGAACAAAGTTGAGCAAAACTAATGCCGACAGACAAATTTTGGCACGTTAAAATTTCAAAGTGGTTCAAATGGATCGATCATGGGTCTCTCCCGTCTCGTCACATTGCGACGACCCCGAATCTGTGTTTGTTGAAGCGTTAATGTCAAAAAGAACAAAGTTGAGCAAAACGATTGCTGACAGACAAATTTTGGCACGTTAAAAATTCAAAGTGCTTCGAATAAGTCGATCATGGGTCTCTCCCGTCTCGTCACATTGCGACGACTCCGAATCTGTTTTTGTTGAAGCGCTAATGTCAAAAAGAACAAAGTTGAGCAAAACTAATGCCGACAGACAAATTTTGGCACGTTAAAAATTCAAAGTGGTTCAATTGGATCGATCATGGGTCTCATCCGTCTCGTCACGTTGTGACGACCCCGAATCTGTTTTTGTTGAAGCGCTAATGTCAAAAAGAACAAAGTTGAGCAAAACGATTGCTGACAGACAAATTTTGGCACGTTAAAAATTCAAAGTGCTTCGAATAAGTCGATCATGGGTCTCATCTGTCTCGTAACGTTGCGACGACCCCGAATTTGTTTTTGTTGAAGCGCTAATGTCAAAAAGAACAAAGTTGAGCAAAACTAATGCCGACAGACAAATTTTGGCACGTTAAAATTTCAAAGTGGTTCAAATGGATCGATCATGGGTCTCTCCCGTCTCGTCACATTGCGACGACTCCGAATCTGTTTTTGTTGAAGCGCTAATGTCAAAAAGAACAAAGTTGAGCAAAACTAATGCCGACAGACAAATTTTGGCACATTAAAAGTTCAAAGTGGTTCAATTGGATCGATCATGGGTCTCATCCGTCTCGTCACGTTGCGACGACCCCGAATCTGTTTTTGTTGAAGCGCTAATGTCAAAAAGAACAAAGTTGAGCAAAACGATTGCTGACAGACAAATTTTGGCACGTTAAAAATTCAAAGTGCTTCGAATAAGTCGATCATGGGTCTCATCTGTCTCGTCACGTTGCGACGACCCCAAATTTGTTTTTGTTGAAGCGCTAATGTCAAAAAGAACAAAGTTGAGCAACACTAATGCCGACAGACAAATTTTGGCACGTTAAAATTTCAAAGTGATTCAAATGGATCGATCATGGGTCTCTCCCGTCTCGTCACGTTGCGACGACCCCGAATCTGTTTTTGTTGAAGCGCTAATGTCAAAAAGAACAAAGTTGAGCAAAACTAATGCCGACAGACAAATTTTGGCACGTTAAAAATTCAAAGTGGTTCGAATGGATCGATCATGGGACTCATCCGTCTCGTCACGTTACGACGACCCCGAATCTGTTTTTGTTGAACCGCTAATGTCAAAAAGAACGAAGTTGAGCAAAACAATAGCCAACAGAAAAATTTTTGCACGTTAAAAATTCAAAGAGGCTCGAATGGATCGATCATGGGACTCATCCGTCTCGTCACATTGCGACGACCCCGAATCTGTTTTTGTTGAATCGTTAATGTCAAAAAGAACGAAAGTGAGCCAAACGATTGCCGACAGACAAATTTTGGCACGTTAAAAATTCAAAGTGGTTCAAATGGATCGATCATGGGTCTCTCCCGTCTCGTCACATTGCGACGATTCCGAATCTGTTTTTGTTGATGCGTAAATGTCAAAAAGAACGAAGTTGAGCAAAACTAAAGCCGACAGACAAATTAAGGCACGTAAAACATTCTCATCCGTCTCGTCACGTTGCGACGACCCCGAATCTGTTTTTGTTGAAGCGTTAATGTCAAAAAGAACGAAATTGAGCAAAACTAATGCCGACAGACAAATTTTGGCACGTTAAAAATTCAAAGTGCTTCGAATGGATCGATCATGGGTCTCATCCGTCTCGTCACGTTGCGCCGACCCCGAATCTGTTTTTCTTGCATCGTTAATGTCAAAAAGAACAAAGTTGAGCAAAACGATTGCCGACAGACAAATTTTGGCACGTTAAAAATTCAAAGTGCTTCGAATAAGTCGATCATGGGTCTCATCTGTCTCGTCACGTTGCGATGACCCCGAATCTGTTTTTGTTGAAGCGCTAATGTCAAAAGGACAAAGTTGAGCAAAACTAATGCCGACAGACAAATTTTGGCACGTTAAAAATTCAAAGTGGTTCAATTGGATCGATCATGGGTCTCATCCGTCTCGTCACGTTGCGACGACCCCGAATCTGTTTTTCTTGAATCGTTAATGTCAAAAAGAACGAAAGGGAGCCAAACGATTGCCGACAGACAAATTTTGGCACGTTAAAATTTCAAAGTGGTTCAAATGGATCGATCATGGGTCTCTCCCGTCTCGTCACATTGCGACGACTCCGAATCTGTTTTTGTTGAAGCGCTAATGTCAAAAAGAACAAAGTTGAGCAAAACTATTGCCGACAGACAAATTTTGGCACGTTAAAAATTCAAAGTGGTTCAATTGGATCGATCATGGGTCTCATCCGTCTCGTCACGTTGCGACGACCCCGAATCTGTTTTTGTTGAAGCGCTAATGTCAAAAAGAACAAAGTTGAGCAAAACTAATGCCGACAGACAAATTTTGGCACGTTAAAAATTCAAAGTGGTTCGAATGGATCGATCATGGGACTCATCCGTCTCGTCACGTTACGACGACCCCGAATCTGTTTTTGTTGAACCGCTAATGTCAAAAAGAACAAAGTTGAGCAAAACTAATGCCGACAGACAAATTTTTGCACGTTAAGAATTCAAAGTGGTTCAAATGGATCGATCATGGGTCTCATCCGTCTCGTCACGTTGCGACGACCCCGAATCTGTTTTTGTTGACGCGTTAATGTCAAAAAGAACAAAGTTGAGCAAAACTAATGCCGACAGACAAATTTTGGCACGTTAAAAACTCAAAGTGCTTCGAATAAGTCGATCATGGGTCTCATCTGTCTCGTCACGTTGCGACGACCCCGAATCTGTTTTTGTTGAAGCGCTAATGTCAAAAAATACAAAGTTGAGCAAAACGATTGCCGACAGACAAATTTTGGCACGTTAAAAATTCAAAGTGCTTCGAATAAGTCGATCATGGGTCTCTCCCGTCTCGTCACATTGCGACGATTCCGAATCTGTTTTTGTTGATGCGTAAATGTCAAAAAGAACGAAGTTGAGCAAAACTAAAGCCGACAGACAAATTAAGGCACGTAAAACATTCTCATCCGTCTCGTCACGTTGCGCCGACCCCGAATCTGTTTTTCTTGCATCGTTAATGTCAAAAAGAACAAAGTTGAGCAAAACGATTGCCGACAGACAAATTTTGGCACGTTAAAAATTCAAAGTGCTTCGAATGGATCGATCATGGGTCTCATCCGTCTCGTCACGTTGCGACGACCCCGAATCTGTTTTTCTTGAATAGTTAATGTCGAAAAGAACGAAAGTGAGCCAAACGATTGCCGACAGACAAATTTTGGCACGGTAAAAATTCAAAGTGCTTCGAATAAGTCGGTCATGGGTCTCATCCGTCTCGTCACATTGCGACGACCCCGAATCTGTTTTTGTTGAAGCGCTAATGTAAAAAGAAAAAAGTTGAGCAAAACAATAGCCAACAGACAAATTTTGGCACGTTAAAAATTCAAAGTCGTTCAAATGGATCGATCATGGGTCTCATCCGTCTCGTCACGTTGCGACGACCCCAAATCTGTTTTTGTTGACGCGTTAATGTCAAAAAGAACAAAGTTGAGCAAAACTAATGCCGACAGACAAATTATGGCACGTTAAACATTCAAAGTGGTTCAAATGGACCGATCATGGGTCTCATCCGTCTCGTCACGTTGCGACGAGCCCGAATCTGTTTTTGTTGAAGCACTAATGTTAAAAAGAACGAATTTGAGGAAAACAATAGCCAACAGACAAATTTTGGCACGTTAAAAATTAAAAGTGGTGCAATTGGATCGATAATGGGTCTCTCCCGTCTCGTCACGTTGCGACGACCCCGAATCTGTTTTTGTTGAAGCGTTAATGTCAAAAAGAACGAAATTGAGCAAAACTAATGCCGACAGACAAATTTTGGCACGTAAAAATTCAAAGTCGTTCAAATGGATCGATCATGGGTCTCATCCGTCTCGTCACGTTGCGACGACCCCGAATCTGTTTTTGTTGAAGCGCTAATGTCAAAAAGAACAAAGTTGAGCAAAACGATTGCTGACAGACAAATTTTGGCACGTTAAAAATTCAAAGTGCTTCGAATAAGTCGATCATGGGTCTCATCTGTCTCGTCACGTTGCGACGACCCCGAATTTGTTTTTGTTGAAGCGCTAATGTCAAAAAGAACAAAGTTGAGCAAAACTAATGCCGACAGACAAATTTTGGCACGTTAAAATTTCAAAGTGGTTCAAATGGATCGATCATGGGTCTCTCCCGTCTCGTCACATTGCGACGACTCCGAATCTGTTTTTGTTGAAGCGCTAATGTCAAAAAGAACAAAGTTGAGCAAATCAAATGCCGACAGACAAATTATGGCACGTTAAACATTCAAAGTGGTTCAAATGGACCGATCATGGGTCTCATCCGTCTCGTCACGTTGCGACGACCCCGAATCTGTTTTTGTTGAAGCGCTAATGTCAAAAAGAACGAAATTGAGCAAAACTAATGCCGACAGACAAATTTTGGCACGTTAAAAACTCAAAGTGCTTCGAATGAATCGAACATGGGTCTCATCCGTCTCGTCACGTTGCGACGACCCCGAATCTGTTTTTGTTGAAGCGTTAATGTCAAAAAGAACGAAATTGAGCAAAACTAATGCCGACAGACAAATTTTGGCACGTTAAAAATTCAAAGTGCTTCGAATGGATCGATCATGGGTCTCATCCGTCTCGTCACGTTGCGACGACCCCGAATCTGTTTTTCTTGAATAGTTAATGTCGAAAAGAACGAAAGTGAGCCAAACGATTGCCGACAGACAAATTTTGGCACGTTAAAAATTTAAAGTGCTTCGAATAAGTCGATCATGGGTCTCATCCGTCTCGTCACGTTGCGACGACCCCGAATCTGTTTTTGTTGAAGCGCTAATGTTAAAAAGAACGAATTTGAGGAAAACAATAGCCAACAGACAAATTTTGGCACGTTAAAAATTAAAAGTGGTGCAATTGGATCGATAATGGGTCTCTCCCGTCTCGTCACATTGCGACGACCCCGAATCTCTTTTTGTTGAAGCGTTAATGTCAAAAAGAACGAAATTGAGCAAAACTAATGCCGACAGACAAATTTTGGCACGTTAAAAATTCAAAGTGCTTCGAATGGATCGATCATGGGTCTCATCCGTCTCGTCACGTTGCGACGACCCCGAATCTGTTTTTGTTGAAGCGCTAATGTCAAAAAGAACAAAGTTGAGCAAAACTAATGCCGACAGACAAATTATGGCACGTTAAACATTCAAAGTGGTTCAAATGGACCGATCATGGATCTCATCAGTCTCGTCACGTTGCGACGACCCCGAATCTGTTTTTGTTGAAGCGTTAATGTCAAAAAGAACGAAATTGAGCAAAACTAATGCCGACAGACAAATTTTGGCACGTTAAAAATTCAAAGTGCTTCGAATAAGTCGATCATGGGTGTCATCTGTCTCGTCACGTTGCGACGACCCCGAAACTGTTTTTGTTGAACCGCTAATGTCAAAAAGAACGAAATTGAGCAAAACTAATGCCGACAGACAAATTTTGGCACGTTAAAAATTCAAAGTGCTTCGAATAAGTCGATCATGGGTCTCATCTGTCTCGTCACGTTGCGACGTCCTAGAATCTGTTTTTGTTGAAGCGCTAATGTCAAAAAGAACAAAGTTGAGCAAAACTAATGCCGACAGACAAGTTTTGGCACGTTAAAATTTCAAAGTGGTTCAAATGGATCGATCATGGGTCTCATCCGTCTCGTCACATTGCGACGACCCCGAATCTGTTTTTGTTGAAGCGCTAATGTCAAAAAGAACAAAGTTGAGCAAAACAATAGCCAACAGACAAATTTTGGCACGTTAAAAATTCAAAGTGGTTCAAATGGATCGATCATGGGTCTCATCCGTCTCGTCACGTTGCGACGACCCCAAATCTGTTTTTGTTGACGCGTTAATGTCAAAAAGAACAAAGTTGAGCAAAACTAATGCCGACAGACAAATTATGGCACGTTAAACATTCAAAGTGGTTCAAATGGACCGATCATGGGTCTCATACGTCTCGTCACATTGCGACGACCCCGAACCTGTTTTTGTTGAAGCGCTAATGTCAAAAAGAACAAAGTTGAGCAAAACAATAGCCAATAGACAAAATTTGGCACGTTAAAAATTCAAAGTGGTTCAAATGGATCGATCATGGGTCTCATCCGTCTCGTCACGTTGCGACGTTCCCAAATCTGTTTTTGTTGACGCGTTAATGTCAAAAAGAACAAAGTTGAGCAAAACCAATGCCGACAGACAAATTATGGCACGTTAAACATTCAAAGTGGTTCAAATGGACCGATCATGGGTCTCATCCGTCTCGTCACGATGCGACAACCCCGAATCTGTTTTTCTTGAATAGTTAATGTCAAAAAGAACGAAAGTGAGCCAAACGATTTCCGACAGACAAATTTTGGCACGTTAAAAATTCAAAGTGCTTCGAATAAGTCGATCATGGGTCTCATCCGTCTCGTCACATTGCGACGACCCCGAATCTGTTTTTGTTGAAGCGCTAATGTCAAAAAGAACAAAGTTGAGCAAAACAATAGCCAACAGACAAATTTTGGCACGTTAAAAATTCAAAGTGGTTCAAATGGATCGATCATGGGTCTCATCCATCTCGTCACGTGGCGACGACCCCAAATCTGTTTTTGTTGACGCGTTAATGTTAAAAAGAACGAATTTGAGGAAAACAATAGCCAACAGACAAATTTTGGCACGTTAAAAATTAAAAGTGGTGCAATTGGATCGATAATGGGTCTCATCTGTCTCGTCACGTTGCGACGACCCCGAATCTGTTTTTGTTGAAGCGTTAATGTCAAAAAGAACGAAATTGAGCAAAACTAGTGCCGACAGACAAATTTTGGCACGTTAAAAATTCAAAGTGCTTCGAATAAGTCGATCATGGGTCTCATCTGTCTCGTCACGTTGCGACGACCCCGAATCTGTTTTTGTTGAAGCGTTAATGTCAAAAAGAACGAAATTGAGCAAAACTAGTGCCGACAGACAAATTTTGGCACGTTAAAAATTCAAAGTGCTTCGAATGGATCGATCATGGGTCTCATCCGTCTCGTCACGTTGCGACGACCCCGAAACTGTTTTTCTTGAATATTTAATGTCAAAAAGAACGAAAGTGAGCCAAACGATTTCCGACAGACAAATTTTGGCACGTTAAAAATTCAAAGTGCTTCGAATAAGTCGATCATGGGTCTCATCCGTCTCGTCACATTGCGACGACCCCGAATCTGTTTTTGTTGAAGCGCTAATGTCAAAAAGAACAAAGTTGAGCAAAACAATAGCCAACAGACAAATTTTGGCACGTTAAAAATTCAAAGTGGTTCAAATGGATCGATCATGGGTCTCATCTATCTCGTCACGTGGCGACGACCCCAAATCTGTTTTTGTTGACGCGTTAATGTCAAAAAGAACAAAGTTGAGCAAAACAAATGCCGACAGACAAATTTTGGCACGTTAAAAATTAAAAGTGGTGCAATTGGATCGATAATGGGTCTCTCCCGTCTCGTCACATTGCGACGACCCCGAATCTGTTTTTGTTGAATAGTTAATGTCAAAAAGAACGAAAGTGAGCCAAACGATTGCCGACAGACAAATTTTGGCACGTTAAAAATTCAAAGTGCTTCGAATAAGTCGATCATGGGTCTCATCTGTCTCGTCACGTTGCGACGTCCTAGAATCTGTTTTTGTTGAAGCGCTAATGTCAAAAAGAACAAAGTTGAGCAAAACTAATGCCGACAGACAAATTTTGGCACGTTAAAATTTCAAAGTGGTTCAAATGGATCGATCATGGGTCTCATCCGTCTCGTCACATTGCGACGACCCCGAATCTGTTTTTGTTGAATCGTTAATGTCAAAAAGAACGAAACTGAGCAAAACTAATGCCGACAGACAAATTTTGGCACGTTAAAAATTCAAAGTGCTTCGAAGAACGATCATGGGTCTCATCCATCTGTTTTTCGACCCCGAATCTGTTTTTGTTGAAGCGTTAATGTCAAAAAGAACGAAAGTGAGCCAAACGATTGCCGACAGACAAATTTTGGCACGTTAAAAATTCAAAGTGCTTCGAATAAGTCGATCATGGGTCTCATCCGTCTCGTCACATTGCGGCGACCCCGAATCTGTTTTTGTTGAAGCGCTAATGTCAAAAAGAACAAAGTTGAGCAAAACAATAGCCAATAGACAAATTTTGGCACGTTAAAAATTCAAAGTGGTTCAAATGGATCGATCATGGGTCTCATCCGTCTCGTCACGTTGCGACGTTCCCATATCTGTTTTTGTTGACGCGTTAATGTCAAAAAGAACAAAGTTGAGCAAAACCAATGCCAACAGACAAATTTTGGCACGTTAAAAATTAAAAGTGGTGCAATTGGATCGATAATGGGTCTCTCCCGTCTCGTCACATTGCGACGACCCCGAATCTCTTTTTGTTGAAGCGTTAATGTCAAAAAGAACGAAATTGAGCAAAACTAATGCCGACAGACAAATTTTGGCACGTTAAAAATTCAAAGTGCTTCGAATGGATCGATCATGGGTCTCATCCGTCTCGTCACGTTGCGACGACCCCGAATCTGTTTTTCTTGAATAGTTAATGTCAAAAAGAACGAAAGTGAGCCAAACGATTGCCGACAGACAAATTTTGGCACGTTAAAAATTCAAAGTGCTTCGAATAAGTCGATCATGGGTCTCATCTGTCTCGTCACGTTGCGACGTCCTAGAATCTGTTTTTGTTGAAGCGCTAATGTCAAAAAGAACAAAGTTGAGCAAAACTAATGCCGACAGACAAATTTTGGCACGTTAAAATTTCAAAGTGGTTCAAATGGATCGATCATGGGTCTCATCCGTCTCGTCACATTGCGACGACCCCGAATCTGTTTTTGTTGAAGCGCTAATGTCAAAAAGAACAAAGTTGAGCAAAACAATAGCCAACAGACAAATTTTGGCACGTTAAAAATTCAAAGTGGTTCAAATGGATCGATCATGGGTCTCATCCGTCTCGTAACGTTGCGACGACCCCTAATCTGTTTTTGTTGACGCGTTAATGTCAAAAAGAACAAAGTTGAGCAAAACTAATGCCGACAGACAAATTATGGCACGTTAAACATTCAAAGTGGTTCAAATGGACCGATCATGGATCTCATCAGTCTCGTCACGTTGCGACGACCCCGAATCTGTTTTTGTTGAAGCGTTAATGTCAAAAAGAACGAAATTGAGCAAAACTAATGCCGACAGACAAATTTTGGCACGTTAAAAATTCAAAGTGCTTCGAATAACGATCATGGGTCTCATCCATCTGTTTTTCGACCCCGAATCTGTTTTTGTTGAAGCGTTAATGTCAAAAAGAACGAAAGTGAGCCAAACGATTGCCGACAGACAAATTTTGGCACGTTAAAAATTCAAAGTGCTTCGAATAAGTCGATCATGGGTCTCATCCGTCTCGTCACATTGCGACGACCCCGAATCTGTTTTTGTTGAAGCGCTAATGTCAAAAAGAACAAAGTTGAGCAAAACAATAGCCAACAGACAAATTTTGGCACGTTAAAAATTCAAAGTGGTTCAAATGGATCGATCATGGGTCTCATCCGTCTCGTCACGTTGCGACGACCCCAAATCTGTTTTTGTTGACGCGTTAATGTCAAAAAGAACAAAGTTGAGCAAAACTAATGCCGGCAGACAAATTATGGCACGTTAAACATTCAAAGTGGTTCAAATGGACCGATCATGGATCTCATCCGTCTCGTCACGTTGCGACGACCCCGAATCTGTTTTTGTTGAAGCGTTAATGTCAAAAAGAACGAAATTGAGCAAAACTAATGTTGACAGACAAATTTTGGCACGTTAAAAATTCAAAGTGCTTCGAATAAGTCGATCATGGGTCTCATCCGTCTCGTCACATTGCGGCGACCCCGAATCTGTTTTTGTTGAAGCGCTAATGTCAAAAAGAACAAAGTTGAGCAAAACAATAGCCAATAGACAAATTTTGGCACGTTAAAAATTCAAAGTGGTTCAAATGGATCGATCATGGGTCTCATCCGTCTCGTCACGTTGCGACGTTCCCATATCTGTTTTTGTTGACGCGTTAATGTCAAAAAGAACAAAGTTGAGCAAAACCAATGCCAACAGACAAATTTTGGCACGTTAAAAATTAAAAGTGGTGCAATTGGATCGATAATGGGTCTCTCCCGTCTCGTCACATTGCGACGACCCCGAATCTCTTTTTGTTGAAGCGTTAATGTCAAAAAGAACGAAATTGAGCAAAACTAATGCCGACAGACAAATTTTGGCACGTTAAAAATTCAAAGTGCTTCGAATGGATCGATCATGGGTCTCATCCGTCTCGTCACGTTGCGACGACCCCGAATCTGTTTTTCTTGAATAGTTAATGTCAAAAAGAACGAAAGTGAGCCAAACGATTGCCGACAGACAAATTTTGGCACGTTAAAAATTCAAAGTGCTTCGAATAAGTCGATCATGGGTCTCATCTGTCTCGTCACGTTGCGACGTCCTAGAATCTGTTTTTGTTGAAGCGCTAATGTCAAAAAGAACAAAGTTGAGCAAAACTAATGCCGACAGACAAATTTTGGCACGTTAAAATTTCAAAGTGGTTCAAATGGATCGATCATGGGTCTCATCCGTCTCGTCACATTGCGACGACCCCGAATCTGTTTTTGTTGAAGCGCTAATGTCAAAAAGAACAAAGTTGAGCAAAACAATAGCCAACAGACAAATTTTGGCACGTTAAAAATTCAAAGTGGTTCAAATGGATCGATCATGGGTCTCATCCGTCTCGTAACGTTGCGACGACCCCTAATCTGTTTTTGTTGACGCGTTAATGTCAAAAAGAACAAAGTTGAGCAAAACTAATGCCGACAGACAAATTATGGCACGTTAAACATTCAAAGTGGTTCAAATGGACCGATCATGGATCTCATCAGTCTCGTCACGTTGCGACGACCCCGAATCTGTTTTTGTTGAAGCGTTAATGTCAAAAAGAACGAAATTGAGCAAAACTAATGCCGACAGACAAATTTTGGCACGTTAAAAATTCAAAGTGCTTCGAATAACGATCATGGGTCTCATCCATCTGTTTTTCGACCCCGAATCTGTTTTTGTTGAAGCGTTAATGTCAAAAAGAACGAAAGTGAGCCAAACGATTGCCGACAGACAAATTTTGGCACGTTAAAAATTCAAAGTGCTTCGAATAAGTCGATCATGGGTCTCATCCGTCTCGTCACATTGCGACGACCCCGAATCTGTTTTTGTTGAAGCGCTAATGTCAAAAAGAACAAAGTTGAGCAAAACAATAGCCAACAGACAAATTTTGGCACGTTAAAAATTCAAAGTGGTTCAAATGGATCGATCATGGGTCTCATCCGTCTCGTCACGTTGCGACGACCCCAAATCTGTTTTTGTTGACGCGTTAATGTCAAAAAGAACAAAGTTGAGCAAAACTAATGCCGGCAGACAAATTATGGCACGTTAAACATTCAAAGTGGTTCAAATGGACCGATCATGGATCTCATCCGTCTCGTCACGTTGCGACGACCCCGAATCTGTTTTTGTTGAAGCGTTAATGTCAAAAAGAACGAAATTGAGCAAAACTAATGTTGACAGACAAATTTTGGCACGTTAAAAATTCAAAGTGCTTCGAAGAACGATCATGGGTCTCATCCATCTGTTTTTCGACCCCGAATCTGTTTTTGTTGAAGCGTTAATGTCAAAAAGAACGAAAGTGAGCCAAACGATTGCCGACAGACAAATTTTGGCACGTTAAAAATTCAAAGTGCTTCGAATAAGTCGATCATGGGTCTCATCCGTCTCGTCACGATGCGACAACCCCGAATCTGTTTTTGTTGAAGCGCTAATGTCAAAAAGAACGAAGTTGAGGAAAACAATAGCCAACAGACAAATTTTGGCACGTTAAAAATTTAAAGTGCTTCGAATGGATCGATCATGGGTCTCATCCGTCTCGTCACGTTGCGACGACCCCGAATCTGTTTTTTTTTGAATAGTTAATGTCGAAAAGAACGAAAGTGAGCCAAACGATTGCCGACAGACAAATTTTGACACGTTAAAAATTCAAAGTGCTTCGAATAAGTCGATCATGGGTCTCATCCGTCTCGTCACATTGCGACAACCCCGAATCTGTTTTTGTTGAAGCGCTAATGTCAAAAAGAACAAAGTTGAGCAAAACCAATGCCGACAGACAAATTTTGGCACGTTAAAAATTCAAAGTGGTTCAAATGGATCGATCATGGGTCTCATTCGTCTCGTCACATTGCGACGACTCCGAATCTGTTTTTGTTGAAGCGCTAATGTCAAAAAGAACAAAGTTGAGCAAAACTAATGCCGACAGACAAATTTTGGCACGTTAAAAATTCAAAGTGGTTCAAATGGATCGATCATGGGTCTCATCCGTCTCGTCACGTTGCGACGACCTCAAATCTGTTTTTGTTGACGCGTTAATGTCAAAAAAAACAAAGTTGAGCAAAACTAATGCCGACAGACAAATTATGGCACGTTAAACATTCAAAGTGGTTCAAATGGACCGATCATGGGTCTCATCCGTCTCGTCACGTTGCGACGACCCCGAATCTGTTTTTGTTGAAGCGCTAATGTCAAAAAGAACGAATTTGAGGAAAACAATAGCCAACAGACAAATTTTGGCACGTTAAAAATTAAAAGTGGTGCAATTGGAACGATCATGGGTTTCTCCCGTCTCGTCACGTTGCGACGACCCCAATTCTGTTTTTGTTAAAGCGTTAATGTCAAAAAGAACAAAGTTGAGCAAAACTAATGCCGACAGACAAATTTTGGCACGTTAAAAATTCAAAGTGCTTCGAATAAGTCGATCATGGGTCTCATCCGTCTCGTCACATTGCGACGACCCCGAATCTGTTTTTGTTGAAGCGCTAATGTCAAAAAGAACAAAGTTGAGCAAAACAATAGCCAACAGACAAATTTTGGCACGTTAAAAATTCAAAGTGGTTCAAATGGATCGATCATGGGTCTCATCCGTCTCGTCACGTTGCGACGACCCCAAATCTGTTTTTGTTGACGCGTTAATGTCAAAAAGAACAAAGTTGAGCAAAACTAATGCCGACAGACAAATTATGGCACGTTAAACATTCAAAGTGGTTCAAATGGACCGATCATGGGTCTCATCCGTCTCGTCACATTGCGACGACCCCGAATCTGTTTTTGTTAAAGCGCTAATGTCAAAAAGAACAAAGTTGAGCAAAACAAAAGCCAACAGACAAATTTTGGCACGTTAAACATTCAAAGTGGTTCAAATGGATCGATCATGGGTCTCTCCCGTCTCGTCACATAGTGACGACCCCGAATCTGTGTTTGTTGAAGCGTTAATGTCAAAAAGAACGAAGTTGAGCAAAACTAATGCCGACAGACAAAGTTTGGCACGTTAAAAATTCAAAGTGGTTCAAATGGATCGATCATGGGTCTCATCCGTCTCGTCACATTGCGACGACCCCGAATCTGTTTTTGTTGAAGCGCTAATGTCAAAAAGAACAAAGTTGAGCAAAACAATAGCCAACAGACAAATTTTGGCACGTTAAAAATTCAAAGTGGTTCGAATGGATCGATCATGGGTTTCTCCCGTCTCGTCACGTTGCGACGACCCCAATTCTGTTTTTGTTGAAGCGTTAATGTCAAAAAGAACAAAGTTGAGCAAAACTAATGCCGACAGACAAATTATGGCACGTTAAACATTCAAAGTAGTTCAAATGGATCGATCATGGGTCTCATCCATCTCGTCACGTTGCGACGACCCCGAATCTGTTTTCCTTGAATAGTTAATGTCAAAAAGAACGAAAGTGAGCCAAACGATTGCCGACAGACAAATTTTGGCACGTTAAAAATTCAAAGGGCTTCGAATAAGTCGATCATGGGTCTCATCCGTCTCGTCACATTGCGACGACCCCGAATCTGTTTTTGTTGAAGCGCTAATGTCAAAAAGAACAAAGTTGAGCAAAACAATAGCCAACAGACAAATTTTGGCACGTTAATAATTCAAAGTGGTTCGAATGGATCGATCATGGGTTTCTCCCGTCTCGTCACGACCCCAAATCTGTTTTTGTTGAAGCGCTAATGTGAAAAAGAACGAAGTTGAGCAAAACAATAGCCAACAGACAAATTTTGGCACGTTAAAAATTCAAAGTGGTTCAAATGGATCGATCATGGGTCTCATCCGTCTCGTCACGTTGCGACGACCCCGAATCTGTTTTCCTTTAAAAAAAAAATATATGAATTTTGGCTAGTAGAAGTAAATTAGTATTATTTTTCCAAAGCCGTTATAAACGAATTTTCTGATGACTAGTTTTTTTCTAATGTTTTTTTTGTTGCAACTTTTAGAAACTTTAGTTTTCTTTCTATAAAGTAAATTTATTTCATTTTTGCAAATTGCTGCCCTAATGGATGGCCTTACCCGGAAGACACTGCTCTTTCTTTTTAAGCGGATTGTTTTTTTTTGAGCGGATTGTAATGCTTTTGAATTAACTTTTTTGTTTCCAAATAAATGGCAAACCCCTTTAAAGAATGCCGGTTCGAAAAAAAACTTTTCTTTTGTGCAATTGTACTGATTGCGACTATAAATTCCTGGTGGTCGTATGCACCCGTGTTCCGTTTCTATAACGACCGACAAATTGAAGATTACTGTGTGCAGAAAGAGTGCAATTAGAAGTGCAATTAGAATGCAGTGGCGCCGAAAGACAATTTTTGGCTACGAGCAAACGGCATTCCTTTTTGATTTTTTTTCCATTTATCAGGAGAAAGATTATCATTTTCGGCAAAAAAACTTTTTTGAAGAAGTCTATCTTTTATGAAACGCAATTGCACATTTTTTTCTGTCCTCATAAATACATAAAACACTTTAGCGTGTTTCACTTTTTGAAGGTTGTTTTTGCTGTTTACAAAGGACTCCGAAATGAAAATTTACAACTCTTCAGGCATTTTCCGTTGATTTTCACGATTTTTTCGTCAGCTCAGTTACGTTTTGTGTATTCGTTTTGCTAGGAACATAACGGCTGAATCACGCACTGAACTAGTAAACTATTTGGGCAGATAGAAAACCGATTCCGAATCCAAACCAACGCCAATTCACAGCCGAAAGCCAGTATCTGTCGCAATTCGTGGTTATAATAAAGAAAATTTTAGGTGATTCGACTATATATTATGTGTTGCAATCTATGTTCGTTTCTCTCCAAACCTGAACCGTGAAAACCGTTCACTCGACCTCCAACTTTTATCCACCTTACTGCATTAACCGTCATACCATTCGCTTCCCAAATTTTTGTTTATTTTTCTACATGACCTGCTTTTAAGAAATATTGATAAAGGAATATCTTTAGGTTTTCGAGAATCGAAAGATCAGCGATTCAAATAGAACAGTCTTGAGAGTAAATGTTTGGATTTCATGTGAACAATTTTTCACTTACAAATAAACAGAATCGGGGGCAAAAAGTATGAATGGCTGACAATAATTAAAAAAAACATTTGTCTCGAGTATCGAGTTTTAATGAGTTCAAGCTGTAATCTGTCAAATATCAATCAACGTTCACAATTTGAGCGATTTCCTTGTTAGATGGGCCGGTTTAATTACCCGTGGTAGCCAAACTCACCTTTCGAACTTTATAATAAGCTGACGGTTTATTCAAAGTTTGTTGATATGAATAGTCGACCCCCATCAATATTCAGGCTATCCAAACTGATTTAAAAGTTATCGATTGATTGTTTTGCGGCCTGCTGTCTTGGCTTTAGTTGCAGTGAAAAGAGAATCTCTTGACCCAAAGTCTTCATAATTAACTTTTTGTTCGTGTGTCTGTAATCCTTTGATGTAAATGATTAATTGGGGGTTGTTGCGATTTAAGGTAAATAAACTGTTCAAACTATACCGTAATATTTTGAGAGTTGAAAGTTTTTTCTCTAAAACGAACATAAATTTGGGCACTGTTAGCAAACATTTGCAAAACAGCAAACAAAACTCATTTGTGTTGTTGAAACAATACTTTGTGGGGATTCTTATGTACTTTTAGATACTTGCATTGGCGTTTTCGTACTCTTCAGATGCATTTTTCCGTGTTTTTGACGATGATTTTTGATTAGGCAGCGTGTGTTTTACGCCATTAGTTTATGAGAGTCACTTTGTCCCATTAAGAAAGTCTCCCTTGTAAATTTATCATTCTTTCCTTTTAGCTCTAAGAAAGCACGACAAAAAAACAAAAAAAATGTTTTCGTTGTCTTTCTATTGTTGTTAGGCGCATCATAATTTCTTTTTTTTTGTTCTTCCTATTTTCCTATATTCATTATCGACTATGTATACCCACAGATTGGTATGAAAAGTTTTGTTAGGAAGAAGTGAGATATGCAGACGCGACCTATAAACAAATCTGCTGAAAATTTGTGACTAATCTGCGAAAAAAAAACCAAGTGTGTTTCATCGCATTTTCTATCAATTACTCTTACAAACTTTCGCTCTAAACTTGTGTCTGACAATCTCTCTGTTTTTTATGGTTTCTTCTGAATTCTTCAAAATTGTTTTTTTCTGCAACCGTTCTGTTACTCTTTCAAGCTTTCTGGAAAAAAATACTTCTTTCTCATCGAATGTCAAATTGACGATCACTTCTTTCAGTTAACTTTGTCTTTTGTTTTCACATAGACACGCTTTTCATGCAATTTTCAAATGCATGAAGTACTTGTGCGGTTTGAAGATTTCAAAATACCGTTCATGTGACGAGAAAACGCATAAACACATGCTAGACACGCGACCGATCGCAACAAGGAGATCGGTGAAATACGCCGACGGTTGAGATTGTCCAAATTTGTGGAGATTAACGCGTTCTGTCTTTTTCTATGTTTTTTCACGGTGTTGAAAGTATTCATTTGTGTTGAAATGATAAGCTGCCAAAATACGTTATTCATTTTTTTCGCTTGTTGTAGAGAGAGTTAAAAGGAACTGCACTATCGTGTTACTTAAACGACGACTTGCTGATTGATTTGCTTGTTTAAGAACCCATTTTATCTTATTTTTTTCTCGACAACAGATCTCGCATTAAAAAAAACACGGTGCGCGATCCTATACTACTCACTAAATCAGTGTCTGGTCGCCCAAAAAAAAAGATTAAATTGCGCACTCGATCGGATGTTTTATTAAAACATTACTTTTCTTTTAATTCTTTAATTAGTTTGTAACGTGAAAAAATCTCTAGTAATTCCTTGTGTGCACCACATCAGCTTGTATTGAATCGCATGTTATACACTACAAAACTGTGCTTCGCCCCATAAAACTCCAAAGGCAAATCTTCTCTGAAACGAGTTTTTCCTGAAAAGTCGTCTATATTATTGAATTTTACCTGTTATAAAACCCTATTATAACCTCGGACCTTTTATTTTAGAACGATGGCCCCATTATTTCTAATCATTTTGAGATGGGACTCCAAGAAGAGCTGAAAAGCTCAAAAAGCAAAATAGTATGCAGTTAACATTTAAAATTATCAACGTCGCCTTTCCTCTAATCTTAAGTGAATTTGTTAATGGCTGAGCTTATACTTCAAATTGTGAAGTAGTTTCGTTGCCAGTCATTTTGACCAACGAAAAAAACAGCTTTGTTATGGAGAAGTGAGATATGCAGACACGGCATGTAAACAAAGGATGTGCTGAAAATTGGTGACTAATCTACGAAAAATATACCAAGTGTGTTTCATCGCATTTGATATCAATTACTGGTATAAACTTTCACTTTAAACTTGTGTCTGACAATCTCTGTGTTTTTATGAATTCTTCTGAATTCTTCTAGATTGGATTCCTCAATTTGAATTGAACAATCTGTAATGCAGAAGATGAAAATAGAGCCTTCTTATACCCCGCATTCAATTGTATCGATGCTGTTGTAGGAAAGCGAGGTTTCAGAAAGATATTGCCCGTTTAAGTAGTAGTTTTACAAGACAGCGTCTCAGAATAATTTTTCTTTCAGTTCAAGACAATTTTGCCACATTCGCAGAAAATATGTACAACCAACGCGCATAGATTGTTTTGACGAAACTATCGTGCGGTTCTCACGCAGATTCACCGTTTGCTCATCTACAAAAACTACGTGTTTACACGTTCTGCGTATTTGTCCGGTTTTGGGGCGAGCACGAGAAATGTTTATTTCAATATATTTGTCTCTAGGAAAACGCGATTTGAATTTTTCTTTCACTTTTTTCTTTTTGATATTGAATCTCTGCCTATGTCTCTGTCGTTCAATCTCTCTCTCTCCCCTCTTTATCTACGCATCTATTTTTCTCTCTTTGTCTCGAAAGAAACAGAGGCTTTTTTTAGAACAATCTGCCAAAAGCGTATCTCATGGATTTTTGTAATCACATGTTTACCCGATTTTTATTTTTAGTGAGTGACCAACGTGAGACGCCATGTCAGAAGACGATCCCGACAATGCGCCATTCGAATACTCTGATTCCATTTTGTCACAAATGAAGAAGGTATGCAATTAACACCTTTAAAAATATCATGAGCAAGGACATGGAATTAGCACATTTTTTTATTAGATTTTTTTATTAGTTTTGTCGGCTGAAGATGATTCTGCGACAGCTGCATTATTAGCTGCGCATAAAAACTGCGCCTAAGAACAAAAACTGCGCCCAAATTCGCACCTTATTAATGTTTACTGTACTCAATTAATATCAAGCAACGGTAGTAAGAAAGCAATGGTGATAATTTTGTTAAAGAAAATAGATTTTCAAAAGCTTCTTCGGCGATATCAGCTGTTCCTTTTCTAAAAAAAAAATACCGTACGCTTTCGCATCCCGCAAATTAATTTTTGTTAATTTTTAGTTTTCAGGACTGCCATGCACTTGTAAACATGCCAACAAAGCCAGGAATATGGGACAATACCCCTGTCTTTGTCAATCCATGTCCTGGTAGCTTCGTATATAATTTATTACTGACCACTTCTTATAGAATCCATTAATTTTTTCGACAATGAGGAGCCTGCAAACACAAGAAAGGCATCGAACAATGTCGTTTTCTTGGAAAACAAGAACGGAAACTTGGTTGTCAGTTTCCGAATCCGCTCTGTTCTGAAACTTGCTTTTAAAGGCTTCAAGGCAAATTTTTGTCAACTGTTTAAAACAAATGATTTTCAGAATGCTAAACTACTACCCGAATCTAACAGAATCTTTGCTAGAAAGAATATTGTAGGGCCGATCTACACTATAACAATTGAATTTAAGGTAAAAACCTCGAAGGACCTTTACATTTTTTGTTTTTAAGAACCTCGACGGCTTGTATGATGCGGGAAACTACACCTGGATTATTGACAATGGGGTCGGATATTGCATGGCTTCATGGGAGGTCTACTACAATGGTAAAATTGCACTACTTGAAAAACCCACACTTCTAATACAGAAAAAGAACATTATCCGACGTGGGCTCAAGCTGCACTTTCGCAGAGATGTGTTTGCTTTGACCGATCGCCTCGTAAATTTGGCGAACATCATCAAGTTACGGTTGGTGAACTGTTTCTTAACTGATTAAAAAAATCCAAGGACCCCCAAAATGATCCTACTTTACGCGCATCAGGAATTAACGTATGTGTAGCAGAGAAGTGACGGTGATTGAAAACGAATACTTAGAACCTGCGTACTCAAAGAGTCAATCGAGTTGATTATGTTCAGTTTTCGCGACCTCGGTCCGAAAACTGAATTAAAGAAGGTTGGGGTGAAGTCAACCGCCAGTACAGGCTATGGCAAAAATATAAAGACAAGAGCAATGTCACCCCGTTGATAGTGTTTGGTGTTAAAAGAGCAGCGTCCTTGATTGACACCTAGGGTATAAAGATAAAAAAAGCTGGTATTTCTGTATCGATTTTATTGGTTGATTGTTGGCACGAAAAGCTGTATCTTGGCTCTAAATCAACCATTTGACATCATATTTGAAAATGTAAGTGCCTTAGGAAATAGAACCTGACATAACTGAAGCCAATCAAAATATAGATTTTAATTATTGATTCTTGGCACGAAAAGCTGTCATTATAAGAGAAAATTATAAGCGGGGGTTTCGGGGTGCAGCGCTGATGCGTGACCGCACCGCCACCAAGTGAAAAACTTTTGACACCACAGGAAACTTAGCAACTGAACTTCACAACGGACTATCCAAAAGAAAAGGGAGAGAACCAAGCATAGAAAGTGACTTAGTGCCATGGGAAACCCACGATGTAAATCGCTGACAACAATATGTACATCAACAGTTAGCGTTATCATACGGAATCCAACTTTGAGCACAAAATAAAAATAGACCAGCGCGTTAAGACCAGAAGCTCATGGCAATCAGTTGCGATATGGCGTTTTGAAAATGGCTTATACCTTCAATGTAACTTCAAAAAGGCATTGTAGCAAACACCGAATCGACTGTAACCGGCTTCTACATTTATCGAACTTTTGTTTCAAAATCGACTGTCGAATGTGTTTTTGACATCCATTTCCTTCTAATGTGATGTTAGTACTTTACGACAAAAACCAGGAATGTAAAGAAAACGTTATAAGATATAGTGGTTTTTCACTTTTTATGGCAACTCCCCTCCCTCCCATTGAAAAGCCTTCTATGACCTTATTTTACTGGATCGACTGCACGCTGTTCCGTATTACGTGATTTGCCTTTTTTTTTTAAATTTCAGCATCACAAAAATAGCGCGAATGTATGGTTTCACAAAATTCTTTTTCAGTTTAAGTAAAGCTTGCAGAAAATAGTGCAAACCCGTTTAATACATGTAAACAAAGCGTGGATCGATTCTTTTTTAAACTTCTATTGAGCTTTATATGTTCAAGATTTCTAACAGTCAATTTGTAAATGAGGGTTTAAACAAACGAAATTAGGCGTGTTATAAATATCTTCTCTCGTTTTTATTAAACGTGTGTTTTCAGACGCACATCTTTCATTCTGTGGGTGGAGTTTTTGTGCCAAACCCTCAAGTGACTTGTGAGAGATTTTCTTCCCTTTTTGCATTATTCTAATCTTTAGATGATGATGTTCCAAGAATCCTTCAGACGTTCAAAGAGACAACTGGTTCTGGAGATAAGTATCTTTCTGTTATTTTCAGTTCAAACAATGCCATCAAGATTACTTGGGCAAAAGTAAGAAAAAACTTTGTGAACTGATGCTTAACTCTGTTGCAGTACAATGAAATTATCAGTGAAGCAACTGCTGGAACCAGGCTCAATGTGTTCAAGTACACAGCTGGAGCTAACAAGGAAACCCGTTTAGTCTTCAATGTAAAGTTAATTGTTTGCGTAAAAATTGGCGGTTCAGAGACTGTCCAATGAGGATTGTGGTGTCTATGTTTGTATTCTTTTCAACGGAAGTGGCTTCGCTCTGACGGAATTTCACCTGCTAGACCGTTCGTTTCGAAAAGACAGTAATTATTAAACATTTAGTCGACGGTGACGCCTGTAGTGATGGCAATGATCCTGGTTATGAACACAAAGGCATCATCCGTTATGAGTGGCCGGCCAATAAGGAACATTGACGCTTCTTGTAAGATTATCTTCTCAGTTTTGCGTCTCGTTATTTCGAAAACGCCCAAATTTCACAACAAATCTCTTATTTAGATTTTCGTCACATTCCGATTTCAAACAATCTCATCATGGCTACACTTACTCGGTTATATCAATCTCAATGTCAGACCAAACTGCTTAATAACTTCTTATCTCATATTTTTTTCTTTCTACCTGTAACTTTTTTAAACGATCAAGAAATGAAAAATGTCAATAAAAACTGCCCAGCCTGTTCCATTGATTCCTCACATTTTTGCGTGTTGAAATTGTTTTGTACGATCTGCAATCTTGCAAGAGTTTTTTCAGCAGGTTTGAATTTTTCCCGAAGGTGATAAATGTTTTGTCAGTAAATTCCAGGTTTCCGAGCCGGATAGTATTTTTTGTGTCCAGGAGGTTTTTCCTAAGCAAACAACAACGTAGGATCGGGGCTATCAAGCAGTCTAAGCCAAGCAGACACGCTAGAAAGACTCTCCAAACCGAGCTACTAGTTTCTGTGTCAATCCATGTTAAATCGATTCAGCTTTATAAGGATCTTGTAAATAAACTTGTAAATTACATTAAGCTCTGCCGTGTTGAAGTGAGCAGGCTATTTCTCGCGACTAAAGGGCGTCTTGGAATGGTGGCTGGGCGAAGCTAGCGTTATGTCGTTAGATAATAACCTTCAGGATAAACATACGTGGGGACTCCTCTAGAGGAGTTTATAAGCAGCGGCGAACATGTGTATGAAAACTAGGGCATCTCGAACTCATAAACCACCCCTAAAAAAACCCTGGTGATTCCGTTAGAAACGCCTGTGCCCTAAACAGCGAAAGAACGCGTAGCTTTGTACGTATAGGGTGGCCTCAAGAGTGGCCTACGAGGGAATGATCTAGACAGGTTCGTAAGTACCAACGAATTTCAATCTGAGAATGCATTTGATTGAAAATTTGTTTCCAAAAAAAATTGTTGACTTAACTCGAATGTTTACGCCAAAGTGATGAAAAACGTAAAATCCCTAAATTAAAAAGAAATGAGTAATTTTAGAACAAAAGCAAAACAATGCCCAAGACAGGAATCGAACCTGTGTCGCCACGGCCACAACGTGGAGTACTAACCACTATACTACTTGGGCCAAAAGCGATAGCGCCGGGTGCGCTAGAAGAACACGCGATATGCCACAGACAGCGACTGATTTGATTGTAGCGCCGCTAATCGTGAGAATCTGCTATTTCTTCCGCTTTTGTTCAATTCTTTTTTTCCGAATCGTGACAATTGAAAAAATCGATTTAAAAATTGATCAAGTGGACACCGGAAGGACAAGCGGAAACATTCTGCAAGCGGCGCTTGAGGGGATTTTTGGGATCGGCGTGAAAAGCCGTGAATGCGGGAAACAGGACAAAAGTCAACACAAGATATCAAAAGTGGCTAAAATGGAAAAGCTCTACTCCAGAAATTTAATATGTCCATGTTAGCATTTTTTAAAGTATTAAAAATTTTTTTAAAACGTGATAAGAACCCCTGCTGTTCTCTGAGTGACCATTTACCGCCATCGGAAATCGGGGGACAAAACTTTAAGGCGAGTATCATAGCCGTTCTTCCATGCCAGCAGATTTTATTCCAATTTAAATTCGCATTATTATAAAACCAATGTGATTTTTCAATTCACCGCAAGCATTTTGCGGTAACGAATCCATATATTCATTCTCTTTATCGTTTCTTCCTTACCATAGTGCAATTAACAGCGCGACCTCAATAACTGTGTAAACTACAGAAGGCGTCTGGCGGAACAGCCCTGCGTGACTGCGGGGGGTAGTCGGCGATCTTACGCAACTAACAGGCGTTTCATAATTAGGGCAGTGTTCAACAGACGTTATTGAATATAGCGTCGTTTTCCTGACCACACATAAATATCGCAATATCCTCATTGTTTCATTTGTGTTCCGTTAAACAAAATCCCTCCCCTGTGGAACATGTACGCAGAGTCTCTGTAAGCGGTTTTTGAAAGTAACCTGGCTCACGCTTTTTTTATCGGCGAACGCAGACTCCGAAGATAAACGTCAAAACGTCGTTCAACTAACCCACAGTGCGCGTAGAGTCCCGCAGCGAAGGTGTCTGCCTTCTGGGGACAGCCGCTTATTCAGGCAGCGTTCAGCCGCATAGATTGTTACCGCTTTTTGTCGAATGAAATGTTCACCATGGCGGTTTCCCAAAAATGTACCTATTAAAATATTATTTTGCGCTGCTCGCAAACAGAAGATAAATCCTCAAATACTAAAAAGAATTTGTACACTTACAATTCGCTCCAATCTAAATTTTAATTTAAAAATCTTGGCTTTTGTAATTCTGCAAACAACGATAAACTAACAGATAGTGTTTTCGTTAGCAAAACCATTTTCTTATCTCTCTGACTTTCAGTGTTTTATAAATCTCATCTTTATTTTATTTTTCTACCTCACTTTCACTATTTTCTCTCTATATTTTTCCTCCCTATATGGATGACGTTTGTCGGAATTTCTTGAAAGTATTTCTTCACACACTTTTTTGGTTGTAATGAGGAGGATGAGTACAATCAGTGTTTCCAGCAAAAAAAGATCATAAGATGAAACGGAACTCATGAATTAAAATTTTAATCATTGTTTGGAACGTTGCGATTTCGTATTTCTCGGCAAACTTTTTTAAACACAAAAAACAAGAAACGAGTGCTTATAGACTGATGTTGAAGTGAGCAAAGGCTTGGATCCACGTAGCAATGACTACAAAGGGCATTTTGAGGCTTTTTGTGGTTTGTCCTTCTACTTCCGCCATTCACAATATGGCAGCTAATTGCGAGGATTTGGGTAGCACAGCTGCCATGCCTTCTAATTGTAGTATGAGGTAGATTAATAAGAGCATGAGATCATGACAAACAGCAAAGAGAAGTAAAATGATAATAAAAAGCTTTTAATTTTGATAGGTGATTCCTCCAAAATTTGCATAGCATCATGAAAACTGTTGTTGCTGTTGTTTCTTTCTTTTATTTTTTTTGAAGGCTTCACATTTGTTGCTAACAAATAATATATTTGTATATCAGATTTTTAACATTAGTACCCCTGGTAGATCTTTCTTTTTTTACCAGCTTTGCTTTGCCAAATCGGCGGTAGGGTTTAATCCAGGTAGAAATGATCCCATAATCACCCCAAATCGACACCATCCCTGGGTTGCGAGACAACCCATCTGCTGGGAACCAAATCCCACAAATCGCCAATGTACCCTAAATTGTCACAGTTTCTTTGCCTTGGTATTTATTTTTGTTTTTAACAATAATAAATTAAGACTTTAATTTAAACCTATTTTCCGGCTTCAGTCGGCATCTCAAAATCTCAATGAAGCGCCGCAAAGCCAAAGGATCAAAGAGACTTTTAAAGAGAAAGCAAGACATTGAGAGGAACTTCAGCAAAAACGGAGAAAATCAGGTTTTGTTTTTTTTCCAGATTTTTCAACGACAAAAAATTATTTCACATGTAATGTTTATTTATAACAAACATTATTCAAAACCGCATGAGAAAAAGAAAAACGTTGTCCACCCAATTTGTTTTAGAAAATCCGTCTGACAACTATCAGACCCCTGCATGATGAAAAGAACAGGAATGGCGAAGCCCCAAGTTCTCTCGATAACATCTATTCGTTGTTAGGGATAGAAAGAAATTTACAGGTTAGTTTTTAAACGAAGTTTCGTTTTCTGGGCAATTGTATTGTAAAACTGCGACAGTCTTGGTATTTAGAAGCAAAGGATTTTGCTTTCGGCAAAATTTGGAAAAGAAAAGTGACCCAGAAAAGCGTCCATGAAAAAAGAAAAGCAAGTCCATGTAGCCCAAGCCCAAGTTAGTGAAAATCTTTTCATCAGGTGCTATCCATCTTGAGAAAGATGTTGGTTCCACGCATTTAACTGTAGTAAAATTATTCTAAGAAACGGATGTATTTAGTTTGACTTCAGTTTACCAAAATTTATCAATGGAATTCATAAAAAAGAATTTTTAGTTTACCAATAGATCATACTTCGAAGATAATCAGGTAGAGAAGTCTAGGAAGATCGCTGTGATTCAAAACCAACACTTTGGAGAGTGTGAATTTGATAACAATAATGAAAATGAAGTGTCTTCACACTATGATATCACTTCGTCGGAGAATATCGGCAAACATAGCAAGAAAACACAAATGTTCGTTTTTTTTATTTAAAAAAATTAAAAAGAAAAAAAAAACACAATACCAGGTGAACGATGGCCATGGAAGCGATCACGGATTTGTGGCATCACTTTCAATCGACAGGGATGAGCGGAATTCTTTCGGTGATGATCACACAGCTGAAGAAGCACATATCTTAGACAATGAAACTTCGGATAGTGCTGAACACGTTGAAGGTTATGAGGTTGGAAAAAAGTTTAAAACCTTTAAAGTTTTGGCCGGCTTACAATAATTATTGGCCAAATTGCAAAAAGAAAAACTGAGATGCGCGATGTTGTTTGTGGACTTACAGCTTTGAAAAATCATTTACTTAATCACTGCTAAAGCCTGCGATTTCCCACTTTTCTGATACTTACATTCTGGTACAAATTGGTGTGACCGCATGTAGACATTTGAAGAGGAGAACCAAACAAGCATCTTTTTTTGAAGAACAAAACGTTACATTTTTCTCCCCAGAAAAATCAGACGATTCGTTTCCAGGAGGATCGGGATAATCAGCACAACTTGAACATTCCTTCGTTGTATAACAATGTCAATAACAACATCATTGACGAAGGACAGACTGACAATGACGAGGTCAGTTAAACTGTAGTTTACTCTAAGCTAAGAAACTTGGTTGTGAAATCCGGCTAAGAACTATTTCAGATCGTGGAAAGAGAAGGCGGCTTGGAAGCATCCCAGGGCGGGCTCCCGTTTGTTCCATCAGAAAGATACCTTGCCCTCGACAAATTGTTAACGGTCAGTTCCAAATTTGTAATGTTTCTTGTAATATAACTGCCGTATTTTTGCTAATGAGGCGAAGATATCAATGGTAACGTTACGGCGTTTCGAGACTTTAAAAGATCGTTTGTTATTCTATTTTTGGCGTACTACATTCACCGCCTAATAGAACTTCTGACCATGAGTCTCAGCGCTTCTATGCTTTCACTTGATCATTTCAAGGTCGAATTTAATTCATGACCAATGACACAACAGAACATTTTGGGGTCATTAGACTCGTGCAAAACAAATGACATATTCTGAATATGAAAATGTCCAGATTTGAAATTTATATTCGCAGTTCTAAAGAAATCAAACGAAGATTTGAAGATAATGAATTTTAGCCAGTTTGAGTTTACAGGAAACGGGCGTGAATGATGCAGTCATGGACCTCAAAAACAATCCTAATAAAAGAAAAGTACTGCAGGCAGCCCTTGCAAAGTTGATGGTATGAGGTGCAGAATAGAAAAAGAACAATATTTTAAGGCGGAGGAGGCGCAGTTCAATTCAACACAAAAGGTTCATTTTTTGGAGGACAAGAAGAAAGAAACTGCCGATCCCAAGGTGAGTAAAACAATACCTTTTGCGCAGTTTCAACTTTGGTGATTTTCGATTTATGCCTTTCAGGAACAACGCTATGTTATCGAAGCCTCCCCTGTCGTTAGTACCACTTGGAAACTGCTCCAGGAAGAAGAATCAAGTAAATATTTTCAATGTTTTAGTGATTCCAAGACATTTTGTAGGGTGTGTTCCTCCTCCTGTGGAACAAGCTTTCATTTTTGTTTGTCGACATAAAAACAAAACCAATGTAAGGCTCGCCATGTCTCTGGAGCCATCTCTCCGGGTAGTGCGTGTAGAGTGGTTTAAGGTAAGTACAGAACTTTTATAACAGTTGGAAGTTGTTTCTCGTTAACTCACATATTTAAATGCCCTATATTTTCTGTTAAATCGACCAAGAGGAACATTTTTCGAAGTATGTGAATCTGTATGACCACAGGCAGCCTTAATAAACATTCAAAAGCAGCTTAGATGTGTGACCGAATGCCGCTTAATTTAAGTGTTGAACGCCGCGAGCAAGAAGTGAAGACCGTTCAAAGCGGATCCTTTTCAAACGAATTCCTCTTTTTTAATAAAGAATTGTCCATAATAAAAAATGTTTTAGTTTTTTTGAAAGAAAAATACTGCATTTTAGGATGGTCTTCCTGCTGTTCTTACACAGGGTTATGTTGGCTGGGAAATGAGGAACAATAGGATTTGCATTGAGGTCTATTTGCGGGTATTCACATCAGCAATAACATTTTTTTTAAATATTCAGGAATACAAGTATGCAAACGACAAGGGTGACTACTTCTGCCGCGTTACCACTGAGAAATGCCAATATACGGGCACTTTTCATTGTTATGTTGAAGGTATTTTGATCTCTAACGTATTCTGTCGTCATTTTTTCTACCGTGACAGTTTCAACAACGAAAATATAAAGTTTATCAGTTTTTGTGATGAAAATTCGATATTTTTGGAAGTCAAGAAAGACAATTTGCTCTGCCTTTATCTATGATTTTCAGACTGGCCCGCTGTCTAGAATTTTACCTGTTCAGGATCTGTTTTATTTTCTCAGAAAATGGAGGCTCAAGTATCTTTGTGTCATATCTTTGTGTCATATCTATTCTGTCATATCTATTGTGTCTTTAATTAATGGTGACTTTTTAACTGATAAATAAAATTCCCAAAAAAAACAGTTTTTGTTCTTACTCGTACAATTCTTTCTTCGCGAAAGAATTCTAAAAGAAACCCATAGTTTTTCTGGCACATTGCGATACACAACATATAACATCTTCAAACGTAAACTACCAAATCTGTGACCTTGGAACTAGATTATTATGTAGTTCGAATCGGATACTTAGTGATGTATTCGCTAATGGCTAACGTGAACATTTGCCCATAAAGGAACCGCAGCCGCCACATGCGACTACGGACACCTCGCAACCACAGGGGTCCATCGGCAAGTCAGCGCATTAACAGGCGCTTCTTAATCAGGGTTAGCAACAGATGTCAGTGGCGCAATGAGGATACTGAGACGCCTGTTGACAAACACAGGAGAAGTGCATTTCTTGCCCAAGAGTGCCCAAGAGACCATTTTCGACTTTAAACTTTAATTTTAAAAAGCTTATCAAATGTTTGAAAATAGTCAGTTGATTGTATTCAATGGTTGGGATAAAGTGGAGGGTGGTTCCAAAAGGATTGCTTATAAAAAACTCCGAAAGCTACTCGGATTTGAAAGCAGGAATGAAGGAATAATCCACAAAATAGAGTGTTTTTTCTAAACTAAACAGTAGTTTTATCTCCTATGCACATCTCTTCCTGGTGACATTTTCTAAGTGTAACCAAACAGCGCACCATGACACGGCGAATGACGATGTCCGCACATGTCACGGTCTCGTGGAGATCTTGACCCGAAACATATTTTTTCCACATAAAAGAGTATCTTTCTTTAAACGATCAAAGTAATACGCTTTCTTGCGGTGAATAATTATAGGCAAATTCGAAGATCTCTGGTTTTTAACTTTATCAAAAAAACATCAACGATCCTAAACTTTGCTTCAAGTTCCTTAGTCAACCTTACATTGCAAGATCATTAAAGTAACGAACTTTTCACTCTTTTGAAAAAAAAACAAAACGTCTGGGAACACAGTTTTTAAAGGTTTTTTTTAAATATATTTTTCTGTTGGTATATATCGGTGGTTTCCAAGTTCAGACAATAAAAAACCCAAAAAACCCTGCGAGTTTGACGGTAAAAAGAAATACTTTCAATTTTCTTTTAATCATATAACTTTCTTTTTATTCTTATATATATATATATATATATATATATATATATATATATATATATATATATATATATATATATATATATATATATATATCTAAGAAAGTTATGAAAAGTACAATAACTTTCTTTTTATCCTTCAAAAATTAAAAAATCAAAAATTTTTAGTCGTCTATGACAAATGTTTTTGACCGGAAAGTTGGTCTTCGACTAAACTTGCACTGATCACATCAGAAGGAGACAGAAGCATGTGTGGTTTATTAGTTTGAACCCTATGTTTTCTGATTTGCTTGAAAATTTAAGACTACATTAGAGTAGGGGGTCAGTTGTCTCCCGAAAATGATCGTAGCAGACGGTACGCGACTAAGGACACTTAGGCAAGTCCGTGCAACAACCAGACGCTTCTTAATCTGTGTTGGCAACAGACGTCACTTGTGCAATTAGGACACTGCTACCGTTACACTCGTTTACTAATACAGGCAAGAATAATTTTCCTATAAGACCATTTAAAGAACGTTCGGTTTTAACTTTAACTTTGCTTGTTTTTCACGCTCACTTTCGTTAAAATTAAGCCCTCCCTTATTCCCGAAGGTGGCCAAAGCAATGGATGATACTTACTGTTTGAATTTCAATTATATAATTCCACAAAGTTTAAACTTGGGTTTAAACGGGATGTGAAAATGCAGGAGGAAAAGAGTTTGCAAGAAGGCATGACTAGAAGAATGAGAAGAAAGAAATGTGTTTTACGAACTAAGGATTCATGTCTATTTGATGCACCACACAGGCTCAAGAGTTGGAACACTTTTTAGACGTCAAGTAAACCTAAGGAGCAAATAAACCAAATCGTCAAACACACTACTTTACTTATTTTATTATATAATTAAGCCCTCCCTTATTCCCGAAGGTGGCCAGAGCAATGGATGATACTTACTGTTTGAATTTCAAATATATAATTCCACAAAGTTTAAACTTTGAAACCATTAAGGTGCTTTCACATTAATCTGATCAGAAGTTGTCCAGTTCGTTAAAATTTCGTTCGAAAACGGATTTTTTTTCTTCACTTTCCGTAGTATACACTTCCTGTACTCATTATGTTTCGTAATAAAGACGTCTCTTCTTTGTCTCCGCGGAGACTCGCTGTTCTCACATCAACGCTGAGTCACGCCCCTTTTTGCACCGGCGGACAGCGAGCCAGCCGATTCGGGCAACCAACGACGGTCGCGATTAACCTGCGGTTGTCTCCAATTGCGCCTGTTTTTTTTTAAATCTTTGCCATTTTGCGCCTAATGGATATACATGTGCTTATTATAATTAGCTCATGCTCACCTTGAAATCTCATTTGCTCTCATGTTTACCAGTAACTTGACAAAAAAAGGTAAAAATGCGATTTTCATTTCCGCCTAAATCGAGTGTTTCCCCGCCTGCATTTGTAAACTCGATTCTGAAATCAAGTAGTGGCCCAAGGCACCAAAATTATTCCACTCGCAGATCGATCGAAAGCCATCAGCCATCGATCTGGCAACTTTAGCCGGCGCTGTTTTCTCACGATGGCGCCATCTGAACTCCCCACGTCATTTTTTTCTTACTCATACTATCTTCTCCCGCCAAGTTCCTTCCGCTTACCTTTTTTCTTTTGAAGGAATCCGAAAAATTGCGCAAACAACTTTGCTTTCAATAATGGGGCGCTTTCTCGACGTCTTTTTTCTATACTCATGATTTCCGACTAACGTCAGTTTGGCTCATTCTTCTTCTAGTGACACAATTGAATTTATGCTGATAGTTTTGCCTGTGATAGGCTAATGGTGAGAGATATATGGGGGCATTGGTGGATATGAAAAATTCAAAAATCAAAGATACTTTTCTGACGACCATTGGTTGTCCAACTATTGATTATGTTACTTCACGGTTACTGGCGTGCAGGGCTGGAATATTTATATGATTAACCCCTAGGGTGAATCAAATACTACATACCAGCCCCACCCCGCGCTCCCATTCTCTTTTTTTTTGTACTGTCAGAAGGCAGATTTTTTCATTTTCTTTTTTGTTTTACTTGTGTTTTACAATTCAGTGTTATACTATTCTTTTCAGAGTCTTATATACTCTCTATTGTTTATTACTACTTGATGATTTAAAATGTGTGTATGTGTTTTACGTCTATTTCTCTATCTACTCCATTCTCAACCTGCTGGGTAAATGTCAAGCTGAAGCAAAACGATAAGGGTGCCTACAAATGGAAAGATTGACAAATGATTGGTCTAGTGTGAAGGTACCAATGAAGGTAAGTGAGTTATACAACTTCAATTAAAGTTAAACTTTCAGAATATCATAGGAATGGTAGAAGGTGACAACTTATGTGAAGAAACCACTAAAGGTAAATGAATTATAAATTAGAATTTTACTAAAGTTAAATTTTCAGTTCTTCAACAGGATGTTAAAGAGGGACAACTTCCCAAAGGACATGCAGTTGGTACTCTGTATATGTGTGTGTTTTTTGTAGATTTAATAAAATATTGTTAATACAAAATTTGGTTTTTCTTTCAAACACAACAAGAAATACTAACCAGAATTGTGTGAAAAATGCTTTTATTTATATAAATAAACATTTGCCTTCCCTTCAATCTCTTACAAACTGGATACTTCAGACAAGTTCAAAATGCCTCTATTGGTAGCAACTTCAGAGAGCGTCGATTGATTTTCAAACTGCATCGATTCCAACAGAGCACTTTCGCGTTGCACAATTCCAATTCGAGATGGTTCACTCCAGGGAACACAGACTCGGCGCGGAGTTCGAATGACAATTTTGATAAACTCAGGTGCCAAGAGACACCCAGTTCGGTCGGCTACAAGAAAAGTAGTGGGCCAAATAAGTCTGAGTCCGTTGAACCTATACAAATATATATCTTCATCATTTTAACGCACTTTACCTGGCGCGCAAATACTCGTGATAATTTGGCCAAACGTTTCCGCGCGGCCGTTGGATGAATCGTGAAGGAAAACGATGATCTTCAGCCGTAATCCTTTAATAATAAAAAAAAACTTTAAACTATTAATTTAACATACTGTCGGGGTGTTAAAGGGAGCGAGAGTTGACATCCAGTAATAGAACTATAAGCACTGATTGCACAGCTATTCAATTGCGAAAAGACACTAAATTTTAATGAATGTAGGAAAATCAAGCAAAATTACCCCTTCAGATAGTTAATGTACTCTGTGTCGGTTGAAGCGCTAAACGACCCTTGGAGTTGTAACCAGCTGACAAGATCAATTTCCGTTTCCTAATGCTCAAATTACATTTTTTTAAAGCACCTACTTCCTGATTGGTCAAGTGAGCGCTGGTTCGAGCGCATGTGTTGCGTAGATGAGCATTTGGCATCGTTTGATTTTCCCCCTATCCACTCACTCTTATATACACTCAATGATTCACGATTACTCAACAAAATTTATTAAAATCTTTCGGAAAAAAGCCTTTTGATGTCAGAATCACACATTATTCAAATTTATGACGTTACGGAAGGCATCCACTTGAAATTCATTGTCAAACCAACTAAACACTAGCATATTAAGGCCAGAATCGGGTACTTTTTTGTTAAACTTCACAGATACTTGAGTTGTTCCAGTCTTTTGCAATTCCCATGATGTATTTGAGTCCAAAGGAGATAAATTGACAGCGAAGAAGCAATGCCCGTTAATAAACTTTTTGTATGAAAGAGGTGGGCATCGATTTTCAGAAACACATCCTAGCTCCTCAAACGTGTTTACATACTGTCGCGCGTAGTTTCGATTTTCGAAATCTGTAGACATTGGTTGGCTTGGATAAATAACACCACCCGAATCAACTGTAATCTCAGATACGTCATAGTGTTTAAAATTGTAGCAACACTTTGTCAATGCTCCTTCCATAGCTTCCGGCTCAATAAATGCAAAAAGCATTCGTCTAGGAATAATGTCATGATAGATTACAGTAAAGGGTAAGTCATAGCGTCCCGATGGAATTGACAAAACTTTTAGCTTAATTGATGTGTAGGGATACTTTGCAGGTGATATTCGTAAACGATTTTCTATAGCCAGAGCAGCTGAAGGGGCAACCTCAATAGCTCGCATATGTAACTTTATATTGTATACGGTAATTTTAAAGGTTGACTCCAATTTATCTGGTGTTTCCAAAATAAAATTGTCTCCATTTCTATAGAATGTTAATTGCATATTAACATGGGGGACTAGTAATTTTTCAGTCATAAATGGCTCCAAAAGAACGGGAGCACAAATATCCACATCCCGCTTTACACAAGTTGCTCGAGATTTGAAACCACTATTGTGAGAGCTGTCAATTAGAATATTATCATCATCATCAAACCAGCCAGCTGCGGAAAGTACGCTTTTTCGATATTCATCTCGAGCACCCAGTAGTGTTTGAATATAACTCTTGTATGCGTAATTAGTAGAATCATAGAGTTGAATATTGTTAACAGAGACTTTCACTTGATTAAATAGCGTGCAACCAATTAAGTTAGCTAGAGCATACTTTCCATAAGAATCATTCGTTCCTGGTGGGGTTGTAGCTGAAGGTTTCTTTTCCACGCATTCAACTTTGATTCGAAAAGAGATATAAGTTTTCGAAAGCTGTAGGTAATGTGTGCTATCGTGAATATGAAATGTGAATGGTTCTTTGCTATCAGTATTAAAAGCCGGTACAAAAGTCAACCAACTTCCTTTTTGAAAAGCAATTTGACTATCGGGCGAGTCGAAAATACAAATGTTTGTAGGTGCGCATGGTGAACTCTCAGTGTTCAGGAGATGGGCCATTTACCAAAAATGTCGCGAACAACTTGCGGTTTCTTTTTTATACTCCTTTTCTTTCCTTTTGTTTTCGCTTGTTTTTTTTAGGTTTTTTGTTTGTTTTTTTCGTTTGGCGTGTTTTCACAGCTTTGCGTTGTTTTCGTCTACCATTTCCTTTTTGCTCAATTTTATTAATCGCACGACCTATTAGATTTTGAACGCCTACATTTCCGTGTTGTTTGAAAGAGTCGGAAAAGTCTCTCCCATCAGCTAAATCTGCCGCAAGTCTTGAACCTAGCGATAAAGCCTCTTGTCCAATTGCTCTTCCAGCATTTTTCAATAATGGAATTGCACTCATGAATAATTTTCCTAACATTTGACCGATTCCACCACTTCCACGCTGAAAGGTGTTACCGGCCCTAAATCCACTAGAACCAAACTGCGTTTTTGCGAAAAATCGATCCCAATCAACATCGTCAACAAAAGTAGGATAGACAGACATGTAATATAAAAGTTTCGATAACGACTGAGGTGCGAGAGCAACAGCTCACGAAAAGTCATTAATGTATACTGGTTTGCGTTTTCTAAAGTGCAAAACTAACGCAACTTTTCCTGATTCGAAAGGAATAATCTCATTTCGCTCGTTTTTAAGCTGAACTTCAATTTTATCAAATTCCAGCACTCTAAGTGGAACATAGTGAGGTTTAGCGAAACTTATATCAACATTATCTCCATTTCCAGGAGGAAGACTTAATATCTTGATTACGGAAACTCTATAGTGACTCAAAATTTGTGGTTCAATTATACTTATGTAAACGTACATAAAGTCACAACCAGTGTTCACAGACATCTTTCCAGAAAATGGAAACTGTGAAATTTCATTAGGGAATCCCAAAAGGTATGCAATTTTTGGCGAAAGACAAACTCGCTTAATTTTTTCAGTGGCAGTAATTGCACATTTCCGAGTGATAGAATTAAATTCAAAATGTGGCAACTCCCCAATCTTAGTTTCTTCCAAATTGGTTTCTTTTTTCTTAGTAATTTGTTCTTTTTTATAAAAGCCACCATTCAAAAACTCAATCATTTCCTTTCCATTTTGAAATGTTCCAGAGTTTAGCGAAATTTTCCAGTTACTCCCATCAGCATATTCAACCTCATACTCACAATCTTTTAATTTTGAGTAAGGGTCACTCCTACTTGCTGTAATTAATTGGGTATGTAATAGAAGCCAAAGACACCTCCCAAGTTCCACTTAATTGAACATGTTCTGGCATCCGAGCATTAAAGTGTCCAATAGTTCCAGAAGCGTCAGCATTACTTATCAGCGTTGCGTAAAAGTCAGAGGTCATCACACTAAGCGAGGGTTCGGTAAAATATATCCCACAGAGGATGCTAAAAAGCCAATCCAGACTTTAGCGTTCTTTGAATCTGGGTATTTAACCAAATTATAGATTGAAAGTCCAGCAATTACATAAACTAACACAATTTGCATAAAATACACAACAAGTTCTTTTGATACATGTTTACCATTAATAGTCCATAACTTTGCAGAATTATCATTTTCTTCAATGTCAATCTTTATATCTTCCTGTTTTCTCTTAAAGTTCGGATAAGTTTGATTGATTAATCCACTCGTTGAATTCATCTCCATAGCCACGAAATTTAACAAAATACTGAATTTGCTTTCCTGTTTTTCTAGTTTTTAATACCTTTTCAATGACAAATCTTTCATCTTTTGAGGGGGTGAAGCGAATTAGTTCACTTTCATAGAAAAATCCATCAATTTCTGCATTGGTCATATCCAGCATATCCAAACGTAACAGGGATATCTACCTCTTAACAGAATTTTTGAAATTTTAAACAACTCTTCAGAAAAAGTCCTGTTAGAGGTTCCTTTTCGTAGCGCAGAACTGTGTAAAGATATTCGGACAATATCTCCAATTTGGAAGTTATTCACTTTAGGTAAAACTTTTTCACCGTACAATTGCTGAAGCAATTGTTCACTGTTGGAAGTATTTACCGATGCTGGTTCTGTACCAATTGAATTCATAAAAGTCTTATTAATAGAGTCTACTACTTGAAAAATTTTATCCATCCAATTACCAGTATGAAAAGCTTCCAAAATTTTGTAGAACTTGTTTTTTATTCGAAAAATAGCATTTTCAGCGTAGCAAGCTTTTACGTCTGGATTTTTCGGGATCACATGCTCGATTCCGAAACTGTCAAGCATTGATTTAAACGCATGGCCGGTAAATTCACCACCCTTGTCTGTTACAAGTCTGCATGGTGGTCTTTTCTCTCTTTCCAAGATGGTCAAATAAGCGGCTGCAACTCGACTAGCATGCTTTGTTTTGACAGGCTCAACAAAAATATAGCGACTAAGGACATCCACAACAACAAGCAAATATCCAAAATTCTTGTTCCATTTTCTCAGTGATTGAAAATCTGCCAAATCGGCGTGATGGTGGCTATCGAGAGCTGTTGGAATCCACTTGTTTTTGGGAAATTTTCTTCGAACTTTAGCATACATTGAGTACACTGCATTACTTTCAGCCCATTTTTTGACTTGCGAAAGATTAAGCTCAGGATGTTTTTTACGCGCAAAATTGAACAGTTTTTGAAGACTTGAAAAAGAAGCTGGGTGATTAACATCATAATAAAACTTATCCAACGTTTTAGCAACATTAGCATTTAACCCACCATTCTTTTTACGACGAGTTGGAGGGGTCTCTGTTTTGGTGATGGTGTTGCGAGCCGTGCTGTCCATCGATTTTATTCTCTTTTGCCCTTTACCTTTCCCCTTAGTCACATTGGCCGACGCCGCGCCGTTCTCTTTTCCAACGCCAACACCAACCGCCAAGGTGGGTCCCTTTGCGCTCTTTCTTTCTCTATTTCCTCTGGTTCTTTGATTTGTTTTGTCTGTACGCAATTTGATAGGCATATCGCTTTCTCTCCCACGACAAAATTGTGAATAATTCTAAAAACAAAACAATAATGTTTATATACGTCAGAAACTCAAATGTATTTTGAACAAAAGATTGCAAAAATGAAACAAATTGCAACTAAACAGAAAAAAGTAATCATTTCCAATTTTGAACAGAAAATTCAGCGACACGTTGAGAAGGTTCCCTCGTAGCATAACGAAATTTCTTGTTTGCAATTTTGTCATTTGGAAATCCGGAAAGTTTTAAAATTTCGCGGAAACGGTTAAATCCAGGCATCCCGTAATCACCTCCTTGCGTACTAGCGTTTTCAATAAAAGACTCAATTTGATTATCGTGAAAAATATCCTGATCCATGTGTTTCCTCCACGATGGATTTTCGAGTAATGCACTAATGTGACGAGATAAACTTTGATGTGAATTCGGATCCAATTGCTTTTTAGTACTAGTCTTTCGGTGTTGAATATTATCATCTCCTAGGCTATTTACCGGTAACGAACTGCCTGCAAACGTCAGAGCTGGTGCGGTGGCGCGCTTGCGCGCCACCGCCACAGCTCCGACGTTTGCAGGCTCCAGCCTACCGATTGCCTCGACGTTGTTACCAATGTCGATCGGTAAACGCTCACCGTTTTTTAATCGCCCCGGGGGCGTCGGGTGAGCAGCCTGCTGGTTTTCAAAGTTATCCTGGATTTCTTGTTCATCCAAGTCTGCCTCTTGTTTCTTTTCAATGTTCGGAATTGTGGGAACTTTTAAATGAGGTAGTTGATTTTTATCCAAACTGAAATCTGTTTCAACTGCGTCCCGGTTAATGACGATTTCTTCATTTGCGTTTGACGATTTTTCGTTTGTGAATTCTTTCGCAATTTGAGAAGAGGACTTTCGCCGCGCCTGCTTTCTTGTAAAAGCTCCCTTTGAGCTGAATTTCAAACGATGAGAGCTTGCTAGAGATGGGATAATTTTTTTGTTTATCGGAGTTTTGTAGGTTTGGCTAGTGGTAGGGTGCACTTTTGCAGTGCGATTCTCTAAATTTGTCGCCGGCACTTCGTTTGGAGGAGAAGCGGAAATGAAATGTAATAAGCGTGATAGACGATCGCGAAAATGAGCGAGCCGATCACTTTCGTCCACGTCGAGATGTTTGGAAGTTAATTGTATTGATTCATCAGCTCCGCTTAAAATGCCCGCAATTTCTTCTTTGAGCGTCTGCACTTGTCTTTTTTCACTGTTTGCCAAATCGGCATCTTGTCGGATTTTTGTTTCTCGTGGAGAGGATTCGTTCGATTGATGGAGAGATGATAAAGATGTTGAAATTTCTTTTGCTGCCTCTTTTTTGAGCGAATCATATTCATCGGTAGAAAGAATGACAACTTTTTTGTAGCTCATTGCTTGAAAATGCTTATGACTGCAGATACTAGTATTGGTAAAAGAGCTGTAATAATTGGATGACCTCCTTCCTGGACTAAATATTGACGTACGCTATTTACTTGACGCAAATTACCAATATGCCTTAATTCTCGCTTGACTTGCAAAAGTTCGTGTTTGGCTTTTTTTGGGATTTTAATACTGCCATGAAGTATATTCCAAACAAGTTCGACAAGACAAATTAAATCGTTTTTTGTGAGTTTGTTGACTAGTTGAGTTTTTAAAACTGGATCAAGTGTTTGAGCAATTGACAAGAGTTTTTTGTAAACCAATGGTGACCACTTGGCCTTCATTGAATGTGTTGATGTTAGTTTGGTATGAATGCGTGAGTTTTTTTATAGGGGAACAAATTGTCTCGTAATCGGAGAGTTTTTGGACACTCTTTGTGCAAATCGATTAATAGATAGGAATATGGATTTTCTGTTGCAGTTTCGTAAATTTCAACAAAGGCTTTTGATTTACTAGGCATCAATTGAGTTCCTAAACACCGGATGCTCATTTTATCACCCGGATTTTTGAAGAGGACTATATATGTTGAATTTAGTCGTAGGTTGCGCACAGCTTTTGAAAAGAATATTGAGTGTAAAATAAAGATTACAGACATGTCATAATGATGTGTCAAAACGGAAACTAATCTCTGGCAATCTTTTGTGCGGTCTTCGAGTTTGGTCATTTGATCGTCAATAACTAAAAGAGGGTGTTGATCTTTATATTCCTTCAACTCGTTCAAATCTGGCATTCCTTCTTTGAAAATTATATCCGATCTTTGGCGTAATGACTTTGGAATACTCTCAAAAGTTTCATAGTACCATAAACAGATTTGGCTTTCTTTTTCGAAAATTTGATTACGATTTATAACAATTTCTGTAGTGAGTGTGGTTTTGCCACTGTTACTAGGAGCAACAATAAGTGTACAACTGTTCCAAGAAAGTTTCATTGCACAAATGAACTATTTACAATATCCATAGGGTAATGTGGTTCCGTCTTTAAGAATGAGGCGCTTAGAATAGGTGAATCTGAATTTTTTCTCAACCGTTTTGGTTATTATACAATGTTGTCTGTTACGGGTAAATTGTTGGTAAACTATGGATTTGGGGATTTGGGAATGGACGACAGGACACCTTGCACTTGACTAACCATTTCATCAAAAGTGACCCGTTTTTCAAATTCACCACTACGCGGAAAGCCCTTTAACTTGATAGAGTACTTTACATCACTTGGGTCGGTCTTGCTGGTGAATTTTACACTGTAAGACTTGGGACCTAGGGAGACCCATTCGGACATGTCGTAACCGGTAGGAACTTCATCTGTCATTTTGCCCAACACTGTCCCAGTAATTGGAGCCAACGGGTCTTGTTCATCCTTGTCGTAGGCGTAGTAGACACTGTCTGTGTCTAAACAAGTATTTAAAAGTTTCAAGTGCAACAAATTACCAGTGTACAACACATTTTCCTGAGGATTGGGAATTCGACGAAGAGCGTCGTACAAGTGACATCTAAAAAGCGATAAATTGTTTTTTTTTTCAACAATTACCGAGCGATCGAAGTAGTAAAGGCTGATTGAACCACAGCGCTTGTTTTCAACGGCTCACAACATTCTGGCAACTTTCTGTAAGGGACGGCAATCCTGTGTGGTGATGCGACAAATATGGATGTTATTTCGAATTGACTATCCTCGAGGATTAACCAAAAGTCTTGTGGGTGACTGATTATCTTGAAGAGAGCCTTGTCAATGCGCTGGCTCATTTTTCCCCACTAAAAGTTTGATAACATTTCGAATTGAGGAAAAAAACAACTGACCAAACTGTTTAAAAACAACTTTGCGATTTGCCGCAGGACGGGATTCTTGATAATTTTTTCTCGGTCCAGTAATATTCCTTCTGATTGAAAGACAAAATCAATATACTCTTGAACTTGTTGGTCGTTTGTTGGATCAACGTTGGCTGGGAAGCCAGAAGCCTCCTAAATTTAACTTTTGCAAGTTTAATTAGTTTGCTTACCAATTTGATTTTTAGAAAAGTATTGATATATTCGGAGTACAAGCCGTGACTGATTGTCTCATCAAATTTTTCGAATTGAGACCACTTTTTGTAATCCCAAGCCTAAAATTAGAGTTTTGTTTTGACAAGTAGAGGGAATTACTGCATATACTTCTTCAATGGTGTACCCATGTTCCAAAGCCAATGCTAACTCTGTGGTGGTATAAGTACCAAAAATACTTCTCTGCTCTTTAGAATGGGTGCAGTAACCATCCTCCTCTCGATTGAGGATAGTTGGAACACTATCTTCATTGTCGACATCAATTGAACAACTTTCCAATTCATCCTCAAAATCAATTTCACCATCTGACAAGCGTAAATGATTGTGAACACAGGCTAAACTTTGGTTTTTTTAATTTACTTTTCACTCACTTCGACAGAGTGGAAAGTAGAGTTTTCCCTTTACACTGTATGGTAAAACTGGCAAGTGCAGTGTTCGAGGAGGTTGTACCTGAATTTTGGCTTTTCTACTAATTTTTATTTGATTTTACCCTGCAACTGACAAGTCCTCTAACTTGTTCTTCCAACTCTTGAGGTGTAATTATAGGGACTTTAAAACTTGAGCCAAGTAGTGTGTCTGGTGCTCCAACTGGGAATTTTCCTTTCATTGAAAATGGATATAAGCTAAACCAAATTTGGAGATGCAATTAATCAAATTTTGTCTAACCTCACATAGTCTTTTGCAGCTAAAATTTTGTTCTTTAACTGATCGCCTGTCATTAAAAGTCTGAAGGCATCTGTCCTACCACCAAACAGACTTTCCTGGGGATGAAGAGGACCCTAAAGTTTTAAATAAAGATTAACTAAATGACTTGATTTACCGGAAGGTGATTTGCTGTAAGGTACTTATCTAATTGCTGATTCTTCCTTTGCTCTTTCCTTATTTCGCATTCCCAAACGACTCGAAGATCGCAGAAGTTAGATATCCCTTCTTCTCGTTTTCTATCAAGTTCTCGTTTTTCTTGACCTGTCTGATTGAGCACAACAGTGTCATCACTATATTTGCAAGAGTGGCAGTGGAAGTAGCAGCCTAAAATTTTTAAGAGTGTTTTAAGGCTATTTTGTTTTAAACCTTTCACTTCAATTGCTAATCCTCGAGGATTTTGCGAACATTTAGAAATGTATCCATCCACGCTATACTTTGTACCAGGAATCTATATTAATTATAAGAAAGTTGTTATGATTAACCTACCCGAAATTCTCCCTTGTTATATTCTGTTTGAATGAATAGATTCTCCTTTTCGGTAAGATATTGTAGGTAGCGGGATGCTAATAAACTCGATCTCCCCCATCCTTTGTCTGGCATATCCAAGGCGATTGAATTTTCAGTTAAATGATTTTTTCTAAAAATTTGTAGTTGATTAAGTACGTAATTTTCTAAACCTGAAGGTGGTCATTGCCGCACTTGCTGCTGTGATACTTTCATCAAACAGGGCGATACCAGTAATATTGGCAATTTCAGTTTCGAATTTTACCATTGCCATTGCCAGGATTGCGACGTCATTATAACAATATGAAAGCATTTCTTGTTGAAAGTCGAATAGGTAGTTGGTCTTTACGAGTTCAGAGTGAAACGCAACAATTTCTTGCTTTTTTGCACTTGTGAAATCACGGCCGAGATAAACTTTTAGAGGAGGAACAGGGCCAATGTAGTTGAAATTTTCCTCTTTTGTAAAAAGATGAGGAAAGTCCCTAAAAGAAATAAAAAAATAAGGTAAAAGTTAGAAAAAATACTCACCCTTTGAGCATGTTTTCAATGTTGAAACCTTTGGGAAAATTGGCTAGCGGTTCTCTAATATAGTTGAAGGAATCAACCACTCGTACTCCAGCGGCGTTGATAAAGTTCACAGAAAGACCATCCTTTATTACACATTGTGGGGTTATAAACTCATCTTCAAGAAGGGACTGCATAAGAAATTGCGCGTCGTAACTAAAATTTTACTGAGGTGTTTAAAATTGTATACAAACCCTCGCAAATTGTGTGCAACTGCGGTGAAACCTCTGTGTCGTGAGTAATTGAACAGCCAGTGCCCGAATTCCTGTGTAACATTTACATCCTTGTCATCCAAACACGAAAATATCCAAAGCCGGTTACCATCTGGCGATCAACTTGTGCACTTGAGAATTTCACCCTTCTTAATTAAAGATATGTGTGTAGTTTGAATGTCTCACCTGATACACTTTTGGAATTGTGTGGCTACACTCTTGACAACATCTTAACGCCACAGCTAAAACGGGAATGTGAACTCCTTTCTCATCCACCCGAGTCTGAACAAAGTTTCAATTATTATCTTTAAAAGAAAATCACCTCAATATCAAAGAAAATGCGTTTGAACTTTGAGTTTTCTTTAGGTTTGTAGGGCGGCATGTAACACTGATGTCTCTGATCTCTGTCCCTTATTGTCTCACACCTATTACAGTAGGCACCACCACATGTGTGTTTAATTGACCGATCAGTGTAATAAGCTTCTTCACATTTGTCGCATACTTTTACATCGTCACATCGAGATTTACCATTTCGTGGGCCTAGGATAAATTAACATTACACGAAAAGATTTATTTTACCTTTTTCCATGTGTTTTTCAAAACACACGCCGGACTTGAAAGTTATTTTACAAGTGACACACGACTGGGCTGTTAACTCATCTCCCTCTGGACAGTCGTCTTTTAGACATCGGCGGCATAGTAAGGGACACGTGTAGTGCCGCTTTTTTTCTTTGGATTTTGTCTTGCACAGTGTACAGTAGAAGTTAGTTTTTAGGAAGCGATGGAGGTACTTAATGAACGAAAAGTGATGGTCTTTTAATAGTAGAGCTAGCGTCCTATTTTCACCATAGAAAGGTCCCATAAAAGCTGGTCGGGCACTCCAACGGTCCAGTACAACTACTAACTGGACATGCTCCTCATCCAAGTAGTCCTGGAGTTTTTCAATATCATCCATTGAATACTTTTCTTCCTTATATACACCAGCTTCAATGAGAATACTTTTAGCCATATCTAGCACATCGACGCAGCGTGCGGGATGTAGAGGACTAATAGTTGTGGTCTTTTTAAACCAATTTTGGTCCTCACGACTTTTGGAGCGACACTTTTTTAGGTACGCCAACCCTTGTATGATGGCGACTCCCAAACAGTATTTGGTCACTAAAACAAATTTAAATTAGCAACTAAAATTATATCTTACTCTTGTTTGACGTTATATTTCTCCAATTTGCGTCTTTGGTGCTTGCCTCCGGGGAGTCAATACATGACTGCTTGTGCCCTGTAATTAACGTTTAAATATTTTATTAATTTATATACCAAGTTTTTCAATTAACTGATCTTTTGTTAGTCCACTACCCGTTGGTCGAACGGCAAAAGTGAGAGTAACCTCCAACTACAAATTGTTTTGATTTTTCACACTCTGTTTTTTTTTTAACTCACATTCCCATTTAATTCCTTCAACTGGTTGTTGGACTGGGTTCGTTGAATGAATTCTCGATTGAGGAAATTAGCATGAAAATATTCTAATTTTCTGAGGGGAATGCAAATTGGTTTATCCAGAGCGCTATTTTCCAACTCGACGCCCATATATAATTCATGATTAGAGCCTAAAATTTATAGAAGAGAAGAGATGGAAAAGACATACCTAGATTTAATTCTTCTCTTGTTCGCTCAGCCATATCGATAATACATGCAGCGTAAAATGCATGATTTTGGTCAAAGCTCCCCACTGACTCCTTGAACGAGAGTTCAAACGTTCTTCGTTGAACTATGTCTTTCCAACCCTTCCGTTCTGACTGACGCTCACTAACTTCGTAGAGTTCCCGGATTGGTCGTTTTACATTTTCATTGGAAGAGGTTGTAGCCTGTAAAACTATTTTGAAAAAGTGGATAGTTTAGCTTTTACCTGATTTGATTGGACTTTCGCTTTTCGTTTATACTTGCCTCCTAATTGTATAAGAAAATTGTTCAAATCAGCTTGGACTCCAGGCTCCCAAGCCTCAACTTCTTAGTTATTAAAACAAAAGTCATCTCACCATCCATCGGAACTCCTCTTCACTAAGCTCACTCGTCATAACGATTGTCTAGCACTAAAAACACTTAATACAGATCTATGGCCGAAAAAACAAATTGTATTCCAAAAAAGCGGATGAATGGAGATTTGACTGGGTACTACATTCCACCGGTGTGTTTTTTCTGAGATTGTAGAGGTTTAAACTCTAGGTTGAATTCACTCCCGATATTAGAACAAGTCAACAGTGTGGAGTTGAGTATAGCGGAGGAGTTGGGTTTACTAATGGAGGAGGAAATGCTGAGAATAAAGCCCCACCGAGAATGGACTTTTTCATGCCCGAACAGTCTACTTCTTCTGAACCAACCACGTCAAGCGATAAAAAACCTACAAAACTTGTTCCTAATTTCGTTTTCAATTTCGCAAAAGAGTCAAAAGCGACTTTATATATATACCATTAATAAAGTGAAAAAAGTAGTCTTTGTCTGAGCGTTTGTTGATCCTTTCTTTCTGACATGATGGGGTTTTGGATAGACAAACAAAGTGAAATATTGGATGATTGTTCCGACAAAAAGGGTATATAAAGCCATACACCAAACGTTTTTCATCAGCCCTTTCTCTACGCCAAAGATGAGTAAGGTAAAGAGCTCTTTTCCATCGATATTGATGATTCATTTCCAGAGAAAGAACTAATCGGCTTCGTCATCGTCAGCTGCGAAGAGATCGAAATTTACGGAGGACGCCACTATGGAAGTAGAGAATTTCCAAAATTTTAAATAACTCTGTAATTCAGAAGTTCTTGAAAGATTACGAGCCGATCACGGCTAAGGACAAGCACAGCGTTCCTGTTCCGAAGTATTTTTGTTCTTCGGTTGGCCTCTCAATCCGTCTCTGCGACCTGTGTATAAAGCGCTCCAAACAGGAAAACGCGAAATCGGTACCCCATGATAGCGACTTATTTTATATCAGTAAGTTACTTTCTTGGTTCAAATATCTATTAACCATTGTTTAGAGACTTATGTTTGTCGTTCATGCTCAGTTTCTAACTCCCGCTGTTCACAAATTCAGTTTTTTACAACGTCATTGAAGAACTATGCGGATCGCAAGGCTGGCACTTTCGAAGAACCTCAGGTCGTCGTTGATGTCTCGAGTGAGGGTGAAGATGCGCTCGAGTAAACGCAGCCGTTGAAGTAAGCGCGCTGACTTCATGGAAACCTTGTTGTTAACAATAAACACTTGTGAATTGTTTTTTTCTTTTTATTCTCATGAAAAGTATGAGTACAAGCTTGTCAGAACTAAGCACTCTTGATTTGAATACAATTCTAAAGAATCATGAGCTCACGAGACAAATGTTTTTAGGAACTTATCCTATTGATATATTTCCCGAAATTTCAACAAATAGACCATTAGGTATAGTTTGGAATACAAAACCAAGTTCAGATCCAGGAGAACATTGGATTGCTCTTTTTATTTCTAAACAAAATGTGGCATATTTTTTTGACTCAGCTGGATTTCCTCCACCAATAGCTATTGAGCGAGAAATGGTTGGCAAAGTCAAAAAATTATTTCTGTTACGAAAATTAGTCTACAATCAATTTTCTCTATTCTCTGTGGTCATTATTGCATTTATTTTATGATTAATTGTATGAAAAAGCATCCACTAACTGTATTTCAATTATTTCATAAAAAGCGACGAAATTTGAATGATGCCTACATTTCTTCATGGTTTAGGAAATGTTATCAAATGAGTCAGGAAGGTGTATATATAAGCCCACTTTCACAGCAAACAACATCACCCTCTCTCTCTCCTGTTGATACCCATGGACGCTAATATATATTCCAGTAGGGAGGACTCAAGCGAGCATACTCAATTTCCTGAACCCAATCAGAGTAATTCCACAAATACAAAGCAAGCTAGTGGATCTAAATTATTCCAATGCAGTCTGTGTCCAAAGACTTTTCAAAATAGTGATAGTCTCCGACGTCATTTGAAGAAACATACAAGTGACCCTCGACCAACTCAGATGCATCCAGTATCTACTCTTCACAACAACAATAAGAGGGAAAGTATTGAATCGGTCGAGAAGATTTGTGGTGTTAAATTTTACCGAGACTCATCTAATAATATATACATCAGTTTCTTTAAATAAACTTTTTATTAATTTTATTAAAACTTAGTCAAATTGACTTTTCTTCCTATCTTCTTTTGTGGGTACATGATGGGTAGACCATTAAAACTCTAAAATTATAATATTATTGTTAATAGGAAAGTACTTACGGACGTTAGGAACGACAGCTTTTACACTCTCCATTCCAAAAGAACTCCTTCTTGTTGTCTGAAGTAGTTTATTAAAACAATTTCTCAAAAGAACTAACCTTATGGTATTTGGAAGAAGGTAGGTCTAATTTATATAACATACATTTCATTCAATCTTGTGAGAAAAAAAAAGAAAGTATTTAAGACTCTGAAAATCATCAAAAAAAAAGATAAGAAAAAAAGGAGACTGAAGTTCTCCACGTAGTAAAAATGGAAAGAATGCCGCCGATGGGGGCCGAAAGAAACGCGCAATGCGTGATTCATAATCGGACACATTGCTAGTGTATAGTGAAACTTTGGAAAAGACCTGGTTGAATTGATTTTTTTCATATCCACCAATGCCCCCATATATCTCTATGGTGAACGCAGCTGTTGTCAGCACCTGTACTTTAAAATGACGCAATCCCCTTTGTCTCGGAACTTTCCCGCCAAATTTAGTGCGCTGCTCAGTTTAAACACTCAGTAAACTCGATGAATTTGCGTTTCACAACTGATCATGATGGACCAGTTGCAACCGCATGACACAATCAGGCATTTTTCTTGATCTCGCTCTCTCTCTCTCTCTATCTCTCTCTCTCTCAAATTGACCGATGGCACTGAGAATTTCTCTCTCTCTCTCTCTTGCTCTCTCTCTTTCTATCTTGCTCTCTCTCTCTCTCTCTCTTTATATTAGAACGTGGGTTCTTTTTGCGTAATGTATAGATGCTTTGCGGTGCTTGGACGGATATTGAATATCTGATCACGTGACCTTTTACAGCCAGCGGCGACGGCTGACAATAACAAATTGACCGATGGCACTGAGAATTTCCCACCGCCGCTAATGTGTCGCGTTTTGTAAAATTGGAGAGCCAGAGCTTGTCATTAAATGGAGTGTGGAAATGGAGTGAAGAGATTAAATGGAGTGTGCTAAATCTACGCATTCTAAGCTCATGTTCGAAATTTCACTTGCCAAAGGTTTTCAAGACCAAAGTAAGTGTTCAGACTTTATTTTCAGGTATTGTGAGGCATTTTGCCGAGCTCTGTTTTGTTTTATGGCAGTTTATTCTAATCCAGGGACCCTCTAAATGCATGACACTTGCCAACCACCACATTTAAACAGTTTTTCTGTCTTCTGAGTTTTGGGTATGCTTGCCAGAGTGACAATTGCGCCATTTTTTCACGGACTGTGAAGTCGACTGTCTATAACCCTCGACTAATTGCCAAATCAAAGACATCGGAATGTACCCAAGTAAATTATGTTATAAGGGATGATATTAGGTAAACGGCGCCGGAGTTTGGGTTTCCCAAATACACCCTTGTTGAAATGGCAAAGACTTTTTGGAAAAATGGACCTGTTTGCCGCGAACTGATGTTAAAAAGCAGCCTATCGTCTTGTTAAATCATCAAATGAGGCATTGAAGAGTGTTTTTATGTATTTGTTTGAAATTTTGTTTGAAAAGAAAACATATTCGTACTTGAAGATATTCCCGAATTTTACCGTGAGGGTGCAGTTTGATACTGGGACCATACTTAGGGGCCACCCTGTTTTTTATTTTGATGAGATAAAAGTTTGATATTTCTCGGAATTACTAATGTTATGTTTGTTCATTACTTGTGATTCTTTCAATTTGGGTAAATTTCTTTATTTTGTCTATACCTTTCTTTCCCGCTGTCCCTTTTCATTTCTTTCCCACGCCCTCCCCTTTTACTTTTTCCTTCGCCCTTTACAAAGTGCATGGAGTTCTATGTAACAATGTTTTTGCTCCTCCTGATGCCCTTTAAAGGATATTACTTTAGCTCAGTTGCCTAGTAACCCTGGCTGTTTCATGGACCTGACTAATGATACGTTTCACAAGTATTCATCAGTGCGAGCCCTGCCTGCACGTATCCAGCAACGACCACTATAATTCCCTTTGTAGCCGTGATTTTCCGAAAAACGCCAGATATGTTCTTGTTTTTGTAATCAAATCTTAAACTTCCAATAATTTAATAATTTACATTTGACCGGCACTAATATAATCGACAGAACAGTTTAAAAGATTTTTTCTCTCAAAGAAGATGTTATTTACAAAATTAACTTTGAAACGTTTTCTTTTTTGAAATGTTTTCCTTTGTCTGAAATTGATCCGGTATAATTATGTGCGCGCTATTTGTGACGATTTGTTCAATACACCTGCCGTATCTTCTAATTGCAGTATTAGGCAGGTTAATGAGGGCAAGCGAGACGGGCGCAAACATCAAGCAATTAAGTGATTTACATAAGCGCTCTTTTTTAAAAAAAAAAAAGTTTAATCAATTCTTAATTCATAAATTCGGTTGTGTTTTGTCTAAATTTTCCTTGCTGTTAAAATTATCGAAACAATTTTCAATGGAGTGTGGAACGCTAAATCTACAGATAACTGCATTCTAAGCTCATGTTCGAAATTTCACTTGCCAAAGGTTTTCAAGACCAAAGTAAGTGTTCATTTCAGGTATTGTGAGGCCTTTTGCCGAACTCTGTTTTGTTTTATGGCAGTTTATTCTAATCCAGGGACCCTCTAATTACAATAAATCCACACCTTCTGCGAGGTTGCGCAGCAACCCGTCTGCTCGGATATGACCCAATCCGATGGATTGCCCGGCGCCTCCCCAATTGTGACGTTTTTGTTTTTATTAAAGTTATATATATATATATATATATATATATATATATATATATATATATATAAACTTTATATCGTTCATTAGTTGAAGTGTGTTGTTAAACGGTTGAATCACAATCGGTTTGGTAACACGTTTTCTGTACTTCCTAAAGAAGAATATCTGAAATTTTCAATAGTACTGCCTTTTCCTATTCTATTTCTTCTTGATTTAAAAAAAGGAAATTCTGCAGTGCATTCAAAAACTAACCTGCGTGAACGAGCAACCAACATGGATGCCTGGAACCAGCCTTCAACTTCATCGGCGTCTTCTGAGGGATTTAGAGAAAGGAAGAGAAAAGTAAGACTTTTATTTTATTCAAAACATAAATATCAACATATGTTACTAACTTTTCTTCAGAGCCCAGATATCGAAGAGAACGAGCAGGCGCAAGCTCCCTCATCGTCTAAGAGGAACCAGGAACGAGAAAACGTAGGTTTTGATCGGAGGATTTCATTATTTGCTGCGCTAGAACTTGCATTTGACAGTTGCTAGACAAACTTTAATTTTTCTATTCTTTCCTGGCATTGAATTTTTTTCGATTCGAAGGATCTACATTTAAGAGTGGACAAAGAGCGAAATTCGTTTTCCCTTTAAAACCTTTATGACGCAATTTCTCAAAAACTGGCGTTCTATTATTGTGTGAAAAAGCGAACCGCAGGAGATGGGGTGGTTTGGGTGGTAAAGGATGGATAAAAAGAGAACAAAATGTTTCTTCAGCTTGAAATTTAATTCTTGAAAATCGAACAAGAAATCTCTTTTAAAATCAATTTATTCAAATTGACTGCTATTTTGTCAGAAACAAACACATAACCAAACCACCTCAGCCTTTACCGAATGTTTGTGTTGAAGCAAAATTCACAGGCTCGTTTAGGACAGGTTTGTATACTTGCCAAAAAAAAAATCCTTTGTGTTCGTTTGCAGCGCAACGTTTCTATGCGTTTGTGTCTATGCGGATGGGTACACCCCTTCGTTTTCCCCAAACCGACCACGGGAAAAGGTTCAATAAAACTTGTAGCAAAAAAGCTGCCGTAGGCCGCCTACCTGAGCTGCCGTAGGCCCTAACCAAAGCGACGCGATCATAGTTTGATGCGGCCGGCCGCCGAACCCAAAAGGTAAAAGCCCGCGCCGCAGGGCTTTGGCATATGTTGTTAATTTCTAAGCTTAACTTTATTTAAACCCTCTGTAAAGTGTTTTATTTTACTATTGTTTTGAACTTATGTGTGAGCAAAAATTATCTCTTGGATCGAACTTTGGTCGCGCGACTGATTATGTGGTTTGAGAAGACGAGCCGAAGAGAGCCGGGCCAAGAAAAAGGTTTTTTTTTTCAGGAAACACACATGCCAAAAAAAATCGAGATTTTCGGTAAATACAGGAAAACAACATACTACGTTTTTTACTCATGCGTTGCACAATCAAACATGAAATGCACTTCGGAAAAAGGCTGAGGTGGTTTGGTTATGTGTTTGTTTCTGACAAAATAGCAGTCAATTTGAATAAATTGATTGTCAAAAAGATTTCTTGTTCGATTTTCAAGAATTAAATTTCAAGCTGAAGAAACATTTTGTTCTCTTTTTATCCATCCTTTACCACCCAAACCACCCCATCTCCTGCGGGTCGCTTTTTCACACAATAATTGTTCTCTTTTTATCAGTATTCTTTGAATACTTTCAAAACAAATCCGAAATCGTTTTGCTAGGCGGCGGGAGGCCGCCTTTTTTGCAAGACCGATGCGGACGAGGCCGCATTTTCAAACGCCGAAGGCCGCCATTTTGAACGGCCGAGGGCCGAGTTACATTGCGGTCGCAGACCGCATTTTCGACCGGCCGAAGGCCGTGTTACTACGCGACCGCAGGCCGCCTTTTTGATCGGCCGAAGGTCGAGTTACATTGCGGTCGCAGACCGCATTTTCGACCGGCCGAAGGCCGTGTTACTACGCGACCGCAGGCCGCCTTTTTGATCGGCCGAAGGCCGAGTTACATTGCCGTCGCAGACCGCATTTTCGACCGGCCGAAGGCCGTGTTACTACGCGACCGCGGCCGTGTTACTACGCGACCGCAACTTGGGTCAAGTTGGTAAACCTCTGCGCACGTTTTTTAACCCTAAAATAGCTAGGTTATATAATTATACAAAAACACAAAAAGACTAGTGGGTCACAAAACACAGTTTGAAAATGCAAGCCCTTGATTTACTTCATCCTCTGTTTCAAAAAATCGTTTTTCAAAGGTTTCTTGCATTTTTTTTTAATCAAATTTAAGTCGGTAATGTTTCATGTTTAAACAACTGCTTTGTAGAACAAAGTGTGAAAAATTTAATGGATACAGTGGTTCAGCTTACAAATGCTTACAAATTAGCGAAAAATAAAAAAAACACTCCTAAAATGAGAAAATTGAACTTTAAAAATACAGGGATTCTGAACTAGTAGATAAGTTGGCTGGCTTGTCTCGCGACAAACTGAGCTCTGTAAAATAGCAGAAACCGAATAAAACAAAGTTTGTCGAAAACGGTTCAGGGCTACAGTAACTAGGGGTGACTACCGTAAGCTTGGACCAAAAATCGATAATTGTCTGAAATTCTCAAAAAGATGTTTTAGGTCATATAAGTGTTTTTAACAAAGTTTGGGCGAAATCTAATTTTCCCATGTCGTCGACCTATTTGACTGTCACAGAAATCGCGTCGTAATTTACGAAAAATGTTTAAGTTTTTATCTAGGTATAGAAGCTAGCTAATACGTCAGTCATAAACACAATAGCAACTCAGTTACCATTAATATGTTGCAGGGCGAGCAGCGCTACTACCAAAGACAGTTTTGTTCACCAACACTCGGCCTGAATAGTATGATCGGTGGCAACGTTGGCTGCCCGAGCCCGGCATTCGACTTCCAACCGCCAGTCAGTCGTTTTTTTTAGACACATAAGAGAGAGACAAGAGAGTGAGATTGAGAGAGGGAGAGAGAAAGGAAATCAAAACAGGGAAGTAGCAGAGAGTCTATGAAAGTTTGGAAGCTCATTTAACTGTTTGGGAAATAATGTAGTTTTCAATGCTTTCCAATAGATGTTCGACTTGTTCAAAAATAGTGACTCCAAAAGGAAATTGGAATGAACGGTTTGAAGACCTCCCAAATTTATAGGAAATTGTTAACCGCATTTCTTTCACGTTAATTAAGAATCTGCAAAACCGCAAAAATTGTATAAAACTTGAAAATGGTTATACAGCTGTCTTTAAACGAAGTTTGTGTTGTTTGCGGCTTGTCTCATCCTTTTTTCTTCCCAAAAAAAGGGGTTTTTCAGCGTTTTCGCTATAGTATGTGCAAGACGGGCAAAAATCCATACAACATTAAGAATTTTTTGGTCGCGATTCGGTAACAAAAGGTGTGGGGGCCTTGAGGTCGAGAGACAGTTTGCACAATAACGAGAGCACAGTTACAACCAAACGCAGTGCTTGAAAACTGCTGTGTTCATTCGAAATTGTTGAAAGCAAAATGATTCGTTCTGCACAGACTATAATAGCCAGCTTTCGTCTGAAAATGTGTGTTAGTTGTGTGAAAATTATGTATAGCTAAACACATGCATTTTAGGTTGATAATTATAGTTTTTCGGCAAAAAAATCAAGATAACTATTTTAGTTGCAGTGTGTCGAAGAAAATATAGGAGCCTCGACACCCTCTGCCATTTATGACGACAAATTCGGTTCGTGGGACGATTATCCGCCAATGGAACACAATTTTGATTGTTCTGTTGAGGATAGAGAGGTAAAACAAAGTCTATTTGTCAGTGATTCCTCTTTCTCGGTCTCCCTCTTCTCTCTCTCTTTTTTTACCTCTCTTACTCTCTTTTTTGCTCTCTCATTTAAAATTATACCCTTTTGAAATCCTAACAGGACATTGCTTACATATCATGTCTCTTTTTTATTTCTCTCTCTCTCTCTCCCTCTCTCTCTATGTCTCTGTCTCTCTTGAAATGGTTGTCCTATGTCAACACAAATTTGGCCAAACTTCCTCCTCGAACCTTTTCAAAACTTTTTTCTTTTTAACAAACAATCACTGTAACGAATATGTTTTCAGGAAGTCGAATACGCTTCGGAGACTAATCAACATGATGAGGAGCCTGCCATTGAAGCTGAGAATGATGTGAATTTTGGGGATACCCATTTTATCAAAATGTTTGTTTTAGGACTCTCAAATGCTCCTGGCTCAGCAGCATGAAGAAGACAGATTAGAAGGACAGGCTGCAGTGCGTGGAATTATGGTGAGTGTATTCTATTAAATTACTATTATCTTAGAAGGCCTCTAAACCAACCGGAAATTAGCAATATAGACTTAGATTTCGGCTCTTTTTTCTTGTGTCAGCACAACTGTGCAGAAATATGAAGCTCAAAATGAAGTTAACCTAATTTACTTTTTGAACCTATTTGATCGGTTTATGTCGATGATGCTTAGGGTTAATTGTTTTTGTACAGCAACGTCAACGTCTTCATAGAACAATTATCACTGTTTTATTACATTATCACAAGTATGTTTTCAGCCTTACATCGTTGAAGACGCGTCAGAGCCTAGCTATGGAATTTCGGATGCGGTAATTTTTTCGGCTACCCGTTTGATTGAATTTTTTTAGGAACGTCCACTGGTCCTGACTAGAAGTTTTCAAGGTATTGGACAAGAAGGGGAGGAACTCCCTGAAATTCTTGTGAGTTGTTTTTATCACGTACCAAAGAGCTGGTTTTCTTACTATATGACCACAAGCAATGTGAGTGACGAAAATTAATTGTGAATTTTTATGATCTTTCTGAAAATCACATTTGAACGTCTTTGTTCAATGGGGGTCCGTGCTGGGCATAGAGATCCATGAGTCCACGTGGATAGGGGTTCATGGGGACGATGGTCCATGGCCATGGTGGTCCATCGAAAAAAAACATTTTTGGGAGTTGGGGCCATGGTAATAATGGTCCAAGGGCATGGAAATATGTTCCATTTCACTCGTTTCCGAGAAACTTAACTATTTTGCCATCTTTCTCACCAAAATGCTTTTACGTTTCTCCGAGTTTTCTGGTGAAATTTTCTGAAATTTTCTGTAAAAATTCAATAAAATTTCACACCGGATATGCTAGCATCTTCGTGTGGAAAAACAAAGACGGCCAGTATTTTTTAAGATATGTCTCAAAATCATGTGTCTACTTAACATTACTACCAATTACTTTTGAATTAGTGCTCCAAAAGTCATATTTCGTACGTGCAACAGATGCACAAAGTTAACAAGATTTGGTTCTAAAATGATTATGTGTGTAGGTTTTTTTGTACTGTAGTAAGCATTTTTAGAATTTTACAAACTTGTTCCACAAACGCCAGAAATTTTTCTCAGTTTGATATTATCTTGAATTTGAAGTTGAAGTTGAAGTTTGTAATAAAATGGGAAATTGAGCAAAAAAAAAACTTTTTAAAAATTCATGTTTTTCCAGAACAGTCAAAAAGCGTTTTGTTTTTGGGTTTGTTACTATTCAGCGATTAGTAACAATTCCGCCTTAAGACTTGCTATAAATGCCGCATAAAATAAGCGCGATGTATTCTGCAGCTTCTAAAGCCAGTTCTTCCTTGGGTGTTTGTTATTGCGTCAATTATTAATGGGAAACAAACCCTATCAGAAACAGGGACTAACAAATTACTCTTCATTGTTTGCGAAACAAGACATATTTTCAGAACAAGACCCAGAGGGTACAGTCCCTTCCAACCAGGCCCTCTTCGAATTTTTCTGATTTTCTACGGAAATCTATTGCTCCTCAGCCGACTGTGAATGGAAATATGTTTGAAGATTTCCTAGTCCCTGTGAGTTTTTTTTCAGTTGTAAAATGGAAAGTGTTTTTGCAGTCCGAGGTCACGGAAGCCCCCCGGCCACAACGAGAAAACCCAGGACCCAGCGAGAAACGGGAGGAAGACAACCGGAACATCCAGCCGGCAGTAGTTCCCGTAAGATTTTCAAATTCATAGGAAACTGACCCGCTGTTTGATATTTGAACAAGTGGAAGTTTTGTACCTGATGAGCGCCCACACATATAATTCAATTAATTGTTTTATCAACAGTAGTTTAATTAATGTTATATGGATTGAATTTTGGGTTAACCTTTTTCTTGCAAGAGCCGCAACAGTCTTAAAAAAAAGAAATTTTTAATTTTTTTCTTGAGAATAGCCAAGTACACTAGTGGAGTTCCCAGCGCGGACCATACTAGGGTGGGTGAACAACTGAATTTTTCTTAATGTATTTGTGCAAAATTCTGTTTTATATAGCAGAGGATCGAAATTCTGTAACTTTGTAAAAATCAGTTATCTTATGTTCGGTGCACATTGCATAGATGAAATGTTGTCTTTGAGAAAAATTATTTTTTGGGTTTAATTTGGCCTCACAAATATACCATTTAAAAAAGAACATTTTTTTCAGATCCGTCCGCAGACTGACGAACAACAATTGGACCTTGTTCTGAACTACGTCCAATTGGCTAATGAACGCCGTCCAGAAGAAGTATCGAACGGAGGGCAGGTAATCTATTTTTTCCTTCAGCAAAATTTAAACTGAGTAACGAGGAAATGTGATATTATATTTTTATAATATTAAAATACTGGGACTTTCATCAAGAGCTCTACTCGGTTGTAGTCTGTATCCAAACAACAACCACCCATTGTTGTTTGGATACAGACTATTCCCTCGCGCCGACGCGCGAGGGAGTGCGTTTTGACAGGAAGGCGCAGAACAACAAGAGAAAATAGGGTATGAGCAATAATGCTTTTTATATAAAACCAACGGGTGGCGCGCCTGCGGCGCGCCACCCGCTGGCTTGATTCTTCTTCGGGTAACTTCTATTGCCTATTGCCTAAGGCACTAACGTGTTGAAAGATGAGCTCAAATGCTCCACGGGGAGTCGAGATACAGCTTTCGTGCCAAGACCCAATCAATAAAATCAATTTATTGAATGATTCTTCTTCGGGTAACTTCTATTGCCTAAGGCACTAACATGTTGAAAGATGAGCTCAAACGATTCACGGGGAGATGAGATATGATGAGTGATTACATACAAACATATGGACATTTCCGCTTTATATTAGTGAGATTATCAGAAAGGTCAATTGTTGTTCGGACACAAAATATAGCAGGCATTAGAAGGAAACTATAGCAAAGCTAATCATTGGTTTTTTATTTTTTTTTATCGCATCACTAAAATATGACGGTGTGCAATGTTAACGCAACATACGACAAAGTCCTTTTTTTTTTAAAGGCGCAGTTTGAGTGAGACTCGAGCCACAACTTTTGCTTTGTTACATCATTTTAGAGCAGTGAATTTTAAAAAAAACCCATAAAGGTTACACTCGCTTTACATTTGGCGCCACGCTCCGATTTTGCTCGCGCCTTCAAGCATTCAATGTAAAGCAAGTGTAATTCAAAAATGTCGTCAAACATTTTTTTAAAACCCACTTCACTTTTTCTTGACGAAAACATGATATTATACCTTTGGTTTCAAATACAGTCTTTTTTTTAGATGTTTTCATTTAACATTTTTGAATGTTTTTGATTTGGTCTATGTTTACGTGAGATGTAGAATAGCAATCGTGACATGGCTACTTTTGGCAGCAGTAACTAAACAAACAAACGGCTTTCTTAACATATTTTGGATAGATTCAACAAATTGTCATATTCAGTGCATTCGAAGCCGCGTACCTACAAACCCGCATGCTCACATAAGATAGAAAGGCCCACCAAGTTAGACCAAAAAGAACAAAAAGATGATATTATTAGAAGTACGTTTTCCGAGTTGATAGTCGAAAAATCCTACAATTGTGCTTATTCAGGCCGAAATCAACAGTGGCAGAAATGAAGGCAGTAACGAAGTGACCGATTCAACGACTGTTGGAAACCCGGTAAGATACCTTTGTATTTTCGAATGGTCAATAACAATGCTTGCAGGTCTTGGTAAACGTATGCTATCGAATGTTGGACCACCAACTTCGCAATTTCACCAATGCCATCGGCCGGGTATGATTTCGGCCTTTTCAAAGCAACGTTAATTTAGGTCGTGCCTAATCCAAACAATCAGACGTATTTTGCCAATGTGGGACGCCAAAGTGTGGGAGAAATAAATACCCTTGAAGTAAGTAACCCTAAACATCAACATTTTAGCGAAAAGCTTTGAGAACGATACCCGAAGAAAAAAAAACTTTACAGGATGAATCCGATGCGGACCTTGAAAACGTTGAACAGCCGTCGGAACATGGAACGGAAGTCATCGAAGAGCCATTTGACAACAACCTGTCAGAATCCGGAGCCACCAGGACGCATGTACGTTGAATAAGTTTTGCTGGCGCAAATTCTATAGTAACGTACTACTGAAGAAACTAGAATTCTATCAAACTCGGCTATTTGTAAAGCAACTTGGGCACCACACGCAAGCCTAAATTCAAGTTAAAACTCGGGATTGTCCAAATTCGCATTGCAACACTCATAGCTCTTTGATTTGAAAGTCAGCGCCTTTCCGACCATCACATGTCACAATGCACAGTTTCCAGTCTTACCATGAACGTTACTGTTTGCGGATTGCGATAAATACTGCTTTGTCTAGGTTTTTAGCGCTAGGAAATGTTTTGAATTTTTTGCTTCAGGATACCCTCGTTAACGAAATGGAAATGGATAAAGACCAGTCGGCTGGGCCGGAACCCGTGAATTCTGTTGTCCAGATCAACAGCAACGAAGTTGGCGGAACCGACGATGAAGTTCAGTTGCAGGTATGCTTAGAATTTGAACTAGCATATCGATTTTTGAAAAAAATTCACGAAGAACAAAACTTTTCAGAACCAACCTGATACTGGCATAGAAGGCGTTGAGCAGCATACGGAGCATGGAGCTGAAGTTGTCGACGACCCATTGGGGAATAAACTGGCAGTAGCGGAAGCCTCAGGATCAAATGTACGTTGAATAAGATTTTTTCGGCATAATCTATAGTAACGTGATTCTGAGGGAAAATGCCAATTTTCGTCCATATTTGTCGTGATACTCGGCCAAAAGAGGAAAACCTCGAAAATTTTTCATGCTGCCATCGCCGATTTTGGTTTTCCGATGTCTTTTAAATCCATCGATTGATCGCTTTCTTGTTCGAAGTGTTTCGAAACTTACCCTCACAGTCTTTTTAAAAACTTGGGTTTACCGATTTTACTGCACAGTTCGCATGTAAGCTTAGAAGTTGAAAGAATTTCGCGATTGCTCAAACCACACCAAATGACCGAACAATTTTTTCCGGTTTGCTGAAAGCCTAAAACCACATACCGCAACAACCGCAGAAGCCCAGAGTTGTTGCTATTTCGTTACTGTTTGACTCATATTGCACGAAACCCTTTGGTAACATACATTGCTCTGCTTGTTTTGACTTGAGTCTATGGTAGATATTCCGTGTATTGCAACAGGTCGACCCGAAGTGACTAAAATTTATTCAAAAGTAAGCTGTTTTGTATTTTTCCCTGGGGGGATGATACGCAAGCTACCAACAATTGGTTTGTTTTGTATGCTGGGATGTAGTTTTGTCTTTTTGGAACAATGTAATATTCAAAAATAATATTTCAGAACGTTGCTGCATCTGTAGCCGTCACGCCTTCAAAGTCACTGGGTAAGACATGCTTTTATGTCTCTATCCAGCTATATCTATTCAGTTTTCTGGAGGCAGTAGACGGAAGTGATAAACCGCAATGGAAAGCTTCTCCTACTCCGAGTAGGAGCACACTGCTCCCGCCAGCCTACCTTCACGTGGTACAGGGTTAGTCTTTGACTCTTATAGACTTACTGTATGAAAAAAAAACAAACAGAGAAAAGTTCGAAACATGAAAACTATATAATGCAAATTGAAATGCGGTGATGCTTTCTTTTCATCAGTGAAGATAACAAAAATCTATTTTTTTTCGCGTTTATCTAAATTTTAAAAAAAAATACGATGCACAAGAAATGTTTCGATCTTGTGAAGGAATTGGGAATGGCAGTTGCATCTTGGAAAGATTATTGAAGTTTTGAATTTTAGAATCAATTCGAGATCACTCGACTAGAAGTGCCGCAATCTGTCAACCCTGCCGGAAATGATGAAACCCTTTTCTATGGCTCGTTGGAGATGCCTGTAAGGCCCTTCTCAAACAATACTGAGATCACATTTAGCTGGATGAGGCGAAGCCCGACGATTTCTACTCGGTGAAAAGCTGGAACATAAATTCTTCACCCAACTTCACCGTAAGAATTCGAACCAACTTTTGAACTTATGGTTTTAGCGATCCATCTCGTTGGTCCCTGGTTTTATAGAGTTCCGAATGACAGGACCACTTCAGCTTTTTGGGAGTTCAACGTTGCCTCTGCAAGGCCAATTCAGTTGGAGGACTGCCAAGTATACACTCAGAGCGCGTGCGAAAGAGAACGAATCGTGGTGACGCTCCCACCCCCGGAACACCAAAAAGCCTGGGTTCCTATCACCGTTGAAATAAAGGTAAATCAAGAAAAAAAAACAAAGAACTAACATAATTTTAGAACTTCAATATGACCAAAGACTCCGGCTTGTACTATTGCAACTTTAGCTACCCAGATGGCCATTTTTCCGTGTTCGCAGAACTTTGAGGTTTGTGACAAGCGGGACTTTTTTTAAACATCAATCTTTTTGAAAAACGCGCGTACATTTTTGATAACTAAAGACGCGATGTCTGGGAGAATCGACAATGCCCAATTTTCATTTGGTCATAAAATTTCAAAGTGCTCTGATCGGGCTCAAATTTTGTTTAGACGCTATCTAGGACCCATTAACAACAAAAACAATCATGAAAATCGATTATCGATTTTTCGGTCGGAGTACTGTATCTGACCCCCGGGGTACTGTAACTACCCTCAACCTCATGATATTTCAATTTCTAAAGTATGGAAAATGTTGCAAATTGTGTGCAGTCAAACTTTGTAATTGGACTTAAAACTGATTTCCTATGTCTGAAAAAAAATGATATAGCGAAATTCGCACGAAAAAACACAAAAAATATTTTTCTCAAAAATATGGTAAAACGTCTCCGCAGTTTTTTGATATGTTGTTTGTTTTTGTTTTGTGCCTATAATATATTTTTTCTAGCCAATAATCTGAGACCTTGAACTCTACATGATTTTTTGAAGAGCGCGCGCTTGCCACGGTCCCGCCGTCTTGGCCTGCCCAAAAAGCCGTTTTGCCCCGCCAACGGGCACAAAGTGCTTCAAACTTGGTGAATATGTTTTAAATAATTGTATTTATTATTAATACGATAGAAAAGTGAATTTATCCTGAAAAACAATCCGAAACCCCTTTTTTATTGTAGAAAAACCATAAAAACGTCCAAAAATGGTCGAATTTAGTAATTTTGCACTGAAACGGGTACTTTAGTATTCAATGCAACACTTATGACCGAAATCGTACTTGTTTGCCGTTGATTCTCTTGAAAAACCTAAGAATTTGACATTTTCGCCTATTTGGGCGCCTATCACGGAAAAAGCGGCTGTCAATTCCACCGGGCTCGGCAAAGCATTTAAATGAAGTCGCCGCGAAAATGACGAATTTCACACAAAATATGAAACTAATTCATATTTTCAAGTTAAAATTTTTGAAAGCAGCGTTTTTTAATGAAAAAAATCACAAAACACGTGAATTGACAGAATGAGTTCAAAATCACTAAATTGGACCAATTTTGGACATTTAGATGGCTTTTCTACAATAAAAAAGGGTTTTCGAATTGTTTTTCAAGAAATGCTCACTTTTCTGCCGTATTAACAATAAATACAATCATTTAAAACATATTCACCAAGTTCGAATCACTTTGTGCCCGTTGGCGGGGCAAAACGGCTTTTTGGGCGGCCGTGGCAAGCGCGCGCTCTTCAAAAAATCATGTAGAGTTCAAGGTCTCAGATAATTGGCTAGAAAAAATATATTATATGCACAAAACAATAAGAAACAACATATCAATATCAAAAAACTGCGGAGACGTTTTTCAATATTTTCAAGAAAAATATTTTTTGTGTTTTTTCGTGCACATTTCGCTATATAACTTTTTTCAGACTTAGGAAATTAGTTTTAAGTCTAATTACAAAGTTTGTCAGCGCACAATTTGCAACATTTCCCATACTTTATAAATTGAAATATCATGAGGTTGAGGATAGTTACAGTACCCTGGGGGTCAGTTACAGTACTCCGACCGAAAAATCGATAATCGATTTTCATAATTGTTTTTGTTGTTAATGGGTCCTAGATAGTGTCTAAACAAAATTTGACCCCGAACAGAGCACTTTGAAATTCTATGACCAAATGTATTTCGAGTCTCTCAGAGACGGCGTCTTAATACTTTTGCTTTTTCAACTTGTTTATTTGTTTATTTAAAAATACCGGCGACACTTTTGGGTTCTTCTGCAAAATTACGAGTTTCATCGGAATAGGCAAAATTAAGATACTTACGATTATGCCATTTGTTTGTTGCCAATTTGAATTTGTTTGCATCCGCAGGCAAAGCGCTTTTGAAAAAGTGACCAGTAACAATGAAACTGTTTAAAGGAAGGTAACATAAAAATTTTAGCTACCGGTTTTCATCAGACTTTAAATTGTACAAAAGGATGATTACGGGCCACTAGAAGATCTCTACGTTTTTTCCACGGGGAGTCGTTTGCAATTTTGTTTTCTACGAGTCGTTTTGTGATGCCTCATTATCTCATTCAACATATCTCATTCAACCAGTGACATCATGTGCCTTATATTGACAATTAAAGGTTTTTTTTCCTTTTTGTAAGTCAGAGTCTTGTGTAAAGTGCAGTATCATAGAAAACACAGATTGTTCATTACCCCAGCTGTCTTGCCGTTTTGCGAACAGAAATCATGAAATCTTGCTTTCTCTATCACATTACTGACAATTTAGTGCTATTTTTACGTACAAAAATGGTGTTTTTATATACATTTCCATAACATGTTCAAAAACTTTGTGTTTTCGGTCACAGAGTGAAAAAACCTTACGACATACAAAGAATCATCAACGATTAGTAAAAAAAATGTTATTCACGGTTACTAAATCGTTTGCAACCAAGATAAGTTGGTCAAGTTGGACGATCTTTAGCTTACGTTGATCGTCACGGTAATCTGTGGGGCTTAGTTAACCAGCCATAAACAATTGGAGGTCAAATAACGAATATGACAAAGTTGGAGCAAAACCCATGCCATCTTTTCCCTGGGGCGATTCTGCATGGTTGTCATATTAGCTACATAGGAAGATAAAATAATCATGTTTCCGCTTTTTGAAGGTTATCTACATATGCTTCTGTGTGATTTCATATCTACTTTAAAGGGTTTGAAACTAGTGATCTCTGTCATAATCCTATCAGGAAAGTGATTTTTTTCTGGAGAAAGGAAAAGACTGTTTTCCGTAATGTACCCGTCTAGCCATTTCTCTCCCACGTGGTTTAAACCGTCGTTCGTCGTCGCTTCCGGCGCACACCCTGCAATTAATCCCCATGCAGCGGGATTGTCTTCTGTTTGCCTACACAGAGTCACACGTAAATTGTTTATTAATTGGCCGATTAATTGGAACCGCCGCTCCACCGGCGGCTACAGTGTCTTTTCCTGGCGGATTATGCGCGGCCTCCCTCCGTCAAGAAATGAATGACCTTCGGGGGGCGAATGCCCACTGTACACCAGCCGATATCTGTCATATCACAATATCACTTTTTATCTTAATAATAAAGTTCTTATTTTTATGAACATAAGAAATTTAGGAAATTGGAAGACCCTAGACAGTACAATTGACGTCAGGCAGCTGTTTGCGGTCGTCGGTCAAGGAGATAGCGAAGCAAAACAGACACCTCCAACATGAAATTTGGTCAGTATCACTTTCAGGGTCGTAAATACGTTTTCTTTCAGTTGCTTTACAGAATAATTTAGTTTTAGTTTCAATTTAAAACTAAATTTGCGAAAATGCGTTTTTAAAACCTTTTTGTTTGTTTATTCATCGTCGCTATTTTTAATTTTCACTGCAAAGATTTGCAAAGTAAAAGTTTACTGTTCATGCATTTTTTTATTTTTCAAAAAAACTTGTATTGTTATTTGTTGGTAAACTTCATATTTTTATTGTGCCCAGTTTTATAAAACACCGATGGTGAACTTCTAACAATATTTAACCGATGCTTAAGAAACCAATTAAGTTAAGCCATATTTTTGAGTTGTAAAAAATGTTTTGTGATCTTATTCAACGTCTTGTCATAACTCCTGAAGCCAAAAGTGTCATGTTGTCTTCAACTGACCATGAGATATGCAAATCGGGATTCGCGCATGTGGCGTCAGGATTTATGCAAATCGCGGATCAGATACGACCTCCACGCTTTTCTTTGTTGGCACTGGGTACATTATCAACAATGCAAACTAAAACCTCTTTCATGTATACTTACTTAATTCTTTCATGAAATCACTAAACTTGAAGTGACATCAATCAAATATTTCTCGTCTTTCTTTTTTCCCACTTTGACAATTTGCATAATTCATTTTCTAACAACTAAAAGTGTTTGACCTAAACTGAGTAAATTTTTAGCTTTCTCATCCTAAAAATAAATCCGTGGCGTATCGGCGGATATGCTAATATGTCACTGAATGTGTGCAGACAGAGACATCAGCAAACAGAGGAAGCGGCCTTTTTGTATTTGGCAAAGCCTGGGAATGTGTACCGAAACCACAAGACATAATCCTCTGTGTCATTGGGGCAATATTTTTGCATGATCTTTTGGTAAGTAAAAGCAAAGTGACGTTTAGTAAATAGGAACCATCTTATTCAGTCATGCTAACCTGAACAATGTGACCAATTGACAGTATGAAGTAAACTCCCTTGTGGTGTGCCTTGTTTGTTTTAGATATTCTGGAAGTTTTCCACAGATTCCGCATGTTTCATTGTCTATATGCCATTTTCAATTGTCTATATGTCATGAATGGATGCCATTTTCAATTGAAAAGAAATGAATGGCATGATTTTATATTATCGTTAAAATTATTACACTTTCGAGATGCATCTTTCGAACGGAATAGGCTTGTCTTGTTCTTGTTTTCCTTCACAGTAGAAAAATGTTTCTGAAATAAGTTTTGATCGATTTCTAAAAAATGAAACCATTTCGGATTTTTGAAAACGACAAAAAACTTTTAGAAGTGATTTTGGATGTTAGCTCGGCTTACTCTTATTATGTATCGCGTTTTCGTGGCGGGACTAAATACCTGAAATCCTTAACCCTATAGGACTTCAAAATGATCTAGTACCAGGGTGGAGACTCTGAGGAGGCTTTTCTGGTCTTTAACTCTAGAGCGAATGGGACTGTAGCCGAAAATTGATAGTGTGGTTTTTGTCTTCTTTTCACCCTTGCAGCTTAGTTTTTGGATAACTCTAATTTTTATCTTTGTTTCTCATTATCTCAAACCTTCTTGATAACACTGTACAAAGCTGGAGAACTTTGATCTGCTGACCATTCCAGTCCATTCATTACCTGTTCACCTGTTTTTGTCGAAAGCTGTCCGCGCTTCCTAATAGCCATTCCGCACCATATTGCCATATGCGTTGTGCATCACGACAGGTGAGGCGGTTTAGGCCTCATCCGGCGGTCGCTAATTGCCGCTCAGTTACTGGAACTGGCCGTTCCCCTCACCTTTTCTGTTGTAGCTTCACTTATCCACTCTGTCCTCGAATATCCATCTGTTTACCTGAGTTGAGATGGGCTTGTAACCCGATGTGTCGCAGGTGTCATGCGTGCGTGTTTACTTTGCGACTACTGGTCATGTTGACCCCATCGGCACTTGGCGAACCGATACCCGTGAAGGGTTTTATTAACAAGAAAATGTCGAGATTGATTCGAAGCTCTGAATTATCGAAGCAAAAAAGTTCTCTACACAGTAAAGATACTTTGATTCTCAATGATTTTTGTGTTTGTTGAGGCAAGTGGAAAATGTTTTGGCTTCTTTCATTCCATCATTCAGTTTCGAACTTCTGGGTCCAAACCGTTTAGTGTACATATGGTAGCTCTAGGTGGCTACAGGGTAAATCAGATCAGATCTGTATCTCAAATTGGCCTACAGGCAAAAAGCTAATTTGAACTTTTATCTCATTCAATACCGTTACCTTCTTTTTGTTTTTTCTTGCGTTCCCTGGTTTTCTCAAGCAGTGGTGTACTAACGAGTGCACGGCGGGTGATCAATGGTTGTCGGATCTAAGAAAAAAACCAAGATACACACGCAACAGAGAGGAAACATCTTTTGCAATAACAGATAATAATTTGACAACAAGAAGAGCTTTGCGCGTAATGTCACCTTCTAGGAAAATTCACCTGTCGTTCTCTTGGAACGATCATTATCTTTTCATGAACATTTCTTTTATCTGCACACGTTTCTTTGTTGATTATTACACTTTTGTCGACTTTATTATAGCTTCACAAATCTAGCCCCAATTCGAAATATGCCTTTGTTTTCCATCAGACTAGGGAAATTCCAATGACATGATTCACGCTGTGTGATCACAGTTGCCACAAAAAGATGCCATGTGTTGTAGTGTTAAAATAGGTCTTGAATAACGGTGTTTGGAATATTTGAATTTTCATTTACTTTACATTCCAAGATGTTTTGACAGTCGTTTTCAAGAACTAAAAGATAACCGGTGGTGGGGGTTACAACTCTCTTCTTGAGGTTTATTTTCACTGTTTTCCAACGGTTTTGTGTTCTTAGACAGGTTACTGAAATTCGATACCCATTGGAAGTTAGGAAAAACGCAGTTCAAACTTGAGTTGGTACTGTTTTGAAAAATTTATAACACAAAAGCTGTTTTTGTGAGAACAGTCATTAATAGAGCAACCAATAGGTAACTTTTTTAATCTTGACTTCGTTTGAATCTGAACATGAAAAGTTCCACTGTTTGTATGTTTCGATGTACTTTTCAAACTCGACCCCAATTGTTGCAGTATTATACCAGTGTTGCTTTTCCTAATCCGCTGCCGTCGAGCGGTCCGGTCGTTGCTGGGGGTAATCCGTAAATGGCACGTGTTCATTCGCGTCCCGTTCCTGCACTCTTTCGTCAGTTGGCGTGGCTCCCCGCCCGCTTTTCTTACACACTGACCGCTTGATTAAAAAACAGTCCTCTCTGAACCCTCTCTACTCTGATGTTTATAGTAGTCGGTAAGTTCTTTCCCTTTACCGCCCTATTTGGTTCCGGGAGCCCAGGCGGGTTGACCCCGCGCAGCTCTTATTTATCTTGGCGTGGCCGAAAATGCCCAGATGGCTGCCCTCTCGGCCGGCTTCCACCAAAACACAGGCGACAGCCGGTCTACAATCAATTGACGCTTCCCTATTCCGCCATGTCTTCTATAATCAAATTCCGCGCCTAAAATAACCAACTGTCACTGTCCAAAACCAACCTCTGTCTACCTACTGTATTCCTATGTTATCATGTGTCTGTTTCTTACGTGTTTCTGTTGTTCTCACCGCGTTTTCGCACTCGCACTAATTGTAAAAAGATAGATCTCGCAACATTCGGGCAGACAATACAACGCCAGCACCCCCAGGCACCGCTGTTGCTTGGAACTCGGGGTCAGGGCTTTTTTTCAAGCGTGGCTGCACTTCCTCCTGTCTGGAAGCATTTGCAAGACACACGGGGTCATAAATTCACAACATAGACTTTAGAAACCTATTAGAAATCCAAAATCCATGAAAGGACATTCAGATGACTCACATCTAAATGAGGAATATCCTAATGACGTGATGAATGAGTAAAAGATGATTTAACCGTCTTCTTTTGTCCAGCTATGCACTTATGACGCATAGAAACTCAGGCGGTCGAAAACAGAGTGACGATTTTGAAAAGAGGCGTGAGGTGTCTAAAAGGCCGACGCCCTTTGACACGCCGACATGTTTCGCACCATTAAAAGTTGCCGAAACTAAGCAAAACAGTACCCTTTATACAAAACTGTGAGAAAATGTTAGACCCTCTCTTTGATCAGCCGAAGTTATAAGCAATATTCAGGGTTTTGATCACTTCCGCTCGCTGTGTGTTATCACCAGCCCTTGCTTACTTAGCTCTGTTATATTATTTTAAAAATAATATGAAAATAATGTTGTTCTATTAACAAAAAAGTCTTCAGTCTGAATACCACTGCAGTTTTTGAATTATATTTGAGAATATCAAAAAATGTCGGTCCAACAACATTTTTCAAAATAAAGTATACAGTGTGAAATATGAAACTCATTTACGCTTTTTGCAAGTATTTGCAACAGTTATAATCTAAGTACAACATTGAAAGTTTGGCACGATCTTTGGAACCGAATGACTTACTGTATTCCTTTGTTAGCCTGTGTCTGTCGAAAGTTTTTGGGTTTTCACCACCACGATTTCGCACTCGCACTAAATGTAAAACAATTACCGATGTAACCATGTTATCAAGTTGTTTTCAATCATGCAACACTGAAATGTTGTGAAAGTTTTCGAATGTCATTTGACTGTCCATAAAATAATTTTAAACGAGATCTTGAATTTTAAAACTTTCCCTATTTCCTCGATTTTAACTCTCAAATAGTCTACAACGAAGCTTGGACGACATGAAAACATTGACATGGTGTGGTGCGGCAAAAGGATTTTTAAAAAGAGAAATACAACTTTTTAATATGTTTTTAAAATTAAAAATTAAAAAGTGTCGATTGTCATCGAATTGGCCATGCCCCAAAACAAACAATCGAAGTATGCGCCACACCCGAATCCAAGCTGCTCCTGCCAGTTGCGCACTAATTACGCCTGTTTAATCGATAGGTTATCAGAAATCAGGGTGCGAATGGCGCTCCGCGTGACCCCGTGAGCCGCGCGTTCTTTCCTCTCGCCGACCGTTCCCAAATCCCCCTGTTTATTTCCTCTCTTTCAACTCTCCCATTGCCTGTTTATTTTGTCTCCTTTCAAAGGTTAGCCCCGCAGATCCATTGCTTCTCTGTTTGGGCAACGGCGAGCATCCACCCTAACCAAACCACTTATCCGGCGGGAAAAAGAGCCGTCCGGATGCGCTACCGTTTGTTTTCCTTAGGCTGTCAGTGCGCTATCGGTTCCAAAAACAGTCAAACCCGATCACTTTTGGCTCAGAATAGGGCTTGCCTGTCAGATTTGTTTTGAGCTCAATAACAGGCTTCGATGACAACTTTGATTTAATTTGAAGATTTCTTTTGTCTACTTTTCGAAACGCTCCCCTCTCTGAAAAAAAAATCAAATTTCGAAAATGTAGGCTTGTCCGCCTTTTCACTCTTTGGAAGTCGTTAAATGTGAAATTTTGGCTATTTGATTTTTACTTTGAAAATCTTCTTATTTTGGAATTTTTGTATATCATCTTTCTTGGCCTGTGCCTTGAATGACAATGTACATATTTTTGATTGCCCATCACTTTTTATTCAAAACGTTGCACACGTTTCTATGAAAACTGTATTTCTTCAACTTCAGAAACTGAAGGGACGCTTTTAATCGGCTCTTCTTTCAATTTTTGTAACCCCACCCCCTTATCTTGCAGCTTTGAATCCTTTTTTTGTATTGATTAGTTTATTTTTTTCGGAGTAAACGCGCTCTAGTGTTAAACATTCTGCAATACTATTTTTGCCGCACCTCCTAAATCTCGCAATTTGCTTGATGTTTTGAATTCCCAATTTGTATTGATTGGTTTTGGTTTATCATGTTTTAGTAAGCGCGCTCCAGTGATAAAATCTTTTGTAACTTTCTGTTGGTGAAACTTTATAGCAGTTTTGAAGTTTTGAACTTTATTCCCTGAAACCGCCATTTTCGTAACTAGAGCGGAACTATCCGGTACTTCCTCTCCCCTTTCTCTGGATGAAGCGTATTTACTCTCTTTGGGGAACGCCGACCGCAGATGTGAAAGGGCACAATCCTCTGACTAAGCGTGCGCAGTGTCGCAGTGACGCCGTTTGCCCTCTTTGGCGACCCCACTCGCCTCATATTCGTCGCCGTTTCTTGATTGTCTCTCGCAAGTGTTTTTGTGCCGTCTAACCTCGTCCGTCTTGATGCTAACCCCCTTTCCAGCATGCAGTGCTAACCATGTCGATGTGGATCAGACGACGTTTCTCTCACTACGACTCCCTCTCCAGGCAGTGCCCGACGGACTCCGACTCAACCGTCACTCTACGAGGTGCGTTAGTGTGATGAGTAGTGTGGCTAACTCTTAACCAAACAGTGAAATAGTCCCTGTCTTTAGTAATTCCAAGAACAAACATGTTTTGATGTAGGATAGTAACAGTTATGGGTGTGTTTGTTGCTTTCGGTAGACTTTTTTCTTCTTTTTTTGCCGGTTTGAAGGCGCATTTTGGTAGGATTGCCAAAATCGCTCATTTTTTGGGGCTAATCGTATCACAACAAAGGGTGAGCCTAGTTTACACCGTTTGAGCTGGAAGCGGCGCGACCTATGACGCCACTGGCGCCTCATTGTTTTGTATGCTCTTTGGGTGGTTGCAACTGGCGATTTGCAACTGAACGGACGACGCAAGAGTGCACTAAAACAGAGGGAGTGTAAACGTGCGATTAACCTGGCTGCTGCATCTTTTTCCGTGCTTGACAATGACGACGTTTTCCCTACTTTCTCTTGACTTACTTGTGACTTTTCAGTAGTGTTCAACAATGAAACTTTCAATCGACTCAAAATGAATCGTAACTTAGTATGTAAGTTTGCTGACACTGGAGAATTCCGTTTTTGTTTCGAAATGTAATTTCAACTAGACGTTTGGTTTGGTGTTGGTCACAGTTTCAAAAAGAGAAACTAGTTGTGAAACGTCATTTCGTCGTCATTTCATAGTCATTAGCTGACGCGAGACGCTCGACAATTTAAGGATTAGATTTTGATTTTTGACGAAGGTCTTGGTTTGCAATTTTTGACAGTAGAATGGTTTTGAGGGGATATGGAGAACAAAAACTCAGCTGTTCTGAGTTCTAGTCACATTGAATAGTACTTTATGATAGCTTGTGATAGGACCACACTTTCCTAATATCTTGTGTTTAGTCTCTAAATCATATCTCTGCCATCGCTGCCAAACCTTTTCACAGCAGTCCTTTAAAATATTAGATTGAATGAGTCATGTACATTGATCGCATGCTCATGAAATCTCCGTTCTTCCCTCATGCGATGATCACGCGATGCAATAGACGTAAATACCCTTTGTTTCTTCTGGATTGAGAAGTTCAACAATATTTGCGGCCGCTTCCTTCCCCCGTGGCATGCGCAGTAAACATGCGAGATTGTTGCAATCACATTATGCCTCCATGAAACGAACGGACCTTGTGGACTCTCTTTTTCAACCACCGCTCTATCCCTCCTCGGAGGCCGGTACCGTAACCTTATTTTCCCTCCGAGGAACATCTGCGCTCTAGAAAAAGTCTGTTTCCTTGGACGAACTGAACACATTTGATCGAAAAAGGGAATCGGGATTCTTGGACACCTGCTTCACAGCTTCATTCTCAATTTCCCTGCGGCTGTGAGCGGCTGAAGATACTTCCTCGCTGCTGTGAGCGGCTGAAGATACTTGTATTTCCCCTTAGAGTGTTCGGTTCTAAACCAAAATCTTTTACAGTGCTAGTCGACCATGCGGTTTTCCATGCCGATCTTTGTTGAAATGTATTCGACAGCGGTAGGTGAGTGAGCCCAAAGCAAGAAGTTTCAGGCAAACTCTTCTTAGCTTGCTTTTCTTTTGTTCTTACGTCCAATTTCGTTATCTAGTTTTTCTGTAGTTTAGCGTATGACGAAGGTCAGATTCTCCAGACGCGAGATTTGAGAAACGAATGCTTGTATTTCGCTTAGGGCTTTCTAACTAGGATACATCTCGTGACCAACTGTGATAAAATGTGACCTTTCCGATTCATGCGTTAAGAATGCGAAGCTGGCCAGTAGCCTATCCTTCGATAAACTATGAAAGTGGCATGGTTGATATCGATTTGTATAAATAAATAGGGCCAGCCAAAAACTACGCTGCGTCACAAAACTACTAGTCATTCGATGTGCACAACGTCAGGCAGTCAACTTCGTCAGTGTGGAAAAATGCGCTTTTCCATGCCCATTTTCGGTGAACTATATGAGGACGCAAGTGAGTTTAGGTTGTCCACTCTCAGCTTGGTTCTTTCCATATTCGAATGACTTTTTATCTTTTTATTCAAACTGGCTTTGTAAAAATGAGCAAAAGGTTTACAGAACACGAAATAACTTGAAAGAGTAGTGATTTCAATGTCACTTTGTAGTTTGTTCTAATGAAAAAGCCATTGCGAATAGGAATGATTTTGAGTAAATGGGGAAATAATACAATCGATTTTCACTTAAGTAGTTGTTGTAAATCCGAAAAGCTGGATCGGAAAAAGGATAACGGTAACGACGTAGAAATTGTTTTTAACTAAGCTTTTGAGATTTTAAAGAACTTTTTAGAAATTTCACCCAGCGAAAAACACCTTTTTTGTCTATCGATGGCTTAGTGAGAGCTAGGTTAAGTTACTTAAGGAAGTGCACCTCGAACTGTCGCTTTTGAAGATCTCTTGTTTCAAATTATTCCATATTGAATACTTTCTTTTAAAAAATCCCTTAACACGACATTTAAGTTTAGCAGCAAACTGATGGTGAAACATAGGCTTGTCACGTGGCGACGTATGCGAATACAGTGTAACCCGAAACTACTTCACTCTAGTATCGCTAGGGTAGTGATGGTCAGTATGAATAAAAGTTAACGGTCCAAAAGCAACAAATATTATTCAACATTAAGTGAATTCATCTCTTTGTTGTTGCAGTTTGACGGTGGCAAATGCTATTTTTGTTACTAGACGGATATTTTTCGTTGTGTAAGTTTAAACTATCTGACACGCTTCACTTTCAGGTCGGTTGGAGCAAGGTAAATACAATTCAGCTCAATGGAAAAAATTTGGATAAGTGTTGTCACTCGTCGATGAACACGGTGGCAACGATAGATGCATTGTTTAACTCATAACGCCTTGAAGTCTGCGCTTTGCAAGCCTTGCGTTTTAGAGGTCAAATTTGTTAGTTTTACTAGCAGATTGCATTGATCAGTCCTCTTAGTATCACACCACTGGTGCACAAACTTGTCACGTGGAGATCTGATGCATGATTTTGAATACGAAAGTAGATTTGCAAGGTGGCCACTGATAAGCTACCAGCTTTGATGAATACGTACTAAATACTAGGTCAACACAGTGCAACCCGACATAACTTAACTGCACTATCGCAAGGGTATTGATGTCAAACTGTTCGAGATCCGTACCAATTACTAAACAAAGAACCACTGTAGGCTTCTGAAAAACATATTCCAATCTATTGAAAATGAAAACAGTCCCGTTTGATCAGCTGCCACTTTGTTGTGGTATGACGCTTAGAATGCTTAGTAAGTCATTCGCTCTGCCATTCACAGGAAAGGACACCCGTTCGGCAGCAGGTGGCCGTGCTTTCGCTCTCAACCTGCCGACTAATTGCTGCCAGAACGGCTCGCCCCCACTTTTTCGACCGCTCCTATCCAGTTTTCTGATACATATCCTCAGCGAAATCGAATTATCACCGGCGGTAATACGAAGACGGATTGGCGATCAGCGCGGGTGTGAAATTGTCACACAAACTGCTTCCTGAACGCGACGGCCTGTTGTTGTTTCTTGTATCTCCCGTTGTTCGACGGGTGGCCCCCTGCTGACCACCCGGCGTTCCATTGTTTGTCTGTGCTTCTTTTCGTATTAGCTCTGTTTTCTGAGGTATTTGGAGAGTTGTGTTGAGGTAAATCCTGTTTTCAAGTAAGTCTGGCCGAATTCACCCGCTGGGTTCCAAGGTCGTCAAGTGGACCTTGGAACATTGTGAAGTTCATTTTCTAGGTCTTAACGACGGGATTTAGTCTTAGCCGCTGTTTACAAGATAAACACTAGATAACTTTTTACTTATTGGCCAGCATTATAAAAACGTATTTGTTTTTTCAATTCTAATATTCAGCTTTTTGTCGCCTTGTTAAGGAAATTCTATGAGAAATTTGGGTGTTTATTTAATCAGAAAAACAGTTCTCACACAACAGAACAACAGTGTCTTCTTTTTAACTATGAGTACATGATCGTTTGTAGAGTTCAGTTTTTTCGAAGCTTAAATTCATATGCAATTCCGTTCGGTTTAGTTTTCAATGTTTTCTGATGGCATGCCTCTAAGGCGGAACTACCCCCCCCCCCAGGATTTTACGCCTTTAAGTTATCTTACGTTCAAGATTAGCCCACATGTGGAAAATATGTTTTGTCTTCTGTAACAGGCACACTTTAAAAAAAAACTCAGTGTAGGAATTTTGAGTTTTTATGAAACCTAGTTTTTGACTAGATTGTAAAACATATACCTTCTTTTGAGAGAAATGCCCAATCTGTTTTTTTTCTTTTTTTTTTTTAACATTTTCTTACACCAAAGCGAAACGTGTTTTCTGTCCTCTAGCAACAGATGAATAACGGCGCAAAAAGTGAACGCATGTGGCAGGTTTTTAGACGTGTGAACGCTATAACAACAACATAGGAAGTCAAAAGCGCAGCCCTATTGCGTTGATCACTTTGTAACAGACAAACTTTTGCACTTTAAAAGATCTGACCTTAAAGCAAACTATACTAATTGCTTACTAGCCTTTCGCAATGGTCCTTTTCAGTTTGTTCAAGTTCAGTAGTTCCATTGACCCTTTTGTGCTGAAGTTGACTAAAATTATGACAGACAAACTTTGGTCCTTTTTTGACTAATAGTGCCCCCTCTGACCAATGCCACTGTTATTGTTCCTTTTCGGGCAGTGCGCGCGAAAAGCGCCGCACAATACCCCTCATCGGAGTTATGTTTCGAGCCGATTTATAGGATTTGCAGCGCCGAATGGCGGTTTCCCTGTGGTTTGACGTACTTTCCCCTTCCGCTACTGTGTGCCATGACAGGTCGGGTGTGAAATCAGCGATAGTATCTCATTAAGAGGCTGGCTGAATATGTCAAATATTAGCATACGCCGCTTTTCGATCTGATCGTGAGGCATCCATCTCGGATCTGTCTTCCCCCTCGAGCGCCGCCCTCTCAATTCACACAACGGTCTGATTAAACTCCGCGCATCCTTAAATTTTTGCAACTGGCTTATCGCGTCTTTGAAGTCTTCCTCGGCCGCTTTGGAGTTTAAAGTGACCGATGTTGCGCGATTCCAGTTCAATTTGACTCCAGTTTGTAGGCTTTCTCACATCACCCTGTTTCATGTTTTGCTCTTAGAGAAAACCCCCCTTCATCCTTGAAATTTCAATCTGGGTTCGCTTTTTTTCTTGTTTGGAACTACTTGCGGAAAACTCGAAAGCTGAAAAATTTCTTTGCCAACAATCTTTGCTCTTTTCACATGTTTTACCTAAAATTCTGTGTGCGACAGGCCAAACCATATGTTTAATTTGCTGTTATTGACATTCTTCTGTAGTAAATACCATGGAGCTCATACGTTTTTTTGACGAAACACTAAGAACAATGAACATTTATCACGCGCTTGCGTTTCAAAATTGTGACTTTTACTGTATGTTCTCTTCAACATTTTCCAAGCCCCATGGTAACTAATGGTAAAGTTTTCCCGAAATGTAAGCACGATATCATTTGAAAACATTCTTACTAAACTTTTTTGCCTGTGTCTACTTTTTCTACATTCAGTTCCTACTGCCATAAATGCTTGGCTGACTTCCGTTGATAATTTTTCATCTAAATCCTTTCTCTTTTGTGTAAGAACATGTAGTGCACTTTTTGACTGCTCAGGCGTTTGGTGCACTTTGCCAAACTTTTGATCTTCTTCTGAGTAGCGGCGACAAGCTAATCAATCATACATTGTTAAACCGTGTCGGTTTCCCACGATTTGTTTACCACCGTTGTGTTTAGCCCTCCCGGAAGAGAGGGATACACGATCCATTCGCCCCCTCTGCTCTCCAGGTGACCGGTGACTGGGATGCCATCCTTGGATCGCAGTTGCCTGTCTTGGCTGCCAAGTTGGTTTGGGTCTAGTTTAGGGCCTACAAGAAAAGATGGAAGAATCTCCTGCTTATATGAAAGCGTTCTCATCGCATGAGACATTGGCTAAACTTGGTGGTTAGGGAGACTCATTTCCGTATTTGCCATCACAGTTTTCCTAAGCTTAATTCTTTCTTGAAAATGCTTAGCACTCAATGGGAGAGCGCAGTAGCTACCGTCAACTGAATTTCAATTTAGAGTCAATTTAGACAGCAATAATATGTTTGATAAACGTGTCTTGCTCTCAGAAGCTCCCTTCAACAATTGCACTTTTGTTGCTCAATTTGTTCTTGGCGGCTTGGCCCCTGAATTTGTTTCTAACTTGGCTCTAAAGTCGTTGCGCCCCACTTGTTGCACTCTCAGCTCAAGCCTTTTATATAATCCTTCGCGGATCGCGCACATGGCGGATGATGACGTCACACGGCTCGTTATCAGGGCCGACATCGGAGGAAATTGTGTTGTTCCTCGGGGCATAAAAAGACGCGCATCGGATCCGGGAGTGACCGCCACCTCGCCGGCCACCATGTTTTATGTGTGGGAGCGCGGGTGAGGCTTGCTGCCGTAGGCGCATGCGCCTCGGAGACAGCTGCCCTCCGTCTCGGCCGCCGACACCCACATACACATTTGCATTTCAACTATCAGCGATCCGTGTTTTGCTGATCGGCGCTGTCCATTTGCGATCGGTCGTCCTCTTTTGTTGCCTCATTGCGTTCGCATGGCGTCTTGGCGAACAGCACCACTGTATAGACGGCCTCGAGCAGAAAATGGTCCAATTATTATCATGGTTAATAAGGCGAAGCTTGGTCGAAGTCGCATAGATCTTCTTTTTTAAGTGTATTATGCTCTCCATCAGTACCTTCCTTTCATACTCCTAAATTCCCCAGGGACACCTTTCAAAGTGAAATATACTGCTATTGAATTTTCATTCACTACACGTCTCTGTTTCTCATACTAAAAATATTTTTTGATAGATCTTTTATAAGCGCCCCCTTCAAGCCCACGCTAGTTTCGATCATATCACAAGTGCGTCACTCGTCCTCAGTAACGCCCGTCAGCTGTTATTTTTGTTTTTGAAAACTTCGAAAAAGTGAAATTGATCAACAGAGGGTCAAGTTCTTATTTACATTCGTTTGTTTACGAAATCATGCGTTCACATTTTACAACGGCACTCCCGGCCAGGTATCAGACAGCTGTCCAGGTGTGGTCGATGGTCGAAATGTGATAGATAACCTGGCGGTGGTCCAATGGCCGGAAGTGCTAATGGATTTGATATTTCTGGGTTGTTTGCCTGACTAACTATGAAAGTTGGACAATCACATAACAAAAACCAAGTCTTTTGTCATCGCTGGTACCTTTGCTTAGTTGACACAAAAGTTGCATTTAAAGGAAAAATTCCATAGTGAACGTGCGTTTTTTTAACTTTTATGAGTGTACCAAAGTGAACAACTTTTTTACACTCTTCGCATTCACCATTTGACAAAATTACTAAACTACAACTAAGTCACCTAGAAATGTATTGCCTTTTTTATGACGGCTAACACAGCGGCGATCTGGATTTACCAAAGTACGCAGAGCGCGGTTGAATATCTTGTGAGGTGTTCAATTGACAAGTTTTGTTTACAAATTTCCTCGTGTTATCTGTCACGAGGAGGAAGTAACTAGTACTTCTGACGCAACAACAGATTAACAGCTGTATCAGAATCATTCTGAAAACGGTTTTCATTTGATACACTTGTGCACCTTTTTCGAGACAATAGTCAGCTAAAGTTAAAGTCGAAAATACCATACTGGTAATCGTGAAGCACTCTCTATGAATTCTGAATCATGTTCGTGATAATGCACTTCCTGTAATTTTAGAGAAAACAACGCAATTCAAATTATTTTACTACGAAAAGTCATCGCTTAAAACGATGAGTTTAATGTACTTTATAAGTATTCAGATTTCATCCCTGATATAATTCTTTGATCTTAAACTAATCACAAAATGAGAAACCGTCTTCAAGTTCTAAGGACTTTGTCTTTAGAAAACTGTTTTTTTCACGAATCTGCCATTTCTTTCCATTTCATTAATGGAACTGTGGGAACGTCTACATGGATATATCGCTGACATGATGAAAGCTGATACTTTTTCAATTTCCGGTTGCATTTTTCTCGCTTCCATTTTACACCCTCGTGCTGTGACGGTTTTTTTGTCTAATTCCTTTACACTCGGTTTTTTGCCTCGTCTACGCGATGAAAAATGTCTTGTGGTTGGAGCCTCGTGTACCCGTTGTAGTTCTTGCAATCCACTTGTTCATGCTGACCCGTGTCATCTATCACCGCCGGCGGGCGTCTGCTCATGACCACTCGACTTTTGCCATCAGTTGTCCTCTTTTTCATCTTTTCGTGCCATCCAGAGAAACTCTCTGCCGGTAGTAGAGATGGATCGATGACTGACAGATAAGCCGAGAGTCACTTTTTTGCACTTGTTCTAATCTTCCGCTGCCTCTGCCGTTCACCAACTGTTGCGAGAGATGTTCGAAGCGAATTTACGGTTTAGCAGCAATCAGAAGCCGAAGGGTTCACAAGGCGTGTTGATGGTTCTATCAAACTTTATGGCCCTGGTCCCCGCCAGTTTGTTCGTTTTGCTGCGCTTTTCGACAGCGGCGAATCTTCATCGATTTCTCAGTCAATGCGATGTCTCTATAAGTATTGTAAGTTTTTAAGACAAACACTTTTAGACACCGTTTGATGTTTGATAGATAACTTGTTTGTTGTGGAAACTAGCGAAATTTAAAACTTGTACGATGTTTTAGCTTCATTCACTTATAAACGACGGAGCAATAGCGACAACGTTTTGTTTTCTTTAGCTGAAACTGTTCGCTTTTTCATTTATTTTTTATCGAAACCTTGCTTTACATATATTTCATGCATGTTTTCTTTCCGTCGAAGACAAAAAGCTGTGGACCTCAACCATGTGATTTTGTTCTTTAATAGAAAATACAAAAAAAACTTTAAATGTTCTTATTAACGATTGATTTTTAGAATTATTTTAGATTTTACATATCTAAAACATTTACTACTCTTGAGCTTTACTTTCTTAGCGCAATCGTACTTTCTTTCACACTTCTGAACAGTTAGTTATTTTGATAGAATTTTAGCAAAACCAGGATTTAGGAATATATGAAACTTTCATGATATTCAAACTTTGAAGACACATTTTACATTTCGTCAAAAGTTTTTCTGTGAAATGCTCGAAACCGTGGTGCTCAGCTGGTCTTCGCCAAAACTTTTTTATTCCTCTGTTGAATAGATAACAAAGTACATTCTTGTCAATATAGTTTGTCCGATAAAAATCTGAAACTTTCGCAGCTATTAGCACTTAACCCGCCTATTTTTGTTTGCAAACTTAACAATTTTTTGCTATCTTTCATTTTAACTTTAGTTCCCTTACCATTGCACTTTCCAGACGAATGATAAATTTCAATATTAAAGTTATTTTGTAAAAAAAAGAATGTCAATTGCCCGTTTGTGTCTTGACTCTCGCTGTTTACGACCTCTCATTGACCAAGCTCTTTGTTTCCTCTTCCGCCGGGATTTTATTTACCGGATGACCGCCGATAACCTCGGTGCGAGTGCTAATTGCATTGCGGGATGGGAGGTCTTGCGCAATGGCGGTCTCTCATTAGTGAGGCCGTACTATTCCATTTACGATCTCGCCGACACACAAATGTCTCTTCCTGAGATGTTGCGTGATGTACCCGTTTATCTGCCTATTTTATCGCAGCAAATGATTCATCGACTTTTCATCTGAGTGTTTTTGCATTGGATCAATCAATCCTTGAGAAATGTGGCGGGAAATACTAAATGGCTCCGTGGTTTATTATGCATAACATGTGAGAAAATTTGTCATCCACGTAGGCACGCCACACCCTTGAGTAGATGCAGTCTAGGTATCAGACACTACTGACATCCTTCAAATATTGACCTTATCGACTTCAATTGTCTAACTTGACAGTCAAAAAACAGTTATGAACAAATGACATCGCCTGAAAAAAAACTTTTTGAGGCTTGAAATGTTTAAGCAATTTTTTTGAAAACTCTTATACAGCCAAAATACTTTTCTTAAAGTTTCTGTACCATTCTTGAAAAATCCAATTTACAAACTATGTATATTAAAATACCCTTTATATTATACTTTCTTCACCAAAAGTTTGTCTCGACTTGAAAGCTATTTCTGTTCATAACACAATTTTGGCTCATTTCAATTTTGTTTGTGTATTGCCACTAAATTCACCATATTTGAAAATTACGTGGGAAAAGAGAAAATTCGACTGTCTCATAAGTAGTTTCATAAAAAATACATTAGTCTGCAACTTTTTAACGTCATAGCTCTACAAAATGAAACCGATGCATCCCAGATACTGTTTCTTTCAAGATTTTTGATTTTTGCGAAGTTAAGCTGAAAAGCAGCTCAATTTAAAATCCCCTTAACTTCACTTAAAAATTGGAAAAGGTTTTTGCCCACCTGGGACTTTTTACTTTTACCAGGAGGGTGCGCGCGCCAACGGCGCGCACCCTCCTGGGTGCGGCCTTCGGCCGCGAACATTCTTGGCCTACGGCCACTCATTACTCGGCCTTCGGCCGTGAAACGTGCGTGAAGCACGTGAAGCGCGGCCTACGGCCGACCTCACCCTCCTCTCGGGGGGAAATGAACGCGTGAACTTCCGCTGATCCACTACACACACACAGAGACAAACATTGTAGCGTTATATTATAAGGGATATCGCCTGAAACCAATTTCCTATAAGGATTTGTTGAGAAACATATGATTCTGCTCATTTTGCACAAAACAATGCCTCCTTTTGATTATAAATGAACTCTTGGTACTTTCTTGTAACTGGTAGCTGGGTTTCTTGTTCAATTAGCCGACTTCCATGATCCCTCATTTGTTTGCCTGCATTAGGCGGACCTATCCGCGCGCTAATGGAATATCACAGTGTTCCGTGGCTTCAATTTCCGTGTAATCATCGTTTGTCGATGGCCCATTTGAATGAGGGAGCCGAAATGATGAAAATTGAATGGCGCGTTGATTTTCCGGCGGCAAAATGTTGTGTAAAACGCGGGTTTTCGTTTTCCCGGATGGCGAATGTCCTCACGGCGTTTGGTGTTCGCATTGTAAAGCGGTCGTATTGCGCAATTCGGACTCTTTCTAATTGATGGCCAAGTGAGAAGACTGGCCGCAAAGTTGAGTGGGCTCGAGAGGAATAACCTTCGGTTTGCAGGGTTTCGTCCGCGAAGGGACGCGTCGCCGCCCAGGGAGACGTCGGACTACGAGAATGTCTACGACATGAACAACACCTTCATGGAACACTCCTCAGAGTGAGTTCGATTGTCTATCAATCTAAACATAGGAATAATCATTGTTTTCTTCTGAAACTTTTTTTAAAACTATTTCCTCGTTTCGGAAAACGCACACATCACTTTTTTTTAATCCAGAAAAGTTTTTTTTTGTCACGACATTAGCTTTCGAATAGTGAAAGTTTTCGAAAAAATGTACACTCATGGTGGCAGTGTTTCTCAAACCTTAGAAAATTCCTTACATTTGAGTATAGATGGCTAAGGGCTAGTTGAGATTTCTTAGGATTTTGGCGACCTTAGACCTTAGCTGAACCTTTACTTTTTGAAAACTGACCAAGCACAGTTTTGCTTAAGAAAAACGTTTTTGTCACTACACGAGCTTTTGATAAGTGTCAGTTATCGATTGTCAGTTCGTTGTCGACAAAATGCACATTTTGAAGACTCTTTTCGGTTTCACAGTATTTTTCGAACAACAAGAAAAACTTGGCATTAGAAATTACCTCAGGCGGCCCTAAAGATTTTCAAGACCTAAGATTTTAGCGAACGTCTTCTACAGTATCTAAGAACAATGCTACGCTGCAATACTGAAAATCATGAAACACAGACAACACGGTCATTTGGGTTTTATGTGTTTTGCCGAGAAACGTCTAGGTTATCGGTGAAATTGGTGTGTAAAACAAATAAAAGTTTACAGTATTCGCAGTTGCTACTGCTGATTCTAAAAAGGTTATTTGGCCCTTTCCGATACCGCTTCGAAGTTTATCTATTTTAAAACATAGTATGAGATCACTAATCTGTAACTTATGCGTTACGCTATTGGAAACTTTATTCGGTGCTGGAATGAATTTTGCAGTTTCACTTTTGCAGCAAATGGAACAGGAGACAGTCATTAATCTTGCGACCTGCGTGTGAGAAATTCGTCCTATCGGTGTAACAACAGCGCCGATTAATCACAAAACCGATGTTTTCCTTAGGTTCGATAGTGTTTCGGTTTAAAACCCCAAAGGTAGCACAAAGAACGCGGCCAAGCGCAGACAATTGTAGAAAACCAAGACGTTACACACACTCGAACCATAAGCAATAATTCGATTCGTGCTGATAGGCGCCGTGGAACAATCAGCTTTTTCAGATCGCCCGACACGTCGTCTATCGGCGAAGTTTCCAGCGGAACGGGAACTCTGCGCGACACCACACCCTGTGCCGACTATGACCGCGATATCACGCCCGCGCCGTCGACGTTCACACCCGTGCTCCGTCGCAAACACACGAGGGCTAGCCATCTGCGTAGGAACTATAGGTACTTAAGGCCTTAAGGATGTTGGGTTAAGGAATGGGTTTAGGATCATTGCCCCCGACGAGTCGTTGCTCCTGCTGCAGCAGCAGTCAACCCCACCTGAAGGACAGAAGAAGAGCAGAATTCTCAGGAGGAAGAGCACGAAGAAAGATCTTGAACCTTTGCCGTATGGTTTTCTTGGGACATCTTTAAGGAAGAGATTTAGGAAGCCTATGGTGATTACGCCGCCTGTGCTGCTGAGTAGGACTGTTTCCTGTTCGCTGTGCTCCAAAGAGTTTGGGTGAGTTTTTGAGTTGGGGCAGCGCTTTTTAAAGTTAAAACTGCAAGGAGCCGTGACCTCAACTTACATTAACAACTTGAACTGCTCAGTTTTGTGTACGACCTCATACTAATACGGTCCAACTTTGCGGCTATCCAAGGTTTTAAACAGAACTTTGACGTTTTGGAACCGAACATCGTATTGCTCAAGGCTTCCGAACCGAAAATGGAAATGAGTAGCGGCACCGCATGACTAGAAGGAAATGAATTCACGTACAATGATTCAGCCGCGCCTGGCCACTGAGCCACGTTGGCAAGTTTTGAAGCGGACAAAACATTACTTCCTTTTGTTGTTTTCAGTCTTCTGTTGGAAATTATCCTTCAATTGAAATCATGTACTCCTCTGTACTCACCTTAGCAGATAGTCTAGTGCTTCGAACCTTTAGAGAAAAAAAACGTTCAATCAACATACTTTCTCAGGATCTTTTTGAGCCTTCCTGACAAGTAAATCTAAAGTTGGATAAGTGAAACTTTTGGTGAAAAACATTGTGTTGTTGTGTCTTGAAAAACAAATAAACTCCAAAAAAAAAAACCTATTTTTCCCTACAAAATATGAACAAATGTTGATTTCTTTTTCCTGTATGTTGTTTTGCTGTTAAATTTGTGAAAACACATAAATCACTTAAATGGGGTGACAAAATTGGTGTGACAAAAACTTTACACATCTTTTTGGGAATTTTAAAAAATTTGACATTGTTCTTTATTTCATTTTAGATGTTTGAAGATTCCCCTCCCACAAAAAAACTTTTTTTTTTGCTTTTGGGAATTTTGTTATATTTGAGAGGGGCAGTTTCACACCGAAGACTTTAAATTCGAAACTCTTCTTATGGGATTTGTTTACGCGCAGTGCACTTAGTTAGCTTATTGTCTTCTGCCTGAACAGTCAAGAAGTTTCATGTGAGTGGCCGCAATCTCATTCGCACCCTTTCCTCCCGGCTGCACTAACCTCCGGCCGTCCTCCGACCTAGATCCAACCGTAATTTGCGCCCCGCGGAATGCCTTTCTCGGCTCCATCACACGCCCGTTTGTCCCCCCATGTAAACTGCCATTTGAATGTCTTTTTTTCGCTCTCAACGCCTGGTAGCACACAAACACGCGTGGTATCAAGTTTGCGTGGGGCGACAGTACCACATTCCACGAGTGGGCTTGTTTGTAGAAAGATTAATGACACCATTTCATCGAAAACAGAAGGAGGAAGAGGAATTTTCGGCAGGGAAGTCCGGGTTGAATTCGCGCACTCTCCACCTTCATAACATGGTTGCCTGTCAGCAATTAATCGCGCTAGCTATTTACGAGCTGCGACCAGGTTGTTCCGTTAGCGATTCGTTAGCCGCCAAGGTCTTCGAAGCGATATCATCGGCGATAGCCTTTGAATTTTCACCAGCCACCAGTCGTATGCCCTTCCGGTGCGGTCTAATCCTAGCCAGTTCCATTTCTACCCCCGAAATCTGATTCCATTAGACTGCGGGTTTGACCTGTTTTATATTGTATTAGTTAACATAGTATAATCTCGTTATTGAGTAAAATCAAATCTTTCTTAAAGTTTTGAATTCATTCACAGAAAAGTAATACCAAACACATTTTTCAAACTAGTTTTTTGAATAATTGAATTTCACATTTCACAAATAGTTTCTTTCAAGTAAATTGTAAAAACTATAAAAAGTGTACCACATTTTTGTGCTCTCGTCATTTTAAATATTCTTTTGTGAATTTTCAACACGAAAACACTGGAACGTTACGAAATGTCTATTTCAAAACTTTCACGTAAAAAAACGCTAAATTTGTCTTGCCTCGCCAAGTTTCAAAAAACTGAAACTAAAGTGAAATTACCTTTTAATTATTCCTTGTTGCCACTATTTTATAGTTCATCACAATTTTTGAAAATTTCAATTTTTGAAAATTTCAGCTTTCATCAAAACTTTTCCTATATTTTCTTGTGATTCAAGCTAAAATAAAATTTTTTTAAAAGTGAATTGAAAATATTGATACGTTACGAAATATAATCCATTTTAGACAAACTTTGCAAATTTTTGTTTGTGGATGAATGAAACATACCATAACATTTTTTTCATTGAAATGTACATACTCGTCTCAAACTTTTGAAATTGGGACTTCACATTAAGAGAATACGATTTTCAGAACACTTATGATTTATCTTTCACAAGATGTGTGATATTACACTGTATTTGGAGCTTTTGATTGTGTTCTCGAGACGTTCTCATAATTTCGGTCCAACCACAGCCAGTTTCAGGCTTCAGTTTTATAGAAGCCGTTCCCACCTTGCCTGCCAATCCGTGAAATCCGAGACCTTCTGATTCCTTGTTACAATCTAGTGACGTGCCCCTCTCATTTCCCTTTCCGAGATCCGGATTCGCATATTTTCACTTGCAATTTGCCGGTGGTGGTTTTACAGTGTGGCGGGGCCGCGCGTGCCCAATCCTCTCTAATATCCAGCAATGATGAGACGGGGACGTGTTCCGTTCTCCCTCCCTCCCCCTCCCCCTCTAACTGATGATTATGTCCCTATTTCTCCTCCTCGATCATCGGTCATCTCCTGGAGACACTTTTTCAACTGGCGTCGTTTGAACCCCACGGCGACAGTCACCCTTTGTGGCTGTTTATGTGTGAATTGCGCTGACCGCCGACCGAGTTGCAAGAGTGCATGGCCCCATTGACGCCCCCCGTCGAGGTTAGCGAGGGACAACCGCCTGTCTCTGGCGCATAATCCGCTTACCTTTCGCCTGCCAACACCTTCATCGAAACCTGTTTTCCATATAAGAGGTTTCGAAAACTTTTCAAAACACAAATCAACAATCAATATCCCCAACGAAATGGAATTGTTGCCCTTATATTTAGATATAGTCTTCAATTTCAATGAAGAAACGTTATATAAACACTTTTGTAACAAAACTTCTCTTAACAAGCAAAAATCTTGCTTTATCTACCAATTTTAGAATTTTGAGGCCTGCTCAATCTGTTCGCCTGTTTTTTAAACTTTCTGTGAAAGATTTCACGAAATCTTTAATTTTTTTATTCCTAGCTCGTGAAAGCTTTGAAATTACTTTAGAACAAAACTTTAACTTCTAAAGCATTCAAGAAGCGTATCCAACCTTTTTTTTTAAATTTCAACACAGTGTTGATGTTTTGGTTTCAATATATATTCAAATGTTTACTTTGAATATATCACCAAAAGTTTGAATTTGCAAGAAACAATGTTCAGTAAAAGCAACCATATGTATTAATCTTGCAGAATTTCAGTAAATTTTTCCAGAAAAAAAATTTTGCCAGAAAAAATTACTCGAAATTTTGAATTATCCTCGAATTAATTTTTTATATCCGTGGGTTACTGAAAAGTTTTTGGGCTCCTTTTTATATTTCACCAAACTAATAATATTTTTACTTTTTGTTTAATGAGCATGTGAAAGTTTTACGGTTCTGTGGAACCGAGAGAATTGGCACAACTCTGTAATTATGCTCCTTTTTCTCGTGTAATTGTCACATAACTCGCGCCGCGTGTCACTCATTCGAAAGAATAATGTTTCCTAATGTAGGCTAATTGTTTTCCTTGCGCTGACGCGTAGCTTTTGTTTTCTTCTTGCCCAAGTAGCATTTAGCGTGTGCTGTAAGCCTCGGTTCTGGTTTGGCTGGGAACCGCCACCAACCGCAACACAACATTTGTACAACGCATACCATATCTGTGCAAATGGAGAGCCACCGCCCATTTTTTTTTACCTTATCCTAGTTTCTGTAGCTTTAGACTGAAACCAGGAAAAGTGAAAGTCCTTCAGAAGCTTAAAACTAGCCCCTAAAAGGACGGACGTCCGTCACTTGGAACGGCCCACTTTCGATTGTGTACCTTGACTGTCGCTAATCACTATCATTGGTGCGAGAAGGCAAGGACGCGCCGATCTGTAACTGGTTCGTCTAAGTATCACCGTTTGAAGCTGCCGAAGACATTCCTTTGCCACACCCAGACCTCCCAGCGTTCGGCGCCACTCGACCGTTTATTGCTGATAGCGCAAGTTGATTTCGATTTTTCTGCAAGGTTGGGTGATTTTGAACTTAAAAACTGACGTCAGCGAATCACTCAAGCGTAACGGAAAAAAAAATGGAAAATTCCAAGTTCGAGCTAACCTCAATACAATCAGGTTCTCGAAATGTCGTTGTTTTCTTCTATTGAACATGTTTTGTTTTGAACTTTAAAAAAAAGCTGTATTACAAATATACGAACAATACTCACTTTTCATATTTAGAAAACTCGAACAGATCGTAGAAAAACGGGAAGTTTCGTTTTGATGTTATTCGCCGTAACTTTTTGTACGCTACTTTTTTTCATTGCGTGCAAGTTTTGCAGAAGCTATCGTTAGCAAATGCATATGACATTCCGAAACTGATTCATTTTAGAAGCCGGTACTGTAACCGACCGTAACCCTTGACAAAAAATCGATATAGGTTTAACGTATCAACTTTCCATATGGAATTGCTCCAGGCAATTTGGAAAGAATGCAAGACAACGAAAACTGAGAAAATCGCTCATTCAGAGGGCTGTTCTTTAAAGTTTTGAGACCTGAAAAATAGTGAAGGACATCCTTGCAAAAGGTCAGCTGATGGTTTGAGCTATGATTTTTTTAAGTTTTTTGGAAATTACCTCCGTTTATCCCAAGTACAAATCATTGGCACTTTGAAGTGCGCTAATGACCCTCGTGCCCCGCAACGGGTGTGTGTTTGCCGAGTTCCCTTTCTGTCCGACCTCATCCGGGTGTCACACGACTGCTCCCGACGCTCGCTGTTTGGGCGGTGCGAGGCCATCGAAGTCGTTTCTTTCGACGCCCAACCCATTTCATTTGCATCTTCCGTTAACTCAGAGTCTCACGCTGAGCGACCTATTCCCTCAAGAGGTCAGTCGGCGCACTGTCGAACCCAACTCTCGGCGCACGGTGGCAGCCGATTTTGAAAATTGAATTTTAACCTTCTGGCCGCTACCATCAATAATTGGTCAATTATCCACCATGTTATATTAACTTACCCCTAGATTTAAGCCGCCGTGTTGTTTGTTGTTCCGTTACTCTTTTTACATTAGTGCCCTGATGGCACAGCTGACCATTGCTTTGTCAGCGGACCTGATTGTGGCCAGTCTTCGCTTTGATTATAAATTAACCTACAAAGAGTTCTGGTCGCGGCGCCTCAGTGTTGACTCGCAGTGCCTCACGCTGGCCCTCAAGTCCCCTTCAGGCCTCACTTACCGCTCCCCTTTTCAGACAGCCCACCTCCGATGAGCCAATGTCTCCTACCGCCATCACGACTCCGAATAGACTGTCTTCAGAAGACGTAAACATCTCTGGTTGAAAGGGTCAATTTGGATTTTTCAGGAAGCGGTGCGTCTATCTCTGATTTCATCCTCCACCGGATACAGCTCGGCCAGATCCTCATTGAGGTCATCAGATGGAGGCGACGATGTCAACCACACCAGAGACAGCGGAGTGGGAAGGTAGGAGTTTCTTGCTTTTTGAAGGAATCCTGGTTTTAGTTGTGTTCTGTCGATGTCGTCAGTCAGCAGGGTTAGCCTTAATGGAAACATCACCCAGCTTGACCGAATTGCTATCGAATTGGTGGACACTGAGAGGGCCTACGTCAACGATCTGAATGACGTCATTCAGGTAAATTATCACTGCATAAATACAAAAAGTACCCCCGCGGTCTTGCGCATCCAGGAGTTGTGGTGTATTTTAAGGCATTCAGAATTCAGCAGTTAGTCGATTTGGTTTAGTAGGTGTGTTCACCCAGTTTACTGCGGAAAATTCTTGCTAAACGACGCATTAAAACTTCCCTAACGCGGTTTTTCAAGGCTGTCTGCGGTTTTCGGTGGCGTTCTCGAGAAAAAGCAGGATCTTTTTTGCAAACAAAAAAATATATATAAATATATTTGCTTTTGAAAATGGAAAACAAAATTGTTTAAAAGAAAATCTGAAAACCACTAAAGTTTCTGTATTTTATGCCAATACTTGTGAGCTGCGGGCTACTGGGCACTAGTCGTTGGGTCCCGGCGCGACCAGGGAATGGCTCTAAAATTGCTTGTGCGGCGAACGGAGCCAAGAGTGTTTTGTTGTTTGCCGCTCTTGTTTATTTGAAAATTGTATTTTTTTTTCATTGAAATTTTAAATTTTGTTTTATGAAATTTGATTTAGTATTCGTAATAGGCAAAATAAATACTGTTTTTTTAAAAGTGTTTTTCGCCTGACGACGCAATTTCAACGGGACCCATTTATCACAGTGTAATACTTTTTCACATTCTTGCGTTTAAACTGGTTACGGTATTCTTATCTCCGTTCCATTCGCACTTAAAATTACCATATCAACAGCGGCAGCTGTTCCAATTCAGCTCTATCGATTCCCTTTGAACTTTCCGAATGTGACTTTTTACCTACTTTGAAGTGATTTTCGCTTCATTTGGAAATCATCAATTTTTAGGGCTACCTCAACTTCCTTGTGGATCGGCGTGAGGAATTGCAAGTGACTCTCGATGATGTTTCCTCTCTGTTCGGTTGTATCGAGCGGATTTTCTTGTTCAACAGCCGTCTCTACCACCAGTTGGAGCGGGCCGAGTTGGACTCTATCAAGGTTGGTACTATTTTTCTGTTTTTATTAACGTTTCTTTTCAGATTAGTGATTGCTTTATCGAAAATGCGGGTAAATTCGAAGACTATATCGCCTACTGTACCAATTATCACAAGTAAGTCTCCGTATGGGGTTCTGTTAGTTATTGATTGATTCAGAATGCTGGGAGCCTTGACTCAGCTACAACAGCAGCCTGGAGTATCTGCAGTACTCATGGAAAGGCAGCAGGTGCTCGGCCATGCCCTCCCTCTTTCATCCTACTTGCTCAAGCCCGTTCAGAGGATTTTAAAGTATCATCTGTTTATCGAGGTTGGTTTTCTTGCTTTCATAACTAATCTGTGCTTTAGAATATGATGAAAAACCTGCCTATTTCAACAACGGCGGAGGAACGAGCGGTGGTTAAGAGAGCCTACGATGTTATGACTGCCCAGGCTGGGAAAATCAACGATGAGAAGAAAAGGGTTGAGCACCAGGAGCGCGTTCAGCAGCTACAAGCCGCCCTACACAAGTGGAAGGTGGATAAGGTTAGTTTTCCTGCAACTCTAATTTACTTTTGTTCGCTACCTGTTTTATTTTATCTTTTTAGACTGCTAACCTTAGCTCCTATGGTGATCTGCTCCTCGAAGCCCAGTTCAAGCAAGCCGGGTCCAAAACGCTCCGAACTTTGTTCCTCTTCGAAGAAATGTTGCTGATTGTGAAGCAGAGGAATGGAGCCTACTCTTGCAAGGACTATATTATGGTATGCTTTGTTTAGTTTCCTTTATAGTATGTGTTTTAGTGCTCAAATTTGATGTTAAACGAGTCGATCAACGATGATGAACCCCTCGCTTTCCAAGTCCTCTCATTTGATAATCCGCGGACTCAGTACATTTTCCTGGTCTGTTTTTTTGAACTTGTTGTTTGTTTGGATTATATTTAATTACTTCTAAACTTTAAATCTTAAGGCCTCCTCTTCGGAGCAAAAACGCGTGTGGATGACAGAGCTGAAGCGAATGATGCTAGATCACTACGCAGTCGAGATCCCCGAAAAGACGAAACAGCTCATGCTTAGTATGGACAATACCCAGAAGGTTCCTTTCGGAAGGCCTGAATTCGCCGAAGGTGCGTTTTCCAGCTCCAGAGTTTTAGAAATTTTATGTTTTAGTGTCCCTGAAGCACCTGAAGAAGGTACCCAAGTACCTGGAAAAGAGAAGAAAAAGCGTGGATCAGGAGAACAGGAGGAGGAGCCTCTCCGCTTCGAGACTCCTAGCCACCAGCAAGGTAAACTTTTTTTGTTGTTCACATAGAAAAACATTTGATTTAGACGTCTCTGTCTTCTGAAGCATCAACCGGTATTCGCTACAAGCTGTTCGGCGTCGATGATGAGCAGCCCAAATGCACGTGCCATCTGATTCCTGGGACTAGCTCTGAAAAAACGGTATGTTGGACAGTTGAAATAAAAATGAAGATTTTCGTTTTAGGAGGCACCCCGTGGTTCCGTATCAAGGACCTTGTCGGCCTCGACCATTGACTTCGGCGCTCTGTCGCTTTCTCCAATGAAGCCGCCCTCAGCCCCAACTGATGTGCAGACGTCCCGTAGTCGGTACCATCAAGCACGGAACAAGAGACATCTTCCTCCCAAACATGAGGTACACTACTTTTATTTTTTCTAGAAAATGTAGTTTCCGTTACTTTATGAATTACTTGGATTTTGTACAAAAACAACGCTTTCGTTTTCAGAAACAGGCCGTTCGGAACGAAAACATTGCGGCTGCCTTTGACGAGCTCTACATGGAGCTGGTGAATGTAGGAAACGAATCACAGACCGAGAATCGTGTAAACACCTTGGTATGGAGGGGAGACACCATGGTGCCACTGCCCCGAACCCTTCGCTCCAAGTCGCTGACTAGACTGGATGATCAGCTCATAGAGGAAATGAAGCTGTACGTTTTTTATCCATTTTTAAAAATCAGTTTCACTTTTAGGGTAGAGCGCCGCTTTTCCAAGTTTGAAGGAGCTAAGAAGGAGCGTAGCAAACGTAGCTACGGCGAAGACTGTGCGGGCATGCGCAACCAGGGATCGGAGAGGTGCACCAGTGAAGGACTGCCTCCAGCTTGGAGATTCATGGATGAGGAGAAGCCACGACCGCTCTCTGCCAGGTACTGTGCATTTTCTCATTTGACGAAATCGATTATGGTGACACGCATTTCGCGTCGTTTCACCGGCGGAAGTGAATCAGATGCGGAGTTTTTCTATGTCTGCGGCATGCAAATCATGGGCCTATTAAAATGCTGCACATTTTTGCAAATCCAAAGTTGATTTTTGGCACGTACATTTTTGGACACTAAAACAATTTCTTTAGTCAGGAGTTTTCAAAGAATTTTTTTAGCAAAACGGGTTGTGTCGATATGTGATAAATGTTTTAACAACCAAATTTTGTAAACAAACGATTTTTACATGCATCGTGTTTTAATTTTCAAAATTTGAACTTTAAATTAGAAAAAAAATAGTTTTGCAATTTACCGAAAATCTAAGCCAAGAAAATCGAACAGAAATATCGATCAAAAAATTTATTCTTAGGGTTTGTTATTTTTGCTTTCTCCCCCCCCCCCCCCTCCGATTGAAAATGCGTTTTATCCGGATTAATCGAAAATGTAGGTGAACCAGCTCACATTTAGTCGTGTACAAATCAAAAAATGTTTTTTTTTTGTAACAGCATGTTTTTAGCATGCTGTTACAAAAAAATATTTAATATGCATAGCAGCAAGTTTTTCTGAAATGAGTTGGGCCAATTTTGAATTAAATTAATGGTGTTTTACAAGTTTTTTTTAAGTTTCACGACATTTTCGCTACTGTATTGCAAAGTATCTGTTTTCAGACAACGCGCTCCTCTTAGCGTGGAACAGGCTGCCGAACTCGACGTCCTCCTGCCTTCAGTCGGTGTGGTCAAATCCCGAATCCGCCAGCTAGAAGGCAAATAAATGATTCTCACAGTACCGTATGACGTGTCCCCCTATCAGTACCCTTTTGCCTTTCAAACTTACTCATCCAGTGCATCTCGGTGTTCGAATACGTATGTACCCTTTAGAAACCCGCTTGTGAAAAAAACCCCCATAGGATTGTATCTTTTTGGATTACTGTACTATTTCTACTGTAAGTGACATTATGTATTCTGTAAATACGTTTCACTTATGCATTCGTTTTCATCATAAAATCGTTTATTAGAAGCTTTATTGTTATTATGAGTGGTGTCTTCTGAGGGTCTAAGCTTTGAGGGGGAGTGAGGAGTTGTCCGCAAAGGCGGCGTCAGTTTCACTGCGGAGTTTGAACTCCTCAGCCAGGTGGCAGGCTTTTCCCAGGGTTCGGCAGCCATTTACCACAATGGCGATGTTGAAGACTTGCTGAAAGGACAGTGTAAGTGACATTCAACTGTGAAATTACCTGAACGATGAGCAACGCGCTGAGAGTCAAATCATAAGGCACGGGTTCCTCAGCGGCAAGGAACAGGTTAGCATCGAGTTCAGGAAAAACGTAGGGGATCAGAGGGAAGAGCCCTGAAATGAAGCATGGTCAACTTGCAATTTGCGATAATGTTACCTAGGATGAAAGGAGGAATCATGAAGAGAACGTTGAGAGCAGTGAGACCGTAGCAGAAGAGAGCGTAGGCGTAGCGCCGATTACGGTAGGCGATGATTCCGGAGAGACCAGCAATGATGACGGAAGGAGCGTAAAGGAGTTCAACACCAACTGCCCACTTAGCTCCGTTGAGGGTTCGGATAACTCCGAAGCCAAACACGAACATAGCGATCACAGTCTAAACAAGCCATGTTTTCCTTTTCTATGCGTCTTAACGTGTGTTCGTGGTATTTCTGAAAAAACCATGTCCAGTGGTTTTTATTGTTGTACGAGTTGTAGTCATTATTAGCACATTTTTTTCAGTGCATGCCTTGAGCTAATCTATTTTATCTTTTAGTGATCTATTCGGGGCCTCCAACGTAATCTCCCTTGCAGAATATTGCGTTGCGAACTTGAGTCTCGCGCTATTCTTTTGTATTCTTGAGGATCACACGTGGGTTTTGTCGGTTACGCCGCAAAGAATACCGATTCCCACACTTTATCTGTCTGGCGAAACCGATTATGCAAAAAACCTTAGCAGCATGATCTTTTGATTCATTTTCCTAGAACCGCTACATTCTGTTTAAAATTATATGTGTAGAAACAAAATTTTTATCATTTGCAGTTCACCCAACCGATGTTCGGTATTTGGCGCAGTCATTGCAAATAGCTTCAGAAACTTCAGTATCACCGTTTTCTACAAAAACCCTATGGATACAGTGATTTTTCGGAAGCATCATTCATGTTGACCTATCACTATAACGACACTACTGCTACAGCTACAGCTTATAAATCAAATATGTGTAAGTTGTGAAGTTGCAGTCTGAAACCGACTGGTCATTACGTATAAATTTTCCAAATATTTCCCAATAAAACGTTCTGTTGCAAACATGGGTGTAAGCGCGGCATTGACAAACATGAAGATCCTCCTCGTGTCGATATTGAAAGAAGATTCTCACTAGTTTAATAAGCTACCATGTTTCAAAGTCGGACCAGCAAAAGAAACATTTTAGTTACGGTGTTGGTTTCAGGAGTAAAATCTTGTGCAATCTTGAGTGTACTGACCTGCATTAAACAAATGGTGAGCAAGAATCCCCAATTCAAAATGGTCGACGGTTTGGGCGGTGCAACGATGGGAACAATCGGAGGCATATGAGCCATGATCGGAGGAGCGGCGAAGGCAGAAGGAGGCCTCACGTAGTCGCTAGCCATTCCCGGCACCGTCGAGGGTGGTCGAGACACAATCTATATATACATTCTATTCTGCTTCTTTTCTTACAACATACCTTTGGTGTGTAATAGGGCATAAGTGGTCCATCGATGAGATGCTCAGCGTCTAATTGCTCCGGTCGCGGAAGGGTACTGTAGGACTGGTAGCGAGACACTCCTGTAACGATAACGAAAGGGTGATGATAATGGATTGGATTAGCTTGTCGGCGCAGCCGTTTTCCGCCACATCCGCTGAGAGATTGCGCAAAACAAGGAAATGGGGTCATACTTAGTTTCAATGGAACGGATGTCCCGTTTTCTCCACGGGAAAGTTGAAAACAACCAACAACCTTACCGTTCATTTCACTTTGACGGCTCTGGGGACGAAGGGTCATGTGACCGGCGGCTGAAGCGCATCGGAGGTTGGTGGGCACTGAAATGAGTTTTTTTTTTTTACAAAAACAAATCATGTCTACTGAGTACACTACCGCTCAATTTCTATTTTGTCCTCATAATAAAGAATTCCCTGGTTTCCCTAAGTGATACAACCATTTCCTTTTTTTGACAACAATAAACTTTTCACAAAAGTTTCAAGTCGAACAGCGTTTCAACGTCTGATCACCCTTTTGTAAACGTTTATCTAAAAAAAAAACTACATAAGAGTGAGTAATCTTTTCGCTGTTTTGTAAAATCTAAACAACCAGCTGGAAACAAACTAAGCAAAACAAAGTATACATTTTTTGAATCAAAAAATTGCACAAGAAACATAATTTAACGTTTACTATTTTTTTATTATGCAGTGAGCGTTTTGTAGGAAACCCCAGCAAAAGTTGATTTTAAAAGTTTTCAAGCCTCAAACCCAAATAGTGAGAAATTCAGGCGAAACAAGAAAAATTTCACGATTCGGATTCATGTTTACGTCATATCAAGTGAAATGAACTTACATCGTCCCCATGTCAGCTTCTGTTCCCTGTTCATCTGCATGGCACTTCCGGGCCGAACGGCCTTCGGCGTCGACTGCGAGGCCGGCGGGTCTAAATGTGCGAGTACTAACAGTCTCCGCTGGGAAGAGTACCATAAACGAATGGGTTCGGTCTACCCGGTCGCAAAGTGTTACTACGACGGGAGTTGGTAGTTTCAATGGAGGGAGTGGTCGAACGGCTGAGAGTACTCGTCTTGAACGGAGTGAAGACAGGCGACGATTCTTGCTTCAATCGTTGGACGCCGTCTTTGTACCTCTTCGGTTCGAACTGCTTGCTCACGGGAACGGGGGAGGAAGCCCAGTGCTGCTCCTGCTCCATTACCTAAACATTCAATTAATAAAAACCTCTAAAACCTCCCAGAGAAAAATAGGGAAACATACATAAAATCAGTAATACAAAAATTGACATACATTTCGGACAGAATTTAAAATTTTCAGCAACGGGCTATTGTATACACATAACATGACTTTGGTGAGCTTTAAGAAAAATACAAATGAATTAAGGGGAGAAAAAAGGGCTTCATAAATTAACTAATCTGGATGTCTAACTAACAACTCTATGTTTTGAAAAGTAGCAAAACGTTCACAACAAATGGATGTTACCACAAAATTAACATTAACAAAACTTTGAAAAGCAGGGAACGTAAATAAAAAACAAATTAAATCAAAGAAATTTTTCTAACGCAACATAAGATGTAATTATTTGAAACCTCTATGTGTCTTCACTTTGTTTAGTCGATTTGAGATTGTAACAAAAATTCGTTAAATATCAAGCCTCTTTTTTTATGTAGACTTTATTTTGGAAAATTTTCTTTGTGAGGACTTGTAAACATACGCATAAAATTCAACAAAAGAAACATAAAAGGAAAATTCAGTTTTTGAACACCATAGGGTTTGAGAACATGAATATGGTTTTTCGATTTATAAAGTTTGTAAAATCAGAAGCACTTCGAATTAAAGGAAAGAAAACGAAAAACGCAAAAGGGAAGCTAATTCTAGTTTGTTATCTATGCAAACTATCGCTTACAGAATTAGGAACAGTGTTCTTTGCAATTGAAGCAAATTATATTTCTCAGAAAGAGACTTTTTAGCTATTGTATCCATGAAACGAAAATTAAAGACGATAGTTAGAACGAAAGTTATATTCAAAAAGCGCATGTAGGCGTATTAGGACTAGACTGTGAGGTGTATCTCGAGGCGTTCGACGAGATGTTCTCATCGTTGAGTGCCGTGGAGAATAAAGAAACAGCTCTAAGATGTGGGAACAGTATAATACGGCGCTATTATGCGATTGTCGGCTGTCTCGCGCGGGCATAATGAAGCGGCGATGGGTGGCCTTGGCGAAGCAGTGATAGGATAACAGCGAAGAACTAGGTTGCCCGCACTTGTCCACAAAAAGAGCGCGACGAAGCTCATCCTTCATCGCTCTGGGTCAAAAGCCACTTTTTTAAACCTTCCGAAGCCCGCGGTCACGGTCCTCCCATAAATGGAAGTTTTTCCACTATCGCTAAGTGGAATTTGACACCATTAGTGCATTCTTCAGAAGCATATTGCAATAAAAAAGGACAATGATAGAACACAGTGTTCCAGAGAACGATTCAGTAATAGGGACAAAATTCGAGTCTGCTGACACGCGGCAGGCGAGATTGAACGCTTTCGGCGGGGTCACTCTGCGAAGCGGGAGTACGCCCCTCTTATCAACGTTCAAGCTGGATCAAAATTAATGTGATGGCGACGATTTGCGCAAAATTAACGACCGCCATTTCGGATTCCGTGATTTTTACGCTTGATAAGCACGCGTTTCTTAGAATAACTTGGAGTTAGCCAGCTTCAGCGAAGAAGGGAACTATGAAAGAGCCATGGATTATACGTTTCCATTGCAAGTTTTTTATTAAATGGAGGTTGGTTGGTCATAATGACGTCATTGTGGCTTCTTTCTGGCACTCATCGGGTGCATTTTAAGGTAGACACCTGATCATTTATGAGAATTATTGCAAAGGGGGGGGGGCGTTTGGCGGCTAAACCACAAATTTGTGGTTCATAGGTGTTTTCAAAATATAGAATGGATATTTTCGGAGAAGAGCTGCAATGTTTCTGTCCAGATTTGCAGGAATGACAATTGCAATTGTTTTCTTTAAATACGCCACTTCATTTTTCTGGTTCGTCTGGAATCACGAATGTGAGTACCGCTGCTGAGCTATCCTATAGAAAGATATAAAATGGGAGATGATACTCAACGCAATATATTCGAAGAAGTGAACGCAGGTGGCTCCCTCAACAAGCCATGTTCTTATTAGTGAAGTGTTAAACAAACAAAACTCCAATTACTTCTTTCATAATAAGAAGTCATTGAAACCGACTTGAACAACAGACAGTCGCAACTTTACTAGCTAGGAATCTTCCAACTCTAAATAACGTTCTTACCAATGGTGAAATATTTGAGACATTCCTTTAGCATGTATGTGCAACGATTCGAGGTAGTTTCTGGAGGGGCCTTGAACATTGTTGAATTTATTGCGATTCAGCAGAAAAGAAAATACAAGTTAGCATCAAGCAGTGGCACACAAGTAAAATAGGGAAAAGTGAAGATCTTGGCGGAGACCGTGTGGCATTCACACTGGTGACATACCGATCCTGGCAGAATGAAACATTACAGCTAAACCGCCAAGCGGGCGGGAAACAGAAATCTTGGAGAAGTGACATGCTCCCGGACGTACCCATTAGAAGGCTGTTAAAAGCTGAGATCGACAAGTAGAGATTTGCGTAAGTTTGTTTGTATGCAAAGGCCCGCTGGCTGCTATACAACGATTCATCATATGTAATATTTGAAATTCAAATGTCTCCAACAAAATTTGAAAAGTAAGGTTACAAAGTTTGATTTTACTGTGAAACAATAGTTATAATCGCTTAATGGACAACCTTCCGTTTAGCAGCGAAGATGATTTCATTTATATTCTTGGTCGCTTAACGAGGGGCATACTTATATCCTAAGCGGTACCAAATGCAGGTCGCGAGACAGTAAGCATAATAAGGAGGGCGCAGCTTATCACAAAACCATGGCGTTTGACTACTGCTTTCTTTTTTTTTTTGAAAACGTTAGAAAGCCGAGTTATCCGTCAGAAATTCAGAAAGCCGTACATTTTTTGATGATTCGCATCAAAACTTATGCATTTGACTTCCCCGTGCCTCCATTTTTTCAAAGATCTCTCCTTTCTTTAACCCATGATTTCTGTTTTCCAACTCTTGTGTACTCGAACTTTTCGTTTCTTTTCGACAATTAGGCGAACAATTCGAGGACCTCGAAACCAGCCCAACATATTCTAGTATTTTAAGAGAGTACCGTTTTCACTCCCTTGAAGGATGCAATTGAAAGACGTGGGTGTTCCAAGAACATTTTGTAGGGCTATGGCGCGTGCAGTCAAATGAGTTGTTTTTTTCCTTCCTGAATAGGCGGCAGCGTCATCATCGCGACAGAACGTGACTTTTGACCATCTCAGTGGCGAACAGTCATCCTGTTTTGCAACATTCTCAGAAAAGAACTGAAAGGGTTGGGAAAGGCGATTTTATTGCTTCACCGCAGATCTTGTCTTCGAATGTTGACTTCTTGGGTTACTGGGTTATGACCCACTACATTGTAAAATGTACACTCTAACAATTTGGCGACTCTATATTTTGTAGTTGTTTTTTTTTTAAACTTTGACATTTTATAAAGGGCTCATCTTGCCCATTGAAAATGTCTCTGATCAAAAGCATACATTTTTGTAATCCTATTGTTTCATTCCAAATTTTGCAAGGACTTTAACTATCATACTGGCATCCAACATTTTGAAGAACTAAGCCCAAATTCAGCTTTTTTGAATTTTGGTGACTTTGTCAACGACATCCTAGGTTTTGTTTACAGAGGAAAACAACTTCTGTTGTGATAAGTGTGATTCGGTCACTCTAAAAAATGATACAGTGAATCGCCTTCGGCTACCAAAACCCGCACATTCGGTAGCCCAAAGTGAAATTGAATTACAGCATTTTTTTTTTATATTAGAGGAAGTTTTGGATTCATCAGTTTAGGCCGAAACATAAGAATCCAAAACTCTACGCTGTGCTCAAGTTGCATAAAACGCGTCTTTTTCTAACGTTTCGTTGAACTGAATATGAATTCCATTCAAAACCTTTTTAAGTTTCTCAAATGATCTCTGTCCCCATCCCCAAGTTCTTTAAAAAAAAAGCGAGTTCTCTTTCTTTCAACAAAGTTCCCTTTACACAGAATACTTTCCCTTTTTGGAGACAAATTGACCTTTTGAAACGTGCCATCTTTAAAAATTCCAATGTCGTTGACAAAACAACGTGACTTTTTTTTTAAACAAGGAAGTTCGTCGAACGACGTAGACAAAAGTGTTCTTTTGTGATTTAGAGTTTCAAGTTGACTTCTTAAATAGCATTTTTAAGCATAAAAACTTGAAAACCGATCAGCTGATTCTGTTTAATTTACCCCTTCAACTCCTTAGCGGAAAACTTGAATCATTCGTGACGCGGTGTCTTTGGTCATCAGGGTTCAGTAAATCAGACTGCTAAAGACAGCGCAGTTCGAAAATCTTTTTTTCGGGCGTGTCATTTAAAGATCACATATTTTGTGTGCTCTTTGTCGTCAAGCACCCCATTGCATGAAACGACGTTCGACACCGCTTGGCTGCTGGACACGCCAAGAACAACTGATGCTTGAAAAACCTCAACGCATCGTTGTTCAAAGAAAACGCTATCTCTGATTGTCTCTAGTACGTACTCACGTTCCCTCTTTAACATTGTAGATTTTCAATTCAATTTTACCCAAGACCAAGAAAATTTGACAAGCAGGGAATTATGTATTCTTCAGAATCACATGTTTCACAAGTAAAACAGTTTTACCCGCAATACTTTGAAGTACTTCCCCTACAGTTGTTTTTGCTTGAATGTTATCTGTTTTTCCCGAATTGTACTTCCGAGTTCTGTATTTAAAGGCGTTTTTTCTTCCCTAGAACAAGTGGCCAATCCTACATTTCATTATAGATATGTCAACTTTCGGTTTCGTTAAGTCTGGTCAATGTTTAGTGGTCTACGCCATTTTTCGCTTTATATTTGGAAATTTTCCAAGCATGAACTCACTTTTAGCTGTTAACGTCTTTATTCATCTAAGTAATTCGTTTCCCCAGTACCAAAATCCTGTCTTTTGCAAAAATATGATCAGCGAGATACTTTCAACTGAACCTTCCATGGAATGTTTATAGAGCAATTGCTACCGTATTGGTATAAAAACTTTTATAACTTCTCAGAATAAAAAAATCTGATATGCGTATAAAACTATATTTTTGTTTAGCAGAAATGTTCATTCCTACATCTATTTTGCATGCTCTACTTCGAAACATCCTATTTGTAAAACTGTGTGCTGTTGCTAGTTCGCCTATTTCGGAATGTAAAAACGGTTTCACAGTGTTATATCAGTTAGGAAGGTTGCTGTACATTCGGCGAACGACTCGCACAACAAGAATACCTAGTTATCGCAAACGCAATAGTTCTCACATGGCGCGATTTTGCTATTTTCAACTTTGATATTTCTCTTTTACTGTACCTGGCTTTCATGTTATGGAGTACTACCTTTGAGCTTATGGGCCAAGACTTCGGAACTTATCTATTCCATTTTAGATCTGGTAATGAATTGCTTGGTTGGTTGGTTTGTAACTTTCCCTATATGCCTCTGAGATAACCGGAAACATTGTGAATGATTGACTTCTTCAACTCTGGAAGGTTTCAGAAAATAACGAGAGTTCGCCAAATTCTCTGCAGTCCTTTGTCTGGCTTTGGACGATCTCAGCTAAGCCGTGCGCAGTTCACAGACTCGGCCTACGTCAGAGCGTCTGTTTTGAGTCGACCCGCGACCCTTCGGAATGCCACCGCGTGGGCGACAAAGACGACCCTAACAGCTCTTTTAATGATATCACACAAATCAAAAGCATCATTTCCTAATGCTATTTTTATTCTTCGCCGCTCTGTTAAAAGGCAGATTTTATCTTATCTTTCTTGACATTTGCAATAGCTGCAGTTTTTGTTATAAATTATTTAACAATGCACAAAAATAACGCTCCCAGTTCAATCAGTGTCCTTTTTTTGGTGACAACAAGTTGATTTCATGGCATTTGCACCGTACGTTCTTTGATGGACCAATGTCATCTCCAGGTTTTAGTGACAATTCAAAGTGTTTTGATATCATGGAGGTTTATCAATGTCATCTCAAAACATTACGATTGAACAATTCATAAAACATAAAGTAAGCCAACCACGTCCATCAAAATTTTTTTAACAGGACTGGGTTGACACGGCCACGCTAACGCCAAACTAATACAAACTTTATTGTTTCTTTTTTGTTTTCAACTTTATCAATGTTCTTGCAAAACAACTCAAATGAATTACAAGCAATTGCAAACAAAAAACTGTTCACATCCCTGTTATTCGATTAATTCACAGTAAAAAAATGTATTTGTGAACGAAAATAGGCAAACTATAACTTTATTGCGTCAACGTTTTCGAAACAACGATGTCATTATTGGTAGTCGAATTTCCTGAGAATTCTTTTTTTCGATTTTAAACAAGCCTCCAAACGCAAAGAACAGGGTGGTTTTTGTGACCCAAACTTATTAATCGGTCAGAAACCAAGAAGCGCAAAAACCCGTTGGTGAACGGTTGCCGTAATGAACAATTGGACAACGGTTCTGTTTTAAGTAGATTCTTTTTAGATCCTTAATATTTCAGTTTCCATGGAAATATAGATCTAGAAAGATGCAAACTTTTATTTTTTAAACCTTATAGATAATTGTTTCCTTACAACCGATTCAAATTAGCAAAAACCTGTTCGTTGCTCAAACAATCAGCAAATGTTTATTAGGAGATGATGTCATACTCTGTTGTATTGTGATTTTCTTTGCAGAACTGCCTAAAGTGGCAATCATTTTCCAAATTGCCGTAGCCCACGCTGGCGAGGGCCATAATATTTTTTGTCCAAAAGTCCAAAAGTTGTATATACCATTGTTCTTAAAACATTGCAGGAGAAACACTGAAAACACTTTTGGACACATTGACGCTCCCTTCCCAATCCTCCAAAACAAAGGTCACTTTGTACGCCCCGTCAAAACAAGGAATGAACTTGGCGAATGGATTCGACGTAACAGAACTTTTGATTTTTAGTGCCTTACACAGATCTACGTCCCCATTGCGAAAAGAAGAGACTGGGCATCTTTGGTAAAAGAACAGACTGGGCATCTTTGGTGCACTAATGGTTATTAAGTGACGCTGGGCAAATATAAATATTCATCAAGCGGAAGGATGCTCATCTTCATTAACGGAATGCCCTTATTTTCCAATGTCTGCCATCTTTTGCATTAATACAATAGCAGGTTTTAATCTGAAATCCTAAAACTAGACCTTGCCAATTTTATGAAAATCTATCATGGAAAATTTTCACATTTGCAACCAACGGTTCCAACAATACTACTTATGTGTGCGCCGTTTTTTTAAACTTATGGAATCTTCTCAACGACAGACGATCCAAACCAGCGACTGTTCGACTAACATGTCAGCTAACATAAATCCCCTTTGACTATCAATGCCCCATTTTCCTCTTTCTGGTGCCAACTGTTTGATCCTTGTAAACAGAATACAGTCTAACAATCGTTGCATCCCGTTAAAAACAAGCTTGCAATTGGAAACCGTGTTTTTAAGACACGCGGAATCACTTTAGCATTCGATTAAATGAAAGTTAGCTGAACAAGAGCCTGGGCCTAGTGTTTGTTGCTTTAAGCTGAGAAATTCAGTGATAATTGAAAATGAGGTGTGTTATTCATTTAGGTCGCAGAATTTTTGGGGCGTAATTTCTATTCCCTTTGAAACATTGTGTTTTAGTTCAAGGTGATATCATATTGGGATGAGGTCATGTAACCAATATGTGTGAAGAGTTGCAGCAGTTTTATGCGAACTTTTTCATAACAGCATAAATTTGTTTTGTATCGAAACCTTGTATTTTTTTAAACATTTCGTACAAAGTATGATTCATCTTCTTCTGATATCGTCTACATTTGGATGACTCAGATAGCTTTGAACCGTACGTAGTTTGGTTTCGCTATGACCTCGAAACTGAACCTTGTTTCGTTTGACCCTTTTTACCATTCACGTTCAAAGTCAATGTATGGGTGTTCCCTGCAAAGCAACCAATTTAGTTGCAAAATTGGCAAGAAGTGGAAAATCCCGTTTAGTGACCATCAGGTAAACGATTTGCACACTTGTTTCGACGACCTTGAGAGCGTACTCGACGTGACGTAGCAAGAGATCGGAACCAACTCAAGTTCTACTGATTCTCAGTCACTGGAAAGGAACTTTGGTTGCAAGGTTTTCTTGATAACTTTCAAGTTGACACAATTGTTTTTTTTTTTTTTAAATTTTATTGTTAAAAAATACACCCCGGGAAACAGCTGCAAAACTGAAAAAAATGAGCTTTTTCTGTATTATATGGTCAGATAGGCGTAGGAGTAACGTGTTGGTTTTCAATTTTTGTGTGGAAACTAGTTCAAAAATGCTAGAAAGTTCAATTCTAAATGCAATTTCACGAGATTTCACGATGTGACTGAATCCTATGTTGACGTTTACAAAACGTTTTGCTACTGGTTTGTTAGACGTAGTTGGAACGCAGCATAAGCCTTTGAATAAGCACTTCTTCTATGGGTTTTGACGGATTTTGACCATTTTCCGTATCCTACAGTAGCTCAAGTATAAATGAGTTTATTTAAGCTTTCCATTAAAATGTACAGAAGTTTTTTTTTATAAAAGCCAATATAGAGCCCACTGCAGAGACTATGTATATGCTGTGGTTTTTGCAAATGGAAGAGAAGTTGCCTCAGGGTGAAAATCAGTCACTTTTTGTTATTTTGAAGTGATCACTGGATTAGACGGATTGTTATCATCCCAAGGAGTCCGTTTCGGATTCCGTCACCGACGTCGGTGACTGCATCGTGGCGGCGCGGACCAAGTTCGGAGAACCCGTTCCGCCGTCCTTCTTATTGATTCTCGCGGCCAGATCAACACAGTTTACTATGGAGCCACCCGCTTCGTCACATGTCGTGTTCGCATTGTTTCTGACGCTTTGTCAGAAACCCGTCTTGACCCGAAGTTTCAACGACAGGGTGAAAAAAGACCCTCATGGGTCGGTGGACAGTTATTTGTACGGCATAGGCCACAAGCTAGAAACGTCCCTTTGTTCTTCTGTGACAAGAAGTGTTCCCAATGGCCCTTTGTTTTTCTGTTGTTTTTGATTCCTCTCGCATATGTTCCATCTGTTTTGATTCAAAGTTCAATTTCAACAACCTCTCCACATTTTCATCTTTGAGTCATGTTTACGAAAATCCAACCTAGACTGAGTTTTTGACGCCCAACGAGCTCCGAATTTACGGAATTGTAGATCAACGGGCAGTCTTGAGCGAGTACGCCCCAATCGTGGAGTAGCGCGCCTGTTTACAGCGAATTCATCAAATACCGTATTTAAATCACAGACCCACCCCAGTTGTGGCAGCCCAAATAACTACCGTAAGTGTCGATTAAGGTCTTTTGGTAAGTTATCTCACTTTGTGAAACTATGTTCAGGCGGGAGATGAGATCTGTTTTTCGATAAATTACACTGCGCAGCCAGCGTAACATGATTTTCGAACTTTTTGTCATTGTCTTAGATTGGTTTCCATGAAGCCTAGGCAACTAGGCGAATGCTTTTTTACTTTGTTAAAAAATTTGTGTTAGCTACAACTTGTTTTCTTCTACTCTAAGAAAGTAGAGCACGCAAAATTTATGCGATGACTAACGGGATTTCACATAAAAAGAACCAGGTAATCGGCATTTACATTAAAGTAATGATCACTCCATCTGCCCCGCTTTTACTATAAAATCAGACGGCAAAGCGGTACATTTTTCATGAAACCATTTGATTTGATGACATTTTCTCACAAAATTGTTTTGGGGCTTTTTGAAATAAAGTTCATTTCTGTTGAATGTTGTTGAATGCTCACAGAATTTTCACACGCTACTCTCAACAAATAATCAAAGCTATTTTAAATGCCAATTTGTAATACAATTTTTTTTAAACATTTTTTGTAAAAGAATTTTTTTAGTAGTTTTCTAAACTTTGCATGAAAACATTTAAATAAATATTCGCTCTAAAATATTAATAGCTCCCGACAAGCAAAGATGACATTATTTTGTTTGGTAATTTTTGTCGCATTAATCTCTGTATAAAACATTTCACTCTTCATCGACCCCGAAATCGGTGCGAAAATGTGTCGATGGGTTGACACTTTCTCGCACACAGTCATACTTGATTGCTCGATTGCGAGCTATCTGATTTCCTGTTTTTCTTTCTATTTGGAGAGGAACAATAGGCACAATATTATTGATGCTATGGTTGTAGTAATAAACCAAAGTAAAACGCAAAGTATTTTAGCTTTGCTAACATGAAAATGTTGTTCGGTTTAATTCACAAAATTTTACTATTGTTTAATTTTACTATTTTATGTACTCGCGCAAAGAAGGCTGGAAACTTCAGCTTGATAGGATTTTACTAGTTTCGTTTTTCATAATTACATAACAGGCGTTAACGTTTTAATTACAGAATTACCATAACGAAGTTGTAGCAAAGAAGCAACAAAAATGAGGGTGTCCGTTTAATGTACCTCATTGTCAGGTACCCAGACACAACAACCTATTTCTAACAACTACGACACAGAAGAACTCGATTTTTCAACTTCACTCGTGTTTCTCCCTCTGAATTTTAAAACCTTAAATTACACGTACGGCAACCGACTGCTCTTTTTATTACACTTTTCTTTGCCTTTTGCCTTTTCTTTTTGCTGGGATTAGACTGTCAGCTGCAAGGTAAAGCGCAGGTTTATCAAATTACATTTTCTAAGAGACACCGAAGGATCGCGTTTAGTCTGAATACATATTTTAAAGGCATTTAGATTAACAGATATGGTGCAACTATAGCCAAGTAGTGAGGGCAGAGGTTAGCATTTACAAATCTTTCGAGTTTAATTAACTTCAGCCTGCTTGAAACTTCCATGTGACTCACTGATTGGTTTATTTGAAAAAACCGCCAATAAACCTGCGTATGGAAACCCAATTTTGGTTCCAGTCCGATAAGTAAAAATACAAAGGCAAAAATCATTTATTCACTATCACGCCTTATATTACTCAAGATAGAAAAAAAACAACAATGGAAGTTGAGGCATTGGAAATAATAGCTGTTTTCGCTACTTAAAGTCTGTTTGTTTGGAATTAGATCAGCTGATAACTACGTCATCATTCTGTACAACTGCGTGGAAATTTATTGACGTCCTCCTGGCGGAACGTAAAGCAGTCACACCGAGAACTAGCCCTGGATAAGTGAAATCTCCCGTAACCAAAGAACATAGCGCGGCGGCGAACAGCTGGCGCTGAGATGGTATCGGGTACAGTTGATAACATCGGACACCCCGGAAAAATTCAGAAGACTTACCAGTTCCTCGGTGTAATTTTTCCCGCGCGTCACATGCCTCCTTAAATCTGATTTATTTAGACTCTTGCTTTTCAGCTCAGTTTTTGAAGCTATTATAACCCACCTAATTGAATGTATAGTTCTTGTGTTAAAATAAACAGCTTCCGCGGTTCACAGGATTACAGATCGCAGAAAACCAACGCTTTGTTAACATTTAATTGACAGGGTCAAAAAGACCTCTTGTTGAGATGTCTGCAAGCTGTGTTTCCCTAACCGCACATTTAAAAATTCACGTCTGAATTGCACAATTTTATAAACAAACTTTAAATCTGTGAGGTAGCTGAAAATTTCTTCTGTTCTTTGATTTTCGTGCTGAGTAGTAAGTGCTACATACCGTAACTGTTGTTTCAACGACACTGAATGCTCTCTTTATCTGTAGTTTGTGTCTGTGTTGAGCGTAAAAACAAAAACTATGTCTCAGAAGGTCATCGGTAACACTAACGGCGTTCTAGGAGTAAGGACGGTCGGTGGAGTTTGTAGATTTTCTTTGTGATCTACATTTTTATTCACAGCTCAGCCAAGGTTTTTGCTTTCTAGCCTTACTGCGACCGATGGAAAATATAAAATACTCACGTGACATTCTGCGCAACACCTTTGAAACTCTCTTTGTTGTTTGTGAACTAGACTGGGTTGCTTCAATATGTAATCTTTTTGTAACCCAAGCCTTTGATGTAGATGTTTCATAAATTGTTAAACGGAATTTTTTTTTTCACAAAAAATGCAATCTCTAAAATTCCTACATATTATTTACCGAAATGTACGCTAACGTAAGTAGAAGCTCAATGTCGAAAACGCGTTTATTAACGTTCCTATAATTGTTTGATATTTTTCTCACTTTTTTTGTTACTTATTTGTTTTACAACGTAACAAATGCGCAAAAGATTACCCGTAGCACTATTATTCACAAACATTTCGTTACAAAACACATTACGGCCAGCTCTGCTTGAATGCGCTCTGTGAATTCCAATGCTCATTTTGTTTTGGTCTTTTTCGGCAAGACTTGTAAATAGAGGGGCGATTAAATTTCAGGAAATTGAATGTAAATGTGAATTTAGTCGGTCTGGGACCAAAAAGTACCCCAGACTTTGTCCACATGTATACCTGTTGCCACGAACTAAAACATCCCGATAAACAAGAGGCGGTGTTTGGCACGGATTGTTGCCATAACCTCTATCAATGCCATCTTGTTTTCTGCTACTGGCACCTTCTACTCACACCTTGTTTCATCACCGTTATCAGTTTCAGCTTTAAGTTGTTTATTTTCATTTTTATTGGCATTAGCTTTGTATTGTTTTAAACAAAATGCTAACAAAACAAAGCTGCGCGTCGAAATGTTAAGTTTCCCATTCCTAGACAAACTAAATAGTTTACATTTATTTTTCTTACATATATTTTTTAAATTTTCACTTCACAATTCACAAAAATTTTGATTTTGTAATGTTATATGGCGTTTTTTTGCCCTTTCTTGGTATTTTGACAAATTTTGTAATACTTATTTTCAGACACAGATTGTATGAGCTCAAACGTTCGCACCGACTGCTTTTTTAACCTCACGCAGGAGGAGCGTATCGATCTCTTCAAGGTACTGTTTTTTGGTTGTTTTCGATTTGGTTCATTTAATTGAACCGGGAAAAACTGAATGTTAACTGGTTCCCCAACTCTATAAATTGAGATTCGCAGTTTCTTACGTGTTGTTGTTCGTCGTAGAGAGATCGGAGGCTATTCGATGACGTAATTTTACGTAGTTGCGTCGAAAACCGGCCTTCGTCGAAAAAACAGTTTGAGATAAAACGACGGCGAAGAGGCTCGGCCTAATTGATCTGATTGGCGCTTGTATGAAGCGGCCGCCGACTGCGCGTTCGGAGACCAAAAGATTGCGCAAGGGATGACCACTAGGCGAATATGTGAATTCATTTTTCGATAACGTTTTTTCGATATCTAAATCCAAAAAATTCAAAATGCTATGTCTCCATTCACAGAAACGCAAAAATTTAAGCAAATGTATAATCCTGGTAACTTATCAGGTGATTTGATTGCGATGCTGCGATTTTTGTGCACAATTGGTGTTGTTGAAAGTTCGAAAGTTCGAAGTTTTAAACAAGTTTCTTCCTATTTTTAGAAACATCAAGTTAGAATTCCCAACACTTCATTGCAAACAAGTTGATGGAGATTTGAAGTTACTCACATTGACAAACCGGTTGCCACTACGATGATCAAGTACCGCAAATATTTTCAAGAGTTGGCTGCACTTTATATCATCTTTTTGTAGGAAAGGCAATTTAGGTTAGCATATGAGAGATCGCGGTACATTGAACGAATATTTTTTGTTCCCTTAGTGTTTCGTTAAAAGTTTACAATTTTAAGTTTGCAGTTTACACGCTAAAAATACACCAAAGAACGTCGTTAGTTGATTTTTTTTGTATTACGACTTTGAAAATAAAGCATTTCAAGGTAAAAAGTTTACGGTCATATCTTTTTTTCTGAAACAAAACAATTGTAAACGTATTCATGGTGTTTGCGCTAACAAAAAAAGAATTTTGAAAATTTCATTATAATCTTAGTTTCTAAGCTTGCAAAAAATCCTTTAATTTAACGAAACAGTTTTTTTACCTCCTAAAGTAAATCGCAGAGGATTTTGCAAACGAAGTGCCAATTTTTTCTTCTGTTCTCCAAGACGAAGTTAGTAAGCGCCACGTAAGGCCCAATCCATAGTCAAAACAATGGTGACATTTGTTTGCGATAGTCAAAAGGCACGTCCCAGGCTTCCAACACGACAAAATGAATTTTTTCACATGCATTGTAGTAAGTTTCGTTCATCCGTTACATCAAACAGAAACACAATTGAAATAGTTATTAGCAAACATAAAAATTTTAATAGATATTTTCAACAGCGAAAATTAGAGAACAACTTCAAAGCAAACAATCAGCAAGCGATCATGTGTGCAGAAAAGATATAAGTAGCTTATTCCTCGACTGAGGTATTCTATCAAACGCCCGCTCATAGTTCAACGCGGGTTTTATTTTAAAAGTTCGCCACTTCCAACAAATATACCAAACTTTACTGAATGTCATTTACCAGAGGTAGAGTTATATAACTTTCTAACCAATCGATAATTCCCGAACTTGAAAATTTCAGAGGCGACAAGGTCTCCGCATTGAGAATGTCCTCCGCCAGTACTTCGGATGGTTGATGCTTCCATTGGCCGCCTTGGCAACAGTTGTCACAATTTTGTTTATTTGCAGTGTTTATCAGGTAAACTGTCTTCAAATTTCTCATTTATTCGTTTTTCAGTCAATTAAAGCCAGAAGAGTAAGCAGAAAATGCTATATTCTTATTCTTAACCGTTCAATTGGAGATCTTCTCAGTTGCGTTTCAGCTCTCATCACTTGTGGTTATGTTCTTTTGGCCCATGAAGTCAAGTAGGTCATAGATGTACTCACAAAAATGCTGTTTTCAGTCGAGACATGACCGGTCTTATAGAATCCTTCTTTATCGGGTCCTTCTGGTCTGCTATGGTGTCATATGTGGCACTTTCTGTGCTAAAGGTTGGTTTTAAATCGCATTCAAAATTTTGTCATCTACACATAAGTTTCAACAGAATTCCCTAAATCAGTGTTAAATAAAATTGGTATCTTGGTTGATTCACCCTAGTTAGTGAAACTTTGTTGAGTAAAACGACTATTATTCACTGGTTTACCCAGAGATGACTCTAAATTTTATGATTGACCATGAACATCAGAAATATATTTGAGAACGTATATTTTCTATTTTGAAAGTTGTGATGGGGTTTTACTCGTACTTTAATACTAATACAAACAATACTGTTAGAACATCACAATTGAAAAACATGAGCCAGATCAAAATGTATAAAAAAAAATTTCCAATGAACCCTAAATTATCCAACAACATCTAAAATATATGGATCTTTGGTTTTATTTTTTTAAGGGACAATTAGAAGCAAAATCAGCTTAAGAAGATTTTTGACTGTCGTTTCTAACTTTTGCTCGAAATCCACATTAAAAAGTTTTTGAAAGCAATCTCAAACAATATCTTTAGCGTTCAGCGTTCAGCAAATTGCGGCAACTAGTTTATTTTGTTGCCTGTCAGTTCCAACTATGTAGTGCTCGTTGCTCGTAACATTAATTCAATTAAAAAAATTTGTTGAGTGTAGGTAATGAATATTTTGCCTCACAAAACAATTTGAATCCAAATGAAGAAAAACTCGTAGCTTAGCGGGGTTTGTACAGATATTCATTTTTATATATTTCAGTTATTCGCCGTTTGGAAACCATTCCATTACCGCAAATGGTTCACAATGAAGCGTTGTCTCTACCTCATCGTTTTCTCCTGGATAATGTTCATTGTGGCTATCACCTACACCCTCAGCATAACCGCTCTTGTAAAAATTCCATACCTTCAAGAATGGTCAGGCTGTAAATTGGAAACCTGTCTAAGGCAGATGTATAGGTAACTTTCGCTTCCAAATAAAAACCGAACATCTTTTTCAAGGTATCGCAATCTGTTTACAGTGACGGTCTACTTCCTCACGTTGGTTGTCTTCGTTGGAACTGGTTCGTGATGTTTTACAGATTGATTGCGATTCCTATAACAATACGATCGTTGATCAAAACGAAATCTGATCTAAGACAAAAAAAAACGGAAATCTGTAGTGACGTTGAAAACTCTTTTGGTCGAATGACGACAGTTTTGACAAAATACCAGCGTACTGACGGAAATGAAAAGTCATGATAAATTTAAAAAAAATCATTATTTGGTCTGTAGGAAAGACTATGTGTACACTGAACGCTATACTTTTTAGTACGATTTTTCGGAAAAAGTAAACAGTTCATGTTTTTTTGCAGGTTGTATGGTACCCGTATATAACAACAATAACATCGACACGTATCGAGGAAAAGCTGACATGTCAAACTCCAAAAGCGCATAATTTTTAAAATTTTATTTGTTGCTGAAAAGTTTGCGGAACGATACACAACTTTAGTTTTAAAATTGTCACAGTTTTGATGTACAAAACCAAAAAGCCTAATTTCCTTTTTGTTTTTAGTTTGCTCCTTTATAAGTGCGTACAAACTTAAATATCCCGCATTTGGTTTTAGTTGTTTTGCCAATTTGTGGTTTTTGTCAATATTCATAATCGTATTCTAACTTTTTCATCTCAATTTTTCAATTCATGAGAGTGAAGATCAGTTTATAACATTCTTGTAGTTACGGAAACTATCTAGGCTCGTTGCAAAACAGTTGTCGGCATTTTGAAATTTAGGTAAACAGGCTAAATGCCTCTTATGTTCAAATGTTTGCTCGTTGACATAAAATATCGATAAAATAAGATTATAAACACAAGAAAAGTTTTTTTTGGGGGTTGGATTTTAGTTGTCGCCGGTTCTACGAGTTTTGCCTGTGCAAACATTAAGTGCGACGTAACAAAATAATAACATATATCAAAGTATTGCAATTGTCAATATGCATATAATTAGAGGATGTTTTCAGTTATCTTGATCAGAAGAGCTCAGCGGTTTGTGGACTCTTTCCGGAACAGAGCTAGCGACAAGTCAGACGGGGGACGAATCCAGCGAGCTCGTTTCCCATTGTGGAAATTGGGTCTTAACGTCGCCACATTCGCCGGATTGTATCTTTTCTACGTCATTTGGTAAGTACAAGCATGATGACCAAAGTGAAACTTGAATTCTAGGTGCGTTGGCTTGATTCTCAACAAAGACCAGTGCTTCTTTCAACGGAACCTAGCCGAGATGATGAGAATCATGTCTGTGGTCCGAATCGCCCTTGTTCTCCGAATTCTGGTAGATCCCATTTTGGCTTGGATTACTGATGTGCAGGTTGGAGACACTTATCATTTTTAACATTAGAATGCAATTTCAGCTTCGCCGAGCTCTCTTCACCCTACTTGGAGTGAAGAGAAGAATCGTCAGCGAAGGCTCGGCCCGTGCCCTAGCAAAAACTAGCGAGTACAACTCCTCCACCGCAGAAACAAACACAGCTCAGACGATTGAGCGGGTCAATCGCATGCAGACCGTACATTCCGTTTGCTAATCTCCCTTAGAATAGTCACTTAATTATCGGAATCAGATAGTCATATAAGAAGAATTCAGTCACCGGGTGATAATCCTCCGGTTCACCCTCTCCCACAATGTGCTCCTCGCCATGCCGTACAGGTTGCCCAGTAGAACGAATCTCCGCCGAGCACCGCCCCTATCCGATCTGATGATCTCGGCCGCTCTCCGAATGAGATGAATATAACCGAATTTTATACCGCAAAATAAATATAATCATTAACAACTGTTCATTATGCCTGGAAAACCGAACTATTGTAAAAAAAAAAAAAAAATGAAACGCTATGGCCGATAATCATAGTACCGTGAAAGTTCTCGTAAAGGCTATGAAAAAACAGTATTTTTATCTCCATGAAACCTTGTCGTCAACCTATACAGCTAAGAAACTTTTTCGTATAGGTACCTGTTATAATTAAACTTGCTGCGACTTCGATAAGAAAATCGTGGGCTAGAAATGTCAATTGTTTTGCTATAGTGATGATGAAAAGTCCGATATTAAAGCTACTGTCAAGTTACATCAAGTACTCAATAATGTCCCACGGCGCAACGCAACGTAATTTCTGCCTCACAATATCGAACAATGGTGAATCTATTTGTTAATAGAGAAACAAACAAATGGATAATTTAAAAATCGTATTTAAGACTTTAGAAACGACGTCATTGTTCACATTGCGTCTTATCTAAACGGCTAGATCATTTATTTTCAAGTTATTAAAAAAGTTATGTATTGCCCGCTCAAATGGCAATAATATCATAACTTGAAAATAAGTTAAACGTGTTAAACTTCCCAGACTGAATGGAAAACTGGAAGATTTTACCAACCATATACGCCCGTATATGGCTGTTGCCATACTTCAAAATTTGACAATGACCCATACAAACATGAAATGCTTAACTTAAAAACATAAACAATAGAGCAACGCTTCGGATTCTGCTATTCTTATTGGCTTTCATATCAAACAATCATATCAGACACAAACGCATTATTCTTACACATAAACCTTTAGAAATTTCTCCAGCGCTTACTGGAAAAGTCATGCCCTCAACTAATTTTGCTGTGATGTATGTTATAATTATAAAACATTCGTACTCAATTTTGATTTTAGCAAGGCGGTAGATTATAACACATGAATACAGTGCGTATCATAAATATAGACCTACCCCTATTTTTGCTGTTTTTGGGCGCTGAAACATCTATGGCTAATTCTAACTGTCATATTCGGAATCATCGTCTAAAATAACCTTGGTTTGGCCACTGTCCTCAGTAGCCCATCTTATGTTAGCCGAAACCACGCTTTTTCATGATTTTGGACCGTATCATAAAGATAGACCCACTTGTAAAAACTGTTGAAAAAATTGAAATAACTAACGAAATAAAACTGTTTCCACCTGTTGTGTTTTTTTTAGTTGTTTTACACTGTTTTCTTTATAAACTTACAGTTTTTGAGTTTTTGTTTTATTTATATACCAAACATAGCAAATTGGGGTAGGCTCTCAAAATTCTTAGTCAACTTAGCCGGAGCAATGTGATGGAGTTTGGCTAGTTGATAGCTTAAACAATAAGTTACAAAACCGTCTATTTGGAATATTTTTTTCGGATCAGCCATTACCGAGTGGTCGTCTTCTGCGCGCGCGAAAGTCGCCCCCAAAAAGCAATTTTTCAGGTTTCGTTCTACTTAGATGTAATTGCATCGCTTTACAAACACTAAATTACAATGATATTTTTTTATTGATCTTGTAACAAACTTAAATGACAAATTAGCCATGATTTGGGGTTTTCGAACGATGTTGACTAAGAATTTTGAGAGCCTATCCCAATTTGCTACGTTTGGTATATAAATAAAACAAAAAACTCAAAAAAGTTTATTAAGAAAACAGTGTGAAACAACTAGAAATGACATCAACAGGTGAAAAATGTTTGATTTCGTTAGTATTTTCAATTTTTTTCAACAGTTTTTACAAGTGGGTCTATCTTTATGATACGGTCCAAAATCATGAAAAAGCGTTCTTTCGGCTAACATAAGATGGGCTACTGAGGACAGTGGCCAAACCAAGGTTATCTTACACGATTATTCCGATTATGACAGTTAGAATTAGCCACAGATGTTTCCGCGCCCAAAAACAGCAAAAATAAGGGTGGGTCTAGATTGATGATACGCACTGTATGTGAATTAAATAAGTGTTTCATGTTGAAATAACTTTTTTTAAGGGTATATTGGTGGACGAAGAAAGTTTTCCTTTTATTCCGTTGATGTCGCAGCTCTCAAAGTGGGTTCCCAAAACAGCTTTGTTTCCTAACCAATTTTAGCCTTTAGTAACATTTCAATGGCAAAAACACAAGATCTTAAAATAGTTTTATTTGGATAAACTAATATGAGCTTTGATGGATGACGTATTGCGAAGCATGGAATGAGAGAAACAAGATCTGATGTCGAAAAGCTTCTGAAAATAAGAAATTGTAAAATTATCTCAGAAATTGAAAAAGGTTTAAAATATTGGCTAAAACTATTCATTTTTTTAACGAACCTATTCATTCTCACAGAATCGCTGTCGCTTTGCCGTCGTCTCTTCCTTTTCCTGGGTACTCTTCTTTCTCTTCACAATCTTGATATAAGCCTTCGGAGTGCTTTCTTCACAAGTTGAGACATTTTCCTCCTTCTTCTCCGTTTTCGGCTTCGCCCATTCCCTGTACGTATTCACTGATTTGATGCAGTTTTTATGGAGAAGGCCTTTTCTCATATTTTTCTCCTTCGAGCACTTTCTGGCAGCCAGCTTTTGCAGTTTCGCCGGCGTCATGGAATACCTCAGAAGGTAGGAATTCACCAACAAAGTGAAAGGGTTAACCTGAAAGAAACTGGTTTGTTTAATAGAAAAAAAGCAGCATGGAGTGGTTTTTGAATAATCAATAACATCAATGGATTCAAGTTCTGGATTGAAGCGATTCAAGTCGCAAAAAATAACTAACATATCTGGTAACATACGTAAAATTAATTGAACGAAACAACTGCCTGTAAAATGCATTAAAGTTTGTCATTAATTTGTTTAACGCTGTTATTAAAATGGGTGCAACCTTGTCTAGATTTCTAACTAGGTTTTCTAACATTTGATATCTAATGTAATATTCACGTACTGAATATACTAAAGTGGTTTAAGGAAACAAAATAACCAGGAAATAATTAAAAATCACCTTCTTGGAACTGCTACAGGTCTGTTCAGCCATTTTGTCGCTTCTGGTAAGGAAATTGTTCTGAAAATTTAAATTTGTAGCATTAATTGAAAATGAAATATGTTCAGGGGCAAAATACAAATACTGATATGGCTAATGCGTAAACGCGCAATGGGTTGGAAAAAAAGCCGTTGCGTACATCTGCGTCATATTCAATTATCGCTTTTCGCGTTCGTGAGTATTGATTTTTATTAAAAGCAACAGCTAAATTTTAATTGAAGCCCCACATATTTCCAAGGAAAGGTTATCGATAAACAAATGAAATCCTTTGCTAAAAGAAGAAGGTTTAAATTTTTTAATACGCTTAGAAAACTGAAAACGTGTATTAATGATTTTCAAACAAAAAAAAGTATAAACTGCCCAAGAGAATGATATACGAGGAGAAAAGACAGAGAGAGAATTTTTGAGTTTGATCAGTGAAGCAAAAAGAAACGAGTTATGAACATTTGGCTATGAAGCCATGCAAAGTACCAAAAATCTTTAAAGGATAATAAAGGAATTTTGGCGGATTACGCAATGGAAAAGGAAAAACTTGGATGTTTATCACTCGGCTCTAATCACGTGATAGCGGCAATTGAGGCCTTCATTTCGATGTTGATGTTTATTCCATCCCTTCGGTTCATTCATTGTGCTAACAATACCGCTTCCAAAAATCAAAACAACCTTTTTTCTAAAAACGAAAATAAGAACCCAGATAGTATGGGGTTCCACTTAGAACCAATACCAAAAAATAATTTTTCCAAGAGAGTTAAATCAATCTTAAAGCCTATAAGATAAATGCACTATTATAACCCCTTTGAAAACAGAAATTGTTAATAAAAGATTTATTTCATCTATGTGCAAAGTATAGGAAACATATATTTTCTAACATCCTTTGAGTTGAATTTCACTACAAGACATGTAAATTGTCATAAACGGTTTTGTTTCATGTTCCTTTGTGAAGGACCAGTCGCCGTTGTCGCTCGGAGTGCATTCGTTCTTGATAAATCTCCAGAAGTAGTCGAAGTTTTCAATACAGTACCGACTGAGGGTCAGATCTACCATTGGCTCAATTCTGCTTGTCATTTCCTATTAAGCAAATATTGGTTGGCAAACGGAAACGCATACATACCTTGATGTACTTTAGGATTTGATGAGCATCGAGGGAGGCGGCATTCAGCCGAAGGTGGCGACAAGCCTTGATAGAAGAGAGCAAATCGAAGTGCTGAAGCCAACAGCAGTTGTCGATTTCAACCTGAAATGGATTTTTTAAATGTTTTAAATCTCCAATAACTGTTATTTATGTAAAAGCTGCCGATTAAATAAAAATCCGCCTATATACTAGAAAACGATCTGTTTATATGCGGAAGTTTGTCATTCTGAATTTTATGAGAAAAATAAAACTAAAGAAAGTAAAAGTCTGACAACAAATTGAAATGCATAAAACAAATTGAAATGATCGTTTTTTAATTCTAAAATCTTTTGAATTTATTTGAAAAACCTAGTTGATCAATGTTGGACGTGTCGTACGAGAAACTGTCCACTTCCTGTTGCAGTCTGACTGTAGTAAGCATGAGCTTGTTAATTTTGGTCGTCTGAAAACAATAAATTTGTGCAAGAGTTCAAAACTAGTACCTTCAAAAACTCCTCAACATCTAGATCCATATAGTTGAGGAAATCGAACCTCAGAGTGCCGATTGCAGAAATCTTCTGCATGAATTTCCAGGTTTTGTCGTTGAACTCCATAATATCCTAAAACAGGAGAATGTTTCAAACAAAGAGGAACACTTACATATATATCGACTTCGGCGGGCGAGAACACCATTTTTTCCCAGTGCTCAAAGGAGAAACGAATGACCCTGTATCCATGATACAACTGGATGTAATCTTTCTGAAATTGTGTTTTTGAAGAAAAAAGAACTTATTGAAACTTACGCAAATCATGATCTTGTCTGCATCCATGAGGTAGAGAGAATTCTTGTTGCGCGAATCCAAAGCTTCGGCCATTTTGCAAGTTCTCGTGAACTTTACGTAGTTCATAAACGTCATCTAGATTAAATACTTGTCATGTTTAAACTTTAGTTTACCTTTTTCAAAATCTCTTCCTTCACGTACAGCGGAATTCCGTGAAAGTTCATGGTGTCTTTCTTGTTTCCAATAGCGACCGACATTTCCTTCTGAACGGGTTGATTTGGACTAGGGAATTTATTTATTTAGACAAAAAAGTAATGAACGAGTTCTATGTAGTAAAATTTTTAGTAAATGTAAAATCAAAAGCTCATTGATATCGGCCATCAAAAAAGCGAAAGCTATCCATAAAACGCCAAGTATTGTCTAAGAATTGATTGAATTTTCAAATAGTCTAAAGGTTACAAGCGGCTCAAATTTTTCAAAAGACATGAAACAATGCTAGTGACCATTATTTTACAATCTGAGACCCTATAAAAAGCTATCCTAATGTTGCGATCTCAAAAAATATAGCGATCTCCACTGTCATAGTCATAAAACATTTTGAACTTCTGGTTGTAAACATTCGAACAAATTTCTATTCAAGTTCAATGGAAGCGAAATTATTTAATGAAGTCTTCTTTCTTGTTATCCAGATCGCATTTATCCGGCAAATTTCGTTTACTGACAGAGACAGTATCCAAAAAATTATAATAATATTATTTATTACACTGTCTAGCAACGAGCTGAAACTTTCGGACTACGAGAAAAACTTAGAGAATGATTCAAAAGAGAAAAAGAGGGTTGACTGGACGCGGGGGTTCATATAGTCTGTGTCCGAACAACAAATGGCCTTCCTGAAATTTCATACAAAAAGAAACATTGCTCAGACGCTATTTTGTCTGGTTTCTCTGCGCTCTCCTAAGAAAGCGCACTCCCTCGCGCGTCCGCAATTGGCGCCCTTTCTGATCTACTCGAATCGCGGCGGGACCAGATACCTATAATCCTTTAAGGTGCCAAAGGGGCAGTTGTTATTTGGACATAGACTATAAGGCTGTGGCAGAGTCATACAATACTTGTTCATAACGGACCTAAGTAAAAACGGCTGATGAGTCTCAGAAAGGAACTTATACATAATTACACAATTATACAGTCAATAACGTTTATTCACGTGTAAAACTTTTAATTTCAACACAAAAGTGAAAACAACTTTCAACATCCCTTAACAATGATACTATACTCAATAAATTCGAATGTCATACATGGTTGATTTGAATTATCATTGATGATGGACCACTTGTTGTTGTTTACTTTTGTGCATTCTTCCTTAAGAAAATGAAACAGCACATCTACGTCCATCATCATGTAGCGATCAATAGTCAAATCTGCTGTTTTTTCACAGAATGTCATAAGTTTCTGTAAAATTCGGTTAGTATTGATAAATTCCATATTTAGTACCTTGATGTATTGAATTATATGAATTGCAGATGACCAAACGTCGGTAAGAAAGACGTGTCGACGAGCTTTAATGCAAGCCAAGACGTCAAACATAAGGGGGTAGCAGTTGTCCACTTCTACCTGAAAATAGGTTGAACATTTGGAAAACCTCAGTTTTAACCAAGTTGTTTTCAAAATAATATATTCTCAAACAGAAAAAGAAACTAAATTTTCATTTCACCAAAAGAAAACGTTTGCGACCTTGTTTGCGGCTCATTTTGGAACACTTTGAGCCAAGTTTCAGTAACCCGAAGTAAAAGAGTTGTATAACCTCCCAACCAAAAAATGTATAATTTCCTAAAGGTTTACATGTATTTGACCCACCCTTAAGGAAATCGCGTATTAACCCCCACTATATTGCCACTGCATAACGTTTACTTCCCCCCCACTGAATAGAAATTTAGAAATGTCGAAGGGTGGGACTTATTTGAGTTTAGTTTAAAGAGCAAAATTTACCTGAGGGTTAAACCGATTCAAAGGAGTCATAACTAAAGTTTGCACAAAAATTTTACAAAAAAAAAACCCTTTTGCGGTAATTTACCTCTTCAACATTGCTTGTGTCGAAAACGAATTCTTCAATTGGATAATCGAAATTCTTGGTGGTCAACTTGAGTTTTTGAATCCTGGCTTTCTTAACATCAAAATACGCATGCTCTTAAAACCCAAGAACCTTGAAAAATTCAGTAGCGTGGGAGAATTCGATTTCCGGGAAATTACAATGCAACGTAGTGATCTGGCCGACTTTGAGGAGAAATTCGCATGTTTGCATTGAGAATTCAAGGTCCTGATTAAAATTGTTTTTACAGATGAAGGAAAAATAAAACAGACATTTACAGTCACTTCTAATGGCGGGAATCTCATATGTTCGCACTCCCAGAAAGCGAGGCGCACATGCCGATCACCGTCCTTAAAGGTGACAAAATTGTCCTAAATTTATTATAACAGTTTCAACAAAAAAAAAAATGGAAAATTACCAAAATTTCAATTTTATCTACATCCATGGCGTAGCGACATTTGTCGTTCCGCATATTTAGGGATTTCGCAACATTACCGGTTTGCCTAAACCGAGTGTAACTTTTAAACATCATCTGAATTTGGAATTAATCTTGTTGTAATGTTATTATTACCTTTTCCAAAATTTGATCCTTAAGGTATAAAGGAATTCGGCGAAACTTCATATTGATTAAAACAAAAATAGCAATAGTCTACGGTGTAGTTAATATGAACACACAAGAAAGCGAACGCATTCGCTTGCATTTTGAAAAACTACAGTAATGCGTTACAACCGCTGTCGATAACAACGCCAAATGCATGCGATATATAGTTCCAAAATATCGGGTTCAGAAATACTAGATTCTGATCACCGCTTTTATTAGATCGAACAAAATTATTAGGGCTCCTACCCAATTGGTTTTTTTACTATGACGTTTTGGAAGTTCATGGAGCAAGAGTTAGTCTTGACGAGCCTTCTTTACTAAACTAGCTAAAGCTAATAATACTAAACATTCTTTTCTATATACGATGTTTTCAGCAAAGTTTTATTCGTATAATTTTGTACAATATCACATTTGTACAATAAAGAAAAACATTCCAAATGCGTACTGTAACGGCTTCGAAATGTATTCAGCACAAGAGTTTTTTTTTTGGTGGATTTGTTGTTTGTGAATGCGTGTGTGAATTCTAATTCTATGCTGAAGAATAGAACCTCCTAATATATCTGCTTTATATCAAGTTCTGACGAAACAAAACCTGTTATAGAAGTCTAGTTTTTATGGTTAGAATGGCCTATCATCTTGAACATATTTCCCATCCTAATTATTTTGATAGTTCACCAGAATTTGAGAATCCTCCTTTGTAGGTATACAGACACTCTATGAACTTTAATTGGTAGTTCAAAATGTAAAAAAGCGCATTTCTAAGGAGTCCAACTGATCTAGACGACTTGCCCTTCTCTAAGCGTGAACAACATTTTATTTGAACTACAGAGAGGAGATATTACTATGAAAAAATTGAAAGACATTACTATGCGTGAAGAGAAAAAAACGTTTGAAAGATAGAAACATAACGAAATAAACCGAATATTGTTTTGAATCACGTTCGTGGTTCTTCATATGATTCGCAAAATAATCACACGGGCAGAAGAAATGATTGACTTTATGTACTTTCTCTGACGGCTAACCTATCCACAACAAGGTCAAAACCCAATCCAGTTGAGGACAAGTTCAAACACATAAAAATGCCTTGAACTGCGCGCATTCGTGCATCAACACTATATCTTTTCGCTACAGTTAAAAATCGTTTCAAAAATTAAATTAGTATTGAAAAGCTGAAGAAATGGAAAGTTTCTCGGCGTGATGAACTTGCCATACGATTTCAACGTATATGGCTAAACACATCAAGCAAAGAAAACTCTTCCTTTTCATGCATACTTGACCTGTGCTGCTAGAAGTGCAAAGGCTCTGTTCGGGAAAAGAAGGGGGTGGAGACTGCTTATTAAGCTGATTGCGAACGGCAGGTGATCATTATAATTAGTCCCTTCGGAATCCAGAGCCGCCACTAATTGCGCCTTCCAGGAACGGCTACCACTGAAACCTTCTCCACCACTGAGACATGCACTTGGCTCAAGTCTAACAGTAGAGAAAACAAAGACATTTTAAGGATTATCAGTATTGAGAAAAGATTCAATGCTAAACATTTCGGAATCTGAGATTCTGAGATTATATTTTTTGCCAACCAACTAAAGCATTTGGTGTCTTTCAACTGAAGCAGCATCCAAAATACTACATAAATGTGTCAAAATCTCTAACCGTAAATCTAAATCAGGGTCTTACATAAGTTCAACATTTGAAGAAATAAATGCTTCTGGGCTAAATGAACCTGCCAAACGAGCTATACGTTTTTGGCTAAGCACATTTAGCTGAGAGAACATTTTATCTTCATTCTTACCAAGTATTGCCCTATGTGAAAGTGCTAGGAGTAAGGGGAGAAAATATGTTGAATCAGACCAATACAACTAGTCTGCTCTGAAGCAGCATCCGAACTGATTCTTACACTCATTAGCAGCGCCAGGTGATCATTATAGGTAATCCGTTGGTAATCCAACAGCAACCTTCTGCTAATTATGCCATCCTGTTGAACACATGGTTAAAACCATATATTTCCCGATCTTTTCAAGAGAAATCAAAAGTGTTATGGATACAGTGGAGTAGAGCGACATGCGAGAAGTTTCGAAGGATTAGATAGAAAAGAAAATACTGTTTCCGATGCTGCCTTTCGCTATGTCCAAGAGTTGTGGCAAACAACTGAGCAAAATTTAATGGCTTTTTGAGTCAATATTTGGCCAAAACCAATAGCAAAGAAGAAGAAAAAATAGTCACCAAATCTTTCAAAGGTTTTTAACAATGTGACTACAGACCCTATCATTCGAGTTAACACAGACCCTGTTGAACTAACAATTATGTAACATCAAAGAAAAGAAAGATTTGTCGGCTAAATATGGGAACGGAAAGATCTATGCGTTTTGGCTACGCCCATTCAGCTGAAAAAAACTTTTCTGTTTATTGTTACATGATTTGTAGAAAGTAGCTGATGTAGCAGAAGAAGTGAACTGGTAACTACACTGACGGCAGTGCGTCGAAGATTTTATTTCGCGACTTGAACTCTAGATACTACAAATGAACACTATAAATGATAAGTTTCAATTGTTTTAGTTTTAGTAGCTTGAAACAAGTTGAATTTGATTTGACTCCATAGCAAAACGTGGTAAGAAAACTATTACATATTCAAGCTTCCAATCGCTAAAAAGACAAAAAATCAGTTTGCAAACGGGAAATTTGAAAACAAATCTACCCAGCGCTTCGCGCTGGGTATAATTAATTTTCAGAAAAAGTGCAGCACCCAAAAGCACTTTAGCGAAACAAATAAAAACAGAGTCTTAAATAAAGTTTTATTTCGAGATGAATAATGATGGGGAAAGTAGATTTGATCACGAGCGAGGAAGAAAACATCAAATTCAGAACATGTCGTCGATGTCGTCCTGAAATCGGGAAATATTTTCGAAAATAAGAAACGGGTTTCAAAACGTGAAGAAAAGTTTAAAAACATTTAACTTACCCAACTGATTTCTGTCCTTTGGCGCTTGGCGGAGGACAGTTTCTCCATCTCCTTGAGTTTTCTCTTGGCCTGTCGGATCCTTTCTTCGCGTTGAGCTTTGGCCTTCCTCAGCTTCTCCATCTTCTCCCAAGCGTTGTACTTCGTCAGCGAGTCGAGGCACATCTTGTGGAGGAGAATCTTTCTTAGATTGCCCTTCTTTTTCATCTCGAGGGAGCTCTTCCATTCAACCAGGATCTTCAGCTCTTCTGGGGTTACGGAGCTTCTTAGAAGACCTGAGTTGGCAACCAACACTGAGGGCTCGGGGATGGCCTAAAAACAAATTTGTTTTTTTTTTAAACTTTTTAACAATAGAAAATATCACTTTTTTTAGGGAAAATGGGGGGGGGGTTATATAAATTTATAGGTTGTAAGAAATAAAATGTTCCTATACACGAAATTCAAATTTCAAATTTTCATGTGTTTCAAAAGTTTTGGTGAAAATTTTGAGAAACACATGCTCCATTTCTTATAAACTTCTTTACAAACAATAATTTTGAAAGACCCTTGGAAACTGTTGAATGAACTTTGATACCTTTGAAAGAAACAAAAAATGTTAAAGAACTGATTAAAACTTGAAATTAAGAAAGGCAAATATTTGAGGTTGATACAAAAATTGTAAAATTTTAAAAAAAGATCATTCTTAATTAAATGTTTCAACCAAAATGTTTCATAGATATTGGTATAAAAGAAACCGTACTAACCCGGCAAATTATATACTTGAAAAAATACTCACTTTGTTATCGATGCACAGCTGCCACAGCTGATCACAGTCATAGTGTACTCTTTGGGAAGAATCGTTGTCTCTGAAATCAATCAATAATTATGTGTTGAACTGGGCAAATAACAAAACATTCTGAGGATCGATAATAAAAAAGAAAATAGTATTTTAGAACATAGTAATAGTTAAATGTGCGCTGTAAGGAAATGACAATTAGATGACCTGAAAAAACAAAAAAAGCAAGCGGCTTATAACAGACAGCAGGGCGCAGATAATTATCGAAAAAAGCGATGTAGGTTTCGAAAATGAAATCGATTACACAAAAGCCGATTCAAAACTAAATCAAATGGACAGCATTAAAAATGATTTGGAAAACAAAACAATTTGCTTGTTTCCACTTGTGATTTCTTGATTTCTATTGAAGGTCGATTTAGAAATTGTGAAACTTAGGGTAATAATTTCCACGAATCCGTTTCAACATAGTACCTTCAAAGAAGCAAAACCCCTGAAAAGTTGTGGTACATCCAACTTTGAATCATCCTATATTTCTACATTGAAGGATCAGTGTTTTAAAAAATAATATGTACCTTGATTTCGTAACTCTGGGCACTCCCCAAACTTTTGCAGCAGAGTACTAAGGAAAGGGATAAGTAATAGATAGATGTAGACCTGACAGAACCATGTTAACAGTACGCAAATGTGAAGATTTGGTAACTTACGAGTATCTCAACCTTTTCGAAACCGAATAAATTTTGAGGCTCAAATTGCCTGCAGCTAAGGCGTGTGGTGGAGCTCAAATCTTTTGCAACCGAATGTTGTAAGGCTTGAAAATTGATGCAAAGGTAAAACTACAGATAAACGCAACCGTCTTTTGGTAATGGCGCGACAGTCACCTAGAAGGTTTTCGGAAAAGTTAAATGAAGAAAAAATGTATAGCCAAGGAACACGTTTTAAAAGCACGCAGAACAAAACGGTTCGGATAAGGATTTTTATTGAAATCTATTTAAAACCAAATTGCTTGTCACAAAATCGGTGGACCCGTTTTCGTGAGGTAGACCAGGTTTCCGTTACAGTTTTAGTTTTTGACCAGAACGGTTGAACTGATGATTGGGACTTATCAGCTACAGTTTCTCAAAAAACAGCACATCGCTTGCATTTTGAGAACATTGAGAAATTTGGTTTGAAGGGAACTAAAAAACCTAAGCCTGAAGGTTTCCTTAAAGACAATTAGGTTCCCCCATCGAAGAACCTGTTCATAAGGAGGCTCTTTTTGCCATGACTAATTATTGTCTGAGTTGCAACAAATTCAATTTATTAAAGGATCGCCCCATAACCCAACTGTAATAACAATTACACATTCAAAATTGTTTAGAATTATGTTTTATTAATCATATATAAAAACAAAGGGGTGAAATAAATACATGTGTATCACACATAGATCGAACACAATATGATGATGTCAGCAGCTCATGGAAGGAAGCATGTCGTCAACGATTTTAACCTGAAAACAGATTCTTAGTCTTGGTTTCAAAAAGAATTTAGCAAATTTAAGCTTCAAAATGTCTTTGAATTGAATGTCTTTGAAAAGTCTGTGTTTGAATTAAAAAGAACTAACCCGTTTGTTGGTTTCATTGTCCATATTTTCCGTGGAATGACTGTTGACGGGCAGCTCATTTTTTTTCGCTTCCTCTTCGAGCTTCATCTTGGCCAGTTTGATGACTTCTTCACAGTGAGCCTTGGTCTTTCTCAGCTTCTCCTGCTTCTCCCAGTCGTTGTATTTCTTCAGCGACTTGAAGCACTGTTTGTGGAGGAGAGCTTTTCTGGTGTTGCCCTTCTTCTTCTCCACAGATCGCTTTAGCTTAGCGAGCATTTTTAGCTTCATGGGCGTCACGGAGTAACTCAGGAGATATGAGTTGATGAGCATCGTGGAAGGGGAGGTAGGGACCTGAAAGGAAAATGTCAGAAAAGGCAAATTTCACATTTTCTTTGTCGGTTTAGCAAAATGTTTTGTATTCAGTTCTCAGGAACTAAGATAAATTTTGACGTAAATATCCGAAAACAATTGTATGAAAAGGTGGAAACAAAATGTATTAACGAATATAGAAAATGAAAACTAGCCAGAAAATCATATTTTCATTATGCCAACAACAAGTTGACGGTCTATTCAAAATATTCAACAAAGCTAATTTCTCAATAAAAGCTCCTGTCATTAAATAAAGTTGACCAAAATCTAATTTTCAACAATAGTTTTACGAAACTCTATTAACAATGGCTACAAAAAAGTACTGGAAAAAATATGATCTACGAAAAAGTATGAGCTGAATAACATAAACTCACGTTGTTCATATTGGCGATCGATCCGAAAGTCATTGTTGTCTTTGGAAAGAATAGTTGCTTCTGAAAAAAAATGATAATTTCTTTTAAAACGACAAAGTAGAAATAGGAAGAAAAGCACGGAGACGCGGTAATACAACTGCCATTATGCGACCTAGTTTCATATTTTGACAAAAAAGCGGACATCTGACCTCTGCAGAACGCAAACAATTAGAATTATAAGTGTTTTCGAAAATATTCTGTTGTTGGTAAAAGTCGCTTGTAAATTTGAAAGAGGTTTTGACAAGATAGTTTAATTAAAAGTTTTGTCCCAGTTAGTTCGTCTGTTATGACAACAATATTTAAATTGTGATTTTACATTTTTAATACATTTTTAACCATATCGACAAATACTAAGGTTTTTGTTTCTAGGTTGCCCATTTTATTTAAAAAGTGGAACACCTTAAAATTTTTAAACTTGTTTTTCTCACCTATCTAACCTTAATTGTTGGCATTGATAAAACAATTTTGCTTCACCTAACAAATATGCCATCAATTCATGTACATTTGTAAAATTTAAAGCAACTTCACGTTAACATCACTTTATTCGAATGTTACTAGTTGAAGAAAATCACGATTCAACGGTGGATTTCCAAACTTGTAGTGTATCAAAGAAATCTTGATTATTATAAATCGTACCATCAAAGCATTCTGAATATAATTAAAGGGTTTTGTTTCTAAATCAACAAACCATTTGTCTTCTTCATTCACATACATTTGTCTTCTTCATATTCAAATAGTTCGAACCGAGATATATACATTATTCTGTTCGAACTTTTTTTATCTTAATACGAGGAAGAAATCATTTATGGACCTGCAATTCGAGCCGTTTAGTTAATCGTAAAGATAGTAAATGTTTATAAATGCCAGTTGTTTCGCTTTTCAAAGTGGCGATACGAAGAACTAAAAAATGCGTATTTAAACATAGCTCTGGGAAAAACCTTTGTTCCGTTGCATTTTAACTCTAGTTTCGCAAAAGTTGTATCATTTGCCAATAAAATAGTTGTTCTGCTACGATTGTCGTTGTGAAAAAACACAATCCCAAAGAAACATCGAAAAAAAGTCAATCTGAAACGTTGTTATAAAAATCAAAAGGCCGTTTTATGAATTTGCTTGAAGTGAAGCTCGACGAAAGGTAGACTGAAACCGATTTTCATCCGTACAAAGGAAGAAGTGAACTTGCCATAAAGCTAACTGATTTAGTTTAAAGGTTTGTTTTCTCCCGTGAATATATAGAATTGGAGCTTCTGTTTAAACTCGGGTAAACTCTGATTGATAGGTTATTGCACAACATTCAGGTTATTAAACAACTTTGTACATCCAATCTAGTTTTTTCTGAACCCAAATTACAGCATTCACAGACTCGTGGACAAAATCATTAACAAATTTTTTTTTCTTTTTTTTTCCGAGATTTTCTTTTCTGAGGTTTCTGAGCTGAATGAACCTGCCCAACGGCTTTTTCGTCATGACTAAATACATGCAGCTGAGAAATTACTTTCTCCTCCTTTTGCCCGGCATGTAGATGAGTCGCATACGGTAGCATCCGAAGTGAAGGGAGAAGATGTTGCGGCAGGCTGTGGGGAAGTAAGCTGACATTAGGCTGATTGCCAGCTCCAGGTGATCATTGTAGGTGATCCCTTATAGGTGATCGACGGCAGTGACCTCTGCTAATTACCCCATCCTGTTGAATCTACTATCACGTAATAAGCTTTGAACCTGAGCAGATGACAACAATCGATGCATAGTTTGCAGTGTAGCACTGTTTACATAATCAAACACAACCTAAAGTGAAAACGGCGGAAAGAAATTTTTCGAAAGGAGTCTGCAAGGAGTGTAAAACTGTTCACGGTCGTCATTATTAAAGTATTATCAATAACCTAACTTAGTAAGCAGATTCTGGAACATAATGCTTTGGTTCTTATTTCTCACACATTCCTGTGTTCTTGAAATGTCCGTCCAATCAGCTTTGAATTTTGGTCTTTCGGATTCGTTGTTCAGATCGAAAACCTAGAACGCTCACAGTGTGGCTGAACACAATGTTAAAAAAAGAATCAAGAAATGTTTTTAGCTACTACAAACGTCTGTTGAAAATCTCAACCACTGGTCTAACTGTTTTATAGAACGTTTCTTTTTAGCTCAATCTCCGTAACTAATTATTTGCACAACCCTGATATAACTCATGCCTGACCAATCGTAAATCCTTGACTATAAATTGATTTGGAAGAAATATAAGGTTTCTCTGCTAAATGGAACTACCAGACGACTTAGTTATACGTCAAGGCTAAGAACATTTAGCTGAGAACACCTTTTCTTTAGTTTTACCTGTAATATAGATGGTGCTAAAATGGAAGCGCTCGGAGAGAAGTGAGAAGCTGACGTTCACTCACCGACGGGTCTGCGAGGATGGGATGGAGAGTTCACTTGTCATTAGGATGATTGCCAACGCCAGGTGATCATTATAGGTAATCCCTTGAGACAGCAGTCACCGGTGCTAATTGTCCATCCTGTTGAATCTGCTATCACGGGTGCGGGCTTTGAACGTGAGCAGAAGAGAACAGAAAAAATGTCATGGAATAATTCCACGAAAAAACAAAATAGGAATAGTAACGCCACCTAAAAAGGAAAGCGGAGAAGTGAAGAAAAAAAAGATGTAGAGAGAGAGAGAGAGAGACAGCGCGCCAGGCAGAGTTCAATGCTATTTTGTTAACCCTCCCCCCCCCCCAACCCTACGATCTTGAACAACTTGAAATGGTACTCTAAGAGTTTTAAATAATGCGCAGTGTTTAAGATAAAATAGGGTGTTAAAGTCATAAATAAAAGAAACAAATCAGGAATAAAAAAAAAACAAACCTTCACTAATATCTGAATATCTGTGGGAATAGCCGGGGTTCTCACGGGCCGGGACTAATATAAACTTATATGTTAGCAACAAACACTATTACGGTATTTAAAACAGTTTAAAAAATTATTGCACCGATTTATACAAAAATTAAAGATTAGATTTTCAAAAACGAGCCGGCCGGGCCGGGCCGCCCAAAAAAAAATCTCTCGGCCCGTCATTTGAGAACCCCGGGAATAGCCAAAATGTTTAAATGAACACAATTTTAAAAATTTTTCTGGCGTTTATGCTTCCAGGTTATTCCACTACTTCATTTACACCGGAAGTTCATGTAAGATCTTCGTCACTTGAAAAACTAAAGAACGGGTCTTTTTATGACGAACCACCCCCACAGGAAGTATGGCCCTTTATAAAACACGAGGCACTGCTATTGATTTCGAAAGGTCTGATAACCGATGCGTCAGAGTTTTTTCCCCGTTCTTTTGCCTTCGTGTGAGCAGCTTACGCAATTTAAAAAAATTTTAAATTAAAAAAATGTAAAGGTTCAAGCGTGTTGAAAAGCAAAGCTTTTCAACACTCTTGAACCTTTACACATTTGTAATTAATGGGAACACTTTGTTAGTCCATTTTAATAATAAATACAAAATCATAGATCAACTTGCACTATGCGACTTCCCATCTTTAAGCAAACTGTAGATTTTTTTAAATTCGTTTACGAAGCAGTTCGATAAATTTACCATAGTGTTTTATGATACTTGTGCTGGCCAAAAGCCCGTTCTGATAAGAGCGCTCGCTCATCGCCCATGTTTTTGACTTTGAAGCACCGTTCACTTAAAGGTTTCAACACAGCGTTACACAACTCTTTTTGTATGAATTCACTGTAAAATAGTCTTGGTTTCAGATTTTACCGTTCAAACGTTTTCCGCCTTCCTCTTAGTCATCACCATCACCACAAGTCCTTCAATTCTTTCACACATAAACATTGCAACTATTTAATCGTTTTCGATCTTCTATTCTTTAGAATGACAGCGGCAAACACAGCGCACCCATCCGGACAGAAATAGCTAGATCGCCGGTCCTATGACGCAGACAGAATAGAGAAATGTAAAAATTTGAATAGTATTATAGTATTTGCTTTTTCAGCAGTCACATTGAACTATTTTTTTTCACTTCAAAACGCAGTTTTACATGTCAATCTCATGTCATATCAATTTTGTATACATCTTTACTTCACTATCTTTCAAAAAAAAAATACTTCAAAACATTTGAAAACAGTATTTTTTTTTAGATGTCCAATCCATCGAGACATATGCAATACCCTCCGGAGATGTACTTTGCTATACGACATGATGAACAACAGGGCTATCATCAATGTTTCACTGCGCCCAACGCAGACCCACGCCACACAACTTATTACCACCCTGCACATCCTGCGGTGGAATTTGGAGGTCGTCAATCAACAAGGTATCAGCCGTATGGAGACCCAAAAGCTTATTATCGTCCAGGATGTGAGTTGTTTGTGTTGAAAACATGTAGTTGGGTTTGAAAAATTAGTTTTTAGTTTCAGGCCACACAATGGAAAAGAGAACGGGGGAATCTGGGGCTCGTTTCGTATTTCCACCATGTCGTGATAATCAAGAAGTTGAGCTGCCTCATTCTGTCGATAGTTCCCAAGATGGGAGCAACAGAGCCTCCCCAATGTCACCTATTTGCTTCCCGCAAGACATACTTGTAAGTCCAACAAGAAAAACACACACACACATACACGCATACACACGCATACACACATACACACACAGGAGTTGAGCAAATTCATTTTTTTACAGAAACAGTCGAAAGATGTCATTCAACAGTATACGCGGAAAGCCATTCAAAGAAAGAAAAATAAATACGCCCAGCGAGAGCACAGGGCTCGCCAACAAGACATTAAAAATGAAAATGTCTTGCTTAAACAGGTAACCAATGGTAATCAAATATTGTTTTTGTTTTTTTTAGCAATTGAAAGAAGCAAATGAAATGATAGCCCAGCTGAAAGACGACATCAAGAAAAAAGATGAAGTCATCGCTCTCCAACAAGTAATTTCATATGCTGCTTCTTTGCATAAAGGAATGTTTAGGAAGTACAAGTTGAGATGGAGAAGAACATTGAGAAGAACGAACAAGATCTATATATTCAGCAGCTAGAGAAGGTAAACTGCGCTGTATTTTTCTCTGCATGAGTTTTTTTTTCTTCAGAAACTAGAAGCCACAAAGCTAGAAAAAGAAGAAATGCGGCAACAGACTATTTCTCTACTGGAAGAAGCTGTAAGTGAAAAAATTCTTTTTGAAACGTTTTGTAATTTTAGGAAGCACTGAAGATGCACATGACAACCCAAGTTCCTCAGCCAAATCAGTTTTTCTATTCGGATCCAGCTCAAGATTGTTACGGCCTACCTTGTGACGGAATTGTTGGTTTTTATTTTATTTCTTTTTTTTATTTTTTGTTGTTTGAGATGTTTATTTTTTCGGTAAACTATTCTTGTTTTAGGAACAACCAAACATGTGTTACCCTACTGAAAACCAGTATCCACAATCCACTACTCAACATTCGCACACTCAGGAAACAATGCCTTGCAACAACTACGTTATGCCGCCCGCATATTGCCATGAACAAACTTCTGATCACTCCCAAAGGATGTTCATTCAGCCTCAGCGTGATCAAATGCCCTACCCTTTGCAAACCATTTGAGTAAAAATGTGCGATATCGTTTTTGTTAACTATTGTTACGCCCTTCACTTTGTAATCTTACGGTTCCTGTTGCGCATTTGTAACTAATCGTGTAAATGATAAAACATAAAAAGCCGATTTCTTTATACATTGTAGGGGTTTTTTCTAGCATGTGTCTATTTATTTATAAAATTACCATGTTTATCGTTACAACATAGTTCAAAATTAGAAACAACCAGTGCCCATAAAAAGAACCTCTCAAACTTTGCAATGTGTGTCCGGAGGTGTTTGAATGTATTTGAACTAGGAACTCAATTTGCGTCACATTCTTTGTTCAAAAGGGTTTCTCATCTTCACACAAAACCTAAAACAAGAACAGGTGCCATGTACACGCGCAGCTTTCAATTGCAATGATATCCTCTGCGTCTCTGCCTTGCGCGACAATTATCACTTACCCTCATAGCGGGTAGGTGCATTGAACGAGTGACCTCTGAGTGCCTGAGGCGCGGATTGTTTTTGCAAAAAACATACAGGGCCTCATTGAGACCCGAAGTTCAATTTTTGGATGCCCTTGCAGGAGTAAGGGCAAAAACGTGAAGTACTTCAACTTTTAAACACAAAATTTTTTTCCGTTAACACTGATTTGGAATTTCATGGTCATTGGTTTGTAATATATTCCTTTAGCAGTACGTAAATACCAAATAAAAAGCGCAAAGTTCTGTTGCTTATAGTTTATGTTAAAGGTATATTTACCAATTCTTTAAAACATAACCAGCTTCTGTCTGTATCATAATGTTGCCACTTTAAAAATGAAACTAAAATTTGTTGTCGAAATAAATTACGACAAAAGCATCCAAGATTTGACAGAATATGATCCATATAAAGCCGATCGATTTATGTTCTTTCGGTTTTACACTTAATACTTACTTTAGTTTGTGTAGATGAGTGCAAGACGCTGCTGTAAATCAGCACTGCCGTTTTGTTTCAAAACTAGCTATCTTCACTATGAATCACGTTTGAAGTCGAATCACCTTCTTGGATAGCTTAACTGTACGTACAGTCAACACTTTATTAGGGATGAGTGGCCGCGTATTGATAAATTGCACGACTTAAATCTTCAACAGGAATCATTCCTGCTTTCCAACGAAACCCTCTCATTTCATATATACACGCACGTTTCACTTTATTCGTTTTCAGAAATGTTCGCGTTGCAATATATTCCGGTTAATCTTCACTTGTCTGCCTTTGGTCCAGAAGAATTCAAAGACCTTGTGAGTTTTTATATAATATTTAAAATTTCTATAAAATGTAAGTATTGATTATTTTGCAGAGATGCGAAAGTTGCTCAACCGATACTGAAATGAATGAAAGGATGATCAAACTGGAACAGGTAACTATCAAGTTGTCTCGAAAAATTTTAAAACTTGGTTTAAGAATGTGGAAGCTGTGACAGCCAATATGCGAACATTATTAAATCTAATTTCTCGAATTGGAATTGACAACTATCGTTTCCAGCAAAACAAAGAATGCGAAGAAAACAGACAAGAAACGTTGGTTACGGAAGCAACCGAAAACCGGAAAAGGAAACCACAACCAGCTGTACAAGGGTATCTCAAAAGAGCTAAAACCATAATTAAATTAGAGCAGGTTTGGGTTTCGATTTTCATTAAAAAACGTGAAACAATTGTTTTAGAAATTGGCAGCTGATCAGAAGGAAAATGCAGAACTTGAAGACAAAGTTGTGAAACTTCGAAAACAAGTTGCGGAACTCAAAGAAGCCAGAATAAGATTTGAAAAGGAGAAAGAAGAGAGGCAAAAACTGTGTGATACCAATAAGAATTGAAAATATTGACTTGGTGTAGTTTGGTTTTAGTGAAATGTGAATTCAATTATTCTGCGAGAACAAATGAAATTTCTTAGAAAATGAAATATATTTCACTTTTGAAGAATATCCGGTCTCTACCTGAGACAGCTTTGAAATTTTAACATAGACAGCTATCATACTTTGAATTTGAATAATCTTCAAAAAAAACCAATTCTCTACCCAATGAAAGCAGAACATACATATAACCTTTTCTTCTCTAATCATTCTTGTATTTCTTTTGTAACCATACGTTGAAATCAATTGGTTTTTTTCAAAACTAACAGTTCTTTCTAAAAATCCGTTGCTCACTCGAAGTCTAAAAAATCAAATTTCATGGCGTTCTCCTCTCACATTAAAAGGCTAAAAGGCAAACAGTGAGGCATCGTCTCAATACTTCCCGTAACAATGTGCACGCATCCTAACTTTTTCAAATTGAGCTATTTGTTTTCAATATATCATTTTTAATTTCACAAGCTTCACTAAATAGATAATGACATTTCCGATTGTGCAAAAATTCAATGTTGCGGGAGCTGTCCATGCGTTATCAGAAATGAAGCGATAAACGAAGCATCCTCTAAAAACGTAGCATCCCCCAAAAAGGGATGTTTGAAAGATTATAACATCATAATTATACTTGAGGAGAAGAAATCTTATTTGAATTTGAGAACGAAGATATCATACGAAATTTCGCCGTAATTGATATATTTCTTCAGTTGAGTTTTTTTCAAACCGACTTGAAATATGTTGTCATACTAGAAGTTGCCGTAGAACAACTGCTTCTTTTAATCAAATTATCGATGAGAAATTTCTTTTACCATTCGAAGTCTTCTCGCCTTTCTCTTAGTCATCACCACCAGTCCTTCAAATCTTTCACACATAAACATTGCAACTATTTAATCTTTTTCGATCTTTATGCCATCTTTAGAATGACAGCGGCAAACATAGCGCACCCATCCGGACAGAAATAGCCCAATCGCCGGTCCTATGACGCAGGTAGAGTAGTGAAATGTGAAAATTTGAGACATGAAGATACCGGGGTTGAAATAGTATTTGCTCTTTTTAGCAGTCACATTGAAGTCACAGTTTCTTTTTGGCACCTTGCATTTTATTTCTAATTGACTTTCATCATATATTTGCATGGACAGGTGAGAAATTGATTTTGTTTAGAAAAGCTATTCCCATGTTGCAAATTGCACGATTTATGATGTCGATTTGTAAGTGTAGTTTTCCAAAACAAAATCATCAGTCATCAGCCGAAGAATGCGCTCTTTTCTCTGCGTCTTTGCTAATTGCACGCTGTCTCGCCTGAGTAGCGCACCGAAGCTGCAATAAGGCCATTTTTGGTAGGATTCCCATGTGAAAACAGCTATATCAAACTCACTCGTTTCAATATCGCCATATTAGTTTTTTATGCCGAGTAAATTTATATGTTCAAAGAAAATAATTTTCTTCTTAATGGTCCCTAATTCTCCCTAACTTTCCTCACATCATATCAGCTCGAAAAAAACCAATAAGATTAGGATACCTCGTGCAAGAATGAGTTCGCGAACGTACGGGACTGATAATTGCAACTGTCAATCTTATCTTTCGGCTTTCATAAATCGAAAAATATGCGAACGATGCATGAAAAGAAACGCGAGCAACAAAAAAACATTGATGATCGTTTAATCGAATGCAGTTCTTGTCATTTAAGGGCATCATGCCGACTATGTCGATGTGCTGTGAGGGGGTTTCGCTTTGAGGTGTTTTACATTGACAACAAAAACAGGTGGGAGGCATCACGAAGTTCCCCACAGGTCCCCAGAAAGACAGAGAGTGTTTCTGAAGTCCAAGTAGTTGGTTCGTGTTGTACAGGTCCTTTTTCCCGCCACCCACCCTCAACGTTGTCATCAGTGGTATCACAGTCTCTATGATGTCCTCAAACCTAAACGCATGAAATAGTTGATTTCCAACTATACCGGAAAACGCTCAATTTTTGAAGAAATTTGGCTTGACTTTCTTGTCCCGAGCTGAAAAAAAGATAAGTACTGCAAAATCAAGGCGTTTCCTAGACTTCGGTCTGGGTTGCAATGTTTCCAACGTACGCAATGATAGTAGGATTGATAAGGATTTTCTGCACAAGTTGATCAGATTTGCAAGCGGAAATGCATTCTTTGAATTGTTTAGTTTTGGTTCTGCAATTAAAGAAACTTTGCAAACTTAATTGGTCAGCAACGCTTTGTAACGTTGGTTTATAAAACAGTCATAGACAAAATCAACCTAACAATGGCCTCTTCTTCTAAAATAACTTTGAGAAATGCTTAGTTTTCGATACAAAATCTTTGAAACTAGATCTTCAGATCTTCTAATAGTTTGGATAGAACGGTAAATTGTCTGTAGTTTCTTTTTCCTGACATTTTTGTTGAGTACGAAAAACTAGTGATAATTTTATAAACATGGATGATTCAATCGAAGAAAAATCTTTCTGGATTGCACGTTCGCGTACTAAAACTGCGTATTTGTTTTGTCATAACAAACTTAAACTTGTATTTCATTGGTTATGAAAACGATTCGACCTAAGACATAAGATATGGAGTTTTGTTTTGTGAAAACTACGAACTCGTGTTTTCTTAATGAACAAGAAGAATTACAAACATTTCGTTACAGTCATATCTGTTTTGAACTATAAGCAACTGATAACCCCTCATAGACGTGCTGCCACCGCCCAAAAAATTTATGTAAGGATGCATACTGTAGGTAAAACTCCAAATGAAAATATAGTTTGTAGTTTCAAACTTTACTCTGTTTTAACCTCAAGTTACTGTAAGAGCTTCCTGGATTCTAGCAAATCTGTTGCATATGATCTTCTCTATGTTTTCGAAACTAGCGCTCTTTCATATCCAAATAATTCATATCCAAGCAAACTCAGCGTTCCAAATTTGATCTGTCGATGAACTTTTTCCAATCACCGACCGATTCCCTTCATCAACAACATCTAGCTACCGTTCTTTGTGTTGTAAACTAGTTGCGATCGATGGGCAACTTGTCTCTCGCCAGCCACCCGTTTCTCACAAAGCCCTGTTCTTGCCTTCCGGAGAGCACTATCGAAAGATATCAAAATCGGAAACGTTGTTTTGCACCAGGTGGAGGCAGAGGACAAACCCATGCTGATACGGAGGACGCAGTGTTGCCTGTGGCGCGGTGCCCGCTGCTAGCCAACAAACGATAAGGAGCGATCAATGCGCTTCTGCTCACTTCCCGATTTTGATCAAATTACTAACGATCGATAGTTCAAAACACAGCTTTCTACCCGTAATGAAGGCTTTGTTCACACTTTCGCAATGAATGAAGCAAAGGTTTCATCTTCAGATATGAGTTCAACTTTTGTCAAACAACTTATTTTTTCAAGCACAGAAACGCTAAATTAACTTCACGAAACCAGCTTACGTTTAACTACTGGTGAAACAAAAGTTTTTGGTATTTGTAACAAAAATCAATAACTTACGAAATTCTATTTTCAAGCTAAAAACGAAAATTTTCAGCAAAAAAAAGTGTTCCGTTAAGAAAAGGAAAAATCAAAGCAATCGATTGCGAAACAATGGAACAATTTTGATTCTCATGACATATCTACTTATTTCTCATCTTAAGCTAAACTTCCAAACACTTTTTACTAAGACTTCTTTTTCCAGATGACGCAACAGCCTCAATACGCCCAAGAGATGTACTACCCTGCCCCTGGGTACTACCAAGCTTACTACCAACCACACCCTGGATACGAACAATCACCGCGGTATATACCATATGCTGGTCAGCATCGCTATGATCCTTATACAGGTTAGTTTCATTTTTAGAACAGCCTTGACAAAATCCGAAATTTGAAAATCTGGGCTGTTTTTGGCGGTCGTTGCATGACTCAGTTGAAATGGATGACGCAACCACAAGAATCTTTTGGGTTGCACGTACGCGTCCTAAATCTGAACGTTTGTCTTGTTATGACAACTTTTATTCAAATCGAATTCGAATAAAAACGCCTATTTGATCTTGAAAGATGTGCAGTTTGGTTTTGAGAAAACAGCCGTACTATTGTTACATATCGAACGCAGTGGTTAATATCTATAAACTGCAATTTTTTTAAAAATTTTGTTTAAGGAAAAGACAGAATTTAACACCAATACGAACCATTGGCTATAAAACTGGCGAACACTGACTGCGTCGACCGCGGTCAATCTCGCTTCGGTGATCATTTCTCACATTCCGCTTTGAAGCTTAAACACACGATTTCGTTTATGATTTCTCAAAAACAAGAAATCAGAACGTTTTCTTGACCATTCACAACTAAAATCTTTTTACATCGCTTTCATTTTTTGGATAGTATTTCTTAACATGGGGAAAAATTTCGCAACTTTACGAAGTTACCCAAAAGATTTTCCAGTTTTCACGTACCCTCACACTGTGTGCTTTTCTCTACCATAACATTGATATATAATAAAATTCTGAACAAATTACGGGATAGTTGGGTAAAAATGAGGAATAAATAGAATCGTCAGTTTCACCATTTAGCGAAGCACTATTTCTTCTGTTTCTATTAAAATATAGATCTACGTATTTATGTTCTTTTTGACAAATAACTCGATGTTAGATGTACAACAGAAACCTTATTTGTAAAACAAGCATTTGAATTTCTAGATTTTCAAAAGAGCTTCAATCATTTGTGAATAATTGGTTTTACACAAAATGTTTTTGGCACAAATTCTGTAAACATGTGGGCTTTCATTCTTTGAAAATGATTTCATATCTGAGCTACGTTATAGGCTAATCGTAAAAGACAAGATAAGACACAAAAAAGAAGAAGGGAAGATCAGGAAAACAGTTTTCTTTTTCTTGAAGGTCGCAAATTGCGGAATCGGGGGGTTGATTTTCATTTAAAAAAATTATCAAAGTTATGCAATTGTTTCACAGTTTTTTACAATCGCTTTAGTTTTTACCTTTATTTTAAAAATAGTGTAACAAAAATGTTTTTAATTTTTTTCATAAGTTTCGTGAAAAAAAAAACGATTATCATGTCGAAGATGTTAAAAAAACATTTCGATAACTATATATTTTTTTTTTAAATTTCTTAAAAGCGACGGCAAATTTCCTTTAAAAAAAGAAAACAACAAGTTTTTGAGAAAGTTTTTAACCTTACTCTGAGTGTTTTTCAATATTTTCGCATATTTCTGAGTGTGTTTTCTATAATTTAGAATGTAGTTTGACGTAGCTCTTCAAGCTGCAAAACTGCAAGACCACCGTTCTTTAGTCACCTTGTAAATGGCATCCTTGCGCAAATAAAACTACGCAAAGTAAACTGACGTTGTTTTGATCTGTTTTCCCGCCCACCTAGGCAAATTTGAGGATGTTTTCTACCTTGCTAAACTTATCACCACTTCGTGTTTTATGCCTCAATCTGCAGTTTTAAATGTTACAAAACGCCTACGCCATTGGGAATTTTCAGTTACAGGTTAACAATTTACAGAGTCAGTTCTGCAAAAATTTTGTTTGTGCGTACTCTTAGTTTTTAGCACCGGTTATCAGGCCGGAAACGGTTGAAGACTATTATCTTCAACCGGAAACCGGAAACGGTAATCAACTGTACGCAACGGCACAAAACAATACGAATTGATACCGAGGGAAAGAGTTGATAATGATCAATCCATAACTTAATCCCTATTTTTGGAGGGCCATTAGATAGATAAGGCAAATTCCTGTTTTCAGACTACGAACGAAACCGCCTGCACCAGGGACTACCCGACCCTGGCTCCCACGAACTGCCCAGCCCACGCAGCGCCTATCCAAAGACGCAATCGCCATATGATAGAAGTAAACATTATATTATATTTTGAGGATACGGTATTTTTAGGTCCGTCCGTGGAGTCAGAAGTGAGGGCCAGCCCAATGACTCCGATAATAATGCCATCTCACATTCAGGTACATATACATAAAATTTTGTTTTTCGGGGAAGCTAATGTATTCACGAAAAATCCTGGGTACAAGCACAAAACTAAATGTTCATTAAAACAAACTGCCACTTTAAAAAACGCACTTTTAACAATCGGAAAAGATAAAATCAAATTTAAATAAAAAATAAGAAATTTGTTTTTTCGTGTCTTTTTGAAACAGTGTTTTTCTCGACTACTAAAAACTCCATGTCGTCAATAAGTTTGCGTTTTTACCATGTATTGTAAAAAAAATATTAACACTTTACAGAAATGACATACAGCTGATACAAATGCTAAGTATGTTTACAATTCCGATGTGTTTTATTGATCAAACTCACACTTTTACCCAAAGATTCACTCGAAAATTATAGTTGTTAGTTTTGTTTTGATAACACACTTAATTTTCGAAATCCTTAACAAACTCATATTTCCGTGTCTAATTATTTGTTTTCAAAACATCAGAAACCGTTAATTTGGTAAGATTTTAGAACTACCAAACTACCTCTATTTTCAAGATCAATTATAAATAAATTAAACTCAAACATCAACCCCCCCCCGTTTCTTTTAAAACAGAGGTAAAAATAGAGAAACAGAGGTGGAATAGAGGTGGCACGGTTTTTGTTGTTGCTGAAAAAACTAATTTGTTTTCTTTTTGTAGCTCTTCCAAAAAGTAAGTAGGGCAAAGGAAATTGAGTTTTCTAAAATATTTTCCTGTTTTCTTTTTGAATTGCCCTGAGGAACCAAACCACCCTTCTCTTTTTAAGGTTTACGTTTTAGCGCAAATAATGGGATTTAGTTTTTTAATGAGCAACTTTTAGCTTTTATTCCTTTTCAAATGAAATTATTTCTTAGTTTGCCCCCATACTCATACAGAAATCAAACTTGTGAGTTTAGTGATTTATGTTTTGAAAAGTTCCGATAAGAGCTATAATTTATATGTTACTTCTTGAACGTCTTACAACCACCAGAACAAACGAATTAGAAACTGTTACAAAAATACTTTTGTCACTGTTCCTAATACTGTTCCACAAAAAAACCGATTCACCCCGCCCCCCTCCCCCAGTCAGGGAATTGTTTGGATGTTTTCGACGAGATAAACGGAACCATCTTGACAAAGCGGAATCTCATAATGTACACATTACGATGCGACAGAGCTTTGGAAAGAAACAAAATGTCATTAAATACATTTTTTAAGTATTCAGGATGTCATTTTAGGGAATAATTAAAACAATAGTTTCCAGGGTTCCGAAGCAGAAAGAAAAAAGGTTGAGCAAAACGAACGAAGGAAGAAGAGGAATAGAGAAGCCCAGCAGAAAGCAAGGAGGAAGCAAAAAGAAACCATCGAGTCACTTAGAATCGTTAGTTTTTAGACATTTAATTTTTATCGCTCTTTTGTTTTCAGAGTCTGGAGGCAGAAAAGAGGAAAAACGATCACTTAGAGCAACAACTTGCTATGATTCAAAAAGAACTTGTAAGTTTCTGCTCGTTCTTAACACTTTCAAACAATTTCAAAAGTTATAAGTTCTTTCAAAATCCAAGCAGTTTGTAAGCCTGGGAGCCTATGTTTTATTTGCATTTACAAAACTGGCAGAATTAACAAGATATACCTATGTTGTATTGCTTAACGGAAAACTTTACAAATGGAGCGACTCTCGGATATAATTGCTCTCAATAAAATATGCCTAATGCGATCTTATTAAAAACAATTTTGATTTTGCTTTTGTGTTTGTTACTTTAGGGCAGGTTAATGTAACGAATAGGTGGATTGCCTCTCAACGTCGACCCCATCAACTTTTAAATTTGAAAACGACAATCGATAGAAAATTTTATTTTGCTGATAAGCGTCACAACACAGTAACAGAACAATGACTTAAAACCTTTCAATAAACTTGAAAATTTGTAATACTGGTATACAAAATTGACTTTTGTGATGGTTAAGATAATAGTGAAGTAGTCCGATAAAGATTAAAAAAAGAAAAAAAAATAGTTTTATATCTGAGCTTTCAAAAAGAAAAAAATATTAATCATGTTGGAATATGTTTGGCAAGTTTTAAAACAATCGGTTACATCATACATGAAACTTAATGTTATTTTTTTGGACAGAACTTAGTAAGTATGTTATATTTGTTTCAGGAATTGGTCCGAAATCAACAATATGTCCAAGATCCGCCACAATATTCCCAAGAAAGGCCACAGCAGCTGCCACCTCTCTATGCAGACGATCAGAAGCAGTTTGCCGCTTTGGATCAGCCAGATGTTGTCCCTTTTAATTCCTTCGTCATCTGACCCAAAAAGTGTCAAGTTCCGATGTAATAACCATCTACGTGTATTTTCCCTCCGTCATTCGCATAAATACAGTCCCTGGATTTCCACTCGGTGTCCAATTCTTAACTTCCGGTCTAAGCCACTAGTAAAGGCAAACATACAGTCAGTGTTGATCCCTCGTGACCCTGTGATAAGTGATTACAATTCATACCTCAGAATAAATGTATCCCTGACAAAACGAAGATCCAAGGATATGGTCCAGACAATGTTTGCATGAACACTTGTTAGTCGCCGATAGAGTGGTTACAAGAGCATTGCGTACGAGCATTTTTCTAAGTATTTGCATTGTTTCAAAGAACCGTGCCGAGGAAGAGAAACTCCCCAAATGCAAATAGACTCAAGGATGTTGTTTGTGATTTTAAAAGTTACAGGGTTTTTGATGTTTCTTAGAACACAGCTGTAATAAATGAAAGAACTTTTATTTGAAAGAAATATATATATACATTTAACGAACTTGTTTCAAACTTTTTTTTATATCGCATGTATGCTAGGTTTATAATTAATTATTAATAATCTGTCATTAGCTTTTGGTTATGGCAGTTGTAAGAAAAAATAAGAAAGCACTTCAGTAGGTTTAGAAGAATTATTCTTTTTTAGATAAGCGAAAATTTGAATCACACCTGAACAAAACCGGTTCTGCCGTCGACGGTTCTGCCAACAGTACTAAATTCAACTATTGTTTTTTAATTGAACACATTCCAAGAAACAGAAATGTTTAATACCGCAGAGAATAAAAAACCATCGGATAAATTCTATATATAATTTTTATTCGATTTTTAAGAATAGAAAATGTTTGATGTTCTACGTTGACGTTCTCTTTCTTCTCTTTAGTAATGAAAATCGGTTTACGAACGTCATCTTTTTCGAAATTTTTTTTTGAAAGGTTTCACAGACAGTGGAATATTAGGTTTGTAGAACGAAGAACGGCATTTTTTTATAAAAACATTTGCGATTAATTTGCCAAGCTCGGTAATTTGTAAATCCTGGCTGTAGAAATTGCCACTGCTTAAGAACTTTGTGCACCATAATTCCCCAAACTCCTCCTAACGCTAAAGTGCAACAGTGCGTATCATAAATATAGACCCACCCCTACTTTTGCTGTTTTTGGCCGCGGAAACATCTATGGCTAATTTTAACTGGCATAATCGGAATCAGCGTGTAAAATAACCCTGGGTTGGCCACTGTCCTCAGTAGCCCATTTTAAGTTAGCCGAAACCACGCTTTTTCATGATTTTGGACCGTATCATAAAGATAGACCCACTTGTAAAAACTGTTGAAAAAAATTGAAATAACTAACGAAATCAAACTTTTTTCACCTGTTTATGTTATTTCTAGTTGTTTCACACTGTTTTCTTAATAAACTTACAATTTTTGAGTTTTTTGTTATATTTATATACCAAACATAGCAAATTGGGACAGGCTCTCAAAATTCTTTGTCAACATCGTTCGAAAACATCAAATCATTGGTAATTTATTGTTTAAGTGTGTTATTAGTACAATAAAGAAAATTTCACTGTAATTTAGTATTTGTAAAGCGATGCAATTACATCTACGTAGAGCCGAAACATGAAAAATAGCTTTTTGGGGTCGACTTTCGCGCGCGCAGTAGACGATAACTCGGTAATGGCTGATCCGAAAAATATCCCAAAAAGACGGTTTGGTAGCTTATTGTTTAAGCTATCAACTAGCCAAACTCCACCAGACCAAAAATTTGCTGCGCATAGCACGCGTTCATGAAAGTTTCCATTATTACATTACATCCAATTTTGATTGATTTATATAAAGAAAATGCATGGCCAGAATTGCTGTCTTTGCTACGCCGGGCAAGATTTTTTTTTTGATATGGTGGTGTTTGGCTAGTTGATAGCTTAATCAATAAGCTACAAAACCGTCGATTTGGAATATTTTTCGGATTAGCCATTACCGAGTTACCGTCTTCTGCGCGCGCGAAAGTCGACCCCAAAAAGCTATTTTTCAGGTTTCGGCTCTACGTAGATATTATTGCATCGGTTTACAAACACTAAATTAGAGTGAAACTGTTTTTATTGATCTAGTAACAGACTTAAATAACAAATTAGCCATCTTTTGGGGTTTTCGAACGATGTTGACAAAGAATTTTGAGAGCCAACCCCAATTTGCTATGTTTGGTATATAAATAAAACCAAAAACTCTAAAATTGTAAGTTTATTACGAAAACCGTGTGAAACAACTAAAAATGACATGAACAGGTGAAAAAAGTTTGATTTCGTTAGTTATTTCAATATTTTCAACAGTTTTTACAAGTGGGTCTATCTTTATGATACGGTCCAAAATCATGAAAAAGCGTGGTTTCGGCTAACATAAGATGGGCTACTGAGGACAGTGGCCAACCCAGGGTTATTTTACACGCTGATTCCGATTATGCCAGTTAAAATTAGCCACAGATGTTTCCGCGGCCAAAAACAGCAAAAGTAGGGGTGGGTCTATATTTATGATACGCACTGTATAAAGGTGAATCGAAAGCTGCCGCAAATAATGAGCTTGGTATAGATTTTCAAGATCAAGATCTGAAGTTCTAAGGTCTTCGGTACTCGTTGAAGCTCGCTACGGTCTTGGGGAAACCCTGGCTACAATTCAATAAGTAGAAAACATGCCTGGGAAAGGAATCCACTTAAAAAAACGTTTGTATGAAAGGAGTGGAGCCTTTGCGGAACACACAAGGCCTAGCCAGAAATGTTTTGACAAACTAGAAGTGCAACTTTAACTACCAAATGAGTTTGTTTGTGTCTAGTAATTTGGAAAAAATGTAGAAACAATGGTAGGAATACCTGCTTTTGATGTGAGCCAAAGGCTACAAAACTTTTTGAAGCTATCTCCTTTGGCCAGGATTTTCAAACAAGTTGTTTGTGATGTTCTATTTCAAAAACTTGATCACGCGTGGGTTCAGCAGAAAGTTTTCCGTGTTTTTTTCCCACATGTAATAAAGGTGTTCTGGTGTTTTTGGCGCATTTGTTATCAACTGAACAGATTGTAATATTCAACTAGCGAGCCTTTTTAGGTTTTTTCTTTAATAGGTTAAGTAGTACTCAACATATTGCATGGTTTTGTAAAATGTATGTGTTTGTCACACATTTTCATGTTTATGTGCCTAACATCGACGAACTGTAATTTTTTTAACACGGTGGCAGGACCAATTAAATTTTTTTTCTCAACCCATTGTGATTTATTTTGTTAAAAAATTCAAAAATTATTTTGAAAGAAATTTTCGGTTTTTTTTCACGCAATAACTGCAAATTTTGCAATTTTGCATTCGGCCACAGTTAACAACCGCGAGATAACCGACAAAAAAAAGCAAAATGAAGCCAAGCAGTTGAGGTTATTAAAAATAGGTTGCAACATTAAAACCTAAAGCAGTAACACACTTTTTGTTTAACGGTTTGTGGACTTTTTTAAAGACAAATGGCAAGAAAAAGAAATTTTCTGGGAAAAATGCCGAACTCACGAATTTCAACAAGTTGACGTTCCTAATTGGGAAAGTTTTTAATAAACTGTCTAAAGTACGGCTAGAGAAGTATCTAAACTTCAAAAATCATCTGAAATAGGATGTATAATGCCAAAAATTTGACATTTTTACACCCGGCTTTACCTCAATCGTTGGCTATGTATGGATAAGTTTTCAAAAACAAATCGTTTTATTAGATCAAAAATAAAATTTAACTTTGTCTCGCATCAGTTTAACAAAAAAAGAAGAAATCAGACGCCACCTACTTATTCACAAGATAGTCCTTGAAATTTTACTTGAGCCACCCACATACAGTCAACTAACCTCATGCGCCTCTATTATTTCCGGTTTCTTTTTCATAACACCTACGTGTCCTGCATGAGATTACGTGACTTCCGGTTTGGCAAGCGATACGAAAATTAAAAATGGGTACTTGATATTCGAAATACTATCAATTTTTATAAAACAAATTCAAAACACTGTGTAAAAAAGTTTCTCTTTGTACGTAAAACACAGAGGCAGCGTTCAGCCATTCGTCAAAACAGTTTTTGGAATATACTTTGAGAAAAACGCAAGTGCACAGATTTCTGAAAACATGAGTAAAGGCAGAAACTTAAAGAAACGAGACGTAAACGCACAACAAGCCAAAGCATTTATTAATTAACATATAGATCGGTTCAAGACTTTATGTGAAGCTTTTCCAGAAAAAAGCGACCTTAAAAGTTGCGATCAGTAATTAAGCTCTTTTTTTTCAAAAACCAGGTTTTTCACTGACTGACAACAATTATACCCAACCAAATTCATGGGTACGTTTATGTATTTCTTCTTTTTCACCCCCGGCCCCCTTAGTGCAATCGTGTTGCCAGAAGTCGCCCGATTTGTCATTCGGGTCATTTTATCAGTCTCCACGTTTTACTGTTTGTGATTTCATTGATGACGCATTATCGTATGCGGGGGTTCACAACGCCTACGGCTTGTTTCACAATCCTGATTCATGGACAAATTTTGATCCCGGAATACTACGCTGCTTTGCGTGGCATTCCAGGAGTTAAGAGTTCAGCAACGTACAGATGACGCAACTGTTCCTGGTGTTGCTTGCTGATGTTCAAACGCAATTCCGGCACGCCCTAGAAACAGGATTAACTCAAACTCTTCAGGCTTGCAAATAGTTTGAGCAAACTATGTCTTGCATGATACCGAGATAACCAAAACCCCGCAAAAAAAACGTGAAAAATTAAATATCTGTAAACATTAATAAACTTATGATTCACGTTTAGACAAGGATAATGATGACTACCAGTGTTTTTCAAATTGACAAAAATAAAAAAGTGTGTGTGTGTGTTCTTGACTACTGCGATCACGTTCCCATTTACCTAACGTATTTTTGTTTTAGATTATTTGTAGCGCTGCAAATGTGCCACGATATCCGACAGCATAACTCATGTTGAGCCAACTCCTAGAAATGCTACTTTGTGCATACTTACTTCATCAAAAAATTATAAATCTCAGCGTATGTGGATTGAGCGTGTAATTTCTTTTGTGAATAAAGATAAAAGATTTGGTTAAGCCCAGGCCGTGGTGTTGCGTTCAAGGTTTCAGACCATGCGTAAATTTTGAAAGCGGACATGACAGACTCAGACTCCTACAGATGAATAAGTGATATATGCATTCACAAAAGTCAACTTTCACAAAAAGATACAATTCATGAAATGTTCCAATTAAAATTTCGAGATTTCCACTATTAGGCATACGGCTAAGTTAGCGGACAAATCAAAGGAATAGAAACGTCGTCATTCTAAATGAAAGTCTGTATGTTTTGTCTAAAACAAAATTAGAAAGATCAATTATAATAACACGTCCATGCAGAAGTTGCAAACGTTTTCCTGCCTCAACACAAGCGCAATTTTTTTTTGAAAGGAATCAATCATGCGTCTGGAGAAGTCAAATGTGCATTGTTGTGAAAAAGTTATTCGTTTAAAGAAATCCTCTCTAGATAAACCAGAAAAGTGTTTCTTGTTGCAGAAGCAGACAGCCTGGCTACAACACTGCCCATCTTCCTACCTGACGTTTGAGATACTGCGTAGCCTACACTACAGCGTAGCTCACGAACAACACTTGATATAGTCTATATCAAATCAGGAAATCTGATAAAGAAAAGGGAAGTAAGATCAAAAAATGTCTAAGAACAAGAACTTTCTGTGAAAAAGTGTTTTGAACGCATAATTAAAAGTTGAAAAATTTAATTTTGTTTTTCTGTTTTAGCGTTGATTGAAAAACCGCTTGCCAGAGAACTGTTTTGAACGAAATTTTAGAGAAGTGTTCCAACAATAGATTTTTTAAAATTTCAAGGTTTTTTAAACCTGATGCCAAACTCAACATGTTTTTTGTGTTTCTATACAATTATTCTATGAAATTTTTTTATAGCTTGCGGAATGTTCGTGTTTATGGGAATTGCAGTTTGCGAACTTCTGGATAAACGTTAACGTTCACTTTTGTTAACTGGATAAACGACTGCAACACAAAACTTCTTTCTCACACAATGTGCAAAAATTGCTTCTGAAAATGTTTTCTTGTTCATTTTCACTTCATTCTGAGAATCCCTTCTACCGAACTGGCTTGAAGCAAGCCAAATGTTCTTGCTTGCGGTGTACCTTATCATTTGTGCGATAAAAATTCAGTTAGCTCCTGCGTCTTCGAGAATCATCATTCACGTGAAACCGTTTCGTAAGGCACGAAATTCAGGGACAACAAAACCTTATGTTAAAACACGTGCTCATTTTATCGCATTCGTAAGGGACCATAGATCGAAATTCTTATCAAATTTCGTTCATATTTGGAGCGTACTTAGATCGGGGGAATTTACAGTGCCCTAAATATTCAAGTTATCGAAGTACAGTACAAGATTACCCGTTTTCATTTACAATGGGCGGATGGGTAAATTTAGATGATCTTTGGTTGTATGGCCTTTTATGCAGAATTTTGAGAAGCCCAATAACTTTAAAGGAAGCTCAGATCTTTTTGTTAGTAAAATAGTAGTTTTGGCACACACAATGAACCTGAATAGGAAGATTTTATACCAATTTTCCCCTCCAAAACGTTTGCTTGCACAAGTTATAACCCAAGTTTCTTGACCTAGGTTCCTTCTATCAACCCAAACAGGTGATTATACCACAAAATTCTTGTGGGAATAGTTCTTGGTGCTCTGTTCTTTTGAGTCCATTCCGTTCTGTAATCTGAACTTCTGATGTTTTGAAACTACGGTTACTGTTTAGATAATCCCTCATTCAGATCAGCTGTTGCAACTTTGGTCCATTTGGAAAGGGCTTTTGTCCAGCTTTGTGCCCTTTGACCATTTGGCTAAAGTGCATTGGGGTCATTTAGATACGACTTTTTAACCTATCAGGCCATTGAGAAACCGGATAATAGGACAAAAACCTATTGGTTGTTTCCTAGATCAAGGTCTCGGCAACATATTTACTGGAATAGTAAAGGGAACTTGTGTGTCATCCTATCCACTTCAACCAACTGTATTTGCCTAGAAACACTAGAAAGAAGTAAAAATATCCATCAAATCACAAAACGTGGCTCTGCTAGTCAACTGGACGCCTGATAAATACAGTCAGTAAAACAAACATGCAGATGCATGCTCCAGGAATAAAATTCTGCCAGTAAATATAACTTTGCAGAGATGCCAGCACTTATATTTTAGCTTTCAAGGTTTTTGATGTTGTTGGAAAATCACCAAATCAACAATAATGCAATGTAACAGTTTTAGAAAGTTTCGCACATCCAGCAGTGTGTGGGTTAAACATCCATGTTCTTGCTAATGCAACCATAGGTTATACATCTCGCGCTATTCGCAATGTTTGCGAAACCAAACAAGAAACATCCTTTGGGTAAATGTTCTAAACCAGTTCCATAAAAGCTAGCATTTTGACTTTGTGGCCTTTTCCTACGTACAGTCAGAATCTCGTGCAGATACGGTTTTCGCAGCCTTGAGTTTCTCTGAAGCCTTTATCAACAAAACTCAATAGAAATTCCAGACACACCGGCTACTTGCATCAAAAGTGTCAGTTCCAGAAGAAAAAAATTTCTTCAACTACAGTTTGGTAGGAACTTGTCATCTCTTGATTGACAGGAGAGCACTGCATCTGGAAAAATTACAGCCTTCCGCGCCCTTTGTCAACAAAAACTGCGTCTGAAAAACTTGACTACACCAAAACAAAACCCAGAAAAACAGCTTGGCGCCTGATGATTGCATCAGAAGAACAGTCACCGCAAAGTAGCAGCCTTGCACAAAATACGTTCACTTCTGCACCATTTGGAACAAAAATTACGTTTTTAACGAGTTTAGTGCATTTTACAGTTTTAGAACACCTTTTTTTTAATTTCAACCTTCAAATCTCTTCGTTTTGAAACAGTTGTTCTGGAACACTCAAGATTTGTATGGTGTATTTCAAATGTGACGAAAGAAAGAAGATCGAATGAAGCTGCAAGCCCTGAAACCTGAAGCTGCAAGCCCCACAAAACAGTGGTATTTAGCGTTGGATGTTTGATTTGTGTCTTTCGACTTTTCTCATGCGGGAAAAAAGAAACGGATCCATTTTTGTCTGCCATTGATACAGTCACTGCAAACGCAGACAGTTTTTTCTTTAATCGGGCACTAAACCATCTTTATCATACGTGAAAAACTTGCACTTACGAAAGAAAAATGAACGTTTGCGCAAGCGGGTCCAATCGGACAAACGCGGTTTGAACATCGCAGAGTTTTGTGGCTAAAAAAAGTTGGGCTCTAAAACTTCAAGGCAGGGTTAACTTCAGAAGACTTACATATGTGTCTGTTTTACTATCAGAGAAATATACGAATGAAAAAAGATACTCTAGGAAACACTACCTATTCACAACTCTACAATTGCTGAAGTACGAGCTGAAAGGTTAAAATACCTATGCTCGCGCAAATTTATTGTGGTTTTGGCTGGCGTTTCTTCAGGGTTGAACTATTTCTAATGCAGAAACCTTTTAAAGACAACAAGAATTATCTTGTCTTGTCATGTACAGTTTTCCAACTTCATTAGGCTCCAGAAAACGGCAACAGTTAAAAATGACTAAATGTAACTACCCTAGCAATTAAAATTATACAACAAAAGATAATATGTGTCTGTATTGAAGTGAGCGCATTCCTTTCGAGGGATCAGGGACAAAAGTCACACATTTTGTGTCTAGTTGTGCTATATGTGTTATTTGCTGTGGGATGTGCTTATTACGGTACGAATAGCGGTGTACTTTATGACTGAGCCCAAAATAAGACCCCAATGACGAAGACAGGTTTAAGAATATCAAAACATCAATGGTCATTATCTGTTTACCGAGCCAAACCACAAGACCACATACTGTAAATAGAATTTTATTTAAGTTGGGATGAATGACACGTTTTCTGCTGCATTTTATGCCAATAGATTTTCGTTTCTTCGTACCAAAGTTGCCAAAGTTCTCAAGTTTTTCATTCCACAGGTTGATCTACTAGTCTCGTTGTCGTTTGCATCCTCAATTCTTGTTCTTTCTCTTTCTGAATTCTTTTCTCTTTTAGTTCTGCTAATTGGTTTCGAAGATCCGCGATTCTCGTCTCCATTTTGGCGTTTCTTTCGCGATCACTTGTCAATTTCTTTAATCATTCTAAAGTTAAACCTTGTTTTAAAACACTTTACCTGCTCTAAATCACTGATCATTTTAGCCTTTTTGGCATCTCCATTGGCAGGAGGCTTAGCCTTCCTCTTCCGAGAAATTGGCAAAGAACTTGGTTCCACCGGGGTTTCCAAAACTTGTTGAGCATTCCCTTCAATTAATTGTTGTTCTGCCAAGAAGTTAAATAAAGATTTTATATGATTTCCAATTGTTTCAAGTTCCTAAAGAAAATTTGTTAAAATTCAAGATATTTCAGTACCTGCTCCATTTTACTCATCCTTTGTGACATTTCAAAATGTTCCATGCAAATTCCTTTCTCAGGTGGGTATCTCTAAAAACAACCTACTTCCATACTTTGTTCAAGTGCAAAAAAAACATAATTTCAATGTAATTAACCAACTTACAAATTGGGGTACTGGCTGATAGCTGCCTGGAGATTGTGGAACACTCCAACTAGAACGGACAGGAACAAAGTACATATCTGGAAGAGTTACTTCGAAATTGGGTTCTTTAAATGAAAAATAACACAGATTGAAATTAAAATTGATCCGAATGGACAGGGACATCTTGGGGAAGAATCACTTTGCTCCGAGGCTCTTATAGAATAGATGAGTCAACTATGCAAACATGGCAGATAACACAGTCTGACTGTACATCACCCGCCATTCGTTCAGTTTTCGCTTATAAAACTGCTAATTATTAAGAAACTTTTTGAAAAACAATTACTTTTGTCATAATTGCACAAGATGTGAGGATTTTGGTACAAATATTTATTTGAATGTGCCCTTTTTGAATCCATTACAGTTATTTGCCAAACTCGTTTCTCAAACATTCTTGTGTTTTATTTTCAAATTTCGATGGAACTGAAAGTGCGTTACCCGATCGTATAAGAAAAACGGAAAATGAAACATCTACAAACTTTCAAGGAGTCTCCTGCATGCTCAAATTGGAAATAAGATAACTATCAGAATAGAAGTATGAAAAACTCGTAAATTGCTGAAGGCCCCCTGGTTCTTTCATTATTTCCAGAGCTCAGTAAACCAAAATAAATATATCACAGAGTCTGAAAATTTCATCTGTTCATCTTTTTGTCGGTTCAGAAGGCTCGTATAGTAGCAATATCAAGGACCTTGGTCAGGTTAGTAGCTGATTCCTCTTCTTGAATCATAGTCTAGCACGCATTTAAAGAATGTATTTTGTACATTTGATCTTTCATACGACAGACGTGTGTACATAACAATGACGCGACAACAACTGCACAAAATGACATCACGACAATTGATATTTCGGAATGTTACTTGAAAACGTGAATCACTGAAATCATCATGTTGCTTGCTAGATTTTAGTCAAGAACACGACATGAAATTTCGCTGCCATGAAATTTACGACAGTGGTTTACTTAAAACTTTCTTTAAAGAAATGAATGGTAAGTCTCAAAAAAGGGCGATATTTTTTTTTCGGGAAAGTCACTTTGAAGCTGTAGCTGCACATAGACAAGCTTTTCAATTGGCTTCATTCGAAGGCGTCAGCGACGTTCACTTAACGTAACACATCGCATCGGCGACAACTAAATGATTACATACTAAAAACTGCCTGTATAATACAAAAAAAAATAAATTCTGTGACTAAATGTGTAATCTAACCCATCGAACTTGGACAAACTTCCGTTTTATGGTCACGCTACTTCCTTCAAACTGTCAGTTGCTCTTCAAAAGGTTGAGGATAGTAAAGTAATTGCCTACCATTATTAAAATGTAGACTTTAGGGTATATAACTGTCGCTAAAATAATATATATTTTAATTGCAAAACTATTCAAAGCATTGGTTACGAACTTTACATTTCAAGAAACCATGAATAAAAATTTCCATAATCATTGCTAATGTTTCAATTTGACGACAGCACATTGCTTGCAGACTGAACTATAAAGGTTTTTCTCTCAAGTTGCTTTTATTTGTTGTTGTAAAAATTTAGAAATGCTCCCTGAGACGTAAGAGACATATTCTTTTGAAATTTGAGAACCTGTGTTTCAGGAACTATATGAAAGACTAAATACCAACTATTATCGAGATATGATACATATTCGTTTAAAAGTAGAAGTCATTCTAGTGTTCAGAAAACAATGGCTCTTCTCGCTAAACCGCAAACCCTAAACAAACAAGGACAAGGAAGCCCTTTGTAACACCCGAACTATGCAAACTTTCCGTCTTTGCGAACAATTTACGTTAATGACAAAGCTTAGGGGTTCGCTTTCACGATCCAATGTAAAAGAATTTTGAATTTTGAAACATTTTCACATTCTCACATGAGTACATCATCTCGTGGTAACCATTAACTATTTCTGATAACGCACAAGTCCAAATATCAAACGATGGTATAGTCAGCTAGAATCCGGTTGGCGTACAAAAACGCGAACAGTGTTCACTGACTGTAGAGATTGTTAAGAGGAACAGTCGTGCGTGACTACTGGTGAGAAGTCGCATTAGGGCGACTCTCTTTACGACTGCAAATAGTTTACTAAAATTCGAAAAACATTTCTCATCGCAGTAATTACCAAAAAGGTCCTGGGAAAAGCTCACAGGAAGATATCAATCTAATAGTTCAAGAGTTTCTGTAATAAAAGAACTTTTAGTTTTACTCAGATAAAATACATTTTAAAAACTGAAACTACTTAAAAAAATACTTAACTTTGAAACAGTCGTTGTAATATAGAAATTCACTAAACCGTTTTTTTAAGCTTTTGTTCAAACTTATGATATACTGCCTAACCCGGAAAATTCTGGCTGTTAAGGACATGACTTGGCCGTTTCCTAAAAAACAGCTGTCGTTTCGGCGTAAAATTCTCCAGGAGTACGAGCTACACTTACCTCTCCAAAGCGTGTCAATTTAGACATCGTTAGGAGGCCCATCCATAAGAAACACGCTATTTTAAAAAAACGATATGATTTGGGAAACACTGGTGTGCGTTTATCTCACAGCTCCCGTAGTGGATCTACTTATAATTTGGGGGAATTCGGTCGTCGTCAATTTCTTAAATCATCGTTTACATACACATTTCTCACTAGGCGGATGTTGTTGCGCGGTCGGTACACGTGGGTATAAACACCTCAGGTTGAAAAGACTGCAAAGGGATTGTACGAAAAACCGTGTTCTTACGCAAAGGTAAGTGATTTCTTGAGGTTTTTTTGTTTTTGCTTTCAAAAGGCTCTGCCTGCACTTATGTGGCCATCGGAAATATATAAAAAGATGTTATGGCTTGCATTAGTTTCATATAACTAAAATCGTCAATAGCTCTTTGAATTGAAGTTTTTTTCGTTGTGGTGTATTACATGTTGTTCGACCACATTCGCTACCCCAGGAGTTTTTGGGAAAATCAAAAGGAAATCACGGCGAAGTATTCATTGAGGCACAAGGTGCAAAACAGCTACGTTCTCGTACAGCAAAGGTTCTTCTAGTTTACAAATAAACTGTATTCTACGTTGGTAAGTACAACGAAGGACATTCCTCGTGGTCACAAATTCCTAGGACATTTGTCTGTCAAACAAACATCTAGAGAGTCGTCAGCAAAACTGTGCAAATGCACGCACAAGTTGCCGCGTTTATGGTGTAGATTGTGTAAAAATATAGCAATTGGATCTTTACTACTATCAATTTGCTTTCATCATACGGTGCAATCATAAATATATGTGAAAAAGTCATTATTTAACCTTTCTTTATAATTTAAACAGTCTCGCCGGATCAAAGCAAATTGTATTCGAACAAAAGTCACAAAATAGTGAAAACCGACAAAATGCAAAACCTTTTTTCAGATTCGTCAAAGGGAAAACACTGAATGTTTGCACACAATATGGTTTTTTTTCTTTTAAAGGGAAAAAAAAGAAGCAGCAGTTTTAACATAGGAGAATGATGTATTTTCGTAATGAAAAGATGATCTGCCATTGTGTTGTAAATGGTAGTATTTTTGAACTTCAATACACTGTTTTATTCTATTCTTATAATATAGGCTAACATTAAATTGAAGAGAAGGCGTTTACATTTACAGATAAAATAACAATAACCAAACTCAACAAGGTGTCTTATACAGATTGTAGGATCCCTGGAATGTTTTGGATCTCCCGCAATAATACTTCTATTCCTTGAACTTTAATGGATGATCAAGCGGTTTACCAGGTTTGTACGGTATATTCCTTTAGATACGTTTGTCCTCACAATGAATTTGGTCCTGATAGCGCCGACCACATCTTTTTATTTAGTCGGAAAGAATGACACTGGTTACATGAAACCCTTTAGAATATTGTTGTAAGCCCTGTTGATCCCAAAATCCCGGAAACTTGATGGAACGAACTATTGCATTAATAAAATCGGTAAATTTATGTAATACTCTGTCTGTATGGGGAATGTGTCTACTTCTTTCCGTAGTAGTAGTAAGTAGTGTAGGGAGAGTATCCACAGTTATTGCATCCGTTCGAGTTCGAAGAAGGGTAGTAGTAGTATGTAGATCCAGTGTCTAAAATATTCGGTTGAAAATTTGGCAAGTGTGAGAGGCTTACTGTAGCTGTTCGTGTTGGGATAGTAGTAGGTGGTGTATCCGTTGTTATAGTTGTATCCATTGTTGTAGTTATAGTTGTAGTTGTTGTTGTTGGGGTAGTAGTAGTACAGCTAAATTTTAACTATTTTCGGAGGGATGGGGCACTTACGTAGTAGGCCTGAGTGGTAGCCAGAAGGCAGAAGAAAACGAAGAGAACACTGGAAGAGTTCATGGTTAATAAGTCGAGCTGCTGGACTTGATGCTGACTGATGGCACCAGCCGCTTTTATACTTTCAGGAAGGCGAGGGATGGAGAGACTCGACGGTCAGAGAGTAAATCCTCGGAGTACGCAATGACAGAGTAGGGATCATCGTAGTGAGGAGAGTCCAGACATGCACTCTGGACCCCAACTTGTGGCCGAAATCTGTTTGTGAGAACTGTTTGTTCACTCGTGTGGCATCGGCGCACTCCCTTTGGCACCAGGGCGGTACCCTGGTACCCGAAGACAGACGAAATGACAGATTCAAGTGCAACTTGAAAAACGAATTGTGGAATGTCACTTGCATTCTTTAAAAATTACTTTGAAGAACTAATGGCCTCCGTGGGAAACATAAAATGCATAGTATGAAGACATCTTTAACTTTCCTCGACAGGGCCACAAGACTTCTCAACTTTCCTCAAGAGGACCACTGGAATTCTCAACTTTCCTTGAGAGGACCACACGAATCCTCAACTTTCTCTGCGAGTACCACAGGAATCCCCAACTTTCCCTGTGAGGACCACAGGAATCCTCAACTTTCTTCGAGAGGACCACAGAAATCCTCAACCTTGTTGGAGATTCCTCAACAGTTTTGATTGCACGAATCTCAGTTTTCCATTCTTGTAATTGGATTTTAGCTGAGGTTTTTGGGTGAAATTTCAAGATTGCTAAGCTCGTAAATGAGTAATCTGTGTTGCTGTCGCCAAGGGAAAATTGTCATCCTCTCACATTGTGCAAGGTTTGTGCTCAAATGTGCCTAGACAAATGTTTACAGTAGTTAACGCGTGTCGAAGTGGCTGCCTTCAGTTGAAGTATGATCAGTCTTCGCTGTGACACATAGGCTACTCGAAAAGAGTCTCTGTTCTTTTGCTCTACGGCGTGATCTCTCGGCAGATGCTACTGTTTGCCAGTCTGACTCAGCGAGGGAACCTCCGAACAATTTTCAGCCTCTTGCGATTTTTGTGTAGAGCTGAGAGTCTGACCTGTGCCGTTGAGTGTTTACATTTAGTGACTCAACGCTTCTTCGAGTAAAGCACAAACGGCGTCATTATTTACACTTGACGCCCAATTTATGATGAGATCTTCTGAGAAAACTGTATGTGATCACAACCCACACAATATGTTTGTGTGCAGGAATCACACCGTGACCAGAGAAGTACGGTACCACACACATTACAATGAAAAAGGACGACCTTTGGACAACAATATTCGGAAGTTGTGCCATATGAGTTGGTTCCTTTACATAACCTATAAGACATCAAACAATAAATTATGTTTATGGGTGTTCAGCGCGCAATGTGTGTTCGAAAATAGACCGGGAGTACAAACTCTGTTTCTAACTGAGAATAACTGCATGTTCTAAAATGTACGATTACCAATGCTGTGGAGAATCGGTAAATTCTCATGGCATTCTGTGTTCTGATATGGTCAACCACTAGAACACAAATGTCCCTTGCTTGATATAATTGCTGGTTGTAAATGACTAGGACATAAAACACAAGTCGCGTACAGGCATCGGATTTTATGATCTGCTGTGCGTTTAGGGGGTCAATTATCCTAAAATGGAAATGTCAGACTTATGTATGATATCTGGAGCAAACTAATGTGCAATACAGGTTTTCGAAATACATTACAGTTTTTTTCAAAGGGGTGATGCAGTTTTACTGGAAAATGACGTTTTGTTGTCGGACAGACTTCGAATCGACTTGTTTCAAACTTCACAAACGTTTATTGTTGAAAACGGAAAATCCATTTATATGAATTATTGCTATCCTCACTTTACTGTGTCATTCTCTTTTATTAAAAGTTGAGATAAAACATTTTGAAATCTCTTTCACCGCCGAAACACTCAGGGCAACAGAAATCGGCAAAGCGAACATAGGTCAAAGCTCAGGTTGTTTAACTTTTCTCGGTGAGTGCTTTGATGTATTTGAAAATTCGAAATTGAAAACAATATTAAATTTATTAAGTTCCGTATACAAGACATGGAGAGTGTCAATGACACTGAAACATTCAAGAAATGAAAGCAAACCTATCGATCTTCTATACAATGCGGAATGTGAAACTGCTCTGTTCAGCATTCAATTTTCTCAAATTACATTCTGTGTAACCATTTCACTGCGTACCACCATTGCTGCTGGTGCCAAAGGGAGTGCGCGGATGGCTCACGGTTGAACAAACAGTTTTCACAAACAGATTTCGACCACAAGTTGAAGTCTGGAGTGTTTCTCTGAACTCTCCATGAAGCTACGCTCTCTCCTCTGTTCTTGCGTACCCCGAGGAGTTACTCTCTGACCGTCAAGACCCTCCCTCTCTCGTCGACTGAAGTGTATAAAAGCGGCTGGTGCCAGAAGTCAGCATCAAGTCCAGCAGTCGACTAATCAACAATGAACTCTTCCAGTGTTCTCTTCATCTTCTTCTGCCTTCTGGCTACCACTCAGGCCTACTATGTAAGTGAATTTGTTACTTCGGTACACAACAACTATTTAGCTGTACTACTACTACCCCAACAACAACTACAACTATAACTACAACAATGGATATAACAACAACAACGGCTACACAACCTACTACTACTATCCCAACACTAACAGCTACAACAGTAGGCTGCCTTTCAACCTTCACAACTCCTTTTGTTTCAGACAATGGATACACCTACTACTATCCTAACAACGGTTGTAGTAACTGCGGATCTTCCTCTCCTTACACTTACTACTACTACTACGGCAAGAAGTAGATGAATTCCTATCAGAGACAGAATATTGTATAAATCTATCAAATACTTGGTTGACTTTTTAAGCCAATTATTTCCAAAAATTGGTTGACTATTCAATCTCAGAAAGCTGAAGCAACGCAATGGATTCAGTCTTCCATAAGTCTTTGCCAAAGTAACAGTAAAGGTCTTATTACAATCTTGTAACAATAAATAACTCAATTCCCCCATTTCCCCTAATCTAGAAGCGTATACATAAATTCGTCTTAAACAATGATTTATATCACATTCTAAAGACTGGAGAATATTACAAACCTTTCGACAAACCATGTAAAAAACGTGTCTTATTCACTGAACACACTTTTGTCATCGCATCAGCTACAATGCTGGATAATCATTTTTTGACAGGAATTCTCGGTAGACAAATACAACAGTTGTGATAGAAAAAGAATGCACTAGATCACAAAAGTTTTAGCCTGTTGTTTCTCATAAAGTTTCATTTTTCCTTATTTCTAGCTTTATTTTTGTGCACAGACATTGTTATGTTCATGTAAAAAGATTTGTACGTTTGGCAGTAAATTCCATCCCGTCTCCTAGGCCGACAGTCATCATTGTTTCTGTTTGTGTTACAGCTGAAAGGTAAACATTTCATAGTATTTTTTTTCTTTTGGAATGATGGTGCCATTTTCAATATCAGTACAGTCAGTGCTACGCATCTCAGTTTCTGATAGGCTTGGTCTTTCTACGTTACTAAAGACGTGCAAGTGCGTCACGAATCGCTTGAATACACTTCAGACACTCAGTTAGGAAAATGAAAAGGGAACCATTTGATTTCGATCTTTAAAATTAGAAAAAAAGGAAGGATATAAAATAAACTTGTTTGTAATGTCATTTATTGTTTTAAAGGGAAGCATTTACTTAAAAATGAGCATTTTCTCTCTTTTGATTTCATCAGAGCCATTGTTTGCCAGGGTACTTGATATCGATGTTGATTCGGCGGACATCGGAAGAAAAGTTGAACTAACAATTGTAACCACAGTAAACAAGTTAAAGTTCAGTTTGGGATGTTGTGAATATTTTGTTGGAAACTATAATTCAACAGATCTTATGATCCTAAAATGCAAAATGTGAGCAAGGGCGTTGCGTTTTTAAAAACTTAAAAACTCTTTTTTTTTCTTTGCTTATGCGTTTTGTTGGGCCGTTCAACTGAAAGTTTTTAACTTTTTCAATTACAAATTGGCTCTTGGTCTATAATCCGGGTGATTCACGGCTTTTCTTATGTGTATTCAAGCAAACACCGAAGAATCAAAAGTGCGACGTGAGTACGGCGGGAGTAAGGATGAGGGCATAAGCCAACATCAGGTGCCAACAATTTCAATAGATTTTCGAGAAAAAAAATCGAAATGAGTCGAAAAATCAGCGGGAAAGCTGACTTTCAAATTCTTTCCTATTGTAGAAAACAAAACTACGTTTTCTTGGGGGTCCACTCCAGGTTGCGAACGAAAAGACTCCACGCTCCCGTTGCAAACAAGAAAGTGGAAAAAGCATTTTTTTCATTGTATAACGTGCGGGCACATACTCAAAGAAGAATACTCGAAGTGCACTTAAATGAGACCATGACAACTTCGTTTTCACAAGCTAATTCTAGACTGTCTTCTAACTCAGATTATGTCTCAAACCACTGAGCTACGAAAAAATTGACCCAACTTCTTCGTAAACATGTTTATAGACAGAAAGCAAAACTTAGACAACAATGTTAGCTTTCAAGAAGATAGTCTTCTTCTGGATGCGCATTTAGGAAAGGTTGGCGGGGCCTCGGGTTTCGCTCTAAAAATACAACCTATTGATGAACCATTTATGCACTCACATAGTCTTACCATCTCTGACTCCGCTCTTGTTCTCGAAGTGCTTGCCTCCTTCCTGAAAAAAGTAGGGTTATTAATCGATCAATTACTTTTTTTTTAAAATTTTTGCCACAATTTGCTTTAAACGAACCTGAATGGGCTTTGGAGGAGGGACGGCGAAGCGGCAGGGGCTGGTAACGGGGGACATGGTACTGAAAATTGATCATATTCTGTAAATGAACTGCACAAAAAGAGAAAACTGTTTAGTTTATTACTACAGCTTTAAGATTGAATCATGGGCAAATAAACAAGAAAAGACAAACAAACGAAGGACAAAGGAGACAATAAATCAAAGTCTTGTCAGCCACGTTTGTCTATTGAAGCTCAAGTATTATTCATTCGAAGATTGGTACACGTGTCTGTATTTCGCTTTCATCAATAAAACGACCACTTGGAACATGGATTTAGTGAAATTTTAATAGATATAAACTTCAAAATAGGCGTGGAAAGGAGTGAGAGAAAATGTTTGGCAAAAATAGATTGGTTTCACACACACACTAAGCGTGATTTCTTTCAGGTGTCTAAGAAACACGACTTTTCGATACAGAAACATTTGGAATGGAAGATAAGAATAGACAAAGAATCAAGGACAGTTTGGTGAGAATGTTTGGCTGCTGGCAGCCTTCATTTATATACGGCTCAGAGAAGTAGAATCAGATGGCTGGAACAGCGAATGATCACACTCCATGATGAGAATCGAGAACCGGAAAAATGTAAACAGCTTGCAGGGCGTGAGAAAAAAGACCTCCAGGTGAAAAAAGACCATTTTAATGGAACTTATGTGGCCTTCATAAGACTCAGATCGTAATGCATGTTAGTCATGCATACTCGGCAAGCGTCAAATATTTTAATGTTATGTTATGTTTTCTAGGTTGTCGTTAACGCCCTGCTGACATTAGAGACAATTATCATACTAAGAATGACCGTTTATGTCGTGACTATCGCCACGATTGTCACTGTATAACGAAATTCCCAGGGGCGTAGACAACCATGTAAACTAGTGAGTTTCTCTCTCTGCTCTGCGGCTTTAAGTGTGTGTTGTAGTATCTTTCCTTGTATAATAACTAAATATAGCTGATACCCAAACAAATCTACAGGCGTGCGCTGCAAAAAACTATTCTTTCTCTGCGTCTTCGGTAATTGCACGCTCTCTCGCCTGAATAGCGAACACATGCAGGATTCCAGTTTGGCAACAGCTATGTAAACCTAACCGTGTTCTTCTGTTCAAGAAGTCCACACCCACCTACAAACAGTTTTTAACACAAAAGTTTTGTGCAGTGCGTTTATAGAGTTTATAGAGAAACCTTCCATCGAATACCCAAGAAGAGTTTTCATATATGGAATGAAACTCAGATAGTGTAATAGGAAGTGGGGCTGCAAGAATAATGAAAACACAGATTTTTTCACCAATTCGGTTAAGTAGTCTAAGGCATCGTCCCAACTTGGGAACACAATTCCTCAGTGATTCAAGGGGTAATAGATTTATCTACAACCCTGTTGGTTTTGCTAGTCCTTCAAGTCTTGATGAGAGCGAAACTCTACTTTTACTTTGTTGATATTTCCCTGAGCCGCAAATACCTTGGCCATGTTAATGACAGAAATATATCATTCAAAAACAGCTTTATCGCATTTTCTTGGAACGGGTGACCATAGTCAATTTACATTATTTACGTTAAAGCAACGATAGCACATGATTCCACACCGGTTTCAAAACGGTTGGGGAAGGGGAAACACATTACCGTGTTTGTGCAACATGCCAATAGTCACTTAGAAACGCAAAGCTTTTACGTATGTACACGGATAGTGAAAAAACCCAATTGTTTTTTTAATAAGATCGTTTTGTACATGCGTTGAGGCAAAACCATGGGCTACTTGATTCTAATAAACTGATCCGAACGATTTTTCAACTCACAATCAGATTTTTTTAATGTAGTTTGCAAAAAAAGTATCCAAATTCATAGTACAGTTTAAAATTCATATTCATTGCAGTCTAACAAAAAAGCAAAGATGGTCAACACTGAAGGGTTGGAGTGCTGCAATCAGCTCTGCTCAAGGAAGGTGGATTCGGGGCTTGGTCTCGCTCTAAAAGTAAAATCTGTTGATGAATCTTTTCTACACTCACGTAGTCTCCGCTGCCATCCCTCACGCCGCTCTTGTTCTGCGAGTGCTTGCCGCCGTCCTGCAAAAGGTAGAGTGAATAATCAATAAATTACTTTCATGAATTTTGTTTCAAATTGCAGTTTAACGAACCTTAGGCAAGGGCTTGGGAGACGTGAGGGCGAGGGGGTGGAGGACGGTGGGGGAAGCCATTGCGACCGCTGAAAAAATTCTTAACAATCTGCTTAACAAGAAATAACTGTTAAGCTGAATGCTACAATTTGTTGACACGTTATAAAACAAGAAAAGACTACAAAGGGAGATGGCTTGGTCGGACGGCAGAAGAGACAAAAATGTCTTGTCAGCCACGTTTTTTCTGTCGGGCTCATGTATTATTCATTCGAAGATTGGTACGTTTTGGCTACCGTCAATACAACGGCCGCTTTTGAAGATCTAGAAGTGAAATTTCAGAAACATTTAATGACGGAATTCTTGTTTGTTTAAAAATACGTTTAAAAAATTATAAAAGTGAAATCAATTGTGGACGTCAGGTTTTTGTTTTCCCTGAAACGTGTTTATAAACTGACACTAAGTCAACTTCAGGTGGATTAGGATAACATACTTCTAGGAGAGTTGTATCAAAAACTTTGGAAGAGAAAATGAAAACCTTCAAACTGAAAATTCCTGTTATCGAAAACAGATTAGGCAAACATGTTGGAAAAAATAGGAAAAGATGTAAAAACAAATGTAAGAATGATTGACACAGAGGCTATCTCCGTATATATACTGCTTACAGAAGTCGAATCAGACGGTTTTAACACCGAGTGATCGTACTGCATTATGAGAATCGAGAACAGAAAAATCACAAACACTTTTTTAGCGCGAAAGAAAAAAGATCTCCGGAAACAGTGATTCACCCTAGTTTAAACTTTTATGGCACCCACAAAAGACAAAATGTGGTGGATTTCAGTTATAAATACTCTTGAATGGATTAAACCAAGTGAAAAGGTGCTCCAGTTTTTAAATTGAAAAGTTTCTTTTTTGAATCTTTTACAAAAACTACTTCGATTGAATTGGCTTTTAACTTAAAAGTTGCTTCCTTCCTCTTCTAAACTGCTTCATAACGAAGTCGGTAATCAAGTGAAATTAACAAATAACGTTCTGCTACTCCTGCCTCCTTCCGTTGCGTGTGTCATCCTGAATGGTAATTCTTCGTTATTTCCCAAATAACCGGTCATTTCCAATGTTTCTCCGTCTTGCGGCGGTCCGTCTCTTCATCCTTCTCTTCTCCGTCCATTCGTGTGCTAAAAGAACACAGTGGGATGTACCTGAGTTCTAAAGTTGAGGAATGTGGTGACACCCAATAAGAAGATGTTGCCTGAGGAACAGAGAAAGGACAAGAATAAATCCAATAGTTCCTCCAGCAAATTGAATGAACAGTCTTTGGCAACTGCTTTGGAAAAGACTGACACCGAACGAAAACAACAGACAACTGAAGGATTCTCTGAGTATGAGAATGATAGGACGGTGGCAAATTCAAAGTGTTATCAAGAATGGCGACCTCCTCCCTCAAAATGATGATTAAACCGTGGATGAGGTGGCGAGCAGGTGGAATAGGACCGAGAAAACTCAGGAGTCAAGAATGGAAAATAAATGGGTCAGCAAATTTTAGTTATTTTTCGGAAACCTTATTCAATTGTCGCTAATTTTGTGCTTTTTTGCTGATATCGCGGTATTAGCGTTGAGTTACTGTTCTGTTAGCTTTTATAAGCACAGTGTATGAGATTTCTGAATTTAGTGCACATATTTAACGAACGAAATCGGATAAAATGCGCTCACTGAGAAAAAAGCTTTGTTGCGCATGCTTTATCGAGGTGGGTAAGCTAAAGCAGGATTGCGGTTTTAGCTTGCCATTCCAAATGATGATTTCAAATGGTTTCCCCTTTCGCGACGGTCGGTCTCTTTGTTCTGCATCTTCAAACGAATAATTGGAACACTGAAGGAAAAGCTGTTTATACAACACTATCTTTGCTTTTTGCATTACTCATCATTACCAATCCATTATGTATAGAGCTTCTCACTGTCCAGCGAGTGCAGTCTGCGTCCATATTTACCTCCGAGGTTTGCAAATACGCCGTCTGCCAATGGTTTTTCACGACTTTGTTGAAAAACTTTGCTTGGATTACCACGGCACTTCGGCTTGCTAAAGGCACGGCGCTTTGGATGCCACACCAGTGAACAAACAGTTTTCACAAACAGATTTCGACCACGAGCCGAGCCGCCAAAGTGTGTCTGGGCTCTCTCGAAACCTGTGTTCACTCTTCTGCCATTGAAATTCTTGAGGTTGAACTCCTCATACTCTCCGCCTTCTTGAAGTATATAAGCACCTTGCATTTCAGAAATCACCAGGTCTTCCCTGACTCTCCACTGGCTATGAACTCCTCCAGCATCCTCTTTGTCTTCCTGTGCCTTCTGGCCTCATCTCAGGCCTACTACGTAAAGAAATCATTCTCTGGATTACGATAATTCACCTTTCAGCTTTACTACTATTACCCCAACAACAACAACAACTGCGTTGGCAATGGATGCACAACCACTTATTACTATTACCCGAACACCAACAACTGCGGTGGAACGGGATGTACCACAACTTACTACTATTATTACCCTAACACCTACACTACTGGAAACAACAACTACTATGATCCTTACAACAACAACAACCAGAGTAAGATAATCAAAGATGCTGATAATTAGAATGATTTCAGACACCGGAACGACCAACTACTACAACCCCTACGATACCAGCTGCACCACCTGCTACTACACTCCTTACACGACCTTCTACTACAGCTGGGGAAAGAAGTAGACAAAGAACGATAAGATATCAATATATAAAGCTTATTTTCACAATCATTACTTGAAGCAGAAACTAAAAAGTTATTCCAACAAATCAACGGACAACGAATGGTCGCAACTAGGAGTGTACGAACAAAAATCGAAAGCTTGAAAAAGGACAGCCTTTTTTATTAGTTTTTCAGTTTCTGCACAACATGTCTCTGAAATGGTGAGCAGAAGTTTCTATGAACCACATTAGCGGTTTGCAAGGATGGCTCAAACATGCTAATTGCAATTTTACTCAAATTTCGCGACACCGATGTCTTACTGCATTTTTCAACAGTTATGAGGGTGAGTTGAATTGGAGGATCCTTTGAAGTATAAAAACGGTAAAATACAGAATTTCACGTTTGGTTCAGTTTGATGCACGTTGTAGGTAAAGAGAACACAAGCATTTTACCAACGTGTCCCAAGTAAAGCAACAATATTTTTAATTGACAAGCGGGCTACCGATGACGTTCTTACGTCATTGAGGTAGTCCCAATCGTGAAATGCAGATTTTTTAAAACTGTGCATAACCACGAAATTACCAAAACATCAATACTGGTACTTCTAATTCTTGCATCTTTGTTTGGTTTTGATCTCTGGTTCTCTCTTCTTGAGTTTTTCTCACAATCCTTTGTATGCAACTTTTGAAAGTTTCGGCAAGATCAGAGAAAAATCAGCACAAATTTCGTATTTTTTAAACGCCTCGCGTTCCTCAGTTTTCTAAAGAGAATTTAAAAAAAAGTATAAGCGTTGAAGAAAATTGGTTCGAACATTTCGAAGTTGAAAAGCCTTCATAGAATTCAATTTTTATTTCCTTGTATATTCAAAATTACCTCGGAATGTGTGCTGGTCCTTCTCTGAACCTGCCGAGACCCTTCAAGTTGCACCTATGCAAACACACAAAAGAACAGCCCTAAGTTGTACAGCGTTTCGACAAACAGCTGAATAGTCAGAGATCTGAAGCCAAAAAACTTTAACTGTTTTGAAAAGCGAAAAAGTTCGATTTCAATTGGATGTGGGTGTTCACTGTTCCTAACATGCCGCTGCAAAGATTCTCATGGTCTGTGGTGTAATGAAAAAGTGTGGCGCTGTTCTTTCAATGAATCGGTCCACTTACGTAATTTGTGTTCTTAAAAAGAGATTCAATGATAAGAAAGTCTCAATATGTTTCACTGCTGTTTCTTTTGCTAATTAACGTGTGCTTAATGAATTACAGCCGAATCGGTAATTTACACGTTCAGGAGGCGGTCTACATTTCCCTAAGATCTAGTTCGTTTCAGCGATTACATTGGCCAGACGGTTTTTTCTGTTAAACTGCACCTCACAGACCACACGAGAATTGCGTGCACCTGCGGTCTAATCCTTGTTAATCTTGAACCCTGCATTTCCCTCCTTGATTGCAGCCGTCGTGGGAAATTCACAATTAGGGCACATTTAGGGGGAGCACATTGTAATGAACGCATTGGTTTCTTACTCCTGTTGCCTTCTTGATTAGTATTTCCTTGCGTAACTATTTTTTTCACCGTGCCATGTTGAAAAACAGTTTTCAACAAATGCGTGCAATTCAGGAAAAATAAGACACAAAAACGTTTATTCCGTGATTGTCTCAAGTTCTAACGATTGTGTTCTATGAAACACTGCGCAGTCTGTACCTACTCGGGGTTTCTTGAAAAACATGAAACACCTTTTTGATGACGATTTAAAACTAAGGCTGTTTTGTTCATGATATATGATCTCCCAAAACCTTAACAATTGCAATGTAACCATGATTTGAAGTTTAACATTTCTAGTCATTCAGGAATTATCTATGTATGCAAGTTAAGTTTGTAGAATTGCTTAAGTTGCTAGAAGTGTTTTGTTTTTAAATCTGCATTTTTAAGCGAAAATCGCGTTTTAACTTAAGATTTTGAAAGCCATTTCAGATATTTCTTGAAAACTGTCGTCGTAGGTGATCCGCGCGCGCTCTGCGCCGCCTCAGTACTTCCTCTCTGTCTCTGACCGGTACCGGCCATCTGGGCATGGCACGGCGAGTCTTTGGTTCTCGCGATCTGACCCTTGCGGACTGTCGACATCAACAACAGGTCTGCACTGCCTAAATTTAGAAGCCATCGACTCTTCTGGAAATAACTGAAAATTAGACCGCTTCGGTATTTTCAATGACCCTTGCAAATCAATGTTTAAAAAAAAATAATGAGCATCCCAAGAGAGAAATAACCAGATGAATCAAAGCAGTGTGTTCTAAAGTAGTTCTTTCTCCTTAGGTAATTCGTAATTCGTTTCCTAGAATGACCCCGTCCATGCGTTCTTTAAAGACGTGCAAAAGTCCAAATACACTTTCGTCGATCTTTTAATTGCTTCTGGAAATCGCGTCACCGATGGTGTCTTTGAAAGTGAAGAAAGTACATCTTTGATAAGACTTTTACCCAAAACCCATTTGAAATTTTTTTTTGTTCATTGAACCCAATTTGGGCCAATTTCCAGTAATGATGACATGTTGAACTTTCCATTGATGTCTTACTCGTTTAGACAGCAAGTAGATCAACAATTTGAGATCTTTGGAGTGCAGACGGCTGAAAAGTGATAAAACATTCTGCACCTTGCACTAAACAGCTGCGTGAATGGCGCGGTCGCACGGCTGACCGCACTTAAAAAGTTCCAGCGTTCAATGAAACCACCCTTATCTGTTTCATGGGAGGTTAGACGAAGTTTCAAATTTCATCTTTTCCTCTTTTAGTATAAACACATTTGTTTTGAAAAAAGCACTTTTCTTTAATGAATGTTTTCGTCCTTATTCCCTTTAGTTCTTCAAACAATCTCACCGACTAAGACTTCCACCGTTTTTATTTTACTAAGGAGGAAGTCTTTCACTAAGACTTCCTTCTTGGTTAAGTTAATTAGTTAATAAAAAGATCCAAATTTATCGTTTTCATAGGTTTCCCAAAAACACAAACGAGTACTTATAAAGCGGAAAACAAACACACAAATTGCTTTTACTCTTGAAGGGTAAAACAAAAATGGTTTAAAATAAACTTTCATTTTAAAGATCGCCTAATGTTTCAGTTTTCCGTCGGATTGAGTGTAAAGTTCTTTTTGTCCCAAAGACTTCCCCGTTTTTATTTGACTTTTTCGAAAGTATAAAAAGCGCAAACCTATTATCCCGATTTTGTTTTACGTGTCAAAACTCTGTTTTTCTTTTCCACAATCCCTTTGTGGAGCAAAAATACCACATAGAAGGTGAAACGTGAAAATTAACACAACGTTCTGTCACTTTACGTTAAATTTACAACAATTTTGCACTTTTATTCGCCGCCATGCCCAATCCACGTGGACATGTTTAAATTCATTCGAATTCTATTTATATTCGCATGTGAATAATGGAAAACGTACTCCATATTTTTAAATTAAACTGATGTTTGCAGGGTCTTTAATTCAGTACGGCAGCTGTTTTGTGTGGTAATCCTTTAGACTTTGCCCAACTGATATAATACGTGTTTTGAAGTTTGTTCGATTTTCTGCTGAAGATATTCGTTGTAGTGGACGAAATTAAAGTCTCATCTGTTTTTAACTATGTTTTATTACAAAATTCCAAAATATAATGAATTAAAAACCATTTCTGAAACTGTGCAAGCATTTCAACCACAAAAAATGTTGCAATTTGAGCTTTCAAAGTTAGTGCCCGTCAGGCACCCAACATTTTGTCATTTTTGCCTATTTTCGGCATTTCTAGAATAAGCGCCGCCTACTGTAAAACAAGATTGTAAATTATTTCGAGAACAAAGGCGACAATTGATTCTCTGGCGTTTACAACCGACCTACAGCGCTAAATTGTTTTTAGGTCAACTTGTCAACCACACGGATGTTCTCTGAAGGGTCTCAGTTCGATGCCTCAGAACTTTGCCTATTTTTTTCACAAAGTCAGGATCTTTGGTTATGCAGCCGTTTTCTGTCCTGAAGTTCATATAGCTCTACCCTCCTTATGCCGAATTCTTGGTTGGACCCTCCGTGATGATACTTTCACGCGTATTATCAGAGATTGTCTGATTAACAAATCGATTGGGGCAAAAAGTTATCACACCAGACCAATCTTTGTTCATTGAAATTTGTGGTGCGTTTGGAGAACTAAAAATACTTGCCAGCAGGATAATTTCATGAATTATAATAGTTGATTTATAATTTTCCTGGTACACTATTGTTTAAAGGATTAAACCACACTTTTATCGAAAGTTGTGACCAATCGAAACACGCGCTTTTTATCTTTACCCTAATCCTATCAGTCCAAGTTCTTCCGTCTCCAGGGTTCAAGAGCGGTTATGAGCAGGGAAAAAGTCAAATTTTTAATCCCCTTTGAACTCTACTATGAACATGAAGACAAAATCGCCCTAAAGAAAGAGTTTTGCTCATGCAGAATTTCAAACTAGCATCAAGTATGTGCTTATTTAATCAACAAAGCTCATTCTTTTCAAATTGTCATGAAGTTCCACAATTTTATGGAATTTTTGTGTAATTGCGTGAAGCTAGATTAGAAGGTTCACCAAAGTCCATCTGGTTCGATGCACTCTTGGAGAAAACAGACTAGACGCAGAAAGTGGAATTTGAACAGCGGCGCCCTGAGTAAAAATGCCATTTTAATTGTAAAAACGATGAATAATCAATGAAAGTTTGATGGACTGTTACTATTAGTTTATCGCCGCCGACAACAATTCAAGAAAATATAAATTGAAGCGATATGTGGCCAGATTTCCTGCAAACGCCGGAATTTCCAAGAATTTCGTTGAAATCCGGATAATATTGCATCATGATCCAGTAGCAAATTCTATAATCAGTTTGTTTACGATACTTTCGTCTACGTACCCTTTGTGATTATTTATAGAGATAGATTTATCTTATCTTGACCGTCATTTCACTGCCTACGAGTGCAAACGTTCGCGGAAGAGAATGGATCTCGCTCCCGGAAGGGCAGACATCCGATTTTGCAAAATAACGTGGAAAATTTGATTGTAATAACGTTTATTAGAGTTATTCTATCCATTATGAGTAAATATGTGCTTATTTGCTGTGGCGTCAAAGTACAATGTTCCCTGAGATCAACAAGCCTAATTATGTGGCCTGTTGTACTCTGTTTTGCGCCATCTGGCGTCGGCGTTCGGAACACGCAGCTGTGTTCGGCTCGGTGCGCGACCTCTCACGTACGCACTTTATCAGTCGTCATTCCCTCATTTTCCTTTCCATTTATTCCATTTGTTCATAGTTTGCCTATTTTTCACGTATTTATCTCCTTTTTACCAGTTTCCCCATATGCAAAAGTTGATTGAACGTTTTCTGATTTAAAATTGTAGTTTGTTTTCGTTTACGCCTAAGAAAGTCGCAAACGCATGCGAAGATCAGAGATCGCACCTCTATTATTCCTCCGCGCGGCATAATTATCTTATCTCCCGCGTTTTCGATAGTATGCACTATTTAGGCACTGATTTGCAACCATTCTTGCGCATTCTCTTGTCCTCATCGCTCACTCAGTCGTTTTTATTTCCGCGCTAAGTTTTGGAGCGAAAACATGCTGCGAAAACATTATGTCATATTGTACTTCTTTTTAAAACTTCATTTGCACACGATTTCTCTCCAGAAACCGGCTTCCAGTCCCTTTTCTGTCCCGCAATCCGAAGGGTGCACAGCTTTCCTAATCCAAGGTCAATCCTATTTCCGGATTTTTCCCAGTCTGGAATTAGTCGAATTATCACGCCATTTCGGTTTCTAACGGCACCTTTGCTTGATATTTTGAGACTTTTTAAAATCCCCGTTAGTTTTTAACAATTTTGTTAAAATAGTTCAATTCGAAGCTGATAGCTGAGCTCGCCCTTCTCTCATCTCCTTGCGATCACCCAGTTCTTGTCTGCTATCTCTAAACCAACGCGTGCACTTCGGGTGTTCTCTTTGTGCTCACACCCCACCCCCATGTTATCGCCCCCTTTCTATTTTATTATCTGCCACTGTTCACAGACGCGAACCCCACGTGGCAGTTCGCTTGACCCGTCTCCTCATCCTATCTCATCTTCTTGTAACTCAGTTTTTTCATCAACCAAGTCGTTTTCAGATGTCGTTGTCGCTTAGAAGCCTCGTCCGTGGCGTGGCCACCACTCTCCAGGCCTCTGCTCGCCAGGTCGGAACCCACAACGTCAAGCTCCCCTTGGGAACGCCCGTCGTCAACCAGACTCTGGATATTGCCGTGCCCGACAACAAGATTCTTGTGAGTTTGTGTTTTGTTTTTTTGGTTTTCGGCATATTATTTTTTTTGCGTTTCCCATCGGCATGCTAAAAAAATGTAGAAAATTTCGATGATTTTATTTTTTTGCGAAACCGCTAAAATTTCGGATTTCGCCTGTGATTTTGGATAGCAATGTTACTTTGTGAACTTGCGTGTAAATTGTCGTCAAGTTTGACAGTTTCCGTTGTTTTTCTTTCTTTCTTTTGCTATTGTAATAAAACAATTTCAGGCCACGTACATTTGGATCGACGGAACCGGCGAAAATGTTCGCGAGAAGACCAGAACCCTGGATTCTGATCCCGGAGCCGCCAGCAGTTAGTTATCTTCCCCTCTCGCCACTAAATCATCACCTTTAGACTACCCTGACTGGGCGTTCGATGGATCCTCCACGAACCAGGCTCTCAAGGGAGACAACTCTGATCTTCAGCTCAAGCCCGTCGCCACCTACCCCGACCCGTTCTTCGGTGGAAAGCACAAGCTCGTCCTTTGCGAAGTCTACGACCAGGACTCTAAGCCCGTCGGTGAGTCGACCTCCAGACACGCTTATTAGACTTATTGACCGCCGTTAGGCGGGCGTTCTTTGGATTAATTGGAACGAGATAGATACGCACACGTGTCTTGCATGTGCAGTTTCTCTGAAACCTTATCGGATAGCTGTCTGCAAAAAGCCTCGTGGACCGGGCGACAAATGTTGGGTACAAGGAACACATTAGTGTAGGAAGGCGGAATTGCTACTGGTAGTATTTGATCCTCAGTGGTAATTTGTCAACAAAAAAGTATTTATGCCGGTTTCGTTGCAAAGCATTTGCGGAAATTGACGCTATTCTGAAAAGTCTTGTACTGAAACTTGGCAGCCACTAATTGTTGTTTTTCAGCCACGAACCACCGCAATGCCTGCGCCGAAGTGATGCAGAAGGTCTCTCACGTTACCCCCTGGTTCGGAATGGAGCAGGAGTACCTCCTCCTCGACAGGGATGGCTACCCCCTTGGATGGCCTAAGCACGGATACCCCGCTCCCCAAGGACCTTACTACTGCGCTGTCGGTGGAGACAAAGTCTTCGGCCGCGAGATCGTGACCGCCCACTACAGAGCCTGCCTGCACGCAGGACTCTCCTTCTTTGGAATCAATGCTGGTTCGTTTGCTTTCTGGAATATCAACTTTACTTTGCCTTTCCAGAAGTTACCCCTGGACAGTGGGAGTTCCAGCTCGGAACCTGCGAAGGAATCCAGATGGCTGATCAGCTCTGGGTTGCCCGTTACCTCCTCCACCGTGTGGCCGAGCAGTTCGGAGTTGGAGTCACCTTCCACCCCAAGCCCCAGGTGACCATGGGCGATTGGAACGGCGCTGGATGCCACTGCAACTTCTCCTCGGCCGAGATGAGGGCCCCCGGTGGACTGAAGGCTGTCGAAGATGTGAGTTATTGCTCCCAGGCGTTTGTCTATTATTTCTTTGTAGGCTATGCCCAAGCTGGCTAAGACGCATAAGGAGTGTATTGCCCTGTACGATCCCCACAATGGAGAGGATAACAAGCACCGATTGACCGGAAAGCACGAGACGTCGTCGGCTGAAGTGTTCTCCTGGGGAGTTGCCAACCGCGCCGCCTCCGTCAGAATTCCTCGTGGAGTCGCCTTGTCTGGAAAGGTAATTTTGTAACCTTTTGTCCCGTTAAATGGAAAATTTCAGGGTTACTTGGAAGACCGCCGCCCGTCTTCTAACTGCGATCCCTACCAGGTTACCAGGATGATCGCTGAATCGATTTACTTGCGATCTTGAATTTGATCCCAGCTAACATAATCACCTGCCATTAATCTATTACGATATTCTCGAATATGGTCCAAATTGTTTCCATCTATGAATGAATCTGTCCAATCTCAATTTTTGTTTTTTATTGGCAGCCAGTGCGGCACGGGAAGTCTTCTGGAGGAAGCAGTACATTAGCGATAAGCCAAATAATGTTTGTGGCAAAGGTGAGAGAAAACAATCATGTCGCCCAAATACCCTGTGATACTAGCAAACAATAGAAAAACTTCTGATTGTTACAGATGAAATTTTGAGTATCATGGGGTGACGTGAATGGAAAAGTCAATATCAGTCTACTACAGAATAATGACGGATTTCGAATTGAATGAATTATTGATTGAAAACTCCCGAGTGTTGCAAAATTAAGATAACCTGAGCCTGCCCAGCATTTCGCGCGCAAATCGTCTGTTTTTGTAGTATGTAGTTTGTAATAACCGCCAACTGTTTTCTGGACCAACTTTTTTGTTTTCTATAAACTTATGCTACCTTATGCTCTTTTTTTTGTTTTAAGGTATATGAAGTGTAGAAAGAAACTCTGGGTGTTTTGCGTAACTTAAGTATTTTTTTGAGTATTTCTTTCATTGTATAATTACTTTTGTTGTATCGTTTCACGTTTTCGGTATCACAGTGGTATTTTGTGCTAGACTCGCTACCTGAAAAAGGCAACGTTTTGTGTCTAATCATTTTGTTGTTGGTTGTTTTAATTAAAACACAACCTAGAGAGCGTTATCAATGTATGAATCGTTCTTTTTAATTTCATCCTTAATTCTTTTTCATTCAACATTAAGTGCAAATAAGGAAGTTTTTAGTGCATATAAGGAAGTCTAGCAAAGTTTAGGAGAAATCTGTAATTTTTATTTTTGTCATATGCCTGGTATACATGACTCTTAGAGCTAGTTGTCTTAAGTCGGCGTCACAGAATCGGTCTTTACTCTGTTTTTCATTCAATGTTGTTTATAAGTTGCATCAGAAAGGATTTTTAATGAGTTCTCTTCATCGGGAAGTGTGTTATACGTTTTAGTTATCTATGTGAACTTTCTTGCTTTGGTTTTTATTCGGTTCTAATAATTTTTAGCGTGTAATTTAAATACACTCCTGTTTTGACAAGATGTTTGTGATGAATAGTGTATTTGGGTAATAAATTGTCGTTTTGCCTAATAACAAGCCCTCTTCTTACTTTTTGTGTTTTCATCTTCTATAACGGACATTCAACATGACCCATTTGCAATTTTGAACCATTCAAGGCTTTCTGACCTGATTTTTTATGCTTTTTTTGAGTGCTTTGTCAAAGACCCGTTTTTATATTTTGGCTTTGTTTTGGTATATTTTCTAAATCCATTTATTCCAATGGGGTTTGCCATTTTGCATCTGCCGGCTAATCTTCTTCTACTGGTTTTAAAACAGGTATGTTACATTACCCTGAAGTACAATGAATAAGACATACTCTCATTAAAAAACATTTGAAATGAAAAAAACATTTCCTACTTACGTTTAGGTTCATCCTCTTACGTTAACCCGGCTGCGAAAAACGTGCAAACAGTTTGACAAATTCGCGGAATTTCATAGGTTTCGTATAAAATGTGGGTCAGAAGAATGGAGTGAAATGTCTTGGGTTTTGTTAATAAGAATGGGAAAACCCGAAAATGTAAAACAAGAAAAAAAAACGATACCTCAAAATAATTCAGGGTTTTCAATTCTTTGTTTGTCGTGAAAAAGGAAATTTTTCTCCGGCTCTTATTACTCATCGTCAAAATGATTTTCTAATATTTTCCCCCTTTTCCCAACTTTCATGCATTCAGTTTGATATAATTCACGTGGTTAGTTTTAAGTTCTTTCGAAGCATTCTTATGCTTGAACTAATTTAGTTTGAAGATGGCGGGAGCATGTTTTTCAACACAGAGTCGATTAATCGCCAGACCTGCTCTGCTAACCGTATAATTCCTCTGCTACAAGAGCTGCGGTTGGAGTGCTACTGCTTGTCTTCAGTTAAGTTTCACAAACTTGATTTACTGTTGCCGTATTTCGGTTTTGACAAGCTTTTTCTAACCGATGTAGATATTTCGGCAAATTCCATGCAGACATGGCAAATTCCCGTAAGTTTTTTTTTTAAACTTTTAATCATTTCAATGTGATTTTCAGAATTGCAGAGAATTATCAATCCATAGAGTGAATGGCAATTTAGCGTTGAAGCAAATCATTCATAATACGTTAAGAGTTTATTTTTCTTTTCAATATGGAATTGATCCAATGGCTTTGGCTTGCGAGTTTCTACGAGTGAGATTGCAACGATATTTCTAAAACATAAAATTTTTTAGGAATCAATTATTAATAGGTTAAATCGGAAAAACCTGAAAGTTTTATCTATTACGACTTCTGGCATAAACGAGGAGCTAGATGACTTTCCCGAGGCAGTTCTTCTTTGGGAGGGAAAGACATCTTTGCGTTTTCATGTACTAAAATCACATTCACCTTTTCTCTCCTGTGTCGTCTTCATTAAAAAAGAATTTCAGACTCGGGGCTACTTCTACAAGCTTCACATTGATGGAGGAGTCGCTATAATCGTTATTCTTCTTTTGCAAAGCAAGATTTATTTTGAAAAAAACTGCACCAGAGCACGATTGTTTAACCTTCTTTCTTGCCACATGGCTAATTTTACTCCAATCGATTTTTCTGTAATTTTCGATTCTTTCATGAATGCTGCAAGTGACGAAGAAGCCGTTGGATACATGCGAAACGGCCACCTAATTTAATGGTTTCTGTTGTATGTATTGCAAATTTGTCTCGATTTGGCGTTGTATAGTCCGTTGAAATTATCCGTGAAGCTATGCAATTTAAATGAATACATGTAAAACAATGTAAACGCACTAGTTAGCCATTTACGCTAGCAAAAAACTTATTTACGAATCGCGGTTGGATCACCGAAGTCCCTGAGGACGCTTTTTTGTGTCTGCTGGGACCTTTTAAAAATGTGGAACTATTCGTGGGTTTACTGCGTGCGGGTCTTCGTCTTTCACTTTGTGTGGCACCGACGGTTTGGCATCCTGTTCCCGTTTTTACGCGGGTAAAGGGGAATTTCGCAACGTTTTAGTGGGGGGACCCGGGCAAAGGGGATTTTGCAACTTTTGAGGGGGGGGGGGGGGACCCGGTAAAGGGGGATTTCGCAACTTTTGAGGGCGGGGGCCGGGTGAAGGGGGATTTCGCAACTTTTGAGTGGAGACCCGGGTAAAGGGGGTTTTCGCCTAGCATACCTATCATACATACAGTGCGGGAAATAAGTATAGGTCCACTTCAAAATTTTGAAGGACAGAGAGGCAGGAAGACATGAAGACAGATGCAAGGGACGCAGAAAGGCAGAGAGACATATGGACATAAAGACGAAGGAACAAAGAAACAGAGGAATACGGCAGAGTGAGAAAAAATGCAGAGAAACACAGAGACGGAGAGACTGAGAATTAGAGAGACAGTATTAAAGTATGAGAGAAAGACGACAGAAAAAGATACAGACAGACAAAGTAACGGAGACACAGAGACACATAACAGAGGCAGAGAGGCATAGAAACGGATATACTGGGAGGCAGGGGAAGAAAAACGGTGAAACAAGAGGAGACAAAATGACAGATATGAAAAGAAATTGAGGTCAAGAGGAAGAGAGGGATAGAGAGAAATAGAGAGAGAAAGAGAGATAGAGAGATAGAGAGACGGAGGGACACAGAGGCTAAAAAACTGAAAGACGGAAAAAAGAAATGGGGGAAATTCAGTTTCCCGCCGGCCAATTCGGTTAGCTAAATTTGCATTTTTAGGGTTTAGAATAATATTTTAATTATTTTTCTATTTTAATAATGTTTTTTTAGTTATTCATGTTGTTAATGTTTACCTGTTTCAGTTATTGACATATATTTACTTCATTTATTTTATAATATTTTTACGTCATCCTAATTTGAATTACCATGGGCATTTGTATTAAATGAAACTTCAAGATTTTTTCTTACCTTTCCGTATGAAATTTTAATTTACCTGAACTGTTCGTGGGGGCATAGCTGTGTGAGATGATGGTGTTTATCAGAATTATATGGGGACAAAACTGAATTAGACTGGGGGTTCATCTGAAGAAGTTCCGGGTTCAGTAGTTACCCTCCGCATTTCAATTACGGGGGTAAATTTGAAATCAGGAAAACACCCCAGGACACATAATTTATTTACGCACCTATCGTTTGTTACTAATATTTTCAAAGTGGGTCATGAGACCTCTTTAGAAATTGATCTTGAATTTTTAACTGTTGAATCACTTATTTACAGTGTTAAGATACGATGTCTGAGAGAATCGAGCACCCTAGTGACATCCAGAAAAAAATTGTCCCCAAATCGACTGAAATAAATTTTGGGAACTATCTAGGACCCAAATGATTGGTTGACACCCATATTGGCTTCAGATCATTTTTCGATCCTGAGTTGCTTCAGAAGCCTAGGTGAAAATGCATCTCAAGAATAACAAAAGCAATATTTTTTCGATTTGTAACAACAATGTGAGTACGATAAAAACAATATCTTTTTCATTTCTTACCAAAAATGTTTCACGGAAAAGCAAAAAACTGCAAAAAAGTGGAAAAATTTGAAGAAAAACGAATTTCCTGAAAAAGTTCCTGAAAAGTGCAAGCTCTCACTATGTTCATTGTCTTCCCCATACTGTTTTACCCCTTATATGTCTTAACATCTCAAAATTTACGACCATTTTTCGAGAACCATCATTTTTTGTGGCGCCGCGCTCTCCCTAGCTGGCCCAATCTCGTACTTCTCGGGCGCGCCGATGGCTCTATTCACCTCCCAAAGCACACGAGAGGTCCTAAATAGTTTTCCTATTACATTTTGTTTGGCTTTTTGTTATTTGGCGTGTATCATTCTACTTTTCTATCTTTTACAGCCGTTTTACGACCTTTTTCGTATAATCATCTTATTTGCACATGATGCATTATAATTTTCAGCTGAAACACTTTCAAAATAAAGAATTTTACGTTCAAAGCAAGTGTTTCGCTTCTTAAATGATGATATTTCACAGATACGACTTTTTTTGAACAGCCACAGTTCATTAAATTTCACTCAAATCTTATGCTAGGTACATTCTTTATAGTAAGATCCAGATCACCGGAAAAACCTTGAAAATTATATGGATCAAATTTAAAGATCGACTATGTTTTAGCACCTACCAAAAGTACCTTAACGCTTAAGAAACAATTATAACTGAAGACAGATAGGCACCTTGAATGTCAGTATAACCTTCTGATTCTGACCAAATGTTTGACAGCCATATCTTCTAAATTTATTCACCTGCATTTTTTTGCAACCGTTAAATTACCTAAAACATTCAATATCAAATACCTCAAAGTTGACCAGAGATCACATAAAGGAAGTCAAAAATCTCTAGACGTTTTAGATACAAATTTACGAATAAAAAACTACATTTGTGAATATATGCGAAACTAAATTTTGTTTTGTACAAGGTTGTTTGAGTTAACCATGAAGGACTTCAGTAATTTGGAAAGTGCACGCTTCCCAAAATGTGTAAAAACCTAGAATTTCGAGAAAACCTTATATAAATAGCCGTACCTTTCAAAAACGGGTAATTTCTCTTATGAGATGAAGTAGTGAAAGCCGTCACTTCGTTTGTTTCAGCTAACTGAGGCATAAAATCAAAAAATCCTGGGATTTTTTCATTTTTTAAAACAAACTGAAATGTGCAAACGTTGTTCTCAAAAAGAAAAGAATATCAAAAAGTGAATATCAAAACACCCTGTAGCAATTGAAGCTTCAACATCAAGGTACGTGGGAAAATAATCAAGGAAAACAGTGATTCGGCGAAAGTCAGTTTATGATGCTTTTAAGTGGTTCACCACGATTCAAGCCGTTTTAAAAACAATTATATATGCTGGTTAGATGTTTCAATCCCACTTGAGTTCAGTCAAATTTGGGTTTTGAAGGACTTCCCCATTACCCGCTTCATGATTCCAAGCTTTGTGACATCAAAGTACAACTAACAGTGAAGGTTTCCCAGTTTCCAGAAATCTCAAAAGATGAAATTGACTTATTGGGATTATTGGGAAAATTTTGTTCCTTTTGTTATTCAATTATGTGGATAAGTCGTTACAGTCCACCACTTAATCCGTGAATACTGTTGACTTGAAATAGATGTATGAAATGGATGTTGTGGAGAAATTGTTCAATCCAAAAAAGATTTTTAACAAATTATACGATTCATTGGCGGATCACATCCTTACTTTGTCACTGGGTGGCTGTTTACTTGCGTCCCCAGGTCCATCCGAGGTCTCCCCAGTCGGGGTTCTTCTTCATGGGGTGCAGGGCTCGCAGGTATCTCCGGGGCAGCTAAAAAGTTGGTTTTATTTGTTCACAGTAGCTTTTTCTTACCATCTGAGGATCGCTCCGTTTGCCCCACGCCCATCCCAGATCCTCCCACTCTTGCTTGATGTCTCGCTTGTCCATGAGGTTTCCGACGGAGAGCTGCTCTAAAAATCCTTCTTCTTGAACCTTGGCTTCTGAATAACCCACCGGTCTTGAAGGCTGCCACAACAGACAACTGGAGACAGACGACCAATGCGAGCAGTCTCACGAGCAGCGAGTTCATTCTACCTAAGGGATAAATAAGAATGCGGGGAAGGATTGCAGAGTTTCTCAGGCGTAAGAGTCAAGAAATTGAAAAAAAGGGACAGAGGTTGTTGTCATACAATTGCAAAAGTCAGAAGCTAGGGAGAGCAGCCGCCGGGAAAGAGGACGTCTCTTTCTCTGACTACGGTGCTTTATAATGCCGTGCCACTAATCGCACTCAAATTAACAAGGCCTCAATAAGAATAATTTGCCGCGACTTCTAATTGGCCTACACCACTCCCACTGGCGGCTGTGACGTGGAGAGACGTAGGCTTCTTGGAGCGGATTTCAAAGGAACAGTTGGATGTTGGAGAGACGGATAGCCAAGTGGTGGAATTGGGGCGTATATATAGAAAAATTTTCTTGGACCATGGTAATGTCAAGGCCGTGGGAATACCAACCATGGTTCTTCAGTGAGATTTGTCATTTTCAAATGTTTTTCCACTAAACGATCGACATTGTATAAGTACGAAAGAGACACATTTTGTTACAAGTCACACAAAAGTTTTGGCCAGCATGACTGAGGCTCTACAATAAATTTCAAACAGTCAGCTGACTTTGAAAAAGTGGTAATTTCACTATGTTCAGGGCAATGGTGTGATCTTCAATAACTTGTTACTGCTTTGGTAATTGTTGTTTGCAGCAGTAACGATACTCCGGCATCAACTCCAGGTGCTCAAGAAATATTTTTAGCGTATTTTCTATTTTAGGCGTTTAGCGACTCAACAAACAAGCGTAATAATGTAGGTTCAATTACAGTTCTAGGAAACGTTGGTTCTTGAGTAATCGTCATAGCTTCTAAGGTTTCCAGGCAATTTTCTTGTTCGTTGAAGATGCCATGGCCGATTTTATTTGTCGATTAGACTAGTAGTGGCTATATTTTCGTGAATGAAAGAAATGAATTTCTGTCTGCTTTAGGGTAGCAATGATTGGCTTCAAAAATAGTCATTAGTTATAAGTCGTATTTCTGAATCATTTAGAACCACATTTGAAAACCCAGGGCGTTCTACGAACAATATAACCTTCCTAGATTTTTTATCGTAACAAACATTTGAAAGAAATTAAATTGACAACCAGAGGTCAATGATATACGGCCTTTGTATTCTATCTTAGCAGTTTAGCAGCCCAACGAAGTTCTCTCAGTCTTCGGCCGCCTCAGGTTCTATCGCGATAAAACTGCGGAATTTCGCTCGGGGCGGGTACCAAAGGCGGCCGAGCGCTTCAAGGCCGCACTTTTTCACTATTGGCAGAACTTTCTCGAAAACGAAAAACAAGGTGCAAAGGGGGGGGGGGAGAAAAAGAGAGAGAGTGCGATGTTTATGTCAAAGTGAACGTTTGTTCATGACCAAAAGTGGTCAAACAAACATATATTAAACAAAAAAATCTTGAAAGATACAACTCAGTCCAGACTGGCTTAACACCACCTTCTTGTTTTTTTATAGTTTATTGAATTTATGTACATTTGTTGAGAAAAAGAGTAATATCCGGATTTCAAAGTTACTCACTTACTGGAGTAGTACAAGGGCGTTTAGCGTAAAAAGAGCGGACATCGACAACAACAACAAAACACTATTAATAATTCGTCGGAAAATTCTTTTCCTTGGGGTTGACTGATCTCAAACTGTGGCTCAAAAGGGGGTAATTTACCTTCAGACAAGATTGTGCCTCAGTGTTCCCAAGAAGAAAGTTGTTTTAAATCTGTCTGGTTGTGAGTAAAGTCCCACCTCTTGTTTCAAAAATAAGTAAAATTACTGTGTCTTCGTAAGGCGGACTTCCCAGTACATTGAAAATTGGCAGTTATTTCAGAAAACGTTGGTTATGCGTGTGAGTAGTATGTGAATTAACAAAGATAGATTGAGAAAGAGAGAAAGGGAGATAGAAAGAGAGAGAGAGAGAGGGGGGAGAGAGAGAGAGAAAGAAAGAAAGAAAGAAAGAAAGAAAGAGAGAGAGAGAGAGAGAGAGAGAGAGAGAGAGAAAGAATGACAGAAAGAAACAGAGAGGTGAGTTGGAAGCAAGCATTTTCCTTTCCTCATGAAGCCCACCCAACAGGGAATAATTGAGGTAAAAAAAACTGACTAATATCACAGGAAGACCCTATTCGTTGACATGACTGGGGAACGTCATGGGGTAATAGCCTCTCGATTGACACTTTTTATAACCCTCCGGCCATTTAATGCAGAACGCATCTAGAACGATCCTTTGTTCAAGGAAGATGAACCACAGGGATGTTCTTTCAAATAGCGGCACGTTGTAAATATGACATGTAGGTAAACAGGAATTAAAATGAATTTACCTAAGGTTGCAGGCTCAATTAGCTTTCGAAGATAGAAGCTCTGAACATTAAGCTCAGTAGACTGAATGAATCTTTCGAAGAATCGGAATTGAAGTCTCAATGCAATTTGTAAGTGTCTGCAGTGCATTTGTCATTTGTAGATACATTTGTGCCTATTGTAGACTTCAAATTTGAAATCATCGTTCCCAGAAAGTTAGTGCATGCTTAGAATTTCTCCATTTCAATCTTAACAATTTTAAGCAAAGGCTTTGCAGTTACCCTCGCAAATAAAACGCAAACAACTTGAATCAAACAAACGCCTAAGATGAAGAATGTGTACCACAAGGTGGTTATTGCTGACGTGTCCGTCGATAGCTCAGTTGGTAGAGCGGAGGACTGTAGTTTGTTCAGCTATCCTTAGGTCGCTGGTTCGAATCCGGCTCGACGGAATTGTTTTGCTTTTGATTCGTTATACTATATTTTTGTATTCTAAAGTGATCTAAAAGACAAAATTTTTTATGATTCTTTATTCAACAGATATGGTTCAAATATTTGTTTAAAATCCCGATACTTTAGGCAGAGAAATTTTAATCTTGCCGGTACGCCAATAAAATTTCGAGAATTATCCAAGAGTTTAGTCTCTTGGTACTCGTCAAAATTGATAACCCTTTCGTAAAATGGGGTATCTTCCACAAGAAACGCAACAAACTGAAAAGGAGGTTAATCAGAACCTTATAAAACTTACTCTGGTTGTGTAAAAAGTTCTATTCCATTGTTTTTGCCCCTCGGCAATTAGGATTTGTTTGGTAGCAGTCTTCATTGAGCATACCGTTTCCGGGAACTAAAAAGTTTTGGATTCAAACGAACTTACACGCACACACACAACAACTCACGTATGAAAAGTTGCGGGGATGATGACTTTCAGGAGGAACTTCACTCCTTTTCCACAATGTGGTCAAGGGTGGGCAACATTCTCGTTCGGTTGTTAAAACAGGGTCAATTTCGCAAGCCGTGCACAACGCTGAATTCAGAATTCCAAAATCCTTGTTTTCATAAAAGTCCTGACCATGTTAACTGCCTGCCAAAAACAAAAATGAACCAACCCATAAAAGACGACAGATCGAGTTTTGATCTAAATTCCACAGAAGCAGATGCTCCCTTGTTCTTTGAAAATTCAGAGTTTTCTTCGGTAGGTTATAGCACAAGTCACGCATCTTTAGAGTGAACTATTTGTATTTCTGAAAAATGCACTTCCTTTTTTGACATTGTTGCAATCAATTCAAAACAATCATTATGTTTGGGGAAAAATTTGGCTAATACTGCGAGCAATTTGTTTGTGCTTTGATTTATTGTCAGAATTTTGATTTATTAATCTTATGTTTAATCACCTGAAGCTGAGGATGTTCAATCACATGGCTAGCATCGGTGTAGTAGAAGTCTAGCTTTAGTTGTTCTACTCCTCGTGCAGTCTTCAGAAAGTCCAATGCTCCGGAGAATAAATGTTGGTCGATCGGATCGGCACCTGTGGAAGGCATGTACTTGTAATAGTTATTCCAAATTTGAAGATGCCTCGTTCCTTCGTCTCCAATAATTGTCAGCTTTGAAGTAGCCAACTTTAACTTAGTAAACAAATTCATCGTTTCACTGGGAATCGGATCCGGGATGTTGACAAAGATCTAGAACAAAGCGTTAATTATAGAAGAAAGAAAATGTTCACCAAATACATTTTGTCGAAACCAATTGCTGATAATTGTAGGTGTGGATTTCCCAAATCCGTGTAGTCTATCATCGTTGCGTGGTACACGCGAAAGCGAATCTAAGACTTGGGTATTTACTACTTCTTAAATCGTTACCTCAAAATTGCTTTCAATTGTAATTGAAAACACTTTACGTATTCGTGTACCAATTGCAGTTCCGTGTCTATTGTTTTCTACCATATCATTCAAAGCCTTACATGTGCGTCGCATATGAACCCGGGCAACACAAGTAACCTGAATTGGGGGTTTTAACAATTTCTTTGCTTTGTATGTGTGTGTGTGTGCGTGTGTGTATGTGTGTGTGCGTGTGTGTATGTGTGTATGTGCGTGTGTGTGCATTTCTATGAAGCTCAATTCCTTTTTTAATTAATCGATTGCAACACTTTCAGGCAAGGAAAGTATGCAAAAGCCATGTAACAACCTTTTATGATAGGAAAGCTGCAGAGCTGTTGATATTTCATCATCATTTGCAAATTCCATAAATGTTGAAGTTTCAGGGTGAATTCGAACAATCTTCTTTACCTCTGAGTTGAACAGCTTTTGTAATCCTAAACAATACGTGTATAAAAAGGAACTTCTTAACTTTACGCTCAAGACGTCCCGGCTGTTTTTGCCCTAAATTACGATAATGTCGCTTAAATCGAAAACCACGCCGGCCACAAAAATCCCAATTCTGTGACTCCGTATTTAATTGCTCTTTTAATGGATTGAATAAATTCTTCTTCACAAAAGTGTCAACATTTTTAAACTTAGTCGATATATCTGGCAAATTCATATATATTTGGAAAATGTGAAAAAAACCTTCATTATCTAATTTCCTTGCATGTTTTCAAATTTGCTGTACTATTGCTGAAATAGATCTATTTCAACTAACACAACACAAATCGAACTTCATTTTGTAAGTCTTCTAAGGCCAGTGTCTCTGCGATAATTTTGATAATCGGAGTTTACAACAAAGTTAAGAAGTACCCTTGTTAATAAATGATCTTCAGAACCGTCAAGTGTTTCTGAAATCAATGGTTTTTCATTAAAATTTCTTTGATTACCTAAAGCGACAGTTTCAAAGTTAATTAAGAAACTGTTCAAAATTGGACCGGCAATCTTTTTGGCAACATCGAATGCTAATAGATCCTCCCCTAGAAATATATTTTCTTTATTGCAATCCAATCCTACTTTTTTCTGCAAGCTGTTCCTGCTTTTCAGTGTTTTCAGTATGACTTAGTCTGTAGAAGTTGCGTAAGAAATCTAAAACTCCCATTTTTGTAGAGAAATGGAAATTTTTAGTACCTTGTGCTTTTCTGATATCTGTCATTGGACATTGATTAAAATATGCAAAAGTGGTACCAACAAATGTTTGTGGAAATATTCTGACGGGGGGCATTTCAGTGACTTTTCTAACCCTAAAATTGATTGTTTATGAAAAATTGCGCCAAATTACAAAGTGTACTTCTTCCTTTTTCTAGAAAGTAAGTTATGAGATAAAGTTCCAGTGCTGAAAATCTAAATTGGCTAATTTTACTGAATACATGCCTGAAGCTGTTGCAGGTAAAGTTTTCACATTCTCAACTTCTCCAAACGACGATCCTTAAAATGACATGAGCAAACGGTGATGCAAAACAGCACCAAACACTTTTTCTGCATCTCAAATTTTTTAAAATTTATTTTTACCTCCTGTTATTAACAGACTAACCTGGAATTTGAAAGACGGTTTCAATGTTTTGAAGGAATTTTGCTACGTGTTCATGTAAACGACCTGATAAACTTATTAACGATAACATTCATTCAAATTTATACCTCAAAGCCTAAATAAACTAAATTTCCTATGAAAAGCGCGCAAACGCAGAGAAATTTGGGTTACCCGACTCTCAGAGCGACTTACACGCCCTTTTGAGAAAAATAAACAGATTTCCATAGAATGAAATGCTTTAAAGTATTTACGTGAGGAAACGTTGTAAATCGATACAACAAGACTGAACAACACTTTAACAAGTTTTATTTAACAGATACGGCTCGAAGATTTGTTGATAATGCCTGAATCTCAGGCTCCGAGATTTCATTCCTGAAGAAACGCCTTCAAAGTTGTGTTTCTCTCTGAGCGGTATGGTCTCTTCGTCTTCGTCCAAATCCATCACTCTTTTGTGGAAAAGGGTATCCTCCACAAGAAAGGCATAAAACTGGAAACGCTTGTTACTCTCAGGTGTAAGAAAAAAAAACATACTCTGCACATTGTGGGTGTGAATCCTGTGGGAACACTCATCCATCTTTTTTGTCCTTCGGCTATCAGGATTCGCTTTGTCGAAGTTTTCATTTCGAAGACGGTTTCAGGAAACTGAAACAAAATATTTGAATCCCCTAACTTGAGCTTGAAATATTTTGCACTCACACACCCACACACTTACAAGTGAATGGTCTCACATAACTCACATATGAATAGTTATTCTCAATATCAAATCGAGGTGGGACTTCCCTTCTTCTCCACAAAATTTTCATCGGTGGAAATTTTTCATGTTGTCTACTTAACAGCGGAGCTCTTTCGTAAGCCATGCACAATACAGAACTAAGAGTGCCAAAATCTTCATTTTTGTAAAAGTCCTAAAATTTGTCTATTTAAAGTTAATGAAAACAACCAACCCAAAGAACATTGCGAATTGAGCTAGTATTTAAAGTCCACATGTGAACATGTTCCCTATTTCTATGAAATTTCAGAGTTTTCGTTGGTAGGGTGTGGCACAACCCCTTCATCTTTAGAGTAAACCACTTGTATTTCTGAAATGTTTATCATTTAAATAAAGCACAAAAAGAAAAAAAAGCTTCCAGAAATTTTGGTTTGAACCCACCTGAAGTTGAGGATGTTCGATCACGTAAGTTGCATCGCTATAGGTGACATGTAGCTTCAAATGATTCACTCCTCTTGCTGTTTTCAGAAACTCCAATGCACCTTGGAGAAAATATACCTCCATTGGATCGGAATGCGCAGAAGGCACAGGGTCGAAGAAGTGTTCCACAGCCACAAAATTTGCGCCACCAGGTACGTCAGTAACTGACACCTTTGAAACTACCAATTTCAACTTAGAAAACAAATTAATCGTTTCCAGGGATGTGGGCTCAGTGATATTAATAAAGAACTGAAAAATAAAAGTTACTCGCAAAGCCTGTCCAATTCTCACCAAGCGTACTTTGTCGAAACCAATGGCTGACAATTGTTGGTAAGGGTTTGTCAATGTTGACCATTTTGAAAACATCTGCTTTGGCTGCACTCTGAAGGTTATCTGAAATTGGGATCTTGTTTATGTTTCAATAACGGATACCTCATTGTTCTTTTCAATTAGGATGTTAATACATTTTTGTATTTGTGTGCCCATCGCTATTTTGTTTCGATTGCATTCAACAATATGTTCCATAGCTTTACATGTTCGTCGCATGCGAACAAGTGAGACACATCGAACCTGAAATTGTGTTTAAGAAAGCGCTCGTGTATGTGTGTATGTGTGTATGTGTGTATGATTTTGAAGCTTTTTACCCACCTTCTTAAATATTTCAAAAGCAACGTTTTCGGGTAAAGATAGCAAAGGATAACTGTTTCGGTAGTTTTGATTGAAGTAATTCTCCACAGCTTTCGAAATGTCTTGATCATTTGGAGACTGAATTTCCGGGGGAATTCGAACCATTTTCTTCTCTTTGGACTTAAACATGTTTCGCAATCCTAAACAGAAGCCATGAATACACACATACACAATAGATTGCACTGAACTTACGTTTAAATCGCGGTCCCTTGTCCCACATGGTCAGTATGTAAAACTCCGTTTCAAGCGTTTCCTTGAATGGCTTGAACAAATTTAATTTTACAAACATCTTGACATCACCTAGCCGGTTCGAGGCATCTGCGAAAACAGAAATACTTTTTGGATAAAAACATTTACTACCTTCATTTTTCAAGTAGTTTGCGTTTGACTGGATTTCATTTGCAATTTCTGAAAGTAAACATGTCTAGTTGGTATTCATATATACAAAATTTACCTTGCATTGTGAGTTTTCTCAGCCCTGTTTGACCTTTAAAAAGATTATAATCTGATTTTACAACGAAGTTCAAAATTAACTTTGTCAACAAATTAGACTTCAAGCAAGGTAAATCGCCTAAAAACAGTATAGGATCCTGCACTTTGTGTTTTTACCCAGTCCAATTTCTTCAAGTTTGATTAGAAATGTGTCCACACTTTGAGCTGTTAAGTATCTCGCAAGATCAAAATCAATGAAAACTGCGTCTAAAAAGTAAAACATTGTGAACTGGTGTTTCACAATCTAACCTTTTTCTGAGCGGTGTTTAGAAATAGAAAGGCGGTAGACATCACGCAATTGCTCTAAAACATACATATGTGTTTGACAAGTTCAACCGTACCTTGTAATTTCCTGACAATCAGCATTGGACACCCTTTCAAATACTGAACACATTTAGACAATATATGTTTTTGAATATACTCAGATCCAGAACACGGAAGTACTTTTTCTAACCCTAAAAGAAACATGTTTACATCTTGATACTTGAACTTACAAACTGAACTTTTTCCATTATTCATAACAGAATGTTTTAAATACATTTCCAGAGCTGAATGATGAACTACGTTAAGAGGCAATTTTGGAAAACCTTGTTCATGTGCTGGCCATGTCCCGACATTTTCTACAACGTCAATCGAAGATCCTGTGAAACCGATTATCAGACGATGATGCAAACCCGGACCAAACGATGCGGGTAAATCTAAAGTATAAAAGTTGTCTAAATAGATATGTAAATGTAAAGGAGTGATGTTTCGGCCGTTCTGGCTCACGGCATCTGAGTCAGGTGGTCTGCGGCCGCACAGATTCACGGGCCTCAGTTGTGTGACCTGAGGGTACTAAGTGTCGTGGCTTTTGGCCGCTCACTTGGGTGGCTCGCAGCTCATACTTTGTTTTGCAGCCCTTTGTAGCTCAGATAACCGAACTACGGCCGGACGAGGCGTAAAAATATAGCAAGTGGTCAACTGTTCTGTATATATTATCTTTTAAATGTCACAATTTGAAAGATAATTTTGATGTTGGTGTAGCACATGTTTTCCTAAGGGTGCAAAAAAATATAAAAGCGTTTAGAGAACTACACAGCTTTGAAAAACATCTTATGAGAGTTAAGTTAGCGCAAAAGTCAGCAACATATAACAAAATAGAATGACCTTGCGAGCCCCTTTTAGATTGAACAACACTTTTTTTCCTAAGACCAGAAAAACACATCATACTTAGATGTGTAATTCGTTAGTAAGAACAAAACGGTCACACCCGTGGTCAGTTTATTTTGAGGAAATTCGTTCTACTTACAACGGTTTGTTAAAATACTGAAACATACCTGGCATTTTGAGAATGTTGTTTAGTTCTTGAAAGAAACCATCGGATATTGTTTTCACCTGCCTAAGAATATCTCCAGCTGATGACATTTGCCTAAACAACTGGTTCGGTAAAGTGTAAAAATTTCTTTAAAAATGAAACAAACAAAGAAACTGCACTTCAAACACAAAATACTGAAATACAACTGAGAATATTTTCAAAACGGAACTTTCGTTGCTTAGTTTTGCATGAGAAATGTTTTTAAACTTTTTAAAATTTTTAAAAAATCTAGATATTCATTCATCGAATTGAAAATGCAGTAAATTTTGATTCAAAATTAAGAAATTACATTTAAGTCATGAAAATCAAAAATATATAAAAGCGACGACTTTAATCAAATCGCACATGATCGCGTGTTTAGGTTCCGCTTGTTCAGCATTTCAAACCCAAATGTGAGAGACGCAGAGTAAATCGCGCCGTCTGCGTCTAGCCACAGAGTGACCAATGCCGCCACACACAAATTTGCTCAGTATTCCAAAATTGTTTAATTGAAAGCTATTTTTTTCTCGAAGTCACACTTTTGACACCCAAAATTTATTAATAACAACAGCTAAAACCGGGGCGGAAGTAAGACGAACAAACAACAAAGCGAAACAAGGAGAAAAGGCTCAAACAAGGGTGGGATTTTAGAAAATGGTCACGATAAATTATGAAATTGCTCAATCTCAGCACAACCACAAGGGCAGCGAAATGTCAACTGGATTCGGGGGGCTATTTCTAACCAGAATCGGGTGTAGGCCGTGGTGCAACAGCAGAAGAAACGGGAAACAACGGGGTTCAATGAGACCAAAAGGAAACATCGGTGCCAGAAAACAAAGGCAGGGTTGGAAACGCAAAGGGAGAAAATAACAAACGAAGCTTTTCCTAAAGCATCGATCGATTATGACAGAAGGAGGCTAGTAGGTGTATTTCAACGGACGGACGTCGGTAAACTCCTTCACTGTCTCATCAGTGACGGCCTTGCGGCGCTCCTGCATCTCCATGATCACCTTGGTTACCTGGAAAAAAGTAAATTGCACATTGATACTTTTTGCTGTTCCAAGGTTCATTTTCGCCGTTACGTAAACAGTTATTGACCTATCCTTGCAGAAATTGCAATGAATACACGCTTCGCGGCTCATTGTCTTCTGGATTCGGAGCCTTCGGCCGCGACAGGGCCGCTTTGCGGTCTCTCTAGGGTTTGTGACGGAACGCTCGGAGCCTTCGACTTCGGCGCTTTGCTCAGTTGGGAGGATTCCGGCCGCATTTTGGCATCTTCCCCTGTTCGCTGCGTTGCTAACCAAAATGGAAAAACTACGAATATTTGCATAGATTATATCTCCCCGGAGAAAGAGAAGTTTTGATTTAGCACCGATGCTTTAGGCACTATTTCAAGGTTGACCACATCATCCACAGCTTGGTCTCTTGCAAATTCTAGAATTTCAAGAGCCAAAACATTTCTGAAAACCGTTGGAGAATCTTAGTATTAATGAACTATTCAAAATCAACCCTACAACTATTCCTCAAGTAGCTAGTGTAATGCCTTTGTCTGAGTAGTTTTTCATTTTAGCTGTGGTCATGTTTGCCTTTTGATCCTTGCTACAGAACGATTGTTCAGTCAGAAAACGGGTATTTTAACCAACAAAAAAGTGAGAAAAATCTTAGGGTTTTGCTACTTTAGAGGAAATTGATTACTTATCAAAGATTGGAGGCTTTGGGACTACGATAAACGACAAACCGACAACGATAAAAAACGAATAATAGGATAGTTACCTCGTCGATGGCGCGCTTCTTCAGCTCTCCAGTCAGCATCTCTCCCTTAGAGTAAGCCTGAATTAAAGCCAAAAGCTTGAAAACCCAGGAGTGTCCTACCTGCTCAACCTTGGCCAGCTCCTCGTCATCCTCCAAGAAGAACTTCAAGAATTGGTAGCTGATGTCGACCTCGCAGTTGCCTCCGAGTTCCCTATGGAGTTCAACGGTATCCTGACCACCAGAGAAAGCGTATTTGTTGATCTTGTTCTTGATCTGCTTAGCAGTGTCGCTCAAGTAGACACAGCTGTTAGCATCAGAAGCAGCCATCTTGGTTTGAGCTCCCTGAAAAGGCGAAAAGTTGGTTTTTAGAAGTTTTTAGCAAACCTGGAGAGCAGGCAGGAAAGTGGAGTAGATGAGAGCCGGCTTGGGGTACTTGAGGCGAGGAGCCACGTCACGGGTCATGCGGAAGTACGGGTCCTGAATTAGTCAAAATGGGAACTTGCGTCAATGGGTCTTTTAGCATTTTGGAGAAAACGCGCTGCACGAGTTTTGAGGTTGCGTTTAGGATTAAAACATCCATTTCGCACCAAAGTACGGTTGATCCTAAATTATGCCAGGCTTTGTTGAACGCACTGTTATGCGATTGCTTAAAACTTTCTAGGGCTCTTGAGGAATTTACCGGTTAAAAAATGATACTGGGTGCCCTAAGAGATTCCACGATTTGTTTTCGAAACAGATAACATAACCGTATGTTGAACAGGATGCAAACCAGAAAACTTTAGGATGCTAACCAAAAACATCCAGGTGCAACTCAGAAAAGTTACTTTTATGAGAGAACTTTCACTGACTTTATAGGGAACAACGCGCGTAATTTAGCAATTGTTGCCCAACCCTTGAAGTGTTCATTTTCTTATAGATATTAAGAACATTGTTTCGTAGACGGTGAGTTTCTATGAGGATCGTATTTATTAGGACCGTTCCGTGTGGGCTTAAATTTGACCATCAGCTTTGAGGCCGAAGGTTATCATGCTCATTGTCCCCTGCTAAATGAAAAGTTTAAAACTTGCGAAACAGTAGGTGAAACCACTTTGGGGTTTGCTAAACTATTGTAGTAAATTTACAATTTACGACTTGTGTAAAAAGATGTGTTTGCCTTACCTGATCGATAGCGCAGGGAATAAGGCACGGGATATCCTTCTTAGTACCGAAGATATGAGGGAACGAGGACGAGAAGCAAGGAGCAGCCTCAATAGCAGGGAAGGCAGCCTAAATGAAATAATAAGGAACCAAAACTGCGAAATAACCAACCTTTCCCATGCTGTCTTCAGGCGTGAATCCGAAAATGGAGCGGGCCTGGTTGGTGTTCACACACTTCCAGATCCTCAGGACGTTCTCGTAGAAGGGAGGGCTGAATTATACGAAAAGTAAAATGGAAACAGAACAATGTACATACCACATGTAGTCGAGATCACTGAAAATGAAGGTTTTGGTGGGGTCAAAGCCAACAGCGATGATGTCCTTCATGTTTTCCCTGCCCATCTTGCGAGCATCCTCGATCTTCAGATCCTTCCATAGGACCTTCTCATCATCAGTCATCTGAATAAAGCCTAATAACCAACAAAAAGTAGTTTCAAACCTGGATAATGAGAGGCACATCGAAGACCTCCTGAAGCCACTTGGTGAAGATAAAGGGAACCAAATGTCCCAGATGCAGACTTCCAGAGGAGGGACCCCTTCCAGTGTAGAGGAAGAAGGGCTTTCCCTGCTCCTTGCGGTCCAAAATAGAAGCCAAATCCCTAAATGAAAAAGAGTTAAAAGTACAACAGAGGATTTCGTACCTATGGGCGAAGAACATGCCCCTCCTGAGCATAGGATGGGCTTTGTGACCCGTAACCTTTTCGAACCGTTGAATGAGATCGTCTCCAAGCTTGCGGCACCCGAATTTCTCTAAAAACGAACATAGTTTTGCATATTTTCATAGGTCGCTTGATTTGAGAGAATTTTTTTTCTTCAACGGTAGGAAAACAAAGCCCTTTTTTTGGTTTTTACTGGCAGGTTTTCTCAACCGAAATTTTTACGCTGGAACAGTTTGATTTCCCCAAGGGTTGAGTTTTTTTTTATTGTAGAAGACGGATCTTGGTTTATAAATAGTTTAGGCTTCTGATGTGGTTAGGAGTCCAAAAATTTGAAAACTGTTGATGATTCATTTTCATGTTACTAAAATCGAGTTTCAAAGAAATTGAAAAGCTGTCGGTTATAAAGGAAAGAAAAGGACGTGAAAATTTTCTTTTGTGATTCGTGGGGATGTTTAATTGTGGGATCGGCCTGCAGTGTAAGGATTTTTCACCAGAACCGGCATATTTCAATATTCAAAAAAAGAAAATAGATTAAAACTCACTGATCAATTTATCATAATCCACACCCTTGGCTGAGCTGGCAGTCACATCCCACGGGGTGACGAGATCCTCCTCCTCTTCAACTCCGTTAACCTGCATGGCGTCCATCTTCTCGCTCACGGTGCCGGGCTCTGCAGCCATTTTAACCCTAAACCTTATCTTTTCAAAACAAAATACAAACAAATAAGGCGAACACGAGATCAGTGGGTGGGTTGGGGTTCGTTTTCGGTGCGACGAGGACACGTGTGCTGTCATAAAATGGTCAATCGATGACGGAATGTTCAGCGGAGCTTCGCAACATTGCAAAGAACGGAGATAAGCGCGGTAGCTGCCAATTACGAATTGAAGGTCGCGTGGAAAAAAGTTTGTTTGATAACAATTGCAACGAAAGCTCAGATATTTTTGTCATGTTGTCTGTAGTTTGGATTAATTTATGTCACATTATATGGTATCGGTTTAAAAAAATCAAATTTTGAATTTTTGAAACCGTTTTCTTAATTCAGGAATGCTAAAAATGCAAAAAAAAGTCCAAATAGAACACGAAATAAAAACAAGTGTCAGTTTTAGGATTTTTTTTTTAAATCCTAAAACTGACACTTGTTTTTATTTTTTTAAAATCATATTGCATCATGTTTCCCACATTTTTGATGAATAAGGAATTTATGAGTAACCAATTTTACCCTTTTCTGAAATCTGATGTAATCATTATTTCGTAAACAGAGGATGACAAATGACGTTAGATGTTTGCAGAATTAATTGGGAAAGATAGCCTAATAGGCTAGACCGCTTTCAAAGGATTTTGCAGCGGGGGCACAGTCGCCGCTAAACAGCGGGCGCAGTCAGATCGAGCAAGTTTACTGCAACCTATGCGTATCGTTAATTGTTCAGGTAGAAAAATAGTTATTTTAAACATGGGATTTTTAAAAATACTAATTTGAATTTAAAACAGCGTGAACATGATTATTGAACCTGGGAAAACATAAATGGTGGCATAAGATTATGTCGAAAAAGAAATATGGCAGGCTCATTTTTGATGCACCTGCACGATGTTTAGTGGCATGGCTATGGAGACACTTTCAGCAGTTGGAAATATATGTGCGAACGGCAAAAACTAGTTCATTGGGATTCACGAAACCAATTTTAATTTAAAATGTATGAACAATTAGGTTTAATTTTATTTATTTTTTTTATTTTAAAAGATAAAATAAATTTGTTTTTACTAATATTTGGTAACCAATCAAAAATGCTTGTATGCCAAATTTTTCGATTATCCTTTTATTGTGTTTGCAACTCATCAATTTTTGTTGTAACTGGCTCAAAATATCAGATAGGGTGCAGCAGCCGGTGAAGTTTTGTATCAAAATGCTGCTCTTGTTGTTTTTAAAAACAATTATTGGCTTCGAAGCTCCGTGATACCTGGCTTCGCTCTTTTACCACACATGGTAACCAAACGCCGCTCTTAAAACTAACGACATTCACTGCACGTTGCTGGAATTCATTATCAGATTGGGGTGTTCTTTTTTAATTCTAAACCGGTCGTTTTTTTTACTAAAGGTCTTTTGAAACAGGGCAAATTAGGTAATCATGAATAACTACAAGCCGATCGCACCACATGAAGAACCAATAGGTGTGACGTTCCTAAAAATGACTTGCCTTTAAAGTCCTTTATGAGCTTCATATGGGAATTTGCCTTTCTTTGTTTTGCTAAATGTTTGATTTTACAGTGGCTCCGCGCAGATCCAGGAAGAATTTGAGATACCTCAAAACCCTGTTGCTAGAAGCCTCTAAAGCAACAAGATCGGGCTGAAAATTACAAGAGGTTTTGAGGCGGTCAAAACCCTTTTGTTGGCGTCTACTGTCGGTAGATGATTCTTAGAAGGCCTCAGAATCCGCACCCTTAAAATCTATTACATTCATGTGATTCAACGACTTTTATATAGCAACAGTACATACCAATATGGGAAAGGCAGACCGGAGAATGAAACGAAAACGATGAAACGGAAAAGAGAAAACATAGAATACGTGTATAAGAAAGGTAACCAAACAGCAAAATCAATCAAATGTTATCCGCATTGAACAAACAATATAAATGAAATTTGTTCAAAGCAAACGTTGAAACAACATATGTTTTCTTCGAGAATCTTGCAGACGTCATACAAAACAAAACTGATGACCAAATAATTTATTGTTCTAGCCAGCTAAGAGTATGTATGATACAGGGTTGTCTCGGATATGTACAACATGGCGGGGCTGGGACACCCGATCCGCACCCGTTGAGCCGAGCCCGCCTTCCGTGTCAAGCAGGACACTCGTCGCGAGACGTCTGCCGCACCACGCGTCCCGGCGTGCGCAGCAATTGCTCAAATTCCCACTGAAAACCGCCAATTAATTTAAATTTCAAATCTGAGAACTCACTCTACGTTCAATGAGATCAATGCTAACTGGAGGCAGAGAGTACTTGGGATGAAGGTAGTCGTTCACATGGTAGGGACGTGGAGGTGTTGTCAAAGAGCGCTTGTGTTCCATTCGCTCAGCTTTACTGAACTTCCTCGAAACTTGTTTATACATGTCCAAGGAAGTACTGAAAGGAATTACAATTAAACAATTAACTGAAGTCGTGTTACCTGGAAGAGACGGAGTCAACTTCCACAAATTTGGTGTTCCTCCGGGGAGATTTAACGGAGCTGAAGGGAATTCCACGACGTGGGTGGCATCTAAAAAAAATCAAAATCGATAATAAAAAGTGAAAGTTGCTCAGTTCCGAAATTTCAAATCGGCCACCCATAGTGAAAAGGCGGACGGCGGCGGCCGGTTCATTTTAAAGGACTGCCCGTCCCGCCAAAAGTAAAAACATCCACGATTTTTTCCAAGGCACCGGGAAAAAATTATATATTCATTTATCCTTTTTCAATTCCAATAATGTTCACTAAGTATTTTAAAAACAAAAACAAAAAATTATAAAATAATATAAATTAGGTTAAGAACAATCGCTCTGGATTGCGATTGGTCCATGTTTACGGCGCCCACTATCACACTTCGGTCTTTTTACACCAAAACACAAACATTTTTCTATTTATTTTCCACAACAACAATTTTTTACTGAATTTTATTTTTAAATTTAGAAATGAAAATATTTATTTTCCTGGTTTTGGGTAAATTCGTTCCGTAAAATTATTCCTGGACTTAAAAACAACATAAACAGCTTTTCATCCGAGAAAATAACGTTTTTTTTTGTGTTCATTGCACATTCTCAAAGTTAAAGTTGTAAAGTAATTTTATATAAATAATATATGCATATCGCTTTTGGATCATTAAAAAAATCCTTCCAAGGGCTAATTTTCAGTTTTACAACAAATGTCACGCTTAAAATCTATAAACTTGCTGCAGATATAATTTTAAGCAAATTTCTTACTTTCGTAAATAATTATTCAAAACCCATAACTGCTTTTTTTCCAATTGCGTAAGAATTTTCTACTTTTTCATGTATTAAAATTTTGAAAACATTGTTTAGCCAATTTTACATTGTTCTGGCCGTAATGTTTTATGCTCGATACGTTTCCCATTTTGAATTTTCGTATTTCAACTCGCTATGTCTCCCCCCTCTTTCTCTTCTTTGTAAAACTACCGTACCTGTTGGGAATTAGTGTGCACCAGCCCATGAAGAATCCAATAAGAAGGACAGTATAGGTGAAGAGAATTGCAATGGTTATGTAGAGCAACATGCGTTGTTCATCTGAAACCAGCTTGTTTTTGACTGACCATCAGTTAGCCTTCGTGAGAAAGTAAGGGATTTTCGTCGCTTCTATCACGCGGACCCGAAGACCTAAGGACAAAAAAGAGCTCTTGAACTGGGACTTTTGAAAGTTACAGGGGCTGCAAAGAACTCCAAAGCTTAAAGCAACAAAAGAGAAGCAAATGAATGGATACATTCATCATACAATGACATTCTTATCGACATTTCTAGTGCTTGTGTAGCTAAATCCTATCGTCAAAACCAGTCGATAAAACACACGACACAGACATTCCCACGACACAGACATTACCTTTCAGTCTTTTCTGGGAACTACCTATTTTTGGATATTCAAGAAAAATTTAACCTTAAGTTCACACCTTGGATATCTCAAAATAGTTTGACTGTTGATGAGGTTGAACTGGACTAGCAAAGCAGGAAAATGTTTTCACGCTCGCATTCACATGTGCAAATCTTGTTTTGCATTATTCTAGTTGTTCACGCACTTTTGTTCCTTGAACAAGTGTGTTTTCCAGGTAGTTTGCACCCAAAGTCATGGTTTCTTTTTAAGGAATGTGACGTGGGTAGAGAAAATAGTGTTTTCGTTTCACCTTGAGAAAAGGTAACCTAAAAATGATGAGAAAACGATGCAAGCAAAGCAGTGTTCCAATCCGTTTTGGGCAAAATTTTGAAGCAAAACTTCTTTGAAAAAGAAGAAAAAAACGGTGAAGCTTTATTGACATTGCCGCATATAACTTAGCTGTGTTGCCAAGGAATTAGTACAATAGCGAACTCTATTTAGGCATATGCGTGGGATGGTAGTCAAAGTTGCGGTGTTCTACTAAATTAACTGTATTCTGTGGTTAACTGAATGGTAGATCAAATTTATATGTTTGGTCTACAGGCAAAACAAAAAGGCAAACAGTTATACCTGTGTGGTGGTTGACGTCCATGGCAAATCTCAGACGTAAATGCATCGCGACTGAGCCCTTCGCTTATAAGCCCGCCTACCGTATTCGCAAAATCACACGTGTTTTAGAAAATTACATGCTCAAGACACACCTGATGGCGCGCTGGCGCTGTGGTTTCGAGACGAATGGATGTGCTCAAGGGGAGGCCGCAAAAAGCACGGTGCCAATTTCCGCCACCGTTTGCGTGTTCAGATGAACTCATTGGTTTATCTACCGTAGTCCCAGGAAATCAGTGGCGTCGATTGTAGGAAATCGTGTGGGCACGAGAACACGCTCTTTCGAGCGTCAGAAGCAGGAAAAGAGAAAACGATATGGGTGGCCTTCTTGTGTCCTATAGGACTCAGAAGGGCATTCCATTATGCTTTTCAAAACCTGCTAGTTGTGCGTAGTTTAATGGGGTTAGTCCGGTTCCGGTTCATCGAAACTGAAAACCTTCCAGAACACTTTAAAAGTTACTTAATTGCAGGGCAATTTAGAGCGTGGCGAGACAGTGACGTCACGCCTTTAAAGCCGTTTTAAGAGAATTTTCGGAAAGATTCTTTGCTCAAAATGGATAAGAAGGTTTAAAGGAACACGAAATTAGGATTCAACTTGGATTACTCGAAAACAGTGTGGAATGGGGTAGACGTACCCTTGGTAATCCAATTACAGAGCCGCTAAGCGACCCGAGTGATATTTTTGGAGGGACAGCTGGAGCAAAAAAATTCAAATGAATTTTCAAATGATTCCGGTTTTTAAAATAAGTTAAATTTTGAAATCAAGCGACATTAGGACAAAAAACATTTTTTAAACAGTTGAAATTTATATGAATTTTTATTTTAATCCACTGATTATAAAAGACAAAATCATTGAACTGAACTTGAAGTTTCATATTTCAACTCAATTGTGGATTAACGTCTTTTAATATGAATGTCAGGCTAACGTCAGAATTAGATCACTTTTACCTAAAACCCAGAGTACGAAGGAGTACGAAAGGCTAAAGGGCTTAGCGAAATCCTCGTAGAATTAACCTTTAAAAGTGGTCGTTTTTCTTCAACAAAATGAAATATAATTGAAAAAAGCTACATTACTAAAAAAAACAATTTTCTATTGATCTTCATACCTTAATTTCTAAGGTATAGTCCATTTCCAACAAAGAGTCGACGAATTTTCGACGACCTTGATGTCTACCCTTATTTAATCACTACCAGTTTGAAACATTGAAGTAAAAAGAAATTTAACAAGCGAAACAGCGCTGTAAACTAGGAGTGCGCAGACAATAAAGCAATCGCGGCGAGACCAAATGTACCTGTCCTTTAGGAAAATCCCTTTTTCCTTGACTCTATTTTGGAAACGCACTATAAGAATGAACGAACATACCTGACATAGCGATTTTGTATATCACTTTTCTTTAATAATGTTGAAAAGGTGAATTTAGCACGAAGTTCTTGAGTGTATTTGAATCGAAGTATAGAGATTTTCACTTTCACAATGCAAACGATTCGGTTTTGACTTGATTTGACCCATTTTCTCCGTAAATTATTTACAAGCTAATATAAACAGGCAGGTGAAAGGAAAAGTGCATCGCTGACGAGACCTTTCTCTAAGAATGCGTGGTTTTCGCTTCCAAAGTTGTCGTGCAGAAAAGATAAAAACATTTTTCCTATGCGCATAATTTCCATGTTTTCAAGTCAAGGTGATTTGGACTGACCTTACTTGCTTATGCGCGGAGGTGTTTAATAACATCCGTGTTTTTATGAAGCACGTGTTAACTTTTGAAAAATGAGGGAAAACGGGCAAGGAAGAGGAGAGAAAGAAGAAGCCACCAGTACCAAAATGAAATGAATTGACATTTTCACTCAGAATTATCCCAATTATTAACACTTCAATAACAAAAAGTACAGAGGATAATAGTTTTTGATTGGGAAATTGGAATCGCTACGTCAAAAGTGTAGATGAATTAGAGAATCTCTTCACTTGAAAGAACACCCCACGATTAAGCTTTTCAAAAACATAGATCCATTCTTTAAAATAAGGAAAACAAATATCCATCTAGGAACCATAAACGAAACTTTTTTGATCAAGAACCATTGAGACTTCCTTAAGGACATTCAGTTTTTGTCTGGTTTTTTGTAGACAGTTAAGCAAAACGGGAGACAGGTTTCGAAAGTTTTTTGAAATTGTTTTCAAAGTATCGTTTTCCCGACATCTTTTGTTGCAACTTCAATTTTTATTTAATTCTTTGCGTCAACCATTGTTGAAAATCACCAGCTCTGATGCAAGAAGAAATGCTCGACTAACCCTGATTCAAAACACAGGGTAAATCAAGTGTGAATTTCGGAACTCTTCACAAAATTGTTTAAAATTGCTGTAAAACATCGATGAAATATCTATATTGTTTTGAATTTTGCTAAAGTTATGTGGCAGGTGAAAACCGCTTTCGTAAAATGAATGTTTGGGCCGTCTAACAAAAGATGATATCAGCGGAACATTTCTGTTTAGCGCTTTAGCCCACCGTCTGTTGTTGACCGTCTCGAAGGCTTTGCATCTGTCGAAGATCTTTTCCAAGTGCGTGGGGACGGTTCTTGCTCTCGCGTGAGAATAACCAATGCTAGGTGCGTGTAACACGCAAGGAAGTAACGAAGGGCTTACAACACAGCTACAAAGGCTTAGCGCCCGTTGCCGGAAATGGTTCCCGTACGCACGCTCACTCGCTTGCTCTTCCGATCTCTCCCGTGCTTGTTACTCCATTCCATGGAGGAGAAAAAAGTTAGAAAAGAATTAAAGGCAGCCTGGAATTAAGAGAGCGCGCCCCGGCAACCAGGCGACTAGGCCCGAATTGGAAGAGGCATTTTGGGGCTCGGATTTCGGTCCACGGGATCACCGGAAATGAACCTGAGCACGATCGCATGACCGAAAAGGAGAGCCGTCCTTATTGTGCAGAATAGCATATTTCCGTGAATAAAGTGATGCAGGCACCGGTGTGACATCACGGCATCACTACCATAATCCCCCGATTGCTGGACTAATTTCCCAGAATGAGCAGAGGCCTCCGAGTTTAAGCAAGCGTCATCAAAAGACACGTAGGACATTCAAAAACCATTTGGGCTTTACAATCAAACATTAGGTTCAAACAACTTTCAATTTACTTTCAAACAAAACAAGGGTAAGAAATTTGAAGTAAGTATAGAAGTATACGAATTTTGCATGATTTAGATCTAGGACACCAAATTTGCACGTTTATACCAATTCAATAAACGTGAAAATCAATAAATAGCGTTTTGCTTCAAAACTTAAGACTCGACTCTAGAACTGGAAGGTTTAAGCAGCCGAAGTAGTGTTTCAGCTAATTAAGAAACGTTTAAAGTTGATGTTTAGGCAGACGACCCACTAATTTCTGCCGCAAAATATCATGCAAAACCTTAAAGTCCTTCAAGTTTCCAAAATTGCGATTACCAGTATCTAAATTCCAGCGAATTGAAGCATAGGCGTTCACGCAGTACTTGATTTGGCTGTGAATGCTACCTCTTCTGTCACAAAGGTTTTAGTTCTAAACCATTTTTGGTTTTGCTGTGTTATTTTATACACGCCACCTTCCTAGGTACGATTTCGGACATAAAGAGATAGTACCACATCACAAATGCTCAGAACGAGGGAAGACAAACTAACAATAATGAAAAAGAAGCACCAAGAAAAGACTGACAACTTAAGTTGAACAACCTTGCTCAAGAGGCTCGACTTCAGAGACTAAAGAGAGATTGCGGAACCACGAGTCACGCACGTGTGGGTTCTGGGTATCTTGAACCAACTTGTGAACTCAAGATCAAGCTCATTCCGAATTTCGGGCAGATGGAGGTCACGCAAAGTGCGGCTGCAGCTGGATTCTAGGAGATGATTTGTTATGAATGGCCAAATCGGACTCTTCTTGCAGGGTTTTATGGGAAACAGTGATCGTCGACAGAAATGCCTGTGTCATCTGACATTAGACACATTTGGCATATTCCGGCGGTCTGGTTTCAAATGCCGATGATGACACAGTGCACTAGAAAACAAGATTAAGGTGCTATAAATTGTTGTCACAAGGTGGTTGAGACTTGATCCGCACAGAGGAACAGAGGTGTGAATGCCACAAGGGCGAACCGGCAGTCAGGAGGAAGTGGAGGACGTAAATAGAAGAACGCGATTGGGTGATTAGTAGGGGCAACATTGACCGCAACGGGGCGAAGAGGTCCGAAAATGAAAAGAGACACATAGAAATCGAAGAATGTTAAAAAAGCAAAGCTACCGGTTGATCAAGAACTTGTGTTCAAGTGGCTTGATACAGAAGACAGAGAGAAATATAGACAGACATATATGGAAGGGAAACCAAAAGAGGCAGACGCTCAGAGTTATACCAATATACGCAAAGAAAGAGACAGCTAAGAGAGAGAGAAGAAATCGAGAGAGACAGTGAGACAGCGAGACTTACAAACAATAAGAGCCATGAATTGCAAAAAGGTCGCATGCGAAGAGAATGAAAATCATCATGAGAAAAAGGGCGTCTGGCATCCAGGAACATATGAAAACCACTCTTTGATGCAAGTACATCCCTCTCGCAAGAAAGAGGTCAGCGTGACTGAGAGTCTGACAAATTGCCGAAAAATGCATTTGTTTTCTCCGGCAAATCGCAACACCTCCGCTTGTTTCAGTTAGCCCGAAAGCTTAGAAACATACAAATAGTTCCCATTTGTGTGTTTGTGAGTTGCGCAGATTCACTCATCGCACATGAATGACACTTCTGTGCCACAAGCTGTCAGCATGTGACGCGTCATCTCCTCTTCACTACAGTTGGGAAAACAGCCACTGCATGACTAAGTACACTTTGTTTATTTGTGCCAATCGTACCAAGAAGTGGAGCAGTTTGTTTTCAAAATCGCTAGTTCCAAGGTACTATAAGTGCAATAAACAAATAGTTAGGATAACAAGTTCTAAGTACGTCACGCTTTGTTCGGTAGCAAGGACTGAATGAAAAGCTCATGAAAACTACGATTGTAAACAGTTTTTTGTGCTGAAAACAATTTCTCACATGATGCATGGCATTTTGTATTTTTAAAAATGGTCTTTGGCGCCAATTTCAATTCATGAAAGAAGTTTTGCTTCGTGTATATTGTTATCACATAAATAGCTTCAGCTAAAATGTGCTGGAAAAGAAAGAGAACCGAATTTCGAGAGTCTTACCGTATGTTTTGATTGCAACCGCTTCATTAAGCATGTCGTGTTTTGGGGAAACCCGGGTGGGTGCGGTTTTTGAGCGGCGACTACGTTGAAAAGCGCCGCCGGACAGGTGTGCTCCATCCGGTGGGCGACGGACTCGCTGACGTAAATGCCCGGTCATTTGGTGACTAACTGAGAAAAGTGACCCCTCCAAAAAGCTGGAAAAGAAAGGTGGTTACAGCCCGTTTGTTCTCAATGCGATCAGCTGTACAGAGTTATAACGGCGTAACACAACCGATCGTCAAATGGGCACGAGATGCTCGTTTTCCACCCCGCAAATCGCCAGAGAAAGTGCGAACAACGTATTACAATTTGCGATACGATTACAGCGTGCAAAGCTTTGGCGGCGGTAAGACTGGAGCTGTTGCTCCGGAGCTGTCACAGCAACGAACACTCTAAAAGAACTGGGTGGCCTACGTGTTGCGAAAATTGGCTATTTTTAGATGTTTCCTTTTCTGGCGCTAACGAGTGTTTTAACTCAAATTTTCATCTTTAAACACTGAATTAACAAATTCAAAGACTGTGTTTCAATCGTACCTAAGGCAACTTGAATTCAAGCCAATAGCATTCGCCTCATAGCACTTAGATAAATTTAAATGTTACTAGTAAAAATTTTCAAAGTTTTAAGACATTTCAACGAAGAAGCCAGATTATACGGTGTGGATTGTGTCAGGAGTTTTGTATACTTATTGAATACTTTTGCTAGTTAGTGAAATCAGTAACGCGCACTAATATCCGGAACTCCTTTTGACTTGCAACTTTTATAGGCATGTACCTTGCTCCGCGGCGAACCCATCTCTTTTGCACGTTTTATGTGGTAGACTCTAGTATTGTATTACCACCATGTGAGACATTCATAACTGGGGAAACTTTGTACCAGATACATCATCCATGTGGTGTGAGGTAGGATTACACTCACTCGAATAACAAGGGATCAAGTTGGAAGGATCAAACCAATGAAGATATGAATTGCTGCATCAGGTTTTCCAGATACCAAGGGAAATATTCACTTAAAGTAAATTTCTAAATGATGCACCGTGGACACTCAGCAGGGTCCACTGTACTATTGGAAAGCTAAAAGACTTGCACCTTCCGTATGTCACTGTCAGGAACCACCCATGTCTACATGTGGCTGTCACAGACTCATGCATAGGTAGTATCACCCTTACTATTAGCTATTCGTGCATTGATAGGGCAAACGTTCTGGGCGGTTTACTGGGAACAAGAAGCCAATGTCAGGCAAAAGGCCAGTTTTTGCAGAAACTGATGTGGAACCAATTACTGATACACCCAATCTCGTTTTGACCGTAGTCCTAACTCGCACCGGGGTGGATGAACCTGTGATATATCAAAGTTTAAATGAACTGTGCAAAGGTTCAGAGAATATATACCAAGGCTAGCTAAAATCAGGCGAAGGGAGGGTCGCAAAGGCATCTTTACAAGAAAACGAAGTTCTCTCGAACGACTGGAAGTCATAAAATAAAATTCGAAAGTACTCTTCTTTCGTGAACGTAAAGTTCCCACCACAATCGAACTTTTTCCGTTCGAATCCCAGACCATTTCGCCTGATTTACGAGCCTTTTGACATAAAATGAGCCATCTGTCAGGATTTCGGCGCATCCCTCAGACTTACCGATAGAGCAATTGCGAAATCTCAATATATCCACGATGAAGGGTAGAAAACGAAAGAAAAGGGGCAAAGATCACAATTACCTTGTTCTTTTTGGGGCAGGAGGACCATGAATAAGCAATGGAGGAGATTGCTTTGAGAAACGCAACACCTGGCACGGAATCCAGGATGAATAAACACTTACAGAAGGCCGAAGGTTGAAGAATTGGGTAGTGGGTTAAACTGATTTTCAAGATTTGTTTTCCACGGAAGTTTGATTTGTAAAGTTCAGGAGGTAAAATGAGCGTCAACAAACTAGTTGTTCGGAGCAACTGTTTGTCAGACTATTTGTCACAGTGAGACGAAAAATGAGCGATTGCAACGATCGCCGAGAGGAAAAACCTGGGAAACAGTGTCTGTTTTCTGGTTCACAAAACAGCAGGGGATCTATTTTTAGAAGTCCCACGACATGTTTAGCTTCGAGGCAGAGAATTTATTTTCCAAGGCTTCTAAGCTCAGAAAATTCAAGGATTTAGAACAAGAGAGTTATGATCATTGGCGCTTCTTCTCGCTTCACTTGCAGTTTTTTGTTTGCGTCATTTTTAAAAATTTATTAGTTTGGAGTTGCTTTAAATCTCGGCTCTAAGTACGTGCAAAAACAAAGAACAAATGAAGTAGGGAATCGAAAACAGTAAAAGTTGAGAATACGCGAATTGTGTCCAACGAAAAAAAAACCGCATGAGAACGCCAAATCAACGCTGAATTTAGTATATTTTGCGCGGAGTTTATAGCGTGTATTTCCCTGGAATCTGTTTCTACCTCACGTAACCAAACAGAGTTATGATTCACCACATGTACTATTCTTTTCGACAAAAAAAATGTGCACGTTCTTTTTGCACACATTATTCTGGAAACAAAATCAAAACTTCGGCACGTTGGCGCTTGGCACTAACTGAATGTTTACAGGATTTTCTGCAATAATATTTTAGGTTAAATGAAATAGTTATGTTGAGCCTGGTTTTTAGGCGATGGTATTGCTAGTTGCATATGCCAAATGCGAATGCATTTTTTATCTGTTTATGAATTTTACCCCAAACAAAGACCGCATAAGGTTCAACGTTCAAAGTGTTTGCTACAAACAGTCTTTTATACTTTATTTCGTTATGATTATGTTCGCGATCAAGTGACAATTGACACAAAACTGAAATAAGTAAGAATTGTTTCGGAAGGCTTTTCAGAAGGAAGGCAGGAAGAAATGTGGAACGTTATATTTTAAAATGAGCATTGTTTTCAACGATAAGGTGGTAGCAACATATAACATGACTAGTTTAGACTATGAAACTCATTATAAAGTAACGAATTAGCGCTCAAGAAAATATTAAAATGTAGTTGAATATATGAGATTAGTAACAACGGTTTCGGAAGGCTCCCTGCATTTTCAAAAAGTTTTAACACATAGAATAAATAGTTTAAAGACTGTTGTTATAGAAAACGAAGCTCATTATAAAGTCTAAACAGTACCTGAACGCCCAAAGGCGACCATTGTCTCCTACGTGGGTGGATTTGTTAGTTGTTTCTCAAGAATATTCAGAATGGTCAAACCAAAACATTCTCACGTGCAGGTGCAAGTCTAATCAGACCACCTGGATGTCCGTGGAGTAATTGGCCCAACCCAGACAGAAACACCTGTTCGAAAATGGATAGCCGCCGGCTAACGACCGACGCTGCATAAACAAGTGCGCACCGCCGGACCTGGTCCAGGTTGATCTGATTTTGAATTCCCGGGAAGTAAGGCAGGGTAGGCAAGAAAAAAACTGGTTGTGAATCAGAAACCAAGATCTCCCAGGAGCTTCAATTTTAAAGGAAAGTCATCGTAATCTAGATTTTGCTGCTTTATTTTTGGTTGTTGTTGCATATTTGCACACTGAGGAGGGCTAAATTGCGGTATAAGGCGCAATGGAAATGAATGAGGACACGCTGAGTCACAATTGTCTTGCTGCTTGCTTTCGCAACACAAAAACGCTGAATTGTCCGTAAATCATGCCTGAAAAGGAAACGGAGACCAATCGGCCGCTTTATTAGAGTCCAATAGTGCCGTAAGTAGTATTGTGTGATGTTTGCTGTGGGCAGTTTTTATCGTTTCTTAGAGTAAACAAAACAAGCTTTTTGATTTACAATGAATCTGGATAACCGTAATTCAGAGACCCAAGTCCACAGGTTAAAATTTCTAGAGCAGAATTTTAATTATTTTTACATATCGTTTCTAAAAACAGTTTTAAGCAAAAGCTCTCCCGCAGAACTATTGTCGAAAAAGAAAATTGGTACGCTGGCGAAGTTGATCTACAGTAATTTCATGTAGCCGGTTCAATTACAAAGTCACACGATCATGAGAAATCAACGCATTACATGGCGCCTACAATACTTTATAAACATAGTTTGTTGCCATTCAATGCATGTCAATGTTTTGATGTCTTTTTTGGAATTATGTGTGGTACATATGATACTCAGGCCAAAAACGCAGCCAATTTGGACAAAGTAGTTATGGCGAGGAGAATATTGGTTAATTTGGTCCCGTTTAATTAACCAAAACACATACTATGCAAACAACATGTGCGGACCAAAAAATTAAACCCGTTTTTAGAAACTTTTAAATTTAAATTACATATAGCGAAAAAAATGTAAGAAGTTCTTTGTTTAAATTATTAAATGCTGTTTAGTTCAGTTGTGAGAGACAAGTGTGGTTTGAAAACAAAGCGGTTTGTTCATAAATCGTGGTAGAATAAGGAAGTGGAAACAAAAAGGCGTCAAATGGCCGTCTGAGAGTGCCGTAAAAAGGAAGTGGTATTGGTCGATGTTTGTTCATTCCTTTTACATAGTGAGACAGTAGCTTCATTTCTCAGCACCTCGTTCGTCATTTCAAAACCTAAATGTTGAGAAAACGACCTTTATAAATGAAACACTTTTTTTTAAATTTGTTGTAAACAATCTGTTTGATTCTTCGGCAGCTAAAAGCCGCTTGATGACTAACTCAAGATAGAAAGTTACAGACACCCATTGCAGCTATGTAGTTTGTGATAGTCTGATGTCCAATTGCGCAATATCAAACATAAAGAAGTCCCTCAATTTGAAACGTGATATTACACAAATTCTATTTCTAGCACACGCAACGCAACTATTAATTTGTTTACTTGCTTACGTTTTGTGAACATTTGCAAGGTTCATTTCACACTTATAAAACGTCTATTCAAAGCAATTAAGCACGGTCAACTGTGAACTTTGTCTTTGATTTGTTCGAATAAAGAAATAAAGAAAAAGGGAAAAAGGTTCGAAACCATGAACAAGCAGAAAAAGCATAGTAGTAGAAGTGTGTTACGGTGACACGACCTACACCTCTAGCAAAGCACCACCAGTAAACATCGTTCATTCCACAGCTGCACAATTGTCCACATTTTAGCACAAAACAAACAACTTTGTCTCCTAAACAACAGCCAAAATTTCTTAAAATAGCTACTAGGTTCTATTTTTAGACTTTCTTTAAAAAGAATTTTCAACTTCGATCTCACGTTTTTCAGGCTTAAAGCACTTATCTAAACGAAATTGCTAAGCACCTTCACAAGAAACAAGGAATGAGTTATTTTAAGTTTTTAAGCTACAAAGTAAATGCTACAACATTCATATTGTTTCCAGATGAGGTTTGACTATTTTCTTGTAGTAATCGTTGAAATCAGAAAGATTAAGGTAAACTATTTTTTGTGATATGATAAATGAATGATACGATTTTAAGAAATCAAAATCACAGTTACAGAATAAGATGATCGAATGATTCTAGCTCACTGGTGTTTTATATTCCAAAGAAAATAAGTATCCCATTATATGGCTGAATTTACAGAGAACTAAAAAATGTCGCATGTGATTTCTATGCCATTATGATTTAATAAATTCATACATTCAGACAAAACTCATTCTAGAGTTTCAAACAACAGCTCAGTAGTAGTACACTCACACGTTCCAGGGTTGTTTTGAAAACCTCAGAGTGATTCATACTTGTCGACATTGTAATTTTGTGAGGCCCCAAATTTATACTTACCAACTGCAGCGTTCTTAGTTAAAGCTAAGTCTTAGCTGAGAATCGGGTGACAAACGGCCACTAGTTTTCTCTGCGGCCTTAAAAGGACGGACCATAGAAAGTTTCGAGACTTTTGCGGTCTTGTAGAAAAGATCGAAGGGGGTCTAATGAAACGTTTGGGCCACAATAAAGCTATAGAACTATTAAAATGGACGACAAGTAAATTTGTTTTGGGTTTACTGTGTTTCCGCTTCTTTTTCTTTCAAAAGTTAAAGTTCGGTTTTTTGAAACTGTACAATACTCAGTAGTTTGTTGAGATAATCTAGTGTTATGGTCATAATCACATAAAAGTGAAGAAAACCAATGCTCTTTGGTCAAAATCGAACTTAGAAATTGGCACGGCACACTTCAAAGCCTATTTTTAAAGTTCATGATAATGAATATATGTTAATTGAAGTGTTCAGTGCGAGTGCTCCGTTTTTCAAAAGTTTAAAGCATAAACACGTAAGGAGATGTGTTTGACTGCCGCACTTAAGCAATTATCATAAGTTGTTCCACGTGTTTTCTTTGAAACCTCCGAGTCAGCTGAAATCACTGAATGGGTATGAAAGAAAGCTCAAATGTTTGGAGTTTGGCCACAAAAGAGTGTTTGTTGAGAGTTCGAAGGTTCTTGGCAAGACTTGGCCAACCTGTGTTGACAAGGGAGGGGATGTTTTGACCGCTACGTCCATCTGGCTTGTTACACTCTCGAAACTGCAGAATTTATTTTCTCAGTTTTGCTTAAAAGTAATGTTAGTAAAAGCCAATTGGTAGGGGTTCTCCAATGCGTATTGGCTAAACTCTTGCCAGTCTAGTGGTGTGTGACCCATTGATTGGCACTCTGTGTCCACCATGCAGATATCGGCAAAACGCTGCTTTCCATTTTCTTATCGTGATAATGAAAATTATTTAATTTGATTAAAGTTCCTCAAAATCACATAATGTTTGCAGTTGTGATCATTTCCAAAGCACAAAGATTGCAGCGCTTTTGTGACCAAACCGCTCTGTTCAAATAAAAGGAGCAATATTTCCTATGTTCACTTGCGATCTGTTTTTTTCTAATCTTTCATGCGTTAATTCTACCGTTTAACAATCTTAGTTTACCGAATTTTTTTTGTCAAGCCATTTCGTTAAATAATTGTTTTGTTTTTCACCAACCGATGTATAATAGTCGAAATAGTAGAAATGAGCAAAGTTCAGTCTTGAGGAAACCAACACAAACTTGATTACGTTTGTTATTATTTGTTAATTATTGATTCATTTTGCATGATTCAGTGGTACTACCACGGAATGATACATTTCCTAAACAGTTGACGATTAAAAAGTACTGCCATGATTTTTTGTCTACGTTTAAGAAACGAAACTTTGCGATTTTAACCAAACCTAGGAACTTTTTGTAGCCCAGCCTACACCTTTGGAAAACTAACACTTGACGGTTTGTGAATAACTTGTGATTCTTCATGTTTTTTAGATTAATGCTTTTAAATGACCTGCCATTTACTGATATGTTTCAGAATGACCGACTCTCCCCCTGTGGACCTTTCCGACGAGTACGATGTAGTCGTCGCAGGAGCTGGGCTATCCGGCCTAACTGCTGCTCGTGAGCTTCTCCTTCGCTGTCCTGAACTGAGAGTAACTTTATATTATTTTCCAAACAAAAAACAGTTTAGGTTCTTGTGGTCGAACCAAAGGACCGCGTCGGTGGAAGACTTCTCACAGTCCCCATCAAGGCCCACAAGAATAAAACCGAAATGATTGACCTTGGAGGTATCTAAACTGAACGATACGTCAAAAACTGAATTTTCAGGACAATGGGTTTGCAAAGAACAGACTTATGTGTGTGATCTGCTGAAGGAGTTGAACATTGAGACCTATGATCAGTATGCAGAAGGAGATACTTTGGGACAGTTTGGAGTGGCCAGGATCCGTCGCTTCAACGATTTGTTTAGCCCCAGCTGTCTGAAGTAAGTTTTTTTTAGAAGTTGCACATCACTTAGGAAAAACTTGCCCAATTTGTGCGAATCATTCTTTTTTTGGTATCTCTATTTTTTTCAAATCATGCGGTATTTCAATTTTGAAGTAACGTCAATTAAACGTAAAATTGGCAACGTGACATTAACGACGAATCCGTGACATTACATTTATCTTGTGCAAGGGCTAGACACATCGTCGTACACACTAAGAGTATTTGGGTACATAAAACACCCTCTGCACGACAATTGAACTTCCTCAATTTGTATTGAGCTTCCTCAAGACAAATTTACATGGTTGGTATTGGGTTCTTGAACGATACCGTATAGAGTCATCATCTCGCTCTATAGCAAAAGTTTTCATGCTAAAATGTACTTTTCCAGAACAATCAAACTCACTGAGCTAGCCGACATTGGATTCAACACTGCTAAAATGGAACTTCTTGCCAACAAGGTGAATCTCGGCAAAATTTCATAAACCCAAACAATTTAGGTCGATCTTAACGACATTTTTAAAAACAAAGACGTCGGTAACCTCGACGACTACAGTATTTCAAAATGGACCAAGGAGAATTCCTGGTCTCGCAGTTCTCGCGACCTCTTCGACATTGCCATAAAAGCCATTTATGGTGTGGATTCTTCCAAGTAAGATAGAAAGTTTGGATTTAACTACAGCTGCTTCAGGATTAACATGTTATACCATTTGACTTACTCAAAGGGTGCTGGAAGTTTTATGAATCTTATTGAGCACAAGGGAAACGGGGGTGGCCAATCAATGAAAATTCTGGTAACTGCTTTTGATGGCGATTTAAAGAGGGAATATTCAGGGAGGAGCTCAGCAATTGTGTCAACGGCTCCTATATCAACTTCCTTCGGATACGGTAGTTTTTGGAGAAGTTGTCACAGATATCGATATCCACGAAGAAACCATGACGTCAACTGTTCATTTAAAGTCAACCAATGGAACTAATGGAGATGCTTCCACTAGGGTACATTCCTCGTAATTCATGAATTCACAATTCTTTTCTCCAGGCGATCAAGTGTTCTAGGGTTATCCTAGCCATCCCGGCCAATCAAATCCACAAAGTCAACTTGTCACCTCGTTTGCCGTACTTGAAGGTAATTTCGTTTTGTTTCAACGTTTGAAAAAGATTTCCAGAACCGCCTTTACGAGTACATCGTCCCAGGTCACTACATTAAATTCATAGTCACATTCGAGACAGCCTTCTGGCGAAATGAAGGTCTTTCTGGAGCTGTTCTCAGCACTGGTAAAACGGAAATCCCAGGCGAGGTAAGATAGCGTTCAATACCACGAAAGAAAAGGGGATGTTTAGAAACTGCCCATCATCATTACCTACGACGCAACTACGCATGGAGGAAGCCCTGCCATTGTTGGTTTTATCAACGAAGAGTACACAGGTTAGTGAAGCCTACACATTGAAAAAAACTGCGAGGGGCCATGTTACGGTACAGCACCTACCTTTGCTTACGTTGAGCCGAATCCACTCAGGAATGTTACTGATTTTACCTTTTCTCCTTTTAGTCTCATTTGTCTTTTTTAGACATGACCGTCGAAGAGCGTTGCAATGCTGTAGTCAAAGACCTTGTCCGTTTCTTCGGCGAACGTGCCTTGAACGAATTTGTCGACTACAAAGACAAGGTGAACAAATACTACTTACGGTTTTCAAATTTGTGAGTTGTTTAGGTTTGGGCCCACGAACCCTTCAACGGTGGTTGTCCTGTAAGCGTCATCTCTCCTGGAAATATGGACGCGTGGCAAACAATCCGTGACCCTCATCACACGTAACACACAAGATATCTTCATATTTTCTTTTGTATTTCAGTGTTCACTTTGCCGGAACGGAAAGTGCTCACAAGTGGCCGGGATATATGAATGGAGCTATCGAAAGTGGACTTCGCAGTGCTCATGAGGTTCTGCACTGTTTGGAAAAGCACACAGCCGTTTCGTTCAACTACCTGGTACAAAAAACGAAAAATAGTAGAAAGCGTGTTTTTAGGAAGGGTCATTCTTTGACAGCGACTATCGTCCTCCTATGCCACCTTCGAATGAATACTCTTCGCAGAGATCCCCATGGCGAGTTTTTGAAAACCCTTTCTCACACTATCTCATTCTCAATATCTGTTTCTCGCTTCCCTCATATTCCTCTTTTTCTAGGTGGCGCCGCATTTTCTTCACAACCGTTCTGGTCTTCGGTATCTACGCCTACAGCAAGAAGTACAAGCTGTCTTACACTGCCAAGGCTATGAAACCCATGGAGAACACTCTAATTCGCTGGACCACTGGAATCATCTGGCCAGAGTAACTGCTTCTCTTATAGTTATGATGTAGATTTGTATAGTTATAAGCCATTGCCGTTTTTTTGCCGGTATTTTCACTTTCCGCTTGCTCAAGAAAGACTGTATTGCATTAAACGGGCATTAAACATTTTGTAGTTTGTTCAACATTTTGTAGGAATAAAGCAGACTTTTGAAACAAATTAACAGTTCTGTATCGTTTCCTGGTATTCCGCTACGTTTTCTATTAAAATGAAATGTGAACGCTTTTATTTGTATGTTTTCGGAATAATGCAATTTAATATCAAATTTTGTAGTAAGTCAACAAAACCTTCTGGTTTTTAAATGATGTTGTAAATTGATATATGTCGTCTTAAAAATCGTCTTCTTCAAATCCTTCATCGGAATCCGATTCTTGCCTCAAGTTGCCTTGTATAAGCCTCCATTGTTGACGTAGAGACTCATGCCAATCATAATCTCCTTTTCTTTGAAGTGTTTTATAGTCTTCGTAAATGTTCATTAAAGAGAATATCAGAGCCAAAACCACTATAACTAAAACCTTGAATTTTAGTTTGACCGAAAAGAGCAAACCTGCGTTTGTCCAAAGCCAACGTAATTCGTCTAGGCAGGCACATAATGCTAGCTAAAACATTCCTTGGGTTTTTTTATACGGAAATTTCAAACCGGGACATTAAGATACGAAGAAATAAAAAATAGAGGCATGAAGAAACCCCACGAGGCAGTTGTGTGGTTAGGTTTCAAAAGTAGTGGTCCCTGGAAATCGCTCCCGAAGTAGAAAAGTCGATCAAAGACAACAAGACGCGGGAGACCAACAGAAATAAACCCGATGGATACAGGCGTGGTTATAAGTGTAACTGTGCATAGTACAGCAAACTACAAAAAATTTGATTGTATTCATGAATTATCTCACCACAGCTACTTTGTAGCGAAGAAGGGGCCAGCGGTCTAGGTAAGGGATCCTTGCTTCGCTAAATAGGTATTCCAGAAAGTCCATTGTATGCAAGTGAAAAAAAATTAATCGATCAGTGAGGCGGACGTTTGTTATTTAATGAGTTTGACCTTGTTTTTGAACGCCATCCTTCGCGCGCATCCAATACAAGCGAAGACATTTTCTAATTGTTTGAAAATGTAAAAAGCGATTGAGTTGATTTTATTCGCATGCAAATGGTTTGTTCTCTAGTATTGTTTCCTATATCGCCAGAATGAACCACAGTTTCCTGCTTCAATCCCTGACGTTGACTTGATTGATTCCATTCTATGTTGATTCGCTTTTATATGCCATCTGGCGAAGTTGCTGGTACAGATGACAATTATTTTACTACATTGGTGAAAAAAAAGTAGAAGGTTGTACCAGCAACTTAAAAAAACATCGTTAGCTCCGTGGCGTGTGACTGTCAGAGAACTGTAGAACTGTAGACGACTTCTGTGCCTCATTGTGTTGGAGCTACGCACAGGGCTCAACTCCGGCTTGAGGACGGCTAATCCAGGCCCAGTTGGGAAACCAAGAAAGAAACATACCGCACAGGCGCAAGGAAGTAGTTACCCTTTTACAAATTACTGAATTCTAATTTATTGCCGGGTTTACAAAGGTCTGCTTCGAATCGTTTTGCTGGTTGCTGGTTATATTTTTCATTCGAACGGATGGTGAAAACATTTTATTTTGAGCGTTACGATGAACTGAACATAGGTATGTTCAGCTATATTTTCAGCAGACATGAACTAGAATATGAACAGAAAAGATTGAAAAGCGATTCTTCTGCTAGTAGTACGGGGAATGAAAGAGCAACAGCTTTGGCGAGAAGTTGACGTTTTGGTTTGTGCTACTATGCGGTATAGGCGTAAAAAATTTGTTCTTCTTAATACAATTGCAACGGTGTAACTTACTCAAGAGACCATACCGTAAAGAAGGGAAGTAAATGTATATTTTAAGAAAAATCAAAATTTGGGATGTTTTGCTCTGGTCACAAAGACTACATTATGCTCGATCGAATTTCATGCTTTATTGGGATTGTATTTTTTCATTGAGGCAAATTTTGGGAAGACCTGACACAACTCGAACTCACACTTCGCATACGTATTATAACTTTTACTTAATGCTAAAACGGTTTATTATTTGCACTTTTATTTATTACATCACTTCTAACTAGAAGATGTTCCCTGAGCTGAGTATAATGAAGGTAAAATTTAAAGAGATCGTAAATCTTCACCAGGCTGCTCACAAAGTTCGTCCAGTCTCTAAAAGCAATGTTTTGAAGTTTTCAGGGGGGTTTCTTACTTCAATTGAGGTAAACATATTTTGCAGCTTGTATATCCTCGATGCAAAGTTTTCCAACTTCTTGTCAAATTTGTAATAGAAGAAGAGTTCTTCCGTTAGGCGGTCCTGGATCTCAAGGGCTAGTTTTGAGGTAGCTTCACTGATGCCTGGTTTGTCAAAAAGTGTTTTTTGAATTTTGAATTCAAATAAAGTTTACCTTGTAGATTCCACATAGAAGCTAGGAGAAGGTACATTACTTCAAAACGGTCGGGATTCAGGCGCTTGAATTCAGACAAAACGCTGATGAAACCACTTTCTTCACTCATAAAAATGCTAAAACTTTTTTAACAGAGTTCGCAACATGGAAAAACCTTTTGGAAACTTCGCTTGGACAGTTTGAAATCCCTGCAGCATCGGTTTCAGCGAATCTTAGATCCGTGACGCGACAATTTCGATAGATCAATCTGGTGTCTGTCACATCAGTACCAAACATTTGACAAGTTAAGAAAAAACGAACGAAATAGACAAATGTTGGCGCAAAGTAGTCCATCACGGAAGACTAAAAGTGTTTGTCAGTAACGTGTTTGGTCAAACTGCCTTCTGATCAAGAGGTAGTTGAGAAAATTGTGAAAACTCCATACAGAACTCTGCTGCATGCTGAACCGCTTTGAAACCATTGCTGAACGCGTCGACGACGTTAGAGAAGGTTAGCTGTAAAAGCTTTCTTTTCAAAACAGAGTAAACTTTTGTTGCTCCATACGTCTGAACACTTATTGTAAAACAACACGTGCGTCTTCGCTGTGAAAGGTGAATGGTGCCTAACCCTTGCAGGTTTTGAAAAGTCTGTGGAACCGAACCTGAACATATCGACAATATCACAACCCTGTAGGTGGGAAATGACAAAATACGACGTCACTCGGTGGTATAATAAGCACGAAATGTTTTGCTATGTTTTTAAACAAAGTTGTTATTCATTTTGGAGCCTGGGTTTTCGTGGTTTCCATTATGTCCTATGTTTAATAGATTTAGTACCAAGTTTACAGTTTTCTAAAAGGGATGGATTGCTTCAGAATACGATTCGATTTTTGGCACTGAGCTTAGGATTCAGCTGTGCTAAAAGGTGATTTTATTTTGTCTATTTAAAGCTCATATGCATAGATTTGTCATGAGATTTTGAATGGTGTCCAACGGGTCGAGACCAACAAGTGAACTCAACCAAATACAAACATACTGTGGGATGGATAGTCGGCTATGCTCTATAAATATTTGCAATCATTCACTCCAATATCCTCTTCTACGTACTAGGAAAAACTTTTAAACTCACATTACAACTAGTGCACTCAGGCCATTTCGCTTTCTGTGCTTCGTAGGCTATGGTAGCTTGTTGGTGCAAAGAAAGACCAAAGGGTAATGGCGTCTTTTTTGATTCCTAAACTTAATTTTGAACACGTATCGCATAGAAAATCACATTTGACAAGATGTTTCTCAACTTTTCCCTGTATTCGCCAATGAAATTGTTGTAATTAGTCAAAATGTTATCCACGCTGTAGAAATCATCCACTTCCTTAGCAAAGGGCAGAGATCCGAATGTTTCAGGCGACAGTTGCTGATTGATTGATTATAGTTAAAAAGTTGTTGTAGTACTCACAAATGAAGCAGAACTGTGTACGTAGGGGCCCGTTGAAGCATTTGAATTTTCTAAATCTGGAAAAACCACTTTGGTAACCAATTAAATTAAAACCTTACATGGATCTGTCATTCCAGCTTTGATACATTTCTGCATGCGACAATATCGACAGATAAAACGGTAATCTAAAATGACAGCTCATAAAAGAGCCTTTGAAACCAACCTTTTGTGATTTTACAATCAGAAATTTTCTTGCACTTGTACTGTAGTTTCAGCTTAACTGTTCTACGAAAGAAGGTTGCACAAGCTCGGCAACAATTGTTCTGGATATGGTTACCAGGATCTGACACTTCACAAATGCGACATGCCATCAGTGAAAAAACTGGCGCTTAAAGGATATTAATGTGAGCAAAATCAAAGGAGCAATAGGTACATAGAGGGTAAGGGAGATAGACCAATAGGTTCTTAGGTATGATGTAAGTAGAGACCCTGGATTTGTCTCACTATACAGTTTTGGAAAACCTACGAGTTTTATTTTTAGCAAACATTGACTTTAGCTGTAGCAAAGCATATCATCTTCAGTTAAAAGGTCAGGATTATTTTGTGAAATTTCGTTGTTAACAAGAAAAGGAAAGACGGAAGTACAACCTACAAAGAGACCTTAGGTCAAAAAGTGCGCAGGTCGTAGTCTCCTTATCTGATGGAGAAGATCGGGACCAAATTTCTACCGTCACTTAGACATAGATCACTATTGAGTATTTGCCAAAACCTTAAAAAAAAGTAGTTGCCAAACCCAAGTCTCTTGTTTAAAAAAAAAGTCAAGCCCTGAAAGAATGAGATCTACGAATTACTCTCGTTAAAAGACTTTTATTTTTAACGAGAGTAATTCGTAGACTACCATGGTCGTCTGAAAGCACATTTATATATCCAATGATCCAGAAAAGGCCAAAACTGTTTGTTAATAAACAACATGTAGTCACATTCATATTTAAATACCAAATTTTTCAAACAAAGGCTGCGAAAGTTCGGTAAGACTTGACTTGTTTGTTGAGTCCGTTTCATGATCACGGCAAACTGTGAAGAGAGAAAAATGTTTAAAGGGGAAGGACCGCGTAAAATATATTTTCTAGACATGTGATAAATGAGTAGATCTCATCCTTCTGATTTAGAAAAGTGTCCCATTTTCCCCTTTTAGAACAAAATAAACCAAGTTAGGCGCTCCTGAACTTTAGTCGAAAATATCGTTTGAATAGCGCGCAATTCTGCGTCTCCCTTCTCCCCGCGCTCTCTCGCCTTTCTCTGCCGTGTACACCTGCACCCTTTGCATTTCAATCGTGTACACCTGCGCCGGTTGCAGTCCAAAACAAATAAAACGGTATGTTTCGGAATCGTGGCAACGGTATCTATTCAATGAAGTTGTTCTTACAAAGTTTTGAAAAATCAATTTTACGAGGTCCTTCCCCTTTAAAAAAAACCCCCATGAACTCTGTGTCTTTAGGGAGTTTGTGCAAAAAAGGATAAAGCTATATGCTTTCCCGCAGTTTATTATTGACTTCAGAAACTCCGCATATGGTTTAAGATAAAATCGCCCTTGGTGGGTCACGAAAATCGTGACTAGTCGTATATTTTTCGGATTCGGAAAACGTTAAAAAGGAAAGTGCGTAAAAATGTTTTTTCTTGACGTAAGGATTGAGAAAAGTCTATACAACAAGGCTTTTGGGTATCGTTCAACTGAGATATGAACTTTGGGTTAAGGTCTTTCGAGTTTAGGGATTAAAGGTCGAATTCGGCTATAAATCATCTATTTGGGTCTTTAGGTGCCAAATTCGTAGTTTGAGTATCGGAGCAAAAAGGTTTTGAACGTCTATAGTAAACTCGTCTCTCTATGAAATTTCGTCTTAAAGAAACAAAAGTACCACCAAAAAACTGTTTGTCTTTTGGGAGCATGTACAAAAAATAGATGAAACTATAGGTTTTAACCGCAGCGTTTTGTTGACTTCAGACACTCCGCATTCGGAAAAATATACAATCGCCCTTGACTGGTCACGAAAATCGTGACTCGTCCTTTTTGCAACCACACTAAAAAATAACGGTTTGAAAACTTTTATATATTTGTAACGAGAATTTAGGCACAACATTCCATTTACCTATTTTCACAATCATACGACATATATCCATGCATGTCTGTCATGGATTATGTCCGCTCGTATACAAATAGAGCATGTCAGTCAAATTCTCGAAGAACGGAACAACGGAGTAAAGTATTCTCATAAAGAGTTTACGACGGTCTTCTACAAGTCCTTTTTACATATTTATTAATTTGAATGGTAAAAAAGCAAAAACTTGCTTTTCAAGAATCAAAAGAGCACATCGAGTATGGTAGACATCGGGTTCATACACGGCGGTGTCCGATAAGATCTACGTTTTGCGTAGCGTTTGAAACTCAGTTGATCTTTGCTTACATTTCAAAACAAGCAAAACATTTTAGGTATCAGGAAGGTTCTGGAGCGATTTGAGATATTCTTTCAAAATAGCTTGGTCATAATGCGTCGTATTAGTTATATGCAAGCGTATGGTTGTAGCCATAAAACAAAACTATTTGCTTAAATTTCCGGTTACACAGGAAAAAAGAAAATATTTACCTAAAAAAAGATGGTCTGGTAAGGTGACATACACAAATTGAACGCCGGGTAGCAGATTAGCAAACAAGTATGTCTGCGAAAATATAATTAAGGACTAACATTGAAGATAATGTTGTATCAGCAAGCTTATAACGTAAATATTTAGTCGCCATTTTCTAATCAGAAGAAAAATATCGATTACAAATGATGCAGTTTCATGGAGTTATTGTACTTTTCCCAAAGCCTCAACCCATCTCGTTGTTACAAATGATTCAGTTGTCATTGTTTAATAGTACTGGTCTGAACAAAAAGGCTGGTTTTCCGTGATATTTTGTTTGTCATCATTCTCCATTTCACAGAGAAATGTTTACAAAGACAATTTGTATAGTGAGTAGAATCAAGGGCTTACGATTATATTAACTGTTTGGTTTCTGCTTTGAATTTGAGGTTAATGGCAGTCAAAGAATTCGAAACTATCAGCTCCCCAATTTTTGCCCGGTTGGTTAAAAGCAAATTATTTTAGTCTGGGCAAAAATGGTTACAATATCTAATGAGGAATTAATTTTAGCTTAGAAATTACGGTTTGTTTCTAAAGCTGTGAAAAAAGAAGTATAAAAGGCACTGAAAACCAGAGGTACGCAACGGAGTCTTTCTATCGCGACCGTGGCATGTCCTCGCTGCGCAATCGGCCTGCAACAAAGGTCACAACTTCTTAATCTGATGGAGAAGATCAATTTCAAATTTTGAAATTTTCGCTATTACAGACAGGGAAGACGGAGTTATAGGGTTTGAAAAATGTTAGTGTCAAACTCTCATTAAGAAATCCACTTTTAAAAGGACGGACCATATTTTCTAAAGCAATTTAAAAAAAGTTTCCTATTGAATTTACATAAATCAGGAATGTCGAGTAAACGGGGGGGGGGGGGGCGGAAAAACCGTTTTTTTTTAAAGGAATGTGACAGGTTGCATAACTATAACATTTCTTTGGACATTTTTATAGCAACTGTTGGTCATACGACAGACAAAAACATGTTTGGTGATCAACTACTACGCAAATAAAAAATAAAACGAAAATATATAAATTCCAAATCAAAAGATGGAGTTCAAAAGATTACACAGGCAGCACTGCACACTGGAATACGATAACATCAGCCTTGCCGCCTCGCATGTGGAACTTCCTGGTTGCTTCCAAAAAACATTACACACTACAAATGTAGTAAAGAAATTAGAGTGGCATTAAACTTAAAATGTCTGCACGTGTTTATTCTTGAATTCCATTCAGTAGTACGAAATTCATTGAAAATTCTCATTCTCCATCAAATCGAGTTCGACATTTAGCAGTTTTAAACTTCATTCACAAAAAGATTTGAGTGAAAAGGCTACATAAAACACAATCTAGGTTACATTAAAAAAAATTTTAAAGTTTTATGCCGTTGGAGATTCTTAAAATCGAAAATTAATATGTTTTCAATTGAGACTGAACTCTACTTTCGAAAAGTTTTTGAAAAGTCGTTAAAACCATTATTTAAGAAACTTTATTCCTTGTACTTTGTAACTGTTACACAACTTTTAACTAAGCAAGTTGTTCTTTTAGATTATCGTAGTGAATGTCAAAGTGAAAGAGATCGAAAGTCTTGGCTAGCCGACTGTCCTGCTCCCAAAGTTCGTCCAATCTCTAAAAAACCAAATTTGTTTTCCGATTAGGAAGATTTCTTACGTCAATTGAGCTGAACAGATTATGCAACTTGTAAATCCTCGATGCAAAGTTTTCCACCTTTTTGTCAAACTTGTAGTAGAAGAAAAGTTCTTCCGATAGGCGTTCCTGGATCTCTAGTGCAAGTTTTGAGGTAGTTTCATTAATGCCTTCTTTGTCTGAAATTTTACTTAAAATTCGGATTTAAGTGATTTTTACATTGTAGATTCCACATTGAAGACAGGAGAAGGTACATAACTTCAAAGCTATCTGGAGCCAGTCGTTTGAATTCAGACAAAACGTTGATGAAAGCACTTTCTTCGCTCATGAACATGCTAAAATAATTGAATTAGTGAAAGGTTCATCCGAAAGAATAACTTTTTCAATTCGTCGGCTGGACAGTTTGAAATCTTTGAAGCATCGACCACAGCATATCTGAGATCTGCCACATGACAATTGTGATAGACAGATCTGGTATCTCTGACGTCATTTCCCAGAATCTGCATGGTCAAAAACATGCGCTCAAAGTAGACAAAGGAGGATGCAAAGTGATCCATAACGAAGGACTGAAATTAGGTTGTGAAAAATGGCAGGCAAAGGGAAAACTACCTTCTGGTCTAGAGGTAGTTGAGCAAATTGAGGAAACTCCATACAAAACTCTGCAGCGTGTTGGATTGCCTTGAAACCGTTGCAGAACTCGGCGTTCACGTCGATAACGTAGGAGGAGATGATCTGTAATTAGGTCATTCGATTAATCATTCAGGTGAATTTAAAAGCATTTAAAAGCGCCGAAGTGGGCGGATTTTTTATTAAGAGTCAAAAACGTTCAGATATGAGAGAACCACCAATGGGCGACGTTAGTATTTCCTGGTTTTTTTTCCTTAGACAGAAATGAAATGTTTACACGCTCCATTATGTAAGTTTGTCCCGGTAGGATCCGCTAAAGTTTTAATAAAAATTTTCATCGCCTTGGCAGCGAGCCAAATTTTCCGTAACAATTTCTTAGCTCTATTAAGTAATCATACCTATCGGGAGTGGAATTACGGTAGTTAAGATAGTTTTCTCAATAAATTGGGTCAATTGGGTGTAAAAGTAAAAGTGGGTAAACTTATTTTTTTGGGTTCAAATGAAATTTGGGTAACTTCAAAAAGCACTATGCAATTTATTTGCATTGAGTTATAAATTGAACTGTAAATGACTTAGGATAATTGAAGATAATTCTAGAAATTTGGTTTCAAAACTCACATTATCCTTGGAACACTCATGCCACTTTGCTTCCTGTGCTTCGTACGCCACGGTTGCTTGTTGGTGTAAAGTGAGGCCGAAAGGGTATGTCTTTTTTTGCGCTCCCTAAAATACTTTAATACTATGGTTGCTATGGGAAACCAACATTTGACAGTATATTTTTCAGCCTTTCTTTGTACTCGTCAATGAATTGGTCGTAGTTGTTCACAACGTTATCCACACTGTAGAAGACATCCTCATCTGTTGGAGGTAAACTGTCTTCTTGTTCCGATAACGGTTGCTAAACAAATTTATATGAAGGAAAGTTTTTTAATCTTTACCATTGATGAAGCGTTGTCCAAGTAGAATTCCATCGCAAAACTTGGATTTTCTGGATCCGTCATTCCGGCTGCAATGCACTTTTTCATGCGGCAATGTCTGCAGAAGAAACGGTTGTCTAAATTGATACAAATAATTTCTTTAACTCAGTTGATCATACCTTTAGTGATTTTACAGTTAGAAACTTTTTTGCATCTGTACCGCAGCTTTAGCTGAATTGTTCTGCGAAAGAAAGCTGCGCAAGCACGACAACAGTTGTGCTGGTTGTGATTTCCAGGATCGGGCACTTGACAAACGCGACACTTCATCTGAAAAAAAAAAGATTTATAGGAAAATATTTCGAGCGAAAGGAATACGAATAGAAAAATCGTGTTCGAAAACACCATACTCAGATACAGGCTGAACCAATTTTGATAAGATCGCCGTTCTGGCAGAGTCATAGAAATCGTTGCGCGACCTTTTTAGGAATCAGACTAGAGACGACACTAAACGTATTACTTCAATAAAAACACAATTAAAAGTAAAACTTATGTGTGAATTCTAAAAAAAACATGTAGTCTGTGAAAAATATATATTCTAACAATAATAAAACTAAATAACATATCATGATTGTAAAAACCCTAAAATGAAGGTTCTGCTAGAGACCGATGTTAACTTTAAACCCAAGGAACAGTGTACAAGCCACAATAATTAATCTAATAAACAATTTTAAATAAAAATCAAAACTATTTTTTTAAAATTGTTCCCTCCATATTCCCAAGGGCAGCATTATACGATCTGAACAAACAAACTGTTGGTTTCTTTGCTCAGGTTTTCACAATGAACATTGAAACAGGTTTCATGGTTTTTGGCTCTGGGGTTGTTGGACTCAAAACGCCAAATAGAAAGGGCTTCTTATGATTATATATTATCAGAAGATATCAGTGAAAAGACTAACTGAATAAGGTTCGCAGTGTTTCTGACACCCTTTCACGTTTACACCAACACCATTGAAAGGCTTTTGAGTAGGTAATATGAATATGTAATCCAGACATTTGCTTACAAACGAACAAAAGATAAACCGAGAAGTTTGTTAAAGCAGAAAGAAGAAAACGTTGGCCTGGTAAAGCAACGACAATAAATTTTATCTGTTTCTCGAGTGTTTGGTCCTGCCCCAGTTCACAAGTCATATTCTGAAAACCGGGATTGTTTTTAGAATATGACTTGTGAAATGGGAAAATTCACAGAAGTTTACAAGATAAAACACAAAAGTTCAGATATTGAGCTTCCAAGGGTTCACCAAAGCAAAGTTTAGGCTTCACAGCTGGGGGTTACAGATACACGTAGATTTGGAATGACTGCCCAAAAATTAAATAGTTTCACTTACGCTCAGACATAGAGTGAGTTTTTCTTATCTGGCAAAGGAACCCGAAAAAATTGCTATTAAGGATATCTCCATGCTTCTGCAACTTCTCCTTTGAAACAAAATAGCGACAAGGCAATTGAGAAAGCCGACAGAGATCATTGCGGCGAGCAGTCGACTGAGAACAATTGTGTCGGCCTTGCAATCCCGTCGGTGGAACACCATCGTTATTGTGAGGAATTTGTGACAAGATCACAGAAAGGGCACAAGTCACAAACATGCACACGCATTGTCAATAAAGGGCGGCCTGTGAATAATTACATAAATAATCTGCTTTATGACTCTTATTGACCTTTCGAATGCAGTGTTGACCTTTCCGTTAATATGATAAAAAAAGATAACAGCCATGAAAGTGCTTGTAAAAACTTCTATTCACATTTCGCGAAATCGGGCTTTTTAAAGGTCGTTCTATGTATTTAGACAAAAAGGGCACTTGTTTTCTTAAAGGAAAAACGTCCTTTATTGAGAACAAAATTCAAAACCAAGGTTTCCCTAACATTGCCTCGGTTCAACAGCAACAAAGAAGAGATAGAACGTCTTTTTTCGTATGCTTTGAGTCATTATTGTAGAATTTTTTTAACATCCTTGTAACTTCTAAGCAAAAAAGCAAAACAAATCCATACATCCAACAATTGTAAACAATAGGACCCATATTAGCGGCTACATCTACTTTGTTTTTGACAACAACTTGAGAATAGGTTTTTTTTTCGAATTCGAATTTGAAAATATAAGTTTCACAACGAAAATGAAAAACAGTAGCAAGGAAACAACTCGAAAACAGAAAAAGCAGCCATATACGACGTCCTTGCGAACGGAAATGGCCGAGTTTGTTTTTGCATGAGGGCCGGCCCTCTCGCGCGTACATTATCGAAAGCAAACTACATAGAGGGCACAAGTCACAGGCGTTCCTCAGCGGGTCAAGCATTCGTCTATTTGTTCTATGAAGAATACCCGCGGTTTGAAGAAAATGCATTGTACATTGGTTTTCGAAGTTTCACGTGAACAATTTAAAAAAAAATTCAATTACAAATCTATTTGAAAAAGTAAAAGAAGAATCTGTTTCCCCTTTGGACATTTAATATATAACTCTGTATAGATAATTGCTTTAGTCTGTCAAAGAACAGAGAAATGGAGCCCCGGAGATCACTCCGCTGCAGAAAGAGGAGGAAGTTATTTGCAGGGCCTACAATTGTGATGGGCGTGCGTCCACAGTGTGCCTTATGACCGTTTGTAACAATGTGATTCGTCACTGGTCACGTCCGGTGTCACTGTCTTCAATCCTTTTCTTACGATCTCTGTGTGGAGTACCATGGTCATTGTGGAATTGTTGCGGAGTCGAACCATTTTGGGGTTGTTTTCGCTCTGTACTAGCTGACATACATTGAATGTACTAGCTGACATGGTACTCCACACAGAGATCGTACGCTCTGTACTAGCTGACATACTGTCTCAACGGTTCCTTACTACAACCCAGAAATGCGACCGCCGCGAGAGGCATGTAACCTTCTGGATATTAAAAAGTAGGAAATAAACACATATCAGTAGATAATCAAAAACAAAAATGAGGTCCTGGCCTCGTTGTAGCTCCACAAAAGATGTTGACCTATGATAAGGCAATGAGTCAGGTAAACAAATGGTCTTGTTGATAAGAAAATGGTTTTCTGCGCAGCGACCGCAAGATCGGTCGATCCGGAAGTCAGAAAGTCAGCACATCGGTGAAAGGACAAAGCTAACTCAATGTTTCTTTCGGCGAAAAGTAAGGGAGTCAACGAGACCAATTGCAAAGTTTATGTGAGTCATACTATGTGGATAATTCCACGAAAAAAGTTATTTTTCTGGTATCTGCCGATATGCAAAAAATACTCCGTACCTTCCAATCCACTTTGTTCCAGAAATCGATGCACTGCATGCGGTTAATTGTTGTAAACTACAATTTTCTTCGAGTTTAGTTTTTAAATTTTTCCTCAAAAAACATGAAAAACGGATAAATTGTGTCAATCGATTCGTGTGGTTTTTCAGTCACTGAACTATGATTTGATCGTTCATTGGAGTCAGTATTGTAAAATCAACTGTAGGCTGTTCAATGAGTTCGGAGACTATTGAAAAACCGTTTAAAAAACGCGGTCAACTAAAAAGAACAACAAAATATAGATAAATTTGTACCAATCTAAAACATAAAAAGGCCAAAATGAAATTGTTAGAAAAGAAGTAAAAACGCCGGTTTCGTTTTTACAAGCCATTTATTTTCTTGTAAAAATACGCATTTTATGCGAAGCATGATTTCAAAGTCTAGTCAACACCAGGGTAATTTTGCAGCACATTTTTCAATACTGGGACAACATTTGTTTTTAAAACGAAAATGATAAATTTAAAAAAAAGCTATTTTCGAAAAAAAAAATTATTGGCGGTGTTTTTAGTCGAACCATTTTGGGGTTATTTTCGCTCTGTACTAGCTGACATACATTGAATGAAAGCTGGTACTGGTACTTAGAAATTTCCAAAAGAAATAAAGCCAGCTAACAATACACTTTTTTCTCGTTTACACGTCCTTTCAACAAAAACACGAAAAATACAGATACTGAAAAAAACTAAACGGAGTTGAAGCAAACAAAATTGTTTTTGGACCAACCAAAAACTTAAATGAAACACAAAATCAATTTGAGAGTGACAAAAAACCAACAGCCAAACGTTGACGGGTGGTTGCATTTCGCAAAATGACAATAGAACGCCCGTCTGTTTGTGACTTGACGTTTTCGTGCAGAAAATCAGTTGTGGCTGCAGAGGGCATCAACAGCCATGCAGACTACATAGAAACGTGACCAAACTCCCCGACCATCTTATATATAGCGGATATTCATCATCAACGGACCATGATCAGCTACTAAGACATCAAGTCACAAACGGAGGCTGTGACAATTGGTGTGCGCAAGGGCGTTAGGATGATTATTGGATGCGAACGGGACACACATTTTGGGGTCCGTACCTGGTGATCAAAGATCATCGCTAAACAAACAAGTAAACTTCGGCCAAGTTAGTAGATAATGGCATATGATGGACAACACATGCTCACATGACATAAGTTGTTATCTCCACGAAAATAGAACAAGGTGGAACCATCACAGAAGCTTTTCTTGTTTAAAAAAACTGTCAACTTTGAATTTGGGTGACAAAAATCCTGTGAACTACGTAAGCAGCGAAGGACCGAACAGGCCACCCGTAACTGTAATGTAACCATTTACCATGTCTCAAAGATTGCATGATCTGACGGTTTATCGTAAAGAAGACCACCCGCTATGGAACAAAGTACCAATGTTTTGGAGAAAAAAATCTGGATAAGCGATTTCCTGATAAGCGTGAATAGAAAATATGAACCCACTTGAAAATTTGTCGTTTAACTTCTTAATTTTCTACAACACATTGTCTCACGCGACTGAATAGCTTCTTTTCAAGCAGCTAATGAAAATTATACACCGACGGCTTTATTTGAACTCATTTATATAGATTTATCTTTTGCATCATTTATAAAATAGTTTTCTAATGATTTTTCGAATAGTTGCTTTGATTGCCGCTTCCGTTCACGGACCGTATCATATGTTGTTGTTCGAATTCGTTATTGGCCAAACAGTGAACCACCAAAAGCAAATCTACACAGTTTTAGTGTATTCGGCTTGAGAAAAATCTGTTCTGCACTTAGGTTGGGGTTTAACCTTGAGTACTGACATTCCTCCGACGCAGCGTTATATCCTCATTTAACCAAAGCCTAAACAAGTGAGCTGAGTGGACTGAATACGAGGTTAATCTTGAACCCCTTCGATTGTTTGTGTTTCCTATAACATCAATCCCGAAAGTCTTCGGAGTGTTTACAAATCCCGGCGCAAATTTTGCTTTAATATCGGCCGTCGGCCAAAACGCGTGTTCGGACGGGGGGAATGAAATGGAATTCGGGTTTGGAGACAAACCATCCTATCTACGTGGTCACCGATCAGCAATTTTGTTGGGTGGTTTGAAATCTCTTTCGAGCTACTGCACTAAATATATGTAAACAAACACATTATTCTTCGGTGATTTACTAAGAAACGAGGTTTTTTCACAGTCACTATATTTTGATTGTCCATTACGCATTGTCCGTTTTGGGTGAGAAAGTAAGTAGAGCTTCTTTTGAAGATTCACTTACCTAAGCTGATGAAAATTATAAAGCGAGGGTGTTATTTGCTCTTTGTTAAATAGCTTTTATTTCCCTTTTATAAAAGCTTTCTAGGGATTCATCAAACATTACTGTAGAAGCGCCAATTCACGGAACGGATCATATGTTTTTTGTTCGAATGCGTTATTGACGAAAATCTCAAACATAAAAATTGAAGCTACACGTTTCAGTGTATTCGAGTGTATTCGCGCCGCTTATTTTTTAACACGAAACAAGGGTGTCTCTCAGACCTATACAACACCATCCCTGAAACCAATATCTTTCACTACTGCAGTTAAGGGTGTCGCTTAAAAAAAACATTTATTTCTTTTCGCTAGTCTGATCGAAACCATGCGTTAAGATCGGCCGTAGGCCAAAAAGTGTGTTCGAACGGGAGAAATAAAAGGAAGAAATCTGGTTTTGCGACCAACCCTTCTATATACAAGGTTACATATCAGCATTTTTCTTGGGTATTCTGTTATCTCTTCCCGAATTAAAATGTAAACAAACTTATTTTGCTGTGATGATTCACCTTAAACGAAGTTTTTTAACAGTCACTTGTCAACACAGCTTGAACCAGTTGTTCATGTGGCCTCTATATTTATCCTATTTGCGATTCAAAGGCAGTTCATGGGCTCCACAGTTCATGGCCGCGTAGAAAAGTTGTTTATCCAAAATTGAATTTCACAGTTTTGCATCTGCACCCAGTTAATAGTAGTTTCTTCGCTCGTATTTGAACACGGGGAGACATGACTTTGCTCTCACGTGGTACAAAGTATATTTCATCACTGGCTCGAGCGCTTTCTTTTTCTTATTAGTGTGGGAGTGGCGCCAGTTTTAAAGCGGGTGGCATGGGCGGCCTTGGCGTTGTTTGTTTTTGTTGCGTCGCCGCGAAAATATGTCCGTACGCAACGTCACAATATGGCGAAATTCGAAGCGTTGCTTTCATTAACTTGACAACATGTACTAAGTCACCACTTTAATTTATTTTTCATTTTAAATTCCTGTTTTAAATAATTGTTTATAAATTTAGATGTGTGATAAACAAACAGAGGAGCTTCTGAAAAAGGCAAATTCGCCGATTGGCGACCGGCCACCTGGATCAAGGAATGTACTGAAATCACCTGACACACCATGGTGGTACAAAATTCTCTGGGTTTTCACGATTCCCATTCGGTAAAAAATTTAAAATAATCAATTTTTATTTTTTTTTTCAGAGCAGTTATGTGCCTCAGCTTGGTTACCTGTTTCTTCCTTACTTACTTTGGCTACCTGTTCCCAGTTTCTTGGGCGGATACTGTATGGTAATTTCAATAGTTTAGAAATTTATTGATTTTTGCTTTCCTAGGCCGAGGTTATACTGGTTTGTAGAAGGAAAACTGTACCGTTGGCTTCAGAGTTTCATCGCTTATTGGGGTTACACAGCTGGATATGACAGTGAGTTTTGTTTTTATATTAATTTTTCAATTTCTTTTTGTAGTTTACGAGTTCGGTGATGACATTACCACTTATTACTCGGATGAGCGTGTTCTTCTGATGTGTAATCATCAAAGCACTGCAGATGTGCCTACGCTGATGGCTGTTCTTCAAAGCAAGGGTGTAGCCAGTCGTAAGGTTAGGATTTTACTACAGTTTTTGTTTTTACACAATATTATTTTACATTAAATTAATTTTTGGTAGGCTACCTTACTAAAGGAAAAAAGTACCGCTGAACTCTATAGTATCAATTGAATTATCGGTAAATACCTCCCTCCAACCAAACTTTTATGTTTATCTTTTTAAAAAAAATGCGTAATATGGAAACAAAGCTTTTTATCTTACCCGTGTTTAAATGCCGATCGTTTTCAAGTTTCTTCCTTTTTTCAAATACTAAAACCTTTGAGCATCATATAAACAGTTTTACCCTGTTTCACAGAAAACTAAGAAATGTTTGAAATTTTCTTCGCCATGCCTTCTCTCGTCTCGACCTTTTTTATTTTTGTCAACATATCTTTGGAATTTTTGTCTCAGCCCCTTTTTGATTGTATAAAACATTTAATTCAATGCGCCCATGGCAGATTGTATGCGGAGTTTTCTTGTTCAAACTTTAGTATGGAAACCGTAAAAGAGAAATTTCGTCATGTCGTCCTTAGGTTTCTCGTGTTTCCACAGATTTTTGGCTTATATTTTTCTCATTTGTTGGTTTCTTGCTTAAACATCCCTTAAACAAAAAAAACAAATTTCCCCTTTTCAAGGTAGGGTCCGGTTGAATCACAGGCTAAGGTTAGGCAGACACCTTTTCTAAGATGTCAAATGGATCGTTTTCTGTACAAGCTGCCACGTGAACATAGAAAATGCCTTTTAGCTTAGCTAGATTCACGTGGCATCGAACACGTCACCATTAACTTCAATTGTAGATTGGGGTAACTGAACTTGAGTACCAAACACTGAGCGTCCAAACCAGCATCCACTGAAATTTTTACTTTTAGACCATCTGGTTGATGGACATCATGTTCCGTTGGACGCCGTTTGGAATTATCGGAAACAGCCACGGAGACTACTTCATTCAGCAAGGAAAGGCCACTCGTGAAAAAGAGCTTGATAGGTAATCTTATGCATTTGTAACTTATTGAAGTTTTGTAATTCAGACTGAAGCAGCACTTGCGCGAAGTCTACTGGGACCGTGATCGTCGATGGGTTCTTCTGTTCCCCGAAGGTGGCTTCTACTATAAGAGGATTGAGAGCAGTCAGAGGTTAGTGCTAAATTCGATTTGGTTTGAAATATAGTTTTCAAGGTACGGAAAGGACAACAACTACCCTCATCTCCTCTACACCACTCTTCCCAGACAAGGAGCTGTCAAGGCCATTCTGGAGGAGGTGAGCCTACCATAAAAAGATTATTTTACTTGTTTTTACTAGGTTGGACCTCGTGATAACGAAGGAGAGGAACATCGTCCTCGTAGCCAAAGCTCGGTAGCCCAAATGGCCATGGATGTTGTTGGAGCAGTCCGCACCAAGAAATACGTAAAAGGTATGTTTATTTACTAAATTATGAGATCTATGACAGTTTCTGGCACAGGTAGATAAATGGCAAAATATCACAGCTTATTGAATTACCAGTTGTGTTTTCTTCGTAACACCAAAGTTTTGTTTGTGGTCTTCGAAGAGGTCTCTCAACGCTTGAACGTACTTTGCGTGAAGGTCGCTAACTTCTTCCATCGTAGGGGCATCGTTTTGCTTTACGGGGATGGGAGCACCAAGGACAACGTTAAGTGGTTTCCTAAATCAGAATTGTTCATAGAAAGCTTTTTTGGTCTACCTGAACGGGAGCATTCCAAAGTTGTAGTTGAAAATTCCCCTTCCGTGGAAAATGGGAGGAGAGAAACCGAGAATATCCTTCAAGTATGTTTGGAAGCTTCGAATCGTTGATCCCTTCGGGTTATCAGCCTGAATGAATCACCAACGTGCCATTATTTCGCTGTTTACCAACCTGTTCATAGATGTCATTTTCCCCAAAGGCGTAGCAAGGGACAAGCTGAGCTCCTGTTCGGATAGCTAGTCTTACGAAACCCTTCCTTTTGTTGAGAGTAAGAATGTGATGGCCTGGATGGGCATCCAATGCTTCTTCAGCTCCGCCGACTACGAGAACAGTAGCTTTACCCTGCAAATGTCTATTCCAAAGTTTTCCGGGTTAAAGGTAACCTTTGTTTTTCCTCCCAGGACGTTAGTTAGACTTTCCTTGCTGCAATCGATCATTCCGTGCATGAGACCCCATTCTCTTCTAAACAAAATGTGATCCTGGTCACGTGAATTGTGAAACTACCTGATAGGAGTCCAAAACTGTCCGACCAACGTACACAGATGGAAGGTTATCTTTGGGAACTTCTCGAAAATTCCCGTGCCGTTTGTTGCAAAATTCACGAACGCCGCCATCGAGATTATGCCGTGGGGATGATACCCGATAAGATAATTCTAAACAATCGCGAAAATGGCCTGTTTTCTCTTGAGAAAACTATACCTTATCTTCTGCGAAGTCGGCAGTTTTGTGTAGTCTTACTGGGAAATAGTCAGCATACCACTTATGAAATCGAGAATTCATCACCCATCGGTTGGGGTAGGCTCCAGTTTTCGGTGCATCCCAGTCGTAATATAGCCAGGCAAAGTAGGCAAGAGCTAGTGGCCAGAAAATGGAGAAAATCTAAAACGAAATCGATTTTATTGATTTTCTGGTGGAGACTTACCAATAACAGTGGAATAACGATAGAGAATACTGGGAAAATCAATGTCATGAAGAAGAATTGCAAAATTCCCAAAGTCTGAAGCCTTCGCTCCAGTGGAATGTTCAGAGGGGCAAATTCAATCCCCAGCACATGAGGCATCTCCTAAAATGTACGGTTTGCTTTCGAGAAGAAGATTTGAAAAAAAAGCAAAGCGGCGGAGATCGATTTTTCGCGCAACTGTTGCAGCAAATATTTGTTGGCGCAATGTAGAATGGGGCGTTCACTCTCGGTTCAATAACAAAAGCGCCAGGTAATCTTATCTTATATGACCAGGTGGAACTGGTCCTGTCAACAAGAGTTAAGAAGTAATTTTATGTTGTTGTTTTTCAGAGACCCGGCCTCCAATTAAGTACGTTCTGGATGTGACTATCGCGTATCCCAATGGAATTCCTCTAAGTCTGGGAACCTTGGGCTTCGGCACGCGTGAAAAATGCGACATCGCTGTCCACTACAAAATCTACGAAGCCGATAAGGTAAAATACTATTTTAAAGACTTTTCTTACCTCATTTTCCTTTACAGGTGCCATTCCACGACGATGAAAAGTTGAGAGACTGGATGTACCAGGTGTACAAGGAGAAGGATGATATGCTAGGTAAGCGAATGTCCGTGGAAGCCGTTTGAATGACGACGCAATTGGTGTGTAAGGCGGGGACGCCGCGGGTTTGACTGCGATTCGAACCTTGGACTGTGGGCGTACTTCTACTGGATAGATAAGGGGTGAAACGAGCTTCTCCTTGACAAAAGGTCATAGAATAACACGGGAATTGTGCTAGAGTCTTGGGAATTGAATCTATTTGCGTGCTCCGCACGCACCAAAAACCTCCAAGAGTGCCCCCAATCTCAGTTTGTTTCAAATGCAACCTAAGAGTAGGGTACAATTGGGGGTTTTAATTTGGGTTATGGAAACCAAATAGACTTTAAACAGTTATTAACTAGGAATAAACTCTCCGTTTGAGGAAAACACTTCAATAACAAAATAATTCATGAATACTTGTGGTAGCAGAAATTGGCTACTCTGCATTTCGTGTGTCTGATGCAATCGTAAACTACCAACGGTTGTGGGTAGTCGCAGTGTAGCAAATAAACATAAAAGACTCCGCGCAAAAAAGGGGGAACCAAAAAAGAGATTCTCCCCTTTTTTTGAAGATAGTGAGAGCGCCTGGATCAACCTAATTCGTGTGCAAAGACCCATTTCACTTGAGAAGAACTTTGGGGAAGGTGTGCTCCGAAATTTCATGGTGGGGGTGATAGCAAATTTCTTTTCATGGCTTCCGGCCTTCACCCAAAGCTACACCTGATGATGATCCGGTGTCACTGCATGTACTGCTGTTGTTACAATCGATGTTTGAATCGTAATTTTCGGTGTGGATGGCCTGAGGCGCGCTGTTACTTGAAATGTTAGAAGTGTGGTCCCACCCGAGGTTTTTCACAAAGTTTGGAACGCTAAGAATTGAGCGTCAAACTACCTGATGAACCGACGGGTTACATACGACGGGGGGTTGCTTCCAAACAGAAGAAGTAGGATTTTGTATTTTGCAAAAAGCTATGAGAGTTCACAAGTAATACATGGTTATGTTTAGCCACCTACTACAAAACTGGCGAATTCGTCCCCGGCGAGAAAGGAACTCGTGTCAGCTTCTCCTGGTACAAGATCGTTGGCCAGTACTGCTTCTGGTTCACCTCATTCTACCTCCAGATTCAGGTAACTTACCCCTTTTCTTCTCACCATTTTGTTTCCTTTTAGGTATACAGCTACGTGTTGAAGACTATCTTCGGCTCCCTTGTCAATCTGCTCTTCTAGGAGACAACTTTCATTGCATTTCTCCCTTTCCACCTATCTCCCCGTGACTTATCTCTAGCCCGTTGAGTGTCAGAGCGTTTGTTTTCATATAGGCTGTGGTAGTAATTCATGCGCGTTCGTTTCTTCTTTAGGGTGGCAACTAGGCCTCATTTTCTTCATGCCTTCAGTGGTGATTGGGCCAACAGTAACATTTCTACACCTCTCTTTTCCTGGATTCGGGCCCCCGCCAGACTCATTTACTTCAGCTTTATGAGTCCCCTCGTCATCTCAATGCATAACTATGTATAAATTTTCAATAAAACGAGGTTTAACTTACAAAATGTTTATTGACGTAAAAAGATTTCGACGGGCCGGCGCGCAAAGCTGTTTTAGCTCATGCTAAAACGTGTCCTTTAGATCAAACAAGCCAAAAAGTCATTTTCACAAGTTAAAAGCACAATTTTTCAAACTAAGCCAGTGCGAAGAAAGGGGAATAAGCGGGCCGGCCCGTAAAACCTCTGCAAATCGATTACTGAATTGAGGATTACAATTACACGAAGCACAAAAGCAGGGAATGAACCAAAATAAATGACGTTTCACAATTACGGCTAACTCAAATGTCGTCGATATCGATTTCTTCGCCTTCTTCGGTCTTCACCTTGATTTCCTCCTTCGGTGCGACTTCAATACGAGTCGGAGCCTTGGCTGCTGGGTTGGAACCGAACTTAAAATCCATTTGTAAACCTTTGCTTCGATTTCAATTTACCTCCACTTCGTCGTCCTCCCCATCTTCATCAGACTCATCTGATTCTTCTGGAGCCTCCCTCAGCCAGGTGAAAATCTTCTCGCACAGTTCCATGATCTTCTTTGCCTTAGTCTTGTTGACGTACTTCGACGATGGCTGAAATGTAATTTCCTGGTCTCGCGATTACTTTCCCTCAATTACCTTTTCTCCCCAAGCGAGAATGGCTTCCTCCTCAGCAATGTCCAGATCGTAGAGCTCCTTGATGAGATGAGGAGCTTTGGGCATGAGTTCTTGTTCATACTTGACAATGAGCATCTCCATTCCTCCTAGGAGGTAGCGTTGACACTGAAAATAACAAATAAGGTTGTTAATTTCTGAACCATACCTTTTTGTCATTTAGAGTGAAGCGAAGGAAAGGTGTACGGTACTTTTTCAGCTGATTCTCTTTCAAAATGTTTTCGTCAAGGAGAGTCAGGGCCAGGACCAGAACGGCCTTTTGCTTCACATCAAGGCGTTCTGCCTCATCGACCAGAGCCTGAAAAATGATTCTTTGAAAAGGGCAGCGTTTCAATGATTCTGTTCTCCCCAAAAATTGTTTTATTTGTACTCTAGTGTAGCCAAGCGCGTGTCGTGCTGTTTCGTCATTTAACGAACGGGAAACTTTATCCTTCTCTTAAAATACACTCTCTTTTACCCGATGTTCGCCAAAGATAAGAAAAAGAGCACGTTGACTGAACGTAGGAAAACTTTTGATTTATGAACAGGCGTTTCAATCTCTGGTTCAAAATTGTAAACAATTTATAATTCCTTGTTTTTCGTATTGATATGCGATTTAAACTTTGCTCGAATCTGGTAATAAAACATTTGCGTAAGGGTGATTCATGGCTTTCCTTTGCAATATGAGCTACATGTTGCAAGAGGTTGTCATCATATCAGCACTCTAGATAGAGATAAGAAAAACATTTACAATTATATGTTTTTCATAGGAATTGAAGAACATGTTTTAACTAAAACACGAAAAGGTGTGTCATTTGTTTACTTCCTCACGTTTGATGAATACAGCGATTGATTATCCGTGAATCACTCCGTTGTTTATGAACTTTTTTCTCTAAACTATAAACATTGTTTTCTATGCAATGGTTAAATTCCAATAATAAAACAGAAAGTGGAAGTTACACACTTGAAACGCAACAGTGTTGAGTTTTCAAATCCGCAATGCGTTAGTCTTCTGTAAAAAGAAATGTAATGACTTAATGCACAAAAATTTACAAACACCGGTGACAGTTTTCAAGCAGTGTTTGAAGAGTTCTTACTATTAAAATCTATTGTTTTGGTGGACCCAAAATAATTTAAAACATTCCGAAGACTTACCTTTCCATCTCCGATGCAGTTCTGTTCTTTTGCCTTGATGAAGAACTTCTCAAGCATATCCAGCCTCTCATGAACACTCTTCTCCAGGTCCTTGTCAATGACAAGTTTTCCAATTCCCGCCGTCAGCTTTCCCTTCTCATCAACAGGATCGGCCCAGTCGTCGTCATCTTCATCTTCGTTTGAACTCTAAAAATGGTTTATCTTGGCCATTCTACTACGCTAACCCAGTCCCCATTTGCCTCATCGTCCTCCTTCTTCACCACAGGTTTTTCCTTATGTTTGGTGAAGTCGACTTCAATCTTTGGTGGATTCTTCACAATGTACGTGGAGAGCTTGTGCTTGCTGTCAATGATGAACGAGTGCCCACATGCCTTGCATTTACTGTGGATCTGGTTTCTGCGCACACTCTGGAAACGATGTCATTACTCTTGTTTTCCTGGAGACTAACCAGAGCAGTCTCCGGGTTGTCACAAGCCGGGCAGAGAACGAACTTCTTGATGAAGCCGTCCAGGATGTCTTGCAACTTGGACGCGTCGTGCTCTCCATTCACGATGTAACGCTCGTTTTTCGCGTCAAAGTTGGTCTGGGCCCCCAGTTCACAGCCGAAGTACTTGGTGGGATCTGAATTACCAAATGTAAAATGCCAATTGTGAAATCCTTACACATAGCAGGGCGTTCGAGTGACTTCGCGATCTCAGTCATGTTCGCGATGACGGTTTTGATACCGTTTCCCTTTCCCTCCACTTTCGCAAGCAGTTTGGGCATCTTGTAGCGGTAGAAGGGGTCGGTAACAGCACGGTTCACGTTGAGAGCCATTGTTCACTAAACACTATTTGAAAACAAATAGAAATAAGAGTTCTTACCAAAGTTGAGGTAGTTTTCAGAGGTAGCGTGTGGGGCAAAAAGGCATGAGGCAGCGCCGTCGCAGGCGAAAGAAATGGAATCCTTCAGTTTTTTTCTTTTTCTAGACAACCGCCCTGAAATTGAAATTTTAACAGAATATATCTCTCTCTTCTGTGATTATATCTCTCTCTTGAGTGATTTAATAGGTGAAATGGTGAAAAGAACCCATATTTTCCTAAACGAAAACAAAATTATACCCTGTCGACGTTCGATATTCTAGGGTTAAACAGAAATTACATTTATATAAAGTTATATCTCAATCATAATCAGAAAAAAGAAAACATTTCGAGAGCCTAACCTTCTCGTGGAGTGCGAATGTGCAAAATGACTAACACGAAGCGGCTTCCCCAATTTATATACATTTTTTGGGTTTGAGTTTATCCTGTTGTTTAACAGTTCTCTAAACACAACTGTGATTTTGCTGCTTAGTCATTCTGTATCATTTTCCCACCTTCCTGAGGGTTGTCGCTCATAAAAGAGAAAAGTGTGATGTTCGTCGTTGGGCGCAAAAACATGCACAATTGTCCGTTCCTTGTTTGTAGGGTCGGGGGTCCTTCAAAAAGAAGTCCTGAAAAGTTCACGTGATTCTCAGCTGATGGGGGCGATTCCCGTAGAAAACTCAAAGAACGATCGCGCGTGTGTTACAACACGGTGCTTGATCGTAAAACGGGCGAGAGAGTGAGCGAGAGAGCAAATTGGAAGAAAAACTTTGCGGCGGGAGAAAAGCAGCCCGAATATGGGCTGGTGGTTTGTTCGTGTGTGTGAGGCTGTCAGGCGGCGGTCTCCGGGCGAGCGTCCCGACGCAAATGGTTGGCCATCCGCTCTGCGTCTCGCGCCCGTGCGCACTATTTCCGACCGGTCCCCCGTCTGCTGCCTCCTGAAATCCGGTGTCCCCGCACAGCCATCCCCTCGCCGTAAGGGGCTCTAGCCGTAATTCTAGTCGTCGTCAACGCAGAACAACGGCAAACACACAAATGAACATCCAAATTAGGCGAGAAGATTCCATTAGAATGACGGCAGACAGCTGTCCATGCCAGTTTTTCTTACATCGGGAGATATGGGAAGGTTCTTCACTGGACTTTCGACTGGACTTCACCCCGGGGAATCAGATTGTGTAAACGGGGCTGAAGCTGTTACATAGTTTGAAAACAATTGGTGAATCCAAGAATGAAAAAGGCAGCTCTAAGTTCGTTTTCTAAAAGAAAACCGTTGGCTAGTAAAATGCATTCACATGCGGTTGCTCTAAAATGCAATGGATGTCCCCAACGTTGCTACTCAAGTCGGTAGCCTCCTGATCGCTTTTGGCCCAAGTAGTATTGTGGTTACTACTCCACGTTGTGACCGTGGCGACACAGGTTCGATTCCTGTCTTGGGCATTCTGTTTTGCTAAAAGAGAAGGAATAGTAAGGTTTGTCAGAGAAACAATCGCGTATATTATGAACGTTGACATCCTTTGTTACTAACCTTCATGAACAAAAGAAAACACAAATAGTGGGCATATTCACTGACCAATAGTTTTCCGAAACGAACCTTTATGCTGTTGCTACAGTTGGGCGGTAAAATTTTTATATGATTGTTAAGCTAATTTAAAACTGTAATAAATACTGCATCTGCTGTGGACATACAAACGAATCACAAAACCAAGGGAGGTCGACGTTTTGCTTGAATTAAATGCATTCATATTGTTAATAAATTTATTTTGCCAACTTAAAGTTTTCAAAAACTGTCTGATTTATTCGTGCTGTGACAAAATTTCTTATATGTTGTGGTTCCCGATTTTTCATAACCAAGATAAGATGGTTCTCTGTTGGGGACTTTAACCCCCCGCTAACGAGCCTTATCAAGATTACAGAATGCAACAATGGTTATCGTGGCAAACGCTGCGTTTGCTGAAGTTATGATCGGGTTCTGGCGATTAGCCCACAATTTCGATTATGTAGTCAACAGAGAACGGCTTTATGTTATGGGTGTTCCCGATCAGCTGACATTGAAAGGAGCGAGCATTTAGTGCTTGATCATTGGAGAACTTTATGTGGAAAACATATACAGTATTCTTTCAACGGAAAACCACGTGTTGTTTGCTCAAATATATGAAAATAGATACGGAAATTGTGAGATCGATTACTCTCACAGGGCGCTAATTGGCAGCAATGGGCACTCGGATTGGCAATTGGTAATTGGGTTCGCCGGAGACTTGTCAAGGTCAGGTGGTTCTTCAGGCAAAGAAGGATAGAAAAGACGGGTTAATTGAAAGTAGTTGTTTTTTTTAAATAAGAAAATCGTTCTTGTTCAACAGATAAAGGCACGAATGTGTGGGGGGGGGGGGGCAAAATATAATGCAATTTCAACATTTCCTGGAGAGTTTGACAATGTTTGGAAGTGCTTCGGACACATTAAAAGCTAAAGTGGGTGTTATTCGCAAGTGAGGCTTGTTGACTGCCCACTTCAGTAATCTAAACAAACAGCGTTCAATCGCCCGCTTGGGCCGGGTTTTTCAAGCGCAAACAGAGTCGCACAGAAGCCAGTAACTTGAAGTAAACAATCGTAGTATTCCAAACATGACAGTAAAAAGTAAAAGAGGGGCTCTACATCACATATGAAAGTAGCGAAATGTGAAGACAGACAAAGATTTAGAAACGGAAAACCCAGGTATTATTTAGCGGAAGTCCATCTGTTGCGTTTACTAGAAAAAGGAAAATATACTTGGTCAAATTGCTCAATGGATGTTATCGTGTGTTTTGAAAACTGTGCAACCGTTCTGACCAAAACCTTTCAGGATTATAGTATTGTTGAGTGAGGTCCTGCTGCGACCCGCAGTTGACAGTCTAATGATTTGCCTACCATGTTTAGCTCGTGATGACTGCGCACCACAAACAAATTTAAGAAAGCTGAGAAAAAAATGCCCATTAGGCAGCGATGGAAATTCCTAGAGAAAAGGAAATTTTATGAAGCTTCTCGTTATTAAAACAAATGTGCATTTATCTCATCAGATGATTAACGACAAGAAATATTCGGATTAGGCAGTTAGAGCAGGTGGTGTTCACCTGCTTCTGATTATAATTGCTCCCGTCAATCTGAGCCGGCTGAGGGAGCTATCAGAACCATTCGTGGAATAATGTCAAAGATATAACAATTCTTGATGCGGATGAGAAAAATAATATGTATGATAATGAACTTTAGCTCCAGAATCGCTAGTTTTAAAATTATATGGCACTTGTAAGCCACACGTGAGGCCAAACTCCATGTAGTCAGTAGTTCTTCCCACTTGTCCAGTGACATTCCGCATTGGTACTGGTTTCACACAGCCCTTGTCAAAACAAATCGGCCATGAATGAAGTGAAATTGTCCTTTTCCGTCCGCTGATATTATTCGACGGTTTGTCAAACACAAGGGATTTACGAGAATTATTTTGTTTATACGCAAGATTTGTGTTAGCGAAACGGAACTTTCGCACGTTTCCGCGGAATCGATCGGAAGACATGTGACCGTGTGTCATTAGAAACAGAAAAGAACTTTAGAAGGAAATACCTGACAACTAAGAAGGGGTGATTTCAAATGAAGCCATTAAAAAAATTAAAAATAGTGATGGTTTCAATTTTTCAACATTTATCTTCATTTAGGTAAATTCTAAGATAAGTAGGGTACCTTTGATTAATGAATACACACGTATACAATAATGTTTTTTTTCCAAAAACAAAAAAAAAACTGTTTTTGATGAATGAAAAATGGTGCATTCAGATCTTATCGCTACTTCCAACGTCTAGAGTTGTTATTGACTCCGGCTTGGCGACCGCCTCGTGACGGGATGGGTCTCGTCGTCTACATTTCGTTTGAATGCTTCTGGGTTCAACATTCAAGATGTATTAATTAGACCATCAATTGTGAAACAAATAAGTACCCCGGGGTTATGGCGTAGACACCTGATGTCGGCATAACATCGAACAAATCGACAGTTATCCTTGAAGAACCTTAGAAATTAATTCAATCCCTCACACAATCATACTACACTTATGCTGTAAAACTTCAATGCATGAAAGATTTTCTTACTGGTTCTTACACTGCATCGGTTTTGTGCACGTATGAAGACGTTCAGCAAGGTTTTGTGCACGTATGAAGACGTTCAGCAAGGGTCAACTTTAGTTTTTTCTTTCTAATTCAGGGGTTTTCTGTCACGGAATTTATGTTTAGGGATGTACCGCTAGCATTCAGAACGTTAGATAGAATGAAGATAACTGCGTAAAACATGTTTTACGATCCAGAAGACACCCGAGGTACCCAAAAAAAAACAAAACATTATAAAGTGAACATATGTGTGAAAAGACTAACGTAGAAAAATAAACGATTTGTTTGAAATGTAGAAAAGAACTTCAATATATAATGACTTGCAAGATGAGCTTTCTTTTTTCAAAATGTCTCCGGATCTTATAGAACAACAAAAACAACTGGAAAACGAATCTCTGCCTAATTTTTCTATTAGTTCTCTAATGTTTTCCGACATCTATCTCATCAGAAAATTGAGAGTTTCGTTAGATTACGTTAATCGTAACATAGCCAATTCGTTAACAACAAAATTGATGGGCAGAATAAAGTATTTTGAGAAGTTTATTGAAAACGGCAAAGATTCGTTTTCTATTATATCCACTCCAGTTGTTTTTGTTGTTTCTATAAGATACGGAGACATGTTGAAAAAAGAGACCTCATCTTGCAAGTCATTATTTATTTAAGTTCTTTTCTACATTCCAAACAAATCGTTTACTTTTTCTACGTTAGTCTTTTTACACAGGAAGTGTTGCATTGGAGCATGAAATTGCTGGATTTTCAATTGGGCGCAGCGAAAACATTTTATTAGTTGCCCCTTTTGTTAAAATAATGACAAACACTTATAAAAACAAGTGTTGGAAAAAACAAAACATTACAAATTGCATAGACCATATGCCCCACTGATCATTTGGATCAACATTGTTATCCAACTATGGGTTGGTGGTCTAGCGGTCTAAGGCGCGGCTACCACTCGAAGGGTCACAAGTTCGATCCCGCCCCGGGTCAACCCAGCCTACTACGCTTCGGTGAAGGTACAATGGGTAGTAGACAAGTCTACGAAAGTAATACGCCTGGAGAAACGTTGGCACGCCAGGAAGAGAGAACCCCGCCACCGGGCTTAGCCGTTGGTTCCCGCAGGTACTACAAACTTTGATACGGGGGAAACTTTACTTTACTTTACTTTGTTATCCAACCCTTTTTTGCATTTTCTCGCAACCTTGAGTAAGTTTCAGTTTGCGTCCCAGATATTGAGATTAAAGTATTAATTTCGTAGTACTTAATGTCTGAAATCACCTGCTGATCGATGTCATTCCGCCAGTCTTTACACAACCTTGTTAAAAATTAAAATTTTAATTTGAGAATCAAAAGAACATGTTGCTTTTAAGTAAACGTTTCTCCCCACGCTTTTAAACATATCGGAGTCACACTAAAAACACATTAGATGAACCCCTATATTACTGTACTGCAATCTTGATTATTTGCAAAACTGTGTCTAGTTTCAATTCCAATTCAAACTTGTTTAAAAAAATACCGAGCCCAGAAACAAAAAAAAAGATTTCTAAAGAAAATTTGGAACATATATGAGTAGTATTTTTTTAACTGTTTTTTACAACAATTTGGTGACATAGCAACACAATTCTTAGCGTTTCAGGATATTTTTTTTAAGAATTTCAATGAACTGGGTAACTGAGTTTCATCCTAATGCTCAATGGTACATTTGGTTGATGCATGTTCTAACAGTCTTTTCTATAGTAGCATATATAATTGGAATTCTCTGTGTAATGTACAATGGAACAACTGATAACGAAACCTATAGACGACTTTTGCTCAACAAAATAACAATGTGATTGTTTTTATAACAATTGTTCCGTTTTTTTTTTTTACAAAGAATCAAATTTAGGCCCTTTTTTGCAGTTTTTGTGTTTTACGGGCGTTATTCCTATGTTTGTTCTTCCGATGTGTGGAGGGTACAGCAACGGCCTGTTGCGATATAATATATTATCTCCATGTTTTATGGCAAATATGATATTTTTTTTCTTGCATGAGTAAGCTTTTCCTTTAACGCTAACTTGAGAGATCGGACAATTTTGACAAAGAAGCACACGAAACCCCCATATGACGTCATATTTTGCTAATGTCAATTTTGCTAAGGTCGCAAATACTTGAGATTTCTGAGTTCGAAAATCGTTTCCTAAAACATTTGGAAAATTGTTAGCTCATTTCAAAAAGAATTAAATGAATATCAGATGTTCCTCGAGTACTAAGTACATATATTCCCACCGCAATTTGTGGACATAGCTGTTTAGCCACCATCCGACAAGATATCCTTAACGAACTAGTTTACTCTAACTATAACCGCAACCTTGACTTTCGTTAAAGGATCTAGTTGGAAATCGGCCTTCCTGATAATGTCACATAAGAAGCAACAATGTCTAGACGCTATTTTGGCTGGTTTATCTGCGCCTGCTCCTATCAAAGCGCTTTTTTACCTACTCCAATCGCGGCGGGACCAGGTACCTAGAATCCGTTATGGCGCCGAAAGGGCGTTAGTTATTTGAATACAGACAATGCCATCCTGAGCGCACCAAGGGGGAGTAACAAATACCTAGCTAAATGCCAGTAGTGGTAATTGCGAGTCGCTGTGAGACCTGAATGTGACTTTGAGAAAAACTAGTGCCGATTGTCTTGAAAAGTCACAATAACTTTAGAATATTTTCAGTTGCCGATTTTTGTTTTCAGAGTTCAGTTCAATATTCCCTTTTCTATGGCCCACCTGCATTCATGATTTGTTGTTGTGCATTTGAAAAATCAGTTCCAGGTTGGAATTCTTGAACATAAATCTTATCTTTTTTCAGGTCTTGCAAACATTTGCCTAATTTTCATATCACTTTCCGACTCAATTTCAATCATTTCAATGTTATGCAGTCATAGAATTTGCAGACATAACATAAAAAAATTTAATATGCAAGGGTAGGGTTCCATTATTCGTTTTACGTGCTTATGTGTCAGTCTTTCCAGGAAGTGTTCAGAAGACTCCAAAAACTATGCTTGTGCAAAATCATAACTCGACAAGATATTAAACAGTAGCATCATTACTGCGTATGCTTTCATGTTAAACCCTAAGAAGAAACCATCCCTACCGTTTCTAAAACACAGAAGTGATCGGTTTCACGTGTTTCTTCAAAAAAAAAAACGCAAAATTTTCATATTTTTTTTAATTGTAAGCTCAAGTTATTGCGATTCACTGGCGCACCTCATGCGCCAACCTTTAAGGTTTTACTTTAAAAAAAACTGGTGTGGTTTTTCGGAAACAAACTATGCCTGAAAGACATACAGTTTGTTTGTCTCTTGCAAATCTGTGCACAAAGCGCTGAAAAACTCAAAAAGAGACTTATACATGGTAAGTTAGATCATCTGCTTTGCGGGGAAAATACACCACCCCTTCAATGAAAGAAAGGTTATTATATGTTCCGCGTCCGTCTGCAAAGGCAGCGTGAGGTCTTATCGATCGAATGTGGAGAAGGCAACGTCTCTTGAGATGGCGACGTTCTAGCAAGAGAGGCTGTTTTTTTCGGGGTTTCTTTGGGGTCTCAAATCGGCGAACACTGAATATGCTGCTAAAACCTGTTCCCGATTAGGTTTAGGCAAATTATGCCCTAGCTATCTTTGTGTAGGTCTTGCAAACATTTGCAAAATTTTAAATGCTTTTTCCAACTAAGGTTCTATCTTTTCAATGCGTTTCAGTCATCTAACTTATAAAGAGAGGATAAGAAACTAAGCCTGCAAAAATTGTTTTCTAAAAAAAATGTTTTCACTCAATTTTCAGCATTCCCAAGACAATAGAGCACATGTTACATCAGAGAGCTGAGATTCAGCAAATTGCATAGCCACAAAAATGTTATAATAAAGCGATATTTTCAAGTGATCTTTTTAAGTCATATACCTTCAAAGTGATTTTTGTTATCAATTTCTTCTTAAATAAAAATTGTCTTGTACATATAGACCTACCTCTGTTTTTCGTAACAACAGTTTATCTGGCAATAAGCCTAGTTTTCTGCCAGCCAGAACTATGATGAAAAGCCCCAGCCTTTTTTGCTGATATTATATCCCAAAGTTTTGTAGTTCATAAACGATCTCTTAGATGAAAACAAACTATTGTACAATTTATCGCAAGTGATTTGTATAAGAATTCGCGCGTTCCCATGGCTGAAAGAAACCTTATGCATCAAAGATCTTGTTCGAGACTTCTCAGACTACATTACTTTTTTTTACGAGTTAGCACCTTGACTTCTTAATAAAACGGCACCTTCGCATTGATCTGCAGGTGTTCAGTGACACCACTACTTTGCGACTGATTCAGTATTCATCAGCGTCAAGATAGAGAGTTTGAATCATTTGTTGTACATTTCTCATATGTATTTTCCTTTTCCCCAATAATTCTAATCTGAGAACATTTGCGATTAGTTTCACATGTTTAGTCGTTTTTGTTTCTCGTTCTGTATAGTTTTTGTGGTAGTCTTACCCATTCTCTCTCGCGGATGTGGCTTGAAATCTATGAAATGAAATGAACTAATGAAGTTTACACGCGATGTGATTTAGATCAAAAGAGTAACATGAGTTGGATAACCGATTTCAATGCGAATGCTCAGTGGTACATTGTATCAATGCATGTTATATTGTGTATTTCTACTATTGTTTACATAATAGGAGTCTCTGCCGTAGGTGGAATAAAAGGAGCAACTGACAACCCTGTTTAAAGGCGGTTGTTACTAATAAACATAACAATGTAATTCTTTAAAAAATTGTAAATAATGATAATAATTGCAGACAGTTTTTGTTGCAGTTTCTATGTTCAAGTGCAATTCTTCCGATGTTCGTACTTCCAATTTGTGGAGGATACAGCAACGGTCTTCTGCAAAACAGTGGAATTTCTGTACGTGGTGGTCTCAATTGCGTTGTCTGCAGTTGCAATAACTTTTTGTTTTGTTCTTGCTTGTGTTTTCCGGATTCACCGTTTTTTGAAACAATCGATTGTATCAGAGTCGGCAAAGAAGATGCACAAAAGTCTCATGAAATCGTTACTAATACAGGTTAATGTGTAACCTTCGTTTTTATTGAGTTGTTTTAGAGTGGTGTCTCATATTCACTTTTTCTCTTTCCTGCATTATTCATTATTATAGGTTGCGGTTTCGAAAAATCGGTTCCAGGTGGGATTGAATTTAAATTAACATTAAACTATTTTTACAGGTCTCGGGAATATTTCAATGATGTTGATTGCACTTTCGGATCCGATTTCTGTCATTGCAATGCTTCTAAGCCATCGGATTTATAAAGAGAGCATTCACAAGTTTTTATCAAACGGTATTGCCTTTTTGTTATTAAAAAATCCAAAGATTTCAGTGTTACCAAGATGCTTGAATAAGAAATCTAGGCAAATCACTTCTCAGAGCCATTCAAGGATAAGAAGATAGAAACTTAAGTTAACAGTGAGCAGTGCGACAACTCGAAAAGAAAAAGAAAAATGAAAGCCTGAAAGGGAGCTTAAGAAAGGGGAGACAATTGTGATGCACGACGAATAGTAACATAAAAAAGTGATAAAATGAAACCGAGGTATGCATGCTCCATAACCTTCCTGTGCTTCTTCATATAATTGAGCTAATTCTAATTGTTACGTTTCCATCGAAATTGCAAGAGTTGCTTAAAACTGGAAATTGATTTCCCGCGTTAGCAAAATAAAAAAAACCTTCTCTTTTTGATGAAATTGTTCGGTTATTAGCTTCGGAGCACTTGCTTTTAATTGACATTTCTTGGACGCAAACATACTTGGACCCTAATATTCATGATTGTGATCTTATTAGCCTTCCTAACAAAACATGCTACTTTTACTGCAAGCGGGCGAAAACGGCTTTACCATGCGGGTTTTTGCGGTAAACGTTCTGCTGTAATTCGCTTAAGACAGCTGAAGGTGCTTCTTCTTAAGACTTCAGCTTTACTTTTGCACTAGTGGCATAGAAGCATTTGCAAAAGTGTAACATATTTTTACTACATTGGGTTTCATTACACCAATTTGCATACATCATTCGTAAAAACTGAAAAGAACTTGCTGTCGATAGAGCTCATGTACGGGAGGAAGCTCTAGGCCTAATGGAAAATCCGAATAAGCAAAGGGAAAGGCAGAAAAAAAAAAGAATGTATGCAGCAGCCCGAAGGTTATTGAATTTATGATCCCATTCGCCCCATGGTTCTTATTATTTTTACATAATGCAAGCAAACGCACTTCTGAAGTTAAAAACAATACGGGCCCTCGTAGACTACCTTGGAAATATTGATACTGGAAAATTACCTAAAAATGCAGCTAAGCCATAAGGAGAGTTTTTTTGTGGGTTTGGCAGTAGGGATTTTTGCAAGGAATCAGCGTGTATCTATTGAAGAAGAAAAGAAGACGTCGGCAAAAATCAAAGGGTTTTCTAATTGGAACGACTTCGTCTTCGTGGATGTATGCATTCAAGCCTACCGTTTTTTTTTGGAACTAAAGACGGAGAAATACTGGACGATAATCTTCTTTTTCCAAACCTAGTAAACTTCGTTCTGATGTAGGAAGGAGAACGACTATGCACTTATTTAAGTGAAGTACGCAAAAAAGTGAAAATCGATAGCTACATTTTTGCCAAATCCAAGCCTTTGAGTTTCGCTCCTAAGTTAGTGCACTGGGCGTGCTCGAATCTTGCAAACAATGAGTCTGTAAAACAGCTGACCTAATTTGTGCCAGGTGTTGAGAGAAATGATTTTTCCCCAGATTGCTTTACCAAGTGTACAATTCTGATCCCCAAACATTTTATACCTTGTGTTTAAATTTTAATGTTAATCTAAACAAGACATTCGTTTTTCATTTTAATAGAGATCATAAAACGCCCTGCTTCTATTTAAGTAAAAATAGATTTCAGTTGTGCAATGAACTGGGTAACTGATTTCAATCCCAACGCTGAATTGTACATGTGGTCGATGCATTTTAACAGTATTTTCTATAGCAGTTTATATAATTGGCATGCTCTCTGTTAATTACATTAAACGAGCAACTGATAACAAAACATACAGACGTCTTTTGTTAATGAACATAACAATGTAAAAACAAAGTTTTTACACTATATATAGAAACATTTAGACACTATTTTATGCAGTTTTTGTGCTCCACAGCCCTGCTCCCTATGCTTGTCCTTCCTATGTGTGGAGGGTACAGCAACGGCCTGTTGCGAAATAGTGGACTACCTCTTTGTTTTATGGGAACTATGATTGTAGCTTCTGGCTTGAGTAAGGCTTCTTTGATACTCCAATATGAATAATGTTAAAATTAGTTGTGAAGTTTGAAAAATGTTATCTCTGGACATTTCTTCTTAAAAAGTTTATGGAACGTTTTGCGACTATTGGGTCCTAACTAACCTAACTAAAGTCTTACTCTGTTTTGGTTGCTGTTTATTGTCAGAACTTTTTGAAAAAATGTCATATTCCCAGAATGGCAAATTTCGATGCGACTTGCACACCACAGATTTGTTTATCATTCACGTGTAATACACTTACAGAATGAGCTCATCTTTTTTAAATTTTCGTTTAAAAATATGTTGCAAGTCTGGAAAGGTGGGGAAATTTCGCCGCAGAAATAGATTTGGCTGAAATTGTGAAGATTACTTCAGGCCCAGATAGTGGCAAAATAAACCATCTCCCTAAGGGTCCTTAGTGAGGCTTAAGACCCAAATTTTTCTTCTTAAAAACATTAAGGAATGTTAGGCGACTATTGGGTCCTAACTAACAACTTTCCAGAGTGTCATTCAAATTCGTCTTTTCCAGGCTTGAATAATGCCCAAAAACCTCGAATCATGGGGATAATATGTCTTATGCTGAAAATTCAATGATGCTCAGAAAAATAAAAGGATTTTTCGTGCATTCATCAAAAACCGGAAAACTTCTGAAAACGCTTACGACTTACATATATGCTCGTAGTAATCAGACGCTCATAAAACATCTGGAAACAATCACTTTCGTTACGCGTGAAGTATGTGGCGGCTGTCAGGAAATCTTTACTAATTATCCACTTAGAATTACCATAGAGTTTTACCGTTTACCGCTCGAAGTCCTGACTTTGGGGTTCATGAGGTAAAATTTCAGTTGCACTGATGTCCACAATAGTATTATTTTCCTATCGTCTCCATATTCTGGTACCAATAGCGAGAGTAAGAGTTGTTTCCCTTTCTACAATTGCCATACTGCTTGTCTCTGTTCAAAGCGCAATTATGTGTTTCTGCTGTGCTATGCTGGATACCGAAGGCATCAAAAAACAAAAACAAAAAGTAAACATAAATTTTCTTTGTTTTTTAAATCATGGTTTCAGGATTTTCCGGCACAATTCAGTCGGATTCCACAATTTAGACTGAAAGAAACTCAATTTGTTTCATTCGGTTTGATAGAATTTTTTCCTGCGGCCCTCAATCTGCTTTCATTCGCATTAGCGTTTTCGTATTTTTTTGTTGTTATATTCCGCATTCACCAGTTTTTGAAACAAAGTGTTGTATCCGCATCTGCGAAGAAAATGCATAAAAGTCTTTTGAAATCGCTGTTTTTACAGGTATTTCTGGATGTTCAAGAGAACCTTTGTTTAAGAGTGGAGTTCAATATTCTTTTTTCTTCGCCCCAGCGGGATTCTTGGTCATTTGTTGTGCTTTTGAACAATCTCTGCCAGGTTACAATTCTGTAAATTATATCCAGTCTTTTTTTCAGGTATTGGGAACATTTGTATGATTTTTATTGCGCTTTCTGACTCAGTTTCTACCATTTCCATGCTTTTCAGTCATCGCATTTACAGAGATAGAATAAAACACGTGTTGTGCAAGGGTGATAATTCATTCTTTATTTTATTTAATAATGTTTTCCCCCAGGAAGTTAAGATGGTAGTTCTGCTTATAAACGCTCGTGTTTCTATTTTTCCTACACCACAGTACACAACCTAAGTTTCAAATCGCACAAAAGCTACCGCTAGCTATTTTTTGAAGGTGTACTGTCTTTGCACGGTCACTTTCATGGTATTTCTATTTTAGATGAACTGTTTGACTCGCAGCTGCACTTCGAAAAACAAACTCCGTCCCCCAAGTCAACGTGGTGGGGTTGAAATTATATAACAAAAGATGCATTGATTTGCAAGTGTTTGGTGATACTACCTACTTTGCTACTGATTCAGTGGTCATCATTTTGAAAAAAAATGGTTAACTCACATTCACGTCAAATTTTTCCTGAACCAGTTCAGTGAATAACGGGTTGATTGAAATGGAATACATATCATTGGGTCTAATTGAATACATTGGTGTTACTGGTGCATCTTCCGTTGCAATCATTTTTTTATTTGTCTGTATTTTCCGCATTGACCATTTTTCATATTTTGAGTATGAATGATATTTTGATATACGTAATTTTATAATAAAAAAATGCTCCGTTCCGTCTGGGACAACCTTTGATTAAAAATTTTTGGTTTTTATGCAGGGCGTTATAGACTACAATACACAATGACGATATCTCAAGCCGAAAAATCGACATCGCAAATTAGAGTGCAGAACCGTACTCTAATCGCATGCATCACATCTCTACTTATTAACAGATTTTGAACGAACTTGAAAGTAAAACCTGTTTCCGGTGGGCTGCAAAAACCTTAAAATTGGAGAGGCGCACCATTCGTTTTTTTAGTCCTTTCATTCATCATCCAAAACAAAAAGTGGTTTCTTGAATGGCGGATGTACAGATATTTACAGATATACTTTGTAAATATCTGAATATAAAAAATATAACAAAATAAAGTTATTTTGTACTTTATTATTTACAATAATTAAGTACAAAATAATTTTAGGAGTAAAATACAACATGCAACCATGTTTGTTTGTATGAATCTTCGAAGGCAAGCTACTCTGAACGAAACAAACTTTTTATGTTTTTTTTAGAAAACTCAAAATACAAAAACGAGGTTATCTCATTTTATCTTACTTAAACAAAAGTCCGTTAAATTCCTGGCGACGGAACTGTCGGGTTACGGTAGCCTATTAGAATTTTTTAACCCGTCGCCGTTCGAAAAATAGCCGTTTTCCGTATTTTTTCTTAATTTATGGTCCACCTAGTTTTTTATTCTCTTTCGATGAAGCATAATAACATAAGATTTTAAGGACTTTAAGAATGGCTTAAGCCCTGATTAATTTCGACGGCTTCGCGTGAGCGCTAAAATAGTGCCAAAATACGCAGAGGTGTCGTCCCACCGAAAATTATTCGCACTTTTTCGAAAGTTTTTTTTTTTGACTTTTGTTGTTGTTTTCTGTGTTTTTCTGCTATATTTTCGTGTTTTGTTATTAGTTTATGGATAAAATGCACATTTATGATACATGAAACTGGTTTTTTTTCAGATGAGAGAGTGTTCCCGGTCGAAAAACCCATTTTTTGGGGATTTCCGGTATTCTTTTCTTCTTTTGATTGTCTCCTTGTTTAGTTACGTTGTAAGCCGTGTGTATTTTCAGAAAAGGACCAAATTTGCCTAATCTGCATGAGAAAACGACGCGCGTAATCCATCTGTTGCCGGAGTATATTACTTTTTCGCTTTAAGGTGTCTAATTGATTTTGATTTGTATCCTCTTGGTTCCGATAAGTTTTCTCGCTCGTAATTATAACAATTAGTTTTACCATTGATGTACTAGGGTCGCTTTCAAATTTTTGGGGCAAAATCTTCAAAAACATTCTTGCATTTGCATTTTATTCAAAATTTTCTGTCGAAACATACGTTTCGGGGCTTTTGGGCGTGTTATTATCTGTATTTCATGTACTTCGTGTATTTTAACTCGTAAACTTGCTTTTGATTATGTATTACCATTATTCTATTTCAGAAGACTCGCTTTCGAAGGAATGCGCCGGCATCGTGCGCGAACACAAGCATCAGATCGATGTCACGAGTTATTCAGTGAGTTCACGATGGTCAGAAATTTAATGTTTTCTAAAATTATAACTGCTCATTCGCGACGGGGACAGGCTGACTTTCATGTGTGCCTGGTTAGATGACTTTTTCGAAAATAGCCGCATTTCCTAATTCGTAAAAACGAGGCTAACTTTCCAACAACAAAAGATGATCCGTCGTTGCGAGAAGAAGATAGGAAACACACCTGGTCAACGCACCGCAGGGGTATATTTTGCGACAGCCCCCTCAATTAGAAAAACTTCACGAAATTTGTGGCGGGTCCCCTCCCTTTACAAAAATTGGATAAACCTCAAATTGCAACACCCCCACCGCCGCTGCTCGCGGAGGTTGACCAAGTATGATCGGAAAAGCTTCTTTCAACCGGTCGCACCTTTGAAGCCTGTCCATAACCGTTCCCCTCTCACTCAGTCCCAAGTGGGGGTACAGGGGGCGGAAGCCCCCTTGATCAAAGCAAAAAATGATAAGAAAGTCTCTCTCTCTCTCTCTCTCTCTCTCTCTCTCTCTCTCTCTCTCTCTCGCGGCGCCCTCTCTCAGTCGCCAGCGGGGGTCCAAGGGCGGCAGCCTCTTGATTAAAACAAAAGTCTATCTATTTATCCCTCTCTCACTCTCTCAGTCCAAGAAAATCTCTCTCCCGTCCTCTTTCCAATCTGGGCGGCAGCTTGCCAAATATTAAAAAAAATGTTTTCGTTAAAATCTGACCATCGTTTACGACCTGATCTAACCGTTATGTATTGTACACTTGATTCTCTTTTTTATTGTATTTGTATGTTTAATATATACTGTTTAATAAATGGTTTGTTAATTCAATGTGGTGGGGGTCAAGTGTGGCTGATCAGGGGGCCGGGCCGAGAAAATTTGAGAAAGGGGCTGTCCCGAGTATTTTTAACAAACTTTTTTTTAATGGAACTTTTCAAAGTCAACATTTTAAAATTCTTTTCGTTGCGAAACAGATCTAATTGTGCAAAACATGTGCATATTAAAGAGGATTCGAAACCCTTATGTATGTTTTTCATGACCGAGTGGCTAAGAGGCATACTTGGGCACCCGCGGCGGGGGTCCATTTTGCGTCGGTCCCCATAATTATCAAAAAATTCAAAAATATGCGACGGGCCTCCTTCTTTAACAAATTTGCCGAAATCTTAAAATTGCGACGCCCCTACTGCCGCTTTTGGCGGAGCTTGACAATGTATGCTATAAGGTCGGTCGGACTGGTAATCCGAATTTACCCCAGTTCGATCCCCCGAGTTTTGGTGTGCGGGCAATTGATTTCGTTTTCTGGGATAAATGGCGCAAATGGATGGAAAGACAAAAGCTTACTTTTTCATGAAACACGCTAATTTATTACAAAAAATCATTAACTGTATATCTGCACATTTTTTAACTTTACCCAACGTACATAGTTAGATATCCAAAAGGATGAAAAGCTGTTGTGCTGTTAAAACATTCGATCGATGATCAATCAACAATGGGGAACATTTCAGGTAACTCCAAAAGTTGTAATGAAGGTGCACATAGCGCAGGGATTACATTTTCAATTTTAAAAACTTCATCCGGCGTCCGCTTGCGAATCACAAGAAATGTAACATACTAAAATAAAATGAATAGGTCATCAAAATTTAGCCTTAAAATTGTCTCCAATCCGAACAGGATTAATATAGAAACCCTCGCTGAGGAGAATATGGGCTGAAGGAGTATCGACAACTGATATGTTTGTTGGAACCTAAACGCGTGTCTGATAAGAAATAAGGAGACCAACAAATCCAAATGAACATTTGTCGTCGTCTTTCGTGAATATGGTTTCTGGTGAAGGAAACAAAATAAATGATTCATCATTAAATTGCTTCTGAACGAAATAAGTTAGCATCTTCAATTTTCCAAAATCGGGAGCGGTTTTCATCTCCTGCAAATGATTATTTACTTGAAAATGCCCATCGTTTTTGAGTTATTGAGTTACAAATCTTGCTTTAAAAACATATCTATAGGAAACTGACGGAAGCATCATTTAGGAGCTAACGGTGTTCTTATAAGGTAGGTTACGGTATAACATGTATGTTTATTAGGAAACCATTCGTAGAAAAACTGACTTAAATCCCCCCTAGTAGGACCCCACGCTTAGTTTGGCCCCCAATTAATGCGCTTTTGTTCCGTCGGTGGGGGAGTAACTGAATTATGTTTCCTGGGGTGTTTATCTGAATTCTGCTTGACCCCCCCCCCAAGGGTGGGTGATCAGCGGGCCGGGCCGAGAAAATCTCCGAGAAAGCCCGGGCCGGCCCCACTTTTTTTTTGAAATTCTATTTTTAAATGTAACTCTTTTCAAGGTCATTATTTTTAAGTTCCGTTTGTTGCAAAACATAGTTATAATTGTGCAACACATACTGTGTGAAGGAGGATTCGAACTACCCTTTATAAAGTTTGTATGTTTTTCATGGCCGAGTGGCTAAGAGGTCGGACTGGTAATCCGAAGTTGCCCCAGTTCGATCCCCCGCCGACAAAACTTTTTTGCCATAGTTGTTTTAAACATTAGGTACAATACGCAATTCCTGCACATAATTCGTGAAAAACGTTTTCTTTTCAACTTTTGGAATTTTTGCCCTCGGGCCGCGGGCCGGGCCGGGCGGGGGGTACCGGCCCCCTCCCCGTCTAATTCAGTTATGTCCCCAATATGAATAATTCAGTTAAACCCCCATCTAATTCAGTTAAAAAATTCGCGGCTATTATGGGGCAGAAGAAGTTTTTGTATATTTAAAAACTCTAGCTTCGTCAAATATTAAGACTTCCTCCTTTTCATTAAAAGTTCTTTTATTGTCTAAAACGTTGTTTAAACCTTGTTTCACGTTTCAACATCCAATAGTTGTGGAAGTTCTTCAAGAGTTGTGGAAGTTTTGACAATTTTTTTTCGTATCTCGTGGTTCACCTCTAGAAAAACAAAGTATACATTAAGTTTTTATTATTATCGTGTAGCTTCTCTAATGAGACAATACATGCAATCTTGACTAGATGGCTCCTAGATTGATCGAGTCATGCGCAAATATGGAAAGGCAGCAATTGTGTGTGTTGGATGAGATGTGCGGCGAAAGAATTGTTTGGGTCGTCTACTGGCTGTATAGACTTCGGCTAAAAGTGACGTAGTCGTACGAGCCGGCCGGGGCCTGGGGGTCGTGGGACTGTTGCATGCGAGCCATGCAGTACTGAGCCTGGTCTCCCGGCAGTTCTCTCCTCAACTCCTCAGCGGTGATAAAGGTCTAAAATCACTATGAACTTCGCAAATTGTCATTTTCTTACCCTTCCAGAGGCCAAAATCCTGAAAGAGTCGATCATCTGCTCAACTGTGTCGCTATCGGCATTCTCGGCAGTCATGAAATCAAGGAAAGCCTCGAATGGAACCCTTCCCATTCGGTTAGGGTCAACATGGGCCAAGATACGGTGGAGGTCCTGGTCTCCCTGAAAGATAAATTTCAAAAATCGATATCAATTTCGCTTCCTACCTCGCGTCCAGGTCGGATGTTGTATCCAACAGAAATAAGGCAAGCCCTCAGCTGCTCAGGGTCAAGTCCCTGCCTGTCCTTGTCAAAGTGATTGAAGGAAGCTCTGTATTCGTTGATTTGTTCCTCGTTGATACCCTTGCTGTCTCTCAGGAGAATCTGAATTCAACAAATAAAGATGTTCGTTTGACCAGGGGCTACCTGGTTCTCAAGCTCGTTGATGGTTCTGTTGATGCTGGTCAGAAGGCTTTCCCATCCGACACGAAGTGATTCCATGGAGTACCTGAATATATGTATTACGTATCATGAAAAACGTTAAACAGGAACTGTTTTCGGGTATAAGCATGCCAAAATTATCATTAGCTGTTGTTAACGAGGTTTTTCGCCAAATTGTTGAAAAGGAATTGTCATCAGAACATAGGCTAACAAGATTTGAGACAGAGGTTTGTATGTATGTTACTTTGTCAAACGCCAGATGCGAAATTGATGGATCCGGAGATCGCAGTGATAAATCAAAGTCAGTAAAAGTGTTGTATGTTCCGTTCAGAAACCAAAATTCATAGATTTATCTAAAAACATATGCGAAGCCCCAGTGGGTGTGTGGCTAGTGGCTAAATACTCATGTGGTTTCTAAGGGCCTAAGTCTCTGGGTCCTTTATCGGGTCGCCATGTAATTAGAGCTCGAAACAGACAGTACACTTCTAAGAAACCGGTACTTGTAGATATGTCCATTTTTTCTACAATGGAAAAACCGATAGTTTGTTACACAAAAACTTCAACAATTTGACTTTTTGCATGGTATGTTTAGCTATTGCAAATATTACCTGCTTTGACGGTTCTCAAAGACGAAGTTCTCTTGCATCTCCTGGTGAATCCTCTCAAGCTCATCAAGGTTAGGCTTGTAACCAAGAGCGTTGTGGTGAATAGCCTTAAGCTGGTTGATAGCGTCCTCAAGACGTCCACGTCCTCCAAGACCAATGGCCAAGACTTGCTCAAGCTCGCGCTCCAGCCAAGGTCCGACTTGGTTGGCCTTCTCGGCAAAGATGGTCCTCAAACGCTCGTTGTCTAGAAAAAAAGATAAATAACATAGATAAAGAAACTCACTCTGCTGGCGGCGGAGCTCAGACTGGAGCTGGCCGTCACGGCGAGGGACAGCAGTTTGAACCTCGGACCACTTGCGGCGAATGTCGGTGGCAGCCAGGTCGGTGTAAGGATTGCGAAGAAGCTCCCTGTCAAAGCCGTGGTCGCCAACAAGACGCTCAATCTCCTGAAGATAAAGTTAAAATACGGTTAGAAAAATTTGTGAACCTGCTCAATTCCACTGATGCTGACGAACTCCCTATCGGCATCTCCGAGGGTGGCCTTGAACTGGTCGTGGGCAGAACAGAGTTCCTAAAAACTTTCTTATTTCAAGTTTTGCTAACGTTCTCACCTCAATCTCCCTCATTTCGTGGACAATGACCATGTCGGCAAGGTCTTCACGAGCTCCATCAAGCCAGTTGTTGAAAGGAGCGGCCCTCTTGGCAAACTCGAGGTACAGAGCATCCAGACGCTCAGCGGCCTTCTCAGCCTCTTCGAGAGTGGCACGCCTCTGTCCGGAGAGTTGTCCCAGGCGATCCCACTGAGCGCAGATGGTCTGGCAACGGGCGTTAATGGGTCCGATGTCAGGGTAGCGGAGGTTGTTCAGCTCGCGAGCAATTGCGGCGATCTGCTCAACTCTGTCTTGATGAGCTCCGAGGTCGCTTTCAAAAGCTTCGTGACGCTTGCGGAGAGCCTAAAACATATTATTGGTTTGTGTGACTTTACTTTTCCAATTAGTCAAGTTTCTACTTGAATATTCGCTCGCCCTCTCCAAACCAACCTTGATCTTGTAGAGACCGCAAGAGCGCCAATCGTTGCTCCTCAGCGCGTCTTCCTTTCCAGAGGCCCATTCCTCATGAAGGGCACACTTTCTACGGAACTTCTCAGCCAGGTGCTCCAGTCGCTCTAGACGCATGATCTCACTGAGAAGCCATTCTTCGAAGCCCTTCTCGGAGTCTTCAAGACGGCTCCAAGCGGCATTGATGTCCTTGACCAAATGACCATCCCTGGGGAGGAAAGCGGGCCTGTTCGATAGACGAAGTCTGGTCTGGAGGGTATTGAAGAGAGTTTCCAGACGACCCTTGTCCTCAATCCTGGGAGGCTTCTCACGACGTCTGTAGTTACGGTAGTCCTCGAGCTTCTGTTGAGCCATTGGCAGAGTGTCGTTGGTACTGCGGTTGGCGAGCCACGGCATCCAGCGGTTGATCCACTCCAGAAGCTAAAAGAACAGATTTCTTTTAAAATTACCAGTTGGCTTACATCGCTGGCAAGGTGTTCATACTCCTGCATCATCTTCTCATTCTCCTGATTGACCTTCAGCACCCTACAGATACGGTTAGCAGCGGTCTCAGCCTAAAATTTGATTACGGTAAGAAGTTGAACCCTCATTTGGACAAGACAAGGACAGGCGGACGGCGAACCTTTCGCATTCCGCTGAAGTAATGGTAGTAGCACGAAACGTAGGTCATGACGGCCTTCTCGTCAGGATGAGAGTTGACCATGTCTGCAAACCACAGCACTCCGATGTTAGAACACAAATGGAAATTCAAACAACATTGAGTTAGATTTAAAGCCACGCGCATTTGAATTAAAGCTGCACTCGACATTGAGGCCCACATCTTTGCGCCAGTCGCGCTCCGGTGGCGGCTGAACCACGACCGGACGAGGTCGGGGAGGTTCCCTAATAGGCGCTTCCTTCATGTTGCGGAAGGCATGGTAGAAGCAGGAAACGTAGGTCATGATCGACTTTTCATCGGGGTTGTAGGCAACGTCTGATTCGACTTGCTGCTGAAGAATTCAACGACTTACCTTCGGCGTCCAACATCTTGGGGATGTCGAGGTGCTTCTCAGCCACGTCGAAGGCAAGGTTCAAGTTGTGAAGAGGGTCGCCCTTGTGCAGCTGGCTGTAGTCCAGCAGGTCGGGACTAGAAGTATCAATTATGCAGTGTTTTACATTTTGTTTATGGCTAAATCGGTAAGTCGCGATGTCTGTAATTGGGTGCGAATTCGCAGCAGTTTCGGCATGGTTCTTGGCCAAACGTATTGTCAATTTGTCCATAACAAAAGCAAATCCAATGTGAAAATGACTTTCTACCCTGTGTTTTACACCAGCAGGTTATAAATACAACCCTTTTAGGCCCTTTCTACTCACCGATGCCTGTGGATCAAGGCACAGAAAGCCAGACCATCCTTCCACGAGTTGTGGAAGTTCTGGACATTGACATTGTTGTAAGGAGCAGTCTTGCGCTGGCACCACAGAAGAAGACCATCACGGGCAGAGAGCTCTTCAACGTTGATGTCCTGAATGGCGAAGCGAAGAATGATGGTCCAAATGAGACCAAGAGTCATCTTGACGTTTCCATCAACGATTTCTGAAATTATATTTTAACTTAGTCTTGTTTGGCCAAATTACCTTCAGCTCCAATTGAGACAAGCTTAACTCCCTTGCTCTCGATGTACTCCAGGGCTTTGTTAACGTTGGCGATCTTGTGGAAGCGCATCTTTCCACGGTCGGGCCTGGGAAGAGCTTCACCGGAGATGACCTCCAGCAGCAGCATGAGCTTCAATCCTAAAGTAAAAGCTAATTAAGCGTTCGAGTTGAGGGGTACCATTTCTGAAGTCCTCCTCGATGAGTTCAATGGAGGTTCCAGCCTTACGCAGGTGAGAATTGCACCAAGCAGTGAAGGTCTGGAAATGAAACATTTATAGTGTTTCCTACATGTGTTGGGCTAAAAAAATATTTGCGTACAGTTAACAGTGAAACAATGGAAGAGGCGAAGTTCCTAATCAACAAAAAAAATTGGTGTTTCTATGAAACACGATTTAGAATTAGCAAACAAGTTTCGAAATGCCTTTTTTTTTTTGTTAAAAATCACCTTCTTCTGCTGCTTCTCCCAGGCAGGGTCGAGGAGACCTTCGCGATCCCATTCCTCTTCCTGCTGAGTGTAGTCGTAGCCGGGAGGGTGATAGACCGGCCCCTGCGAGTAGTAGTCCACCATTGGGACACCTGAAAGCGACGTTTTGTTTAAAACAAATCGATATCGCGTTGAAAGCGAAACGTACGAGAACACCATTACCGGTAGCAAACAGTGAGTCACATGAAAGACACATTAACAAAAAGGGAAGGGGCACAATTGTCCGATGACTAGTGTCTTGGCATTTGATTTTATCAGGAAAAACATGTTCAGCTGATGCTGCGTTATTGGAGAGGCATTGCTAACGTTAGTCAGATAGCTGCCCATGTGCAGAAACAAAAAGAAAGTCTCCTTGATTTCATGGAACAATCCTGCTCTAAGCTTCATCAAGGAGACTGGGTAAACCAATTTCCTGCTCAGTTCCGCAGAAAGTAGTTTCGGAAAAAGGTTTGTGTAGCTTAGGTCATATTGCGTCTGGAGTTGATAATTTTAAGAACAACACGAAAGATTCGAAGGGCAGATGCAAGACAGACCAGATGGCGCCATTGACGAGACAGGTAAATGGCATAATAATAGAAAATCCAATAAATAACTTTAGGAAGTTTTTTCTGGTTTAAAAACGGATAAAACACTTGTTTCTCTCGGTCATCCCGTAATCTTTCAATGAACAACTTCCGAACTTATCTTGATAATAGGATTAGGAAAATAGGCCGACGTTGCGCTAAAAATAGCTGACTTTCTCAAATTTTCCGGTCTTTTCTATCGATTGTCGAACACCTGATTAATTCTATCGTAATGAAATCGTTTTCGTTGTTTTGATTGTTTTGTAAACATTGCTTTGTTAAATATGCAAGCTATTAATAGACAAATGACCCCAATAATTGAAACTGACAGTCAAGATTGAAGAAAAAGTATCACTGAGAATTCATTTTCGACTAAAATGTGTTAGCTTTCACAAAAGATAATGCCGTTTTGAAAGACCACTGTGACGAAATATCCCCTCAAAAATTCTGTACATTTGTGAGAAACCATATTTCGTAATTTTTCACTTCAAAAGTCAACGTTGGCAAAAAGAGTGATACACGGAATGAGCTTATCTCTTCGTTTTTCGCCACCCGTGGTCGTTTTTGGGCGGTTATCGCCAGGCTACCACTATAACAGCCAAATTGCCACGAATCGACGCTTGAACTCTACGAAGTTAACAATCGAATGACGCGTGCGGACTTGGATATTTTGACTGCTCGAGTCAGTAAGTGTTTACACACTGATTTGCGCGATTCCGGGACCGGGGCAGAACGATAAGAGCCAAGGAACGCTTCTGTTTTCAGATATCAAAGTGCGACATTGAAACGTTTACGATTCGCGGACTTTGGTTTGATTTCAAGGAACTCCGACATACAGTGTTTGAGCTAAAATGAAACACTGCGCAAATACTAAAACAACTGTATGAAAATGGAACCTGTGAATAGAAAAAAAAACATAGTGTTAAAAATAGATCACTATAGATTGATTTATAGATTCTGTCAACTGAGTATGTCTGGAAAATGAATTGGAAAATACACGTATGAGATCTCGTGATATGGAGGAGCGGAACTTGGGGGGACAGTCATCATGTCACTGGGGGCGTAGCATAGTCTTTGACCGCAGGGAAAATTCAATACCCCACAAAGTTTAAAATATTTTCCAGAAAAAAACTGTGTTTACTTCGAAAACTCGACAACGTGTAAATTGCTATGAAAGGACATTGACAACCAAAGTCACACATCAACAGCAGCAATTAATGGGCCAATTGTTGCGGAAAAATGATTTTCTTGTTTTATTACATCAATACAACAAACACTATTATACAAAACCACTATAAAATGTTGATTCTAAACTAAAGTTCTTAAAATAACCTATTTTTCTAAATTTGTGTGAGTTCATTTTCAAACTCAACTGCAAAGTTGTGTTCAGATTGAAATTCTAAACACAAAAATTATAGAAAAAAAGGTCCAGGTCGAAAATTTCTGGGGTTGGACATAAAGAGTTTTTCGCTTGTTACCCATAATTCAAATTTAACCATATGTATAGTTGCGAGAGAATAGGGATGGAAAAAAGTACATGTACCAGGTTTGATAAAATTGTTTGCTGGTGTAACGTTACATTTAAAATATTATACGCAAGGATTATTAAGGTGAAAGTATTTTTAGTTAATATCAAATTGTGCATTTAAAGGAAAAAAAAGCTTTAAGCCCGTTAGAAAAAGTGGATCATACTCAAGGAGCGCTAAAGTGCTTGAAGTCAAAAACTGGATTTGCTCCTTGTTATGGCAATTTTGGTGCGAACGTTGCGTGACAATGCAGTCTGTCTGAAGGATGTTGTCGCGGGGCGTTTTTACCGAAGGCGAGGATAAGGCGGTCTGGTTGCAGGCAGCGGGCGGTCGAGCACTCGCACTACAACATAACCAAACAATAGGAAGAGTCCCCCTCGCACCTGGGAGGCAAAAGGCTCAAGGACGTCCGGATGCGGCCGAATACGCCCTCGTCGCCCTTTAGTCACTGCGAAATCCTTCTGGTTGTCAGATTGGACGGTGAATCAGAGGATGAATCACGGGGAAACCGCCCGTGGATGGCAAATGGATTGTCGGGAGCGGGGGCCGAACTGTGGCAGCGAAGATAAGCACTCACGCGAACACCTGTTGGACTCTATGATGCCGCTACAAATCAATCTTGGATAAGCACGGCAGCAGAGGCTAATTCTAGATTATTAAAAAACTTTAGCGTTGTGGGAGGTTTCGTACAACCGATTTTACTTTTCAAATAGAAAACAGGAGAGTAAACCACATAAGATGATTTTTCGTGTAGTTTTCTCATGTAATTTCATAAAATAATCAAGTTCTTACACAAATACATAGTTTAAGCGAAGGCAGCTTTTCGGACCATTTTTGTAACAAATATTTGCAATAGTGGTTTTCAAAATTCGGTTCACATTATTTTTCATTGTACGAAGGAGAGCTGTTACAACAGCGAAACAATGACACTCGTTTTTCAACTTCCCGCTCTCCATTAGCCTGAACTCCCGATGGGATTGTAACAATTGAAATTGTTTTAAAGTGCTTCTACCCAAAAATTACAATATTTCAATACATTTGTCAACAATAATTTTCAAAAGCAAATCTTATTTTTAAAATGTGTTTTCATATGTGTTTATTAATCTGAAAAGGTTTAAAAACCACAAAAATACATTTAAAAAAATGTTTAAAAAAAAAAATTTTTAATTTGGTGTTACGTTTGAATAAAGCCTTGAAAACACGACAGTGAATGATTTTCAAAGTGAATTGAAGTTTTCAAAAAAAGCGTAATTGAGAAAATATCAAAAACTTTAAGAATTTATAAGTAAAAAAGATCTGTTTACTAAACGCTTTGTTTGTCTTTTTTTGTTTGTAGTGCGAAATTAAACTGCAATCTTACCAGCATACAATGAAAAAACATTTGAACTTATATCTGATGAATATTATCACAAAAAATGTGACTACAATGTCCAAAAGTATCCGAAACCGTGTAAATTCCACGCATTGTTAGCGCTATCTGTGTAGTTTGCGTCCCTTGCACTTGAGCCTTCGAATGTATGCTTTGCCAGATGTTGCTTGAGAACGCGAATGATAAAAGAGAAAAAAGTTAGAGAAGGGAAGGGAAAGACCCATTTTTCCTCATTGTGCGAGGAGGGTGGCAATAATTTTCCGGCGGAAGCGAGAAAACCCGCGTAGGAGGGGGAGAGATCCCCTTGGCGCATGCCGTGTGCTGTAATGGCGGAAAACAGAGTGGCAAGTGTCGGTTGACACTTGTGCTTAGGCATTTTTATCCCGGGCACAGCCAGCCGACTGCCAGCAATTTCCTCCACAGCGAAATAAGTTCACGTAATCAGAAGCTAGCTGATAACGGACGATCGGTGGCAGCGGATCGAGCGAGGATTGGCACGGCCGAGCCGATTAGGCCCTGAGTCAGCCCCGACGCACCCGAAATTCTTTAATTGGGGCGCCGGATTCACCGGATTCACGAAAAAAAAAACTTGGAAAAAGTGACGAGCTAATGGTCGTGTCAAAACGCGAAGGAGTACTATTTCTGTCCTCTTTGAATTGAAGCATCGGGAGGCTTGTCGCCAGAGAGGGCGGAAATCGTACAGCGGCCCATTGCTTCTAGTTTTTCTAGTGACTCAGACGGGATTCTATTTGGTTTGACAGGTGAGAGGCAAGATTCGCTGAATCTTCTTCTTCAATAGCCACACTGACTCAAACTAGGATCAAATGTCGAAAAAAGGGAAGATTAAAAGTGCAATGAACACTTTTCTGTGAACTCTCTGAATGTTTCAACAGTCTACGACTGTTGAAACATTTACGAACGTGACTCAATTTTGAGAAATTCACGGTATTAAAATCAATTTTTTCAAACATTTTCAAAATTGGAAAGAAACTTTCTTACTTGATTTATTTTAGCTTCAATTACGAAAAATTTCAACTAAATGAATTGTTTGGGGAATCCAAAAGTTGATCTTCAGATTTTTGGGTGCAAAGAAAATGTCAGTCTCGTGAAACTCGTATTTCAACAAAAATAAATAATAACTTTGAGGTTTGCATGAAAGCTTGCACGGGAAAATCAGTTGTGAAACACAATAAGTTTGCAAAGCTGGTGAATCATTCCTATCGACAAAAACTTGAAGTGTTTATGAGATTTGACAAAGGAATTTGAGGAATTCAATGATAACAAAGCGAATTCATCCACTGATTAAGCTTTTTTGAGGTAGAAAATCACGTTTTCTGCTGTAAATCGGTATAAAATCAAAAAGCCAAGTTATTTTTAAGCTTTGACGTAACTTGTCGTTAGGATCAACTGCGAGGGTGGGGTAGGAAATAAGAGTCAACAAGAAACAGTTGTCGGGGACAACCTCTTTTCGCCGTCGGGCAAAAGGGCAAGCCACTTTAAGATCAAAAAGAGGACAGAAGCTTCCAATTGCAAAAGAGAGCAAGTAGCCAATTCCCGCCGAGCACCTGGCAGTACAGGCAGCCGGCGCCTGTTTGCACTTCGTGTGACCGCTTTGTTTTCTCGCGCCTTGACACAGAGCCGAGATATCCCCTCCCGGGCCGCTACGAAAATACCCAACTGAACGCCTGACAAAACAGATCGCCCCGACTGGACTGCCGGACGACTTTTTTCTAAAGGCGGCTGCGCACATGGCGAGATTTGGGCCGAAAAGGAAAGAAGGAAAGAGTCAGGTGGTCTCAAAAACCGAGCTTAGTTGTCTCCTGGAGCTGGACCTGAACCCATGTTGATGCAGCCAAGACGTTCATGTTGACCTGAACTATATGATCCCACTACGCGAAAACAACGTTTTTCAGTTTATAGCAACGCATATGCAACTGAAAATTTTTGAGCAACTGGATTGTGTTGAAATATTTCCAAACTTTCTGAATCCTTCAACAAAATAAACTTGAAACTTTAAGAAAATCATCTTATAAAAATAGAAAGTTTGCATTTTGCAGCTATGCATTTGCACTATGGCTAAATCGCACAACTTCCAATTCACATCATAACTGTCGTAACCGGCGCAACACGCAACCCGCGCAAATAAATAAGACGTTACCCAACAGTTCTTACGCAACAAAGGTTACGACGCAGAAGAGAGGATGCGTGGAGCCCTATGATTCACACCAAAATTTGCCATTGAATTGTAATTTTTTGGAATACAGAAACGGTTTGGAGGCCAAACAGTGCACAATGATAGAATGGGCATGTCAAGAAGTTAAAATTCAAGTTCTCAACACCGGTAAATGTCTTGATACGAGTTTTCTGAATTCGGTTCAATCGACTACAAAATCACAAACTTTTGCATATTCGAAAAGAAAAAATACACGAAAACGGATTGTTTATTGATGTCATTACGCATGTGTAATGAGTGACGCCTGTGACCGCCGACGGGATGGATTGTCAGCTGTTTCTAAAAATCGAGCTAATGTTTTGCACTCATTTGCTTTTGAAACATGGAAGTTTCATTACAAATAGACTATCGGAGAGCGAGAAATGGCTGTAGGAATAATTAACAACACTCTGACGCTAGGTTGACCCTTCATTGGCACGTCCGGCACCCCACTGCGTAACGGGATTAACAAACCACCAAGACCGAAAAACAGTCGTTGCTCTGCTATCGCAAAAGGAAAGTATTGGGCAAAACAGAAATTAAGCCCGAAAATGAGACAGAAAATGATAGAGAGAGACATAGAGTGGGAGTGTGTGTGTGTAGAGAGAGAGAGAGAGAGAGAGAGAGAGAGAGAGAGAGAGAGAGAGAGAGAGGCTAAAATCTAGATGAGAGACGCCGTTTTGGCATTTGTCCAAAGTGTGGTCAGACACGGTCAAATGACCAATTCCCGCCGAAAGAAATTCAAATAGACGGCTTGACTCCACCTGGCGTTTTTACCACAACGTAATTGATGACAACATAGGTTCAAAGTCACCGCCGTTGAAAAAAGAATCGACGTGTATGGGAAAACATCCCAGGTTTGCGTGGTATGTTTTTCCTCAAAGATGATCGTAGGCAATCAGGGGAACAGACAAGTTTGTACAGTCTGCTTCGGAGACTAATTTACTATTACGTTTTATTCGACGCCATACGCAGTATCAATAGCTCAACGCGAATAAAAATCGATAAAGGTTTTTAAGAGCTGCTGGCATTATGTTTACAATGTGTTGACGGTAGCTCCATCAGATGGCGCTAAAAGGCGTGGAGGAGATAAATCTGCAGGGGAAAGGGTTGCCGACGCCTGAAGCACATAAAATACAGCTAGGTCATTGTCTCGTGGCCAGATGGCACCGCCTTTTGTTCGCACTCAGGCACCATCCTCACGGCTAATTAGACCCGCACGGCAAAGTTACGGAAAACGTTGCAGCGCAACATATTCGAAATTTTTGACAAACTTTTACAAAGTAAATGTCCAAGTGCAAGAACAACACAGTTACTGTGGTTGCTAAAACTGTACGAAAAGTTGGCCTAGCAAGCAACTTTTTTCGAAAGCGAGACATAAACGTGTCGAAACAAGATGTTTTAAGCTATAAAATTAACCAATGTTCAGCAAAGGATACAAAATGGGGAAAAATGCCAGAAATTTTAGAAATCCAATTGAAGATTTTACAACAAACCGGCAAAGAGATGGTATCTAATTGTGCGAAATAAGGGAAAGTTAAATTTATTGTAAAGGGGTTTAAAGTTTTCTTATAAATAAAAACTTACTTTATCAACAAAATGTTTATACAGAATGTAAAGGGGACAATATTTTCCCTTGAAGAAGGGCGAATGTTTGAAAAATCGCTTTTTTGTCAATTGATTTCCAAAAATTCGCGTTATTTTGTGTATTTTGTAAATTGCGACTTTCGGCGACCGCCACTTCTTTTAAATGTTGCGTGTGATATTTCATGACAACTTCTGCATTTTTAAACAACAGAAGTGTGACCCGTTCAGAACAAAACTTGAAATTGAAATTTGAAGATCCACTGAAAATAGATTTTGAAATTAATTCGCAAATATTTGTCAAATGCCCATTGAAAATAAAGTTGATGGCTGAGTTTGTATATTTTACGTTTAGAAGAAAAATATTTATCATTAAATATCGTTGTTTGATCTAAATCGCAAAAAAAGAAGAGTAAATGAGAGTGTACTCCTCGGATGGGATTAGGGCACCGTCTGTTTGTCTAAACGGCCCATTGGGCAGGGCGTATTACCGTAAACAGGGTCAGATTCCGGATGCGGAAGAAAGGCGTCTGGGCACTAGTACTCGGTGTTCGGTTTCGGACTGGAACACAAAGAGACGCGCGCGACGAGGCGCCAAAACCGAGCCTACAAACAGCGGCTGCGCTCCCGCGCGTACCAAGTCATCAGATAAAGCAGCGGCGAAGGAATTCTTCGGTGAAAAGTTGATGAAACACGCGTAGATATAGGGTGCACCACAGGGAAAAGGAAAAACACTTGATAGCATAGCCTAGATGTCTGTGAAATGTAACTTGAGGCCGTTTTAAAACGCGTTTTTTGTAATTTCTCTATAAATTAGGTAATTGGTCCGAACAAACTTTTGTTGTGTGTTACATACCACTTCGTTTTGGCCACCGAAGACGTATAACCCAAGAAAAAAACAGATATATTCCTTTCTGTTTATCATAATTATGAAATGTGGCTGTAAAATTCGCAATTTTCTACATAAGGAACCACAGATTTTTTATCTTAACGATAATTGAACAAAAACTTTTGTATCAGGACCCAACCAATTATACCGACTAGTTAATGAATTTTTTCTGGCAACAATTTTCGATATCTAAAGTTAAAAAGCTGCTTAATTTGAAATATTATAGCTGTTTAATTTGAACTTTAAATGAATAGATAAAGTTGAATCACATTTACTGCACATTTTAAATTAAAACAGACGATGTAAACTCTATTTTGTGAAAGTAAGCTCACTCTGATTACTTCAAGGTTAATAAAAATTAGTTTAACGGTTTATCCAATGGACTGTTTTTAAAAAATTGAAGAACAAAAACAGTTTTTTTTTCCTTTTTGGAAAAGGAAATCGAAGATTCCCTGATTTCATCTGATACACGGTCCGATTGCGCAATGTGGCAGCTGCGCTGTCCGTCATCGCGTGTTAATAGCGCTCCCTCCGAGGCATGACAGATTGTCCCTCATATGGAAAGCGAGCATCGGTGGTTCAGTGGTAGAATGCTCGCCTCCCACGCGTGTGATCCGGGTTCGATTCCCGGCCGATGCAAAATTTTGCTTTTGATGAATTCTATCAACACAATAGATTTTAATCACTGACAAACATGTATCAACAAAAAAGTTTTATAATGTGGTTTATGAAAAGAAAAAATTAGGTGTGTAAGTAATGTAAAATAAAGAGTAAAAATGGGTTTTCAAAGCTCATATGGTGGTGAGTGTTCTGAGACAGGCCAGTTTTGCCCAATTCGCGGATTTGCATGTGTTTTCGGCGTGGCCGAAGCGGGGGAAGAAGACAGACCATCGGTGTATTAACATAAAACACATATGTATGGTGGTCTCGAAACGGTGAAAGTCGACTGGGCAAATGCCTGAAAAAGTGGCAAGCGAATAGGGAAGAGGTGACCCGGTTACACGCAAAACTGCACAAAAACCAGCAAGCGAAGGTCAGCGCGTGTCCATCCGCAACGGTCGGCCGCTTGTGGCACCACATTTGAGCAAATAAACAGGGAATAGCCCTAACAAATCCGAAAAACTAACTACGACCGGCGAGGATTTAGCAAGGCAAGACATGGCGACTACGGCAAATATTTACGAGTTTCTGGATGGGCAGTCTCGGGAAACGTACTGTTTGCTTTACAACAGTGTAAGATCTTGTCGTTGCTCACAAAACCAGCTTTGATTTCAACATTTTTAAAACAAAAACCAAAAAATTTACAAACCTGTAACATGAAATCGTAGGAACACCTAAAGATAAAGGTTTGGAAATCATTTACGTAAACTTATTGGTTTCAAAATTTGTTAGAAGGTTTACCTTGTTCTACAAGTTTGAACAAAAAACAATGTGAAACTTAGTTTTTCACAAGTTGTTAGTGTGCAACACTACATTGTCTATTGGCTTTTCTAGGTTTAACATGAAGCTGACCAAAGCTTCACAATCACTTGTACTTTTGCAACGGAATCGCAAACTTGTATATACATCTTCCGGGAAAAAACACCTATCGTGAACTTGGCATTGCTACTTTCAATCTTATTGGTTCGAACGCGTCGAAATCAAAGTTAAGTAGAATTGTTCGATTCAAGGCGATCTTCCAAAGCTTTCGCACATACTCCAAAATCCCTGTAACACGATTTTAGAAAGATCTGTATCTATTCGCCAACTGTTTTAGGTCAAGAGGGACTGGAATGAATTAAAAATCGTTCAATGCTAAAACAATTATCATTGATTCAATTCAGTCATTTTAGCATGTAAGTCATTTTTCAATTTTCATTGCAGGAGGAACGTAGTTTACGATAATAGATCAAAAGCAAACGCTGACGGGTTTGTTGTATGAACGGAAGTTGTTCATGGGTGCAGAGTGCAACTGAACTTCACAACAAATAGCTTATGAGTCATTTTTCAAAACCCAACGCAAACACAAAGAAACAATCAAACGAAAATCGTTTAAAACTCCAAAATTGTTTTCAAATAATTTTGCTTTAAACGAGTTTGTTTGGTAATTTCAAAATTGTACGGGTTTCTTTTTTGAACTCTCGCGGCGCCAGTTTGAACAGCATATTTTACAAAGTGATTCACATCTGGCACGTAAATACGCAATAAATCAGAGAAGCAGCCGTCCAGCGGTGCTGCAAAGCCGCAAACATTATCGGGATGATATACAAGGTTTACACAAGAACATCGTCAATTTTAAAGCTGTATGATGAGTGTTTATGTTTAAGGATAGTGATTAGGATTTACAACTTTCACCAAAAACTCTAGATATTGAATTCTTGCATCGCTGTGTTTTGTAGTTTTTTTCCCTAAATATATTGTGTTACATAATTGTAAGAATCAGCTCAACTTAGTAAAAACGGGCCAGAGCAATCGTTGACCGCCGGGAGTGGACGTGTAATTAACATATTGGCGGAGGCGCAGTGATCCGGATCGCCTCCCATTACACTCCAAAAACAAGCTGCAATTGTCACTCGCGAAAAAGCCTGAGTGGACGGCAGAGCACAATTCACAACAGAAAAATCGATAACCGTTTTTAACCTAACCAAAATCCACTGAAGATTTCTCTTTTATATACACCTTCATTTTAAGAAACAAACACACGGTTCAAGCCAAAAATATACAAAAAAAAAGTTTGTGTAGACTTCTATTAGAATAATCTTCACCACTAAAAGCAATATAAACGATAACATTTTGGCTTCGCAATGAGTCGAATCGCTCAAGGAAAAGTTTAAGTATTCGATGGATAGAATTTCTAAATAGAATTGGTTTTTGGGCAGTTACATGAACTTTCTATGCCTACTCTGTAAACCAAAATCTTCATTACCAAATTATAAAAGTTCACTGTATAGTTTCGCCTTTGAAAACGAAAACTTTATGGAAACCACACAATTTTAGAGCGGTAATCAGCGTTGAAAAGAGCGCTCGGCGGTGAAAACGAGTGCGGAAAATGCTCTTGAGCGGGCGAAACACAAATCTTACAGCAGGCCGAGAGCTCGAGAGGGCACAGAGAATACCACGATTTGGTATTCAATTACGTCGCAGTTGTAATGTTTTTCGATAAACTGCTGGTTGTTCTTATTTTTGGTGACATAAATTGTGGGCTTGGCAAATTCTAAACACGCATACAATAGCACAATTCAACCTCACAAAATACACTTTACACCGACACAGACAAGACACACACACACACACTTCCGTTTCTTTTCCTTTGTTTTTTATTACACGGCGTACGCATTTGCATCCGTTCAAGAGAAAAAAATATTTGTAGAAATCAACATTTTAAAGGCACCTCGGCTAATTCGTAGGTTGAAATGTTTTTGTAGACGGTATACACAAGTTGTGTTTCTCTCTTATCGTCTGTTAAACTCTGATTTCCAAGAGGATTTCTATTCATTTGGGCCAATACAAAAACTGAAAAGTCATCCTAATGAAACATTTTATTTTTAAAAATGCCATACGGTGATTATCCTGATGTCGATCAGTTTGCGATACTATTATAGCGGCTACGACCTTGTTTGCGAATTTCAAAACTACATCTGTGATTGCTTTTTTTCGCGTTGTAAACTGAAGTCTCAAAAAGCCATTCATTACAATTGGCTACCATTTCACTGTTGTTGTTTTCTTGGTTCTTTTTAAATTTTCATGGCAGTTTTCAACCTTATTTTCCATTTTGTTTTAGAAGGACTTCGCAAAATGTATGTAGGTGATCATCAAAACAACGAAAGCTATCCGTTTTCGAAACTCCCGCTGTATTTGCTGGATCAAATAATGGCAAAGGTACGATCATTTTTCAAATAGCAATGACATGGTCACTTTTCAGATGACATTTGAAACGTATGCAAAGTTTATGCAGACTGGGAAGTTAGCTCAAGAAATGAACAATCGCAATCATAAATTAATGTTCCCCCTGAAAAATAAGAAATTCGATGAAATAAGGATGGAAGTGAGTTTTTGAGCCACTACAAATTCGAAAGGAATATTTAAGCGCACGCTGGAAATAACTACCTGGGAGACAAAAAGGAAATGGGAGGCCGTTTGTTATTTTAAAGAATATGATTATGTTTCTCTCTCTTTGGATATGTGCAAAAAGATACGATTTGAACCTCTAGCTGTGACTCTCTACGTAAGTTTCAAATAAATTTTTTCCTCATTATAAATAAAATGCAGTGGATCAGATTCGCAGCCATAGAGCGCGTTTATAACACAGGCGGAAAAGAAATGTAAAATTTATAGCTAAGAGAACAATTAACATTCTCCATCAAAAATATGGTTGACTCGCCATTGAATCTTTTTTTGGGTTGAAATCAAAAATTGAAATTATATGGGAAAGGGCTTTGCTGCGTTAGTTTTTTTTTTTAGTTTCTGTTTTTGTCTATCTTTTTCCTTATGTTTTTTTCTTCAGGACGATTGGCCCAGCAAAGAAGCGTGCAACTTTTTGATGAACTTGTGCGAAATAACCTATTTGGATTGTCAATATCCATACTCGAATGAACCTCACGTTCTTGAATTTTTTAAGGTTCGAACTTATTCTTTTTGCCCATTTTTTTCTAATTTAGAATGCCAAAATTCGGAACCTCGTCATGTCTACAGATCCGAATGTACCCATAAACCATTTTTCAATCGATACCAGTAACATTGATCGCGTGAGTTTCTATTTTTTTTTGTATTTTACAAAAACAAATTCTTTTAGGTTCAAATTATGGACTGCCGTAGGATTAGCCCCGAGGCCCTGTGGTCTATCAAAGCCCGAAAAGATTTACATGTTTATGTTGCAGAAATAACTGCTGACCATCTTCTGAATTATATTGAGGTTTGGTTAACTGTAACAAAAGTAACTATCATTTTCAGCTATTGAAAAGTAACAATCAAGTACCTAATCTGTTTATTTTCCAAGAAATAATGCGTATTGATCAATTGGATGTATTTTTGGATTTTCTTGTGCAGCACGGTAGACAATACGTTGATCGCACTTTTGGTCTTTGTCGGATGGATGAGACGCAGCCCTTTGTGATTATTGACGTCATGGAGCATTCCATCAATTTTAGAAAAATTTGAAGTGTTTCATTTTTGTTGAGCCAAAAATGACTTGTTGGTTTCACAAATAAATTCATTTCATACATTGTTTTTTACGACATTTGGTCAGGTTAAAAGCGACATTTGTCACTATGGAACATCAAGTAAATAGGCCTGTTTGCTACTTTTTCTACCAATATTTGTTTCTCTTCGATGCCACATCTTCGTTTTATCTTCCTGTTTTTTTTGTCTTGCAAAAAAATCTTTCACCAGCATTATTATTTTCGCATTATTCCTTTTACTTTTGGCGAGACAGAATGATTGCAAAAAGAAAGCTAATTTGCACTTATGTGTTTTGGATTTCAACAGTTATGTGAAACGTTCCCACAAACGGAAAATTGCTTTCCAGCAACACAGTTACACAGAATAACAAGGTGTTGTCTCATGGTCAGTGGAATGCTTCTAAATTTAATTTGAAACATTAAATTTTTTGGAGTTAACTTCTTAGTTTATGTTAGTAGCAAATTTAGGTTCGAGCTGTCAGGTAAGTTGAGAATGAAAATTCGAAACAACCCTCTTTCCCTTGGAAAGTTGCTGGTGTTTATTTCACACTAAACTATTTTTGTTTTGTAAACGGCTACAAGTTCAATACACTCGTCTTCACTGAACCTCTTACGTTATATTTATGGTACAGTGTAGTTTATAATAGCTTCATGGTACATTCACGGTAAATCTTCATTCACGCTAAATATTCACCACCGAGCGGTCGGTTCTACCTTCGCTCCGTCTTCCAGTTGAATCCGTCCCCAGAACCTCGTCATGGACTTGCCGTCATCGACACTACTTCCAGTTACTGTGAGGAATCGACAATAGAACCAACTGCTCAACGTCTACCTGCACAAGAAGGCACTGGGATCCGCCGGCAAGGGCAACTCCATCCACTCAATATCAGCTCTTATGATCCAGCCATGATTCGGGAATACATTTGTATTTGTAGTTTATAAATGCCTACAGAACGAAAGTTTAAAAGGGATTCGTGCCCCAACAAACTAACGCCGTCTCCAAAATTGCTTGTTTGCTTCATATCGTCTATGGTTAATAAATTATCCAAAACAGCAGCTATGACCCTGTTTTCAAAACGTATTCGCTTTTGCGATACACTTTTGGCTTTCTATAGTCACATAGCTGCAGTCTAAAAAAGCCATGCATTACCACTGATTATCGATTTGTTTGTTTGTTTTTGTGTTTTCATCGCAATTCTAGTTTATCTGTTTCAGAAGAACGTCCAAAATGAATTTCGGTGTTTATCAAAATAAGGAAATTTTGCCATTTTCAAAAATACCTGTTTATTTGCTGGATCAGATAATGGCAAAGGTAACACCCTTTTTCAAATAGCAACGACAACATGAACATTTTTCAGATGACATTTGAAACTTATGCAAACTTCATACAGACGGGAAAATTATCTGAACATATGAACAACCGGAACCATAAATTAAAGTACCCATTGATGAATATGAAAATAGATAAAATACATATAGAGGTAAGATTTTGAGAAATTGCAAAGTAACAAACTTTTTAGCGCACACTGCAAAATCCATCAACATGGGTGGCAAAATGTTATATTGATTTGTATAATTTTGTTAAGCTCTCTATAGACTTATGCGAAAAGATACAATTTCAACATATAGCTGTAACAATCTCAGTAAGTTCACATTTGTCTTCTTGCGTTTTAGGTTCTTCTTGCCTTGGGTCACATTTATCCTATTAGAGCGCATTAATCACAGTAGACAGAAAAATTCTTATTTTTTTGTAAATTTTTTGAATTCCATAACTAAACGGAAACTTTTACATTTTCTTTCAAGTGTGGATTTCAATGATTTTAGTGGCTTTTAGATGTTTAATCGCCTCGGAGTATCAGCATTGTTGGCATTTACTGAAACGTTAATATAAAACATTAGTACCTTGCATAAAAAGTAGCTTTGGAATCAGTTATAACAGTTTCTACATACGTTTTCTTCTGTTCTCCGCTAAATCCTTTAATTAATGTTCTTTTCTTTTTTCGTTTCTATTATTTGTGTTTTTCATTCGAGTTTTAGGACGACTGGCCCGATAAAAAGGTTTGCGAGCTCTTGCAGAATCTGAACAAGATCACGACTTTGGATTGCAACTATCCGCACTTGAATCAACCTCACGTACTCGAATTTTTCATGGTTTGAAAGTTTTCTTTTTGCACAAACCTTTGCACTTTAGAACGCGGAAATTCACAATCTCTTTATGTCTACAGATCGGCGTTATCCCATAAACAGCTTTTGCATAGATACCAGCAACAATGAACGAGTGAGTTTTTTTTTTTTTGCAAACTGCAAAAAAAAACATTTTAAATTCCAGGTTGAGATTTTGGACTGCCGTATGATTAGTCCCGAGACTCTGTGGTCTATCAAGGCAAAACAAGAATTAGTTTTTTGTTTGGTAGAAATAACTGCAGATCAACTTATCAATTATATTGAGGTAAGAGAATTTCTACCGAACATCTCTAAGTCAACAATCATTTTCAGCTAATGAAAAGTGGAAATGCGGTGCCTTATTTGTATATCTACCAAGGAACAATGCACAATGATGAATTTCGTACATTCATGGACTTTCTAATACAACATGGTGTATACCAGAAGGAGGGTAGATTTAGCCTTTTTTGCTTGAACGAGATGGACCCGTGTGTGATTGCGCATGTCTTTGACGATTATTTCAGTTTTGTGAAACAAAAATAACTTTTCCTTGAAGAAAAATTGTTGGCTTTACTTCAAACACATTTTATTTTGAACATTTTGTTTTGCAATGAATCTCTTTCAAGGTCTTTCAAGTTTATATTTTTAAATAGACAGTCTTTAAAAAGGTTAAACGAGTCGAACAGCGTTGAAGCTATAAAGAAACCAGGACCGCTATCGGTTTGAATAGTTTTGTGATGGCCACCCGGTTTAGTTTACCAAAGTGCCTACAGGAATATAGCCTGTTTCCATATAAAGGTTTTGAACAGCCTTTTGAACCAGAATTTTGAACAGCCTTGATATTTTACTCTATTTTACGACTACCACTAACGATTTGAAACATTGATGTAAGTTGAGATAAAATATGCGAAATAGCATAGTAAAAGTGGAGTGCGCAGAAAAATAAGCAATCGCGGCGGGACCTAATGTACCATCCTTTAACCGAGCAGGTGACGTTTTTCGGAAACACACTATACCACAATCAGGGTTTTTAAACAGATTTTTACAAACGCCATTATACAAACTTGATGGCCTAAAGCTTCTTTACCTTTTGATCCTTTAGCCAATAACTGAATAACGTAGTGACACAGTTGTTGTCGTTGTTACCATGGTAACAACGACACCGCGCACGTGCATACATCCAGCGTATTTTAATTGAATGACCCCGATTACCGCGTGAAAGCACGTGTGTGTGTGTGTGTGTGTGCGTGCGTGCGTGCGTGCGTGCGTGCGTGCGTGCGTGCGTGCGTGCGTGCGTGCGTGCGTGCGTGCGTGCGTGCGTGCGTGCGTGCGTGCGTGCGTGCGTGCGTGCGTGCGTGCGTGCGTGCGTGCGTGCGTGCGTGCGTGCGTGCGTGCGTGCGTGCGTGCGTGCGTGCGTGCGTGCGTGCGTGCGTGCGTGCGTGCGTGCGTGTGTGTGTGAGTGAGTGTGGGTGTGTGTATGTGTATGTGTGTGTCGGCTGCGAGTTTGTTTTTGAACTTTCATTTGTTCCGCTTTGACGTTTATCCAAAGCTATCCTGGATTCTAGGACGATAGTTATCATAATTTGTGTATTTGTAATTCGTTAGGGTGTTCAGGCTGCTGAGAGCATTTGTATCCGTATTTTGCCTGTTTAGGCAAACATTTTTAAATGTGTTTCACTGTGATTCGAAAGCCAATCTTTCCATATTCTGAAATTCCCCTTGGTTTGCTCGATCAAATATTGAAAAAGGTATAGATTCCCAACTAGCAAAATAAAATGTAAAAGTTTTCATATGACGTTTAAAACTTTCACTAGGTTTATTCGGACAGGCACTTTAGCGAAAGCTTTGGATTCCCACAACAAACATTTCAAGTACTCGTTGAATGTTAACACTATAAAGATTGAGGTGAAAAAAAAGATGATTTTTCATTTTCAAACACGTTTTCAGAAGAACCAAAAAACCAAGTTCTCGGAAGTAGGTTTGATCGTCAGGATCAAACTCTATAACGGGCTTATTAGCATCCCTCTTGATGCATTCGAAAAAATTAGACTTCCTTCAATGGATATTAAAATCTACGTAAGCTCATAATTCGGCCACAATTGTCATAATTATCTGTTTTTTTTTTATTAATTTAGATTTCATTAGACTATATATTCACCCAACCACTGGAATGATGTGAATGTTAAATTTCAGACTGACTGGTCTTCGAAACTTTGCGACTTCATGCAAAGTTTGGACGACATCACTTTTTTACGTTGCTTCTATCCCCGTCAGAATATCGATCGGGTTGCAGATTTCTTCAAGGTTTTTAAATTGTCATGCTTGGAAACATTCTATTTTTTCAGAAAACTAGAATTCAAAAACTTAAAATGATAGTATCTTTCACAACAAGCGAATTTCTTTTTGATACCAGTAACATCGACTTTGTGAGTTTTTTCTTACAAAAAATTGACTGAACTTTATTGTTATAATTATTTGAAAAACTGCTCACATTGTGAAAAAATACAGTTTTCAGGTTGAAATTTATCAAAGTAACTATATTCATTCTAAGGCCCTTTGGTCAATTAAGGCTCGACGCCGTCTAACCCTCCATAAGGCTATGGTTACAATTCAGCATAATTTCGCTTACATTGAGGTGCAACAACATTTTTAACATCGAAAACTGTCTTCTTTTCAGAAAGTCAAAAATCAGGAGGAAATCGCTGATTTGACCCTCGTGGGGGGCCTTCCAGATAGTGATCATTTAGATTTGTTCGATTTTCTTTGGAACATCGGCATCTATTTAAAAGATGGCACATTTGGGCTTCAGCGTTCGAGCGAAACACATTTGTATATGTGCGTGGATATGTTGGGAGTAAAAATACACTTTCGAAAACAGTGAAGAAAATGGTTTTTTCCAAGACTCTTTGTTGTTCATTTAAAAAAATGTGGACAATAAACTTTAGTTTTTTAGTGGTTCCTGTTGTTGGTTATATGTCAAAAGGTCTGCCACTAGAAGTGTCACAAATTCGATCCTAAGTACCGTCGATAGTTCAATCAGTAGTTTGTTATGTTTTACGCCTGATAAAACGGGGAACACGTCAGAAACGGGGTGTGTTTGCCAAGTATGGATTAAATGGTTCCGGCAGCCAAAATCCTCAACAATGAAAGCGTTTACTTCAAACACGTCGGAAAACATCAAAACCGTGCTTCCCTGCCATTGTTTTGTTTCTTTGTCTAAACCCACAAATGTTCGAAATTGCGTTGAAATATGTACTCACTGGCGCCCATCTTGCGTTACCCAGGTAACCGAGAATGTCACGTGGTAGAGGCAGCTTTCTCCACAAACACATCTTCCGAATAAAAACCATTATTGCGGCAACGCAGTGCTTCCGAATACAAAACAGGTACGACAGGAGAAAAAGAGAAGTTCTCTGCAAAGTGAATGTGACTTACTAGCCTGGTTGTGTAAGGCACTTACACTTTGCAGGGAGACCTTATCCTGACTTTTTTTTTTACACTTTTTTCATTTAGGACTAAGAAATTATTTATTTTGTAATCTAGATTTAACGGCGAGATCCATCCTCGAAGAAGACTCCTCCGTCGATGGCGCAGTACTTGGGGCAGATTCCCTTCTCTCCGGGCTGTCCATCGTGTCCAGGAGCTCCGGGGTTTCCGGGCTGGCCGTCCTGTCCAGGGTTTCCGGGCTGTCCGGGCTCTCCCTTCTCTCCCTGGGCTCCAGGCTGTCCGTCCTTTCCAGCCTCTCCGTTGGGTCCCTTGGGTCCAGCCTGTCCGGGCTTTCCAGCCTGTCCGGGCTCTCCAGGCTTGGGCTCTCCGTTGGCTCCGGGCTCTCCAGCAGGTCCGGGAGCTCCAGGCTTTCCAGCGGGTCCTGGGTGTCCGTTGGGTCCCTTGTTTCCAGCAGGTCCCTCCTCTCCGTCGGGTCCCTTCTTTCCGGGTCCTCCGGGGGCTCCAGGGTTTCCAGCGGGTCCGGGAGGTCCGGGAGGTCCCTGGGGTCCAGCAGGGCAAGGCTTGCAGGGAGGAGGAGTGATGGGCTCGCAAGGCTGCTGAGGAGGACGTCCGGGGTTTCCGGGGAGTCCAGGAGCTCCAGGCTTTCCGGGGCGTCCGGGCTTTCCAGAAGCTCCCTGAGGTCCAGCAGGTCCGGGAAGGCAGCATCCCTGGCAGGTGTCCTCTCCAGCCTGACGGGCAGTCCTGTTAGCGGCAACCTCGGGCAGAGAGTAGACGGAAGACCAAGTGTTCTTGGCGTTGAGCTGGCACTCCCTCAGCTGGCTCTCAGTCTGAGAACGCACGTGGTGGACGTAGTTGTTCACCATCGGAAGGGTGATGCAGACGGAGAGAACGGCCACAGCCGAGAAGGCGGTGGCAGCGTAGCCGACAAAGCGGTAAGCCTAAACCAGTTGTTTTCAATAAGAAACAGAAATGTTACCTTGATCTTGGAGTCGATTTCCATGCTGACCGTAGTGCCAATACACCGAAGACGTGTCTTTTATAGTGAAACAGTCGCCGTTTTTGGTGGTGGTTTCACTTTCAGTGGAACCCGAAAGGCGAAAAATTGACGGAAACGGCTATCAAAACAAGTGATAGATTCTTGATTCCTCTGGCATCAAACGTGCATTGTAGTTCTGTAAATCATAGTCTTTGACAACAAATGGTACCCGAAATATCCGGTGCTCTGCCTTAACAAAAACCAAATTTATTGAATAAAAAAAAAAGTTGACTATTAGAATGATAAATTTATTTTTGTTTCTAAAACGTTTAGGTCTTCAAATTCATTTGCTGTGTTTATCCTTGGTGGTCACATCTTTGGGAAAACACGATCGGCAACAAAACAACAACTTTCTTCTTCTTACTCGGAGATTATTGTGCCTTGTTTATAAGCATAGGTTATAAGCATAAAGGTATTTATGACCTGAAAACTGTATCATTAGGCAAAATTAATAGCAAAAAAAAAGAATAGAGCAGCGAGAAAACAGATTTTGTACATGAAGGTTGTGGCTTTCCACAGGCGGAGACAAATGTGGTCGGTGATCCATACGCCGTAAAGAAAACATGACACAACAATGAAGAAATGTGATTGTACGTCGAATACATATCAAGTGTTGAAGGGAGTTTCTTGTTGTTTTTATTGATTTGGTAAGCATAACTTTCTTCTCCTTTGAAAAAGTGTTTCCAAGAAATGCCCGTTTTTCTTTCACCCTTAGTACTAAGTCCCTACATGTATTTTGCCCTCTTAAGTGACATGGAAGCTTTCAAATCACTTATAATGATAGTGTCGCCTCCTCATTATGTCACCACAGAACCAACCCCGCACTTTCATATCAATACTACGTTTCCATGGTTACAGTTGACACAGGGGTATGCCTCAACCAACACATTGTACTTCCTCTCCCTTCACTGGACGCCCGTGTCACCTTGCTCTTAGAACTAGAGGAAGAAGCTATTTCTCAGTTAAAAGTACGTTGTCATGCTTGTTTTAACGCATGATACGCCCTTTTAACCGAGGAAGCTTTACTACCTTAAAAGTTCCCATTTCAGCATGATTTGGAGGGTGGTTGGTTTGCAAATGTTGCAAAGAAAAGCTATTGACAAAGCAATCGTTTAATAAAGCTGTTTTGAAAAAAGGTGCTCAAGCAAGTAGTCGATTTCTATTGTTTCAACAATATTGGCGGAAATTTCCTTTTTTTTAAATAAAATTGTAAAATGGTAAGCAGTAGCGCGGATACAAAAAATTGGTTTATTTTTATAGGGATAAAAAAGTAATAATAGTGAAAACGGTTCTTTCAAGCTGCGCTTTTCAAAATAATTTTTTTTACAAATTCTCAAAAACGCACTTCAAGCAAGACTAGAAAAAGTTCAAAGGCAGTCCTGTCCGAAACTGTACAAAAATAGTTCTGGTGGCTACTTAACGACTACAAAAGTCACATTTTGTAACAGAAGGATATTGTTCGGATGGACAACACTTTATTACTTAGACCGTTTCCAAGGCTACGGCTCCCCTTAGGGGATGTCCGCAAATCTACGTCTACTAGATCTCTTGAATATCTGAATTATAATTTCCGGCTTTCAGGCAAGAGTAGAGGAAAACGTAATTCCTCGGTTGAACGTATTGTGTCAGGGGATAGATAACGCATGGCACATACTTTTAACGGAGGAAACCCCTAAACCATTTTTTTTCAAACAGGTCTCTGTGTAATTTTGCGAAACCCGTGGGGTATGAATAAACTAAAGTCAATATCATCTTACTCACATTACAAATGCAGCAAATAGCGAATCAATATATTCTGTCACAACAAATTCCATATTATGTTCAGATTCCAGAATTATAATAGTCGTATCATGTTTTTGAAAACACGTCATGTGCTTTCCAAAGAGAAGGCTTCTAGGTTTTAACCTTAAAAGCTTCGCAAGATCGAAACTCATTGTAGACATTCCTTGGTCCATGGCACATCTTTCTATGTAGGGGAATCTTTCTAGCAACGTAAAATGTTGTGAAAACGCTCAGAATTCGTATGAAACCCCAAAACATCAAGGCTGTGAAGATTGATAACAATATTATAATGTTTACAATATTTGGAAAGCAGCGTTGAAAAGGGTTTTCTCTCGAGTACTATCATTTTTCGTAAAATGGCATGTTCAGGCAATGATACACACACATTAGATTGCTCTGTGTTTTGCCCGTTCTCAAAACAAATGTTCAAATTTTACTCAAGCTGGCTGAACTAACTTATGAAGACAAGTTGTCTAACAGTTGTGATCTCTATGATTTCAAATGACGTTAAAAATTAACACTGTTTATTTTATTTATTGTTGTGGGGCTAAATGAATAAATCTGCGAAAACGCTTGTGTTTCAATTTTGTATTATCCATGTATTCAGAATTCAACAAAGTAAAAGGAGCCTCCAAATCTGAGTTTGTTTAGTGATTAAACTTATCGATTTTTTCTCAAAAATATATAAAACGCAACGCTAGGTCATTAGACGCTTTGCATTCCCATTGTGCCATTGATGATTATTGATTTTTGCCTACTAAAGCGAAATCCTACTAAAGCGAAATCGACTTTTCAAACGACAACGCACAAAATGGCTTTTCTTTCTCGCATGTTTTCTCGCAGTGCTTTCCACGAAATAGTTTTTTCTTCCTTCATTGGTGCATATTTGTGTCATTAAAAGTCATGGCTCCACTTCGACAAGTAAACGCCAATTCTACTTTCGCCCCCAAAACGGCAAAGTCCAAAAAGAAGTTGTCCAATTTGGATAACAAAGAAAACGATGATGCGGAAAATGAGAAATTTCTGAAGGTAAGGCATTTCGCTATAAAAAAAACAAATTCTTTTAGGTCAACAAACGTTCCAGGCCGAAAGTTTTCATTAAGATCAGAAGGAAAAGTCAAAAGCTGCTAACGACTGTGAAAGAAATTAGGGATGATATTTTGGTGAGTTTCACTGTAAAAACACTTCAGTACGCATTATCCCAGTCATTTACAAAACAAAGGATCCTATACACTTTAGTATTAGTTTGAACAACGTGAATTTTTGCAACACAAAAAATAACAATGCCCGAAAGTTTAAATCTTACAAACTTTATAGTTAGGACGCGATTGTAAAGTTATGTCTAAAGCCATACGGGTTTGGTTTTTGAAAACAAATTTCTTACATAATTAGACAATTAACGAATCAACAAAAAAAGACAAGGTTTCTATTTGTAACGAAACAGTCGCCTCAGTGCATCGAACGGAATGGCCATTGTCATTTTATTTTGTAATTGTAAAATGTTTAGTTTTCTGAAGCCAAATTTTTAGCCCCACAGGTTTAGTGAATCAAACCTTGTTTTTAGGTTAAAACACCGCCGACTGAAGTTAAGGCCAACAAGCCCAAGTCCGAAAAGAAGTTGTCCAAATTGGATAATAAAGAAAACCAGGATGCGGAACATGAAAAATTTTTAAAGGTACGACATTTCGCTCTTATAAAAAACAATCTATTTTAGGCCTACAAAAGTCCCCCGCCGAAAGTTGTGATTAAGATTAAAGGGAAAAGTCAAAGGATGCCAACGACTCAGAAGGAAATGAAGGATGATGTTTTGGTGAGTTCGCTTTCGAAACACTTCAGTACTAGTCATTTACAAAAATCATCCTATAAACCCCCAAAGTGTTAAATATGGTCATCTAATTTTTTGAAACCAAGTTTTTTAGGCCCTAGTGAATCAAACTTTGTTTTCAGGTAAAAAAGCCACCCACTGAAGTTAGAGGCAACACGCCCAAGTCCGAAAAGAAGCTGTCCAAATTGAATCATAGAGTGAACCCTATCGCGAAGAAAGACCGTAGACGGACTGCCCCAGCTGTTGTCCAGCCTTTCCGGTCTTTCGATGCTCCCCTTTTACTGGCTAACTCCGAAGCCGACAACTTTTGCTTCGCAAATTCAGTTGTGCAGGTTACTCGGAAAATGTGGTCACAGGAGATTCAAACTGTTGATCCCAAGGATAGATCGAGAGCAGTTATCCTTTTGAGCAAGATCATAGCCACACCTGGTCGAAAAACACTCAAACATTTGCTCAGACAAACGAGTGGTGAGCTTATTTTATTTTGTAAGTAATTCATTAATCCAATTAGGTTTCTGCGATGGGCTTCAGCACTGCGCAGGAGAGTACTTCGAAGAACTTCTGAAGAAGATCAAAGTTCCGAGCATCAACGAAGGAATGAAGTTAGTTCTGAAAGACAAAATTAGCTGCAAGTGCGATTATGTAAGTTTTCCAATCTTGGTAGCTTTTATAAAACACGTTATTTTACAGCTTCGCACAACCCAGTCAGACGAGTACATTCTCCGGGTGAACTCCGATCGACCAATGGGAACCCTTGATCAGTATCTGGCCACGGTTGAACAGACAGAACTTCTGCAGGATTCGACTTGTGGGAACTGCGGCGCTCGTGGAACCATGAGGCACTCCTCTGAAGTAACTCTTCCACCCTATTGCAAAAGCCTTGTCGTCCAATTCACTTTAAAGGGAAATTCGAATAGTTGGACAAAAATCAATCGCAGCATCTCACTCCCGTCTTTTCCCTATTCTTACAAAGGTAGATTCCATTAATCGTCTTATCTATCTGTTTTCTTTTCAGGTAGCTCGTGGAATCTCCAAGGACTTGTTGAACACCACGGTCCCTATGTGAACAACGGCCACTACGTTGCGTGGACGGAAGAAAACGGCAAATGGAGGCGATACGACGACACAGAAATGAGGGAGAAGCCCACGTTACCTCGCAATTTGTCGAATATTGTTCTTATGTTTTTTGAACGTGTGTAACATATGAGGTTGTTCCATGGCCGTGCTTTAGGTAGAAGGAAATAAATGTTCCAGTGTTTGAAATGTCTTGTATGTGGTTAAAGTAAACAAAACGGAAAAGGGAAAAGTGTCCTGGCATGCAGCACTATTTTTAGATCAAACCACCGTTTTTTGTAGTGTTGTTCAATTCGTTTTGAAGGCACGGAAGTTGTGCGCAAATTTGCACTTCCGAAATCAGATACTAACAAACAGTTATGAAGAAATTAGATTTTAAAAAAGTTTTCAAGCCGGAGTGGAGCCTCGTAAGGATGTTTCTTAACTAAACAAAGCACAGAAGTTGTTTGCAGTTCTTCGGAAGTCTGAGGAACCTGAAAGAAAACTACATCCAACATGAAGAGGTGTATTCGCACCTTGTCAAAAAATACACTTGGAGCACAATTAACGAGGAATTAATTTAATGATTAATTTTGTTCCATTGACTTCACCCTAAAGGCAACAGCCCGGAAAAAAATGCAATTGGGGATTTTGGAGTTTCAAACCCTCCATTTTCACCCGATTCAGAAATGTCATTCACTCGGCAAGAGGTGTACACTAGTAGGTTCCAGCTCACCCGCACACGCACACGCACACGCGCGGGTACACACTCGGCCTATATTATATTCAAATGATGAGCGGTACTAATGTACCATTAGGCAATCTCTTTGATGCTTCCGTTTTTTTGGTTTCTAAACCGTAAACCGCAGTAACCTGTTCTTGGCTTATTTTATTCAAGGGCACCTCTTATAGTTTCGGTATTGGGGGAAAAGAATATACAATCTTTTCCAACTTCTATTCACATTCACAATTTACCAATGTCAAATAAAGCATATTGTCATTTCATAGACTTTGCATAAAAGGAAATTTTGGTCATCTCATTACCCTTCTCCGGCTTGTTTCCAATTATCGGTTTAAGTTCCCGTTACCTTATATTTCTTAGGTCGTTTCCACTTTAACATTGTTTGTTCATTGAACCAATGATATCTAGGCTTTTCTAAAAAGCAATGCCATACGAAACGCTCAAATCGCTTTCGTCAGCGCGTTCTTCCTCGTCCTCATTCCATCACAATCCTTCGTACTTATTCACACTGGTCCGTTTCGTATCATCCTTTTTTCAAAATATAAAGACAGACCCAAACGTTTCCGTTTTCAGGCAAATATGAGCACTACTGTTGATTTCTGCCATTTCCGTAAAATGACATACGCCGAAGTCGCTAAAAACGATTGGCTTGATTTCCGCAAAATCCCTCTCCACATCCAGGATCTGGTATTAGAAAAGGTAAGTGGACCGTTTTATGGTTTAAACATAATTTTTTTCAGATGACATTCCAAAGTTACACGACGTTTATTGAAACAAGTAGCACAGCTCACTACGTGGACGCCCGCAACCCTAGACTACAGTACCCCATTCCCATCAAAAGATTCATGCTAACGGTAAATTTCAATCTCAATATATTCAGTAAAACTGCATTTTAGAATGATAAGGTGACTTTTATTGCACATGGTCACCTCGTTACGGTTTCTACTTCGACGTGCCGGAAAATGAAGTTCGCATCTGTATCCGTAGCTGTAGGGGTGAGTGTGTTAATGCTTAAAAGCTTTTCCGTTAAACATCAGTTTCTTCTCTTGAATGTTATTATTTATATTTTAGGACTTATCTTTCAAGGAAGAAACTTGTGATTTCTTGCTGACTTTAAATATTGACTATATGCAATGCAGCATTCTTTTGAGAGACGATTCGCACACAACGGAATTTTTCAAGGTTTTTTTAAATTTGAAAATTATACATACAATTTATTGATTTTTCAGAAAGCAAGAATTGACAAACTCAATCTCATGGCACAATTCTTACCTTTTGGAGTTGAACGTTTTCCTTTCGACACCAGCAATATCCAGAAGGTATGTTTTGTTAAAATCAAACAAATCTTTTCTATTTTTTTAGGTTTCAATTGACAACTGCCGTTCCCTTCTTTTCGACCCCTTTTCAACTATCAAGGCACGAAATCATGTTGAGCTGACAGACGTGCCATTGACAGGTGGCCAAATTCTCGAATACATTAAGGTACTTAGAAAAACATTAACAATTAAAAGATACTTCTTTCAGAGTTTGAGAATGGGCTTTTTAAAAGTGGTGGATGTCACAATAAGCAACTTCACAATGACCGACCATAGGGAAATTGACGAATATCTTTACACCCAGTGTTCTCAAGTTTTTGCGACTCCATGTAACCAGAAGTGGGAAATCACAAGAAAGGACGAATCAAAGCCTTTTATGACTTTCGAGGTTTTTCATAACACGATTTACATCAGAGGGTGCTAAGAAGCAATGGAGTTTTCAAAGTTGGATATCAAATTAAAGTTTTTATCAGAACACTGTGTTTTTGTTTGATAATACCAGTGATATAAAAATGCAGAGACGATAGAATAACTGATTCTTTTTCTACGATAATCTTTATTATGTAATCTAGATTTAACGGCGAGATCCATCCTCGAAGAAGACTCCTCCGTCGATGGCGCAGTACTTGGGGCAGATTCCCTTCTCTCCGGGCTGTCCATCGTGTCCAGGAGCTCCGGGGTTTCCGGGCTGTCCGTCCTGTCCAGGGTTTCCGGGCTGTCCGGGCTCACCCTTCTCTCCCTGGGCTCCAGGCTGTCCGTCCTTTCCAGCCTCTCCGTTGGGTCCCTTGGGTCCAGCCTGTCCGGGCTTTCCAGCCTGTCCGGGCTCTCCAGGCTTGGGCTCTCCGTTGGCTCCGGGCTCTCCAGCAGGTCCGGGAGCTCCAGGCTTTCCAGCGGGTCCGGGGTGTCCGTTGGGTCCCTTGTTTCCAGCAGGTCCCTCCTCTCCGTCGGGTCCCTTCTTTCCGGGTCCTCCGGGGGCTCCAGGGTTTCCAGCGGGTCCGGGAGGTCCGGGAGGTCCCTGGGGTCCAGCAGGGCAAGGCTTGCAGGGAGGAGGAGTGATGGGCTCGCAAGGCTGCTGAGGAGGACGTCCGGGGTTTCCGGGGAGTCCAGGAGCTCCAGGCTTTCCGGGGCGTCCGGGCTTTCCAGAAGCTCCCTGAGGTCCAGCAGGTCCGGGAAGGCAGCATCCCTGGCAGGTGTCCTCTCCAGCCTGACGGGCAGTCCTGTTAGCGGCAACCTCGGGCAGAGAGTAGACGGAAGACCAAGTGTTCTTGGCGTTGAGCTGGCACTCCCTCAGCTGGCTCTCAGTCTGAGAACGCACGTGGTGGACGTAGTTGTTCACCATCGGAAGGGTGATGCAGACGGAGAGAACGGCCACAGCCGAGAAGGCGGTGGCAGCGTAGCCGACGAAGCGGTAAGCCTTGATCTTGGAGTCGATTTCCATGATGACCGCAGTGCTGCTACATCGCTCGTTCGCCCTATATAGTGTGGTCACGGCGTTTTTGAGGCGGCAGTTTCACCTCGGGTGAAACCCCGAAAAATAGACGGAACTGATTGACAAAAGAAACGAAAGACGAATGACCACAATTTGTAACAGCGAGAATTCCAGTGGTGCATTTATCTGAAAAGTCAATAGTGAAGAATGCGTTTTTCCTGTAATTTTCGTTCGTTCTTGTTACAAAACGAACCAATGTTGTAGAAATGCAAGATACTAACGATAAATTGTGAAAAATAAACAAACTTTTCGATATCCATTTTCAGGGTATTCGAGTGTTACTAATTTCTTAAAGCGGTATGTGTAAAAATCACAAAAACTTTCTTTTGTTTTTCTTCTTCTATACATCCTCTCCAGTAAAATTTGTAGACTTCCTCAGTTTTTCCGCCACCTTGTCGAACACTGTTGAGGTTGGCTACTTGTAAAATCGCAAATTTACCCACATGAATTTTTTTTTCTATGCAGTTGCTGCGCCAAAAAGGAAGTTCGAGGCTCCCAGCATTTTGCTTCCGAACTGGGCAGCTCAATCAGAACACCACTAAAATGTTTCAGAAGGGTTACTAAACTTTATACATTCATCTCCTATCGTTCTTTGTTTTCTTTTTTCCCAACTGTAGTAGTAAGTTGTAAAAGGAGTGTAGTAGCAGGTGATGCAGTTGGTATCGTAGGGGTTGTAATAGTTGGTCATTCCAGTGTCTGAAAACACCCAAAATTACATCATTTTTAAAGTTCCTACTTTGGAAGTTGTTGTTGTTGGGATCATAATAGTAGTTGTTGCCAGTTGTGTAGGTTTGGGGGTAATAGTAGTAATTTCTGCTACCATCGCCAACAAAGTGGTTGTTGTTGGGATAATAGTAGTACATCTAAAAGGTGTTAGCGTAAGGAAAACGAAGGATTCTTACATATTGTGCCTGAGATGATGCCAGAAGGCACATGAAGACAAAGATGATGCCGGAGGAGTTCATTGCTAGTTGAGACTCAAGGAAGACCTGATGCCTTCCGAGGGAAAACGGGCATATATGCTACCAGGCGGCGGGGGAGTATGTTATGAAGAATTCTACCTAAGGAACTTCAATGACAGAAAAATGAACTCTGGTTTCGAGAGATCTCAGACACTCTTGCGGCTATGCTCGTGGTCGAAATCTGTTTATGAAATCTGTTTGTTCGCTCGTGTGGCTTCCAATCGTCGCGCCTTTAGTAAGCCAAAGTGACGTAGTAAACAAGCAAATTGTTTCAACAAAGTCTGGAAAATCCAATGACAGACGGCGCATTTGCAAAACTCGGGGGAAAATATGGACGCAGACTGTTCTCACTAGACAGCAAATAATGTTTGCCTAAACGCGTTTGCCAATAGTGAAGAATCCAAAACGTAAAGTTAAAAAAAATGTTGTATAATTGCTGAGAAGTTGAAAGAGGTTTTCCCGCAATTATACTTATCTTTTTGTTCGAGGCATGGGTCTTTTGTTGCAAACAGTAGATATATAAAACTCATTCTCTATACCGTCATCATTCACATGGAAAGAAAACATCTCTTTTGTCAATTGCTTCCGAAAAGAGCCTGAAAGGGGTATAAAAACTACCTTATACATAGCACTCACAATGCCTTCGATAAAACATCCTTTCAGTTCTCAGGCTTTCAGACTCATTTTATAACAAGATCACGTTCTGTGACGTGTTTTACAGCTTGTCATTTCTCTTATGTGTCTTTGCGCGGTTTTTAACCATAATCTTACGCAATATTTGCCGAAACCTTTGACAGTCTGGTGCCAAAGGCGCTCTCTCGGTAATACGATCGGAATCTAGATATAGTCAGTGCAGAAAGAAGTAAGTTTTAGGTTTAAAACCGCATGAAAAATAACCCGTTTTCATAACATTCACATTAAACTGATGATTTCATGCGTCCTTTCTGTGAACGTCCCTCAATGAGTTTCCCTTCTTTGAAATGGATCTCCCCCGCTTTCTTTGTTCCCAGCCTGTTTCCAAGGTGATGGTTTTATCACAACGATGACATAAAGATGTGGGGGCAACGACAGCTTCATTCCCCAAGGACGACGACAAATAATCAAAAACTTCCGTTGCTACTCATTGCGGAGACTATTGTTCATTCTCGACAGATTCGACTTGCTTCCCACTACGGCTTCAATACTTCAGGTATCAGGAAAGAATGAATTCTTAGCTGAGAGGTTTTACTTTACAAGATATGTCTGTAAGGTAGACCCAATCAGCCGAGAAGACATCCCACTCCTATTTTAGGACAACATTTTAAAGAAAAATATTTTTTCTACTAAAATCTTTATTTTGTAATCTAGATTTAACGGCGAGATCCATCCTCGAAGAAGACTCCTCCGTCGATGGCGCAGTACTTGGGGCAGATTCCCTTTTCTCCGGGCTGTCCATCGTGTCCAGGAGCTCCGGGGTTTCCGGGCTGTCCGTCCTGTCCAGGGTTTCCGGGCTGTCCGGGCTCACCCTTCTCTCCCTGGGCTCCAGGCTGTCCGTCCTTTCCAGCCTCTCCGTTGGGTCCCTTGGGTCCAGCCTGTCCGGGCTTTCCAGCCTGTCCGGGCTCTCCAGGCTTGGGCTCTCCTTGGCTCCGGGCTCTCCAGCAGGTCCGGGAGCTCCAGGCTTTCCAGCGGGTCCGGGGTGTCCGTTGGGTCCCTTGTTTCCAGCAGGTCCCTCCTCTCCGTCGGGTCCCTTCTTTCCGGGTCCTCCGGGGGCTCCAGGGTTTCCAGCGGGTCCGGGAGGTCCGGGAGGTCCCTGGGGTCCAGCAGGGCAAGGCTTGCAGGGAGGAGGAGTGATGGGCTCGCAAGGCTGCTGAGGAGGACGTCCGGGGTTTCCGGGGAGTCCAGGAGCTCCAGGCTTTCCGGGGCGTCCGGGCCTTCCAGAAGCTCCCTGAGGTCCAGCAGGTCCGGGAAGGCAGCATCCCTGGCAGGTGTCCTCTCCAGCCTGACGGGCAGTCCTGTTAGCGGCAACCTCGGGCAGAGAGTAGACGGAAGACCAAGTGTTCTTGGCGTTGAGCTGGCACTCCCTCAGCTGGCTCTCAGTCTGAGAACGCACGTGGTGGACGTAGTTGTTCACCATCGGAAGGGTGATGCAGACGGAGAGAACGGCCACAGCCGAGAAGGCGGTGGCAGCATAGCCGACAAAGCGGTAAGCCTAAATCAGTAATATTCAATGAAGAACGAGAAATGTTACCTTGATCTTGGAGTCGATTTCCATAATGACCGGAGTATAGATGCTACGAGTGCATGCCTTTAATACGGGTGCGGCGACGCTTTTTGGCAATGGTTTCACTTCACTTTTGCCGGAACCCGTACCGCGAAAAAGCTCGGGAATGGCAGACAGCAGAACGAAATGATTGAACATCAGCCGAAAAGTTGTGATTCTGCAGGGTAACATTAACTGGCGCCAATCTTTTGGCATTCTATAATAGATTTTAGACCTTCATGTTGCGAAACAAATTGTTCTTTCTTGGGTATTGGTGATTTTATAGGAAAATAAGCTAAAAGCTCTTCGCTTCATCCGTTCGCTATCTTATCTGTGAATCCTGGTTGCCTTGTTTTTCACTGCGGTTTTTTATCGCAACTTGTCACGTGGGCACTTATTGTGAACACTGACGGCTTATCTGATCGTAAAATTCGCCGAGTCTTTAAGAACTGTGGAGAAATTAAACTTGTATAGTAATCATGCGTAACGTGGAAAACTCCGGAAATTAACAATTGCATGTTTGATTACACGCCATTCTTGTGTAAGAAAAGAATTTTTATAAATTCACCAACACGCAGGCGTTTTCTGATTGTTTAGAAACCCTGGAGAACTTCAGAAGATGCGACTTTAGAAAAAAAAAACCTTTTCTGGCTATCAAGGAAAGTGGTGTCTCAAATCACAGATGAACAACTGCAACTCTCAGACACCTCTAGACACCTCTTTTGCACTTTCAGCTAAGTAACACTACGTTTCCAATTATAGCACATGCACTTTTGAGGAAAAGATGACTTCTGACACACATTCAGTGCTTCTGATCCATAGAAGTTGAAAGTGCTTCCGCTCTGTCTGGTTTTTTTTTTCAGAAAAGTACATTCGGCGATAAAACATAGTGCAGTCTATACCCAAGAACTAAGAACAGTGTTTGGAATTGAATCAAAACCGTCACAATGTGCCGTAACATGGTTTCGTGAAGTTATACGCTGTGATGCGTTATGCAGAATCCCTTATCGGGTTGTACACCACTGGTCGCATTAGTTGAATAAAGAAGGGCGTGTGGTTTCTCGTTGGCCGTGATCTCAACCACCGATAAGGGTTACCTGTACAATGCTCATTCTTTCTGGGTTGATAAGAGATCCCAAATAGATCAGGGCGTAAAAGAACTTTTTTGTTTGGGTGGAGATAGATCAGGTGCAAACATAGGACAGAGTCCAGTGGTTCACCATTAGCGACGCCCGGAATGTGATATGTAGTCTTGGTTCCGGATACACTGATGTTGATAATAGATGTGGTATTTAACCTTCCACTTTTCGTAGATTATAGATTTGGGCTCATAAAAAGGTAAACAGCGCCAGTGCAATTGGTTTATGCTCATTTTTGCGGTTTATGCTCATTTTCGTCAAACCATTGTTTTGCAAATGTCATCTGTGAAACAAATCTTTTTCATCTATGCTGAGCGACTAAATGGGTTGGATTGAGTGTGGAAAAAAACCTTTGTTTAAAAAAAATTTTGTTGCAAAAAAATCTAGTCCCAATCGGTTGCTGGATATTCAAATCTGCCTGTGCTGGAACAAAACTCAGACTTTGTTAAACCTGTATATTTCTGACAATTTTCAAATTCTAGTTGGTTTTAACATGCAGGTTCAGCCAAACTTCGTGAATTGTTAAGCACTTCATTTTAACAATAAAAGTTTTACTATTGTTGCATTTTAGTGGACGTCATCGTTCTACACCGTTTTAACTTTAAGAATTTGAAATCAAAAAGTTGTATATCTAAAATTAATTCTAAATTCATCTTCAAAGAAAAAATTGAGCACACACGGTATGATCACGCCACACCAAGAAATTGTACAATCAAAACGTATCTCTATAAAACAACAAAAGATTTACTTTTTAAATCTTCATCAAGAGGTTGTTTTGGGTTTTGGATACTTCGGTAACTGTTCCTGTCAGATCGCTACCTTTGTACCATTAAGTAGCAATCAATAGTATCTTCTGCTTCCAAAACAGTTTCATATCTCGGATGGTAAAAATTTGGCTCTGACGCAAGTGTTCCATAAAAATGTGCTAAACCCAGAACACCTGTATTGATTACGTGACCCGAAAGAGTTTCGCAACGAAACACCGAAAGATGAAAAAACCTGAAAACTGTGGTTTGAGAATTATGTTTTAATTCTAACCATGAATGGTCGCATCCTACTTTTACAAGTGGTGTTTGATTGTTTGACCCGAAGTGATAAAAAACGAAGTTTTGATTTGTGCAAACAGAAAACAAAAAAATTAGCTGAACCAAAACCAAAAATTTCAGCCGAAAACTCAAGGTCGCGAACTCGTAGATAGTTTGCTTTTAATTACTTTTTTGCATATTGTGAATAAAAAATGTACCACATGTCACATATATCATAAATATATTGCACTGTGACCGTATATACATTAATGAGGTGAAAAGTTTTAAAAGGCTTGGGTTTTAGGAAACATTTTAAACAATGTCTCAACAAATGCGTGAAAAACGGCACAATGACCCTCCAATGGACATGAAAATGATACTTTCGAATTGATAGCAAACAAGGACAAATTTGCAATAATCGAGAAAAAACAGCATAACAAGAAAACCCAAGATTTATAGAATAGTTTTCGCTAAACGAAACGTGGCGGGCCTTCACAGAAAAAAACGGCATATTTCTCTGCGTTGCCGCCTTTGTATGCTATCTGCCCTAACTAATGTCGGTGTGCTGCAAAAAGTCGTTTTGGCAGGGTTCCAAAAACACATTGCGTTTAAAAAAATGTACAAACTAAAAGTCATTCTATATTGTGTTCAAAACTCAAACGTTCCTAATATCTACCAACATCTACCAAGAAGTGGTGCCAGAGACTATGAAAACAATGTTTGTACGTGTAGTTTTTCGTGGGAAGTTCGAAAACACAAACAACCTGTACACGCAAGGCAACCAGCTTTCTGTTTACGAGGTAATGAGGACCGTTCTTCTTCTTGCCGCCCTTGTGGCGGTCTTGTACGCCAAGACCTTCACCATGGAGACCAAGAGCCACGGCTCGCTCCGCGCTAAACTTATTGCGTAAGCCAAATCCCTTTATTGATTGGTTTTACCTATTTTCAGTGAGGGTACCTACTCTCTCTACCTCGAGGAGCTCTACCGTTCCCGTGCTGAGGTCCTCACTGTAGGATCCCAGCCTTTCATCGACTACTTCGATGACTTCTACCTCGGAAACATCACCATCGGAACCCCTCCCCAGCAAATGACTGTTGTTCTGGATACTGGATCCTCCAACCTCTGGGTGATCTCTGCCGCTTGCACCACCAAGGCCTGTGTAGGAGAGCCCAGCAGTGACTACACCAAGAACAGGTTTGACACCACCAAGTCTACCACCTTCTCCGGGGAGACCCGCACCTTCTCCATCCAGTATGGATCTGGATCTTGCAAAGGAAACCTTGGAACTGATATCCTGAACTTCGGTGGACTCAGTGTCCAGAAGCAGGAGTTCGGAGTTGCTACCCACCTTGCCCAGGTCTTTGGATACCAGCCTATGGATGGAATCTTCGGTCTTGGATGGCCCGCTCTTGCTGTCGACAAGGTCGTTCCTCCCATGCAGAACGTCCTTTCCCAGCTGGACAAGCCCCTCTTCACTGTGTGGCTCGATCGCAAGCTCACCCCCGCCCAGGGAGGAAACGCCGGTCTCATCACCTACGGAGCCATTGACACCACCAACTGCGCCGCTCAGGTCAACTACGTTCCACTGTCCGCTGAGACCTACTGGCAGTTCCCCATCTCTGGATTCTCTATCGGCAAGTACTCTGAGACCAAGAAGGACCAGGTCATCTCTGACACCGGTACCTCCTGGATCGGATGCCCCACCACTGTTATGCAGCACGTGAGTTGCAGAAAAACCAAATAAAAGCTAAGAGAGTTTTTCAGATCGTCCAGGAAACTGGAGCCAAGTATGACCAGGCTGATCAGCTCTACACCGTCCCCTGCAGCCAGCAGAAGACCCTTCCCGATCTGATCTTCACCATCAACGGAGTTACGTACAACGTTCCCTCGGTTGAGTACGTCCTCGATCTGGGACTCGGCAACGGACAGTGCGCCCTGACTTTCTTCGGAATGCAAGGAGGTGGCTTCGGACCCGCCTGGATTCTTGGAGACACATGGATCAGGACCTACTGCCAGATTTATGACATCGGAGGCAAGCAGATCGGTTTCGCCAAGGCCAACCACAGCATGCAGTAAATTGTATAATAAATAGTATATATTCCTAGTTGTTTTGAATGCTGATGCACTGAGGGGCGGGGTTTTTGTGTTTGTAACGAATCCCGTCAGTCCGCGGAAGCTATCAAAAACATTTGGCTAGTAGCCAGATGAAGTAATTCCGATGCGCGCGCGGCGGGACTAGACGTACAATCCTTTTTTTGCTTAAAAAAACGGTGCAATAGAGAGACAAGTATAAAACAATATAACAAGTGTAACAAACACTATTCTGACAATGTTCGACCAATACTCTGTATATGTTGATCTATGGTTATTGATTTGACGTTATTCATAAATCAATTCTCAATTATAGCAATGCTGGTTTTAAAATCTTCGTTTTGAAACGAAAACAGCTCAGGTTTTTATAAACTGCGGGTGAGGAGTCTCATTTCGAAAGTTGATATGTGAATCAAATTTGGTAATGTATGGTAGCTTAGTAGTTGAATAAATCTAATAATATTCTAAAAACAAAAATTAAGAATGATATAAAATCAAATGAAAACGAAACATGAAATGAAACGTACCTGGCGCCAGTGTGGCGTTTAGAGGGGGGTATAACATGGGTGACCTTTACAGATCAGGTGGGATCAGTTGGACCTTATAGTCAGTGTGACTACAACTTGCAGAAGGGCAGCGTAAGTGGGAGCGACCGTCTTTGACCAAGACTACATTACAAGTGACGAAAAACCCTGAAATGTTAATTTGCATTCTATTTTCGAAAACACCTCCGGTTTAATTGAATTTAAAGCCAATTGAGTAAAACACACCCAGGCTTCGCCAGACCCTTATTACCTACCATGCCATGACCCAGGAAAGCCGCTCAATAATTAACGTAGAACAAACGCCCACGTGTTTTATAACGTTCGGTGCGTAACCCGGCTCCGCCTAACAATAATGCGAAAATTCAGAAATCTTAAGAAAACACACGCTGCTAATTCAGTTCACGTTCAATGAGCCCGATCAAATCTCATTGCGTAAGTTTAAAAAAAAAATTAACAATTTTGAGTTTTCCATTTCATTTATTTTCGTTTCACTTACTCCCTGTACATTGAAGACCTCTACTGTTCACCTGCCGAAGTTCTGTTTGTAGGATCGCAACCATTGATTACTTTGATGACTTCTTCCTTGGAAACAGGCCAATTGAAACCGCCCAGCAAATGACTGTTGTTTTGGTTATAGGATCCTCCAACCTTGGGTTACCTCAGTCGCTAGCACAACAAAGCCATGTGAAGGAGAGGTTAGTAGTAGGTACACCTGAACAAGATTTGGCACAACCAAGTCCTCGATTTCCTCCGGAAAGGCCCGCCCCTTCTCAATCCTGTACACATCCGGTTCATGCAAAGAAAAATACAAAACCGGTAGCTACTGACACGCTTTATTTTAGAGGACTCACAGTGCAAGAGTTTCAATTCACCTTGCACATGTCTTTGGGGATCAGCCTATGGACGGAATCCTCAGCCTTGGATGGCCAAATATCCCTGTTGATCAGGTCACTCCATTCATGCAGAATGTTCTTGATCAGCTCGACAAGCCTCTTCACCGTTTGAATGGGGCGCGAGCTCCAGGCATCCAAGGGAAGAAATGGAGGACTCATCACCTATGAAGCCATTGATTCCGCCAACTGTGTAACCCAGATCACATACGTTCCCCTTTCCGCTGATACCTACTGGCAGTTCCCCATCTCTGGACATTGGAACTTACTCTGAGACCAAGAAGGACCAGGTCATCTCCGACACCGGTACCTCCTGGATCGGATGTCTCAACACTGTTCTTCAAAATGTGAATTATGGTACAAAAAGCAAAATATTTGTTGGTTCAGATTGTCCAGCGAACTGGAGCAACCTAAGAAATGAATGATCAGCTCTACACCGTTGACAGTAACAAGCAGAAGACCCTCCCCGATTTTATCTTCACCATCAATGAAATCTTGTCTTCAGCATCAACCGAGTTAAGTCCAACATTCCCTCTGTTGAGTACGTCCTTGTTGTAGGACTCCACAATGGACAGTGTGTTTTGACGTTCTTCAGAATGAACGGAGGCTTCGGGGCCGCCTGGGTTCTTGGAGTCACCTGGATCAGGACTTACATATATCGGGCTTCTCCAAAGCCAACCACAGAATGCAGTGTGTGTTACAAATAATAAGGTTTGAAAGGAACGTCGAGGGACTGTCTACATACATGCAACTACCCCAGCATTTACACTGGTTATTCGACTGTTCATTTCGAACAGTAACAACACTCTTTGATTTTGTTGTCTTTTATTTGCTTTAGATGACAACTAGTAGTTTAGTCTATCTGATGCAATGTTTGGTGTGTTTTATGACACCAACTTAATGTGTCGTGTTGATATCTCGACAATGAAACTGTAATCAAACAATTCAAGGGTCTCAAAATAGTATTTCAAATTCACCGATACACATTTGTTTTGATTCTTTGTTACAGTAGACTCACGCTGGTTACTGTAACTCGGCTTAAAAAGATAAGGTGGCTGAGCCGATTCATTCGTAGTATATTAAATTACCGTTTTTGTTGTTGTCTAAAGTTTTACAAATCTTTTATGCAGAATTTTTTGTCAACCTTCTAAGAGTAAAACGTTATTCATTTGCACAGTGAAATGTGCATATGAAGAACGTGGCAATGTTTTTAGAAATGCCGGTTCTATACAATATTTTTTTCGCAGACGTGTATGGCAGAAAATAATTGTGTTCTACTTTTATAGTAACTACATACTACTCCATTTCCTACATTTGCCATTACGTTTCTTTCTTACGTCAGTTCCCGTTTAGGTGACGTGAAGTCACGATTTACCGGAGATAGGAAATCCAAACTCTAAACAGAGCGTTACAAATTCAGTATAAATAGAGCGTCTGAGAAGCTTTTCACGTGTTCAAAAACAACAGTCTTAGTTTCTTTCTATTACATCTTTGCATTATTTTTTCTTTTTAAGGTCATGAAGATTGTTTTACTTCTCGCCGTCATTGTGGCTGTCTTGTACGCCAAAACCTTAACTATGGAGACTAGGAGGTCCGGATCACTCCGCTCGAAGCTCATTGCGTATGTTTCTCAATACTTGGGAATTCAACTCTTGATTTAGGGAGGGTACCTACTCCCAATTCCTGGAGGAGCTCTACCGTTCCCGTGCCGAGGTCCTCACTGTGGGATCCCAGCCTTTCATCGACTACTTCGATGACTTCTATCTCGGAAACATCACTATCGGAACACCTCCCCAGCAGATGACTGTTGTCCTGGATACTGGATCCTCGAACCTTTGGGTGATCTCCGCCGCTTGCAACACTAGAGCATGCAAGGGGATGGCGAGCACTGCTGGGTTTACAAGGAACAGATTTGACATAACTAGGTCTTCTACGTTCACCGGAGAGAACCGCACCTTCTCTATCGACTATAAATCAGGTGCATGCCGAGGAAACCTAGCAATTGATACCCTCAACTTCGGAGGGCTCACGGTTCAAAAGCAGGAGTTTGGAGTGGCCACGCACGTAGCTGCTATATTTGGACAACAACCCATGGACGGAATCTTCGGTCTTGGATGGCCCGCTATTGCTGTTGACAAGGTCGTTCCTCCCATGCAGAACGTCCTCTCCCAGCTTGACAAGCCTCTCTTCACTGTCTGGATGGACCGCAAGCTCGAAGCTTCTCCTGTTGGAAACGGTGGTCTCATCACCTACGGAGCTGTAGACAACAGCAACTGCGCCGCCCAGGTCAACTACGTTCCTCTCTCGTCTGAGACCTACTGGCAGTTCCCTATCTCTGGATTCGCTATTGGATCTTACTCTGTGAGCAAGAAGGACCAGGTTATCTCTGACACCGGTACCTCCTGGATCGGATGCCCCACCACCGTCCTCCAGCACGTATGTGACAAAACATGAACGGTAATTAACTTCTTTGTTCAGATCGTCCAACAAACCGGAGCCACCTTCGACCAGGCTAACCAGCTCTACAGCGTTGACTGCACTAAGCAGACGACCCTCCCCGATTTGATCTTCACCATCAACGGAATTCAGTACAACGTTCCTTCCGTTCAGTACGTGTTGGATGTAGGACTCAACAATGGACAATGTGCTCTGACTTTCTTTGGAATGGATACAGGAGGCTTTGGACCAGCTTGGATTTTTGGAGATACCTGGATCAGGACCTACTGCCAGATTTATGACATTGGGGGCGAGCAGATTGGTTTCGCCAAGGCTAGCCATCGGTCACAGTAAATCGTGAAATAAATATAACAAATACATATCTTGTTTTGTAATTTTAATGATTTCGCACAGAAGACAAAAGTCCGGAAAGTCGTTAGAAATGCTAGTTCGGGGCCAAAAATTACTTAAAATGGCTTTGGTAAAGGTCTTACGCCTGCATTTTTGTAGCCGCGGGCGCCGGGGGCTACCAAACGTTAAACTCACATGGCTCGGCTGTATTGGTCGTTTTGCCGGTTTTGACGACATACTATTATCATTTCTTGTTTTAGGCTACCCAATGGTATCTAACCCATACATGTATTAACCTTAACCCATACAATAACTTTGCACTTTGCATCATTCCCTTGTCATAATAACTTCTTTCGCAGCGGAATATTCGATAATGATTGTGATTGAAACATTTTTGTAGCATCTAAAAGTTTCACATGCGTTTCAAAATACTTCTGTGGTACTATCAAAAGTCAAAAACCCCGCTACTGTTGCATGGAATCAGTGATCTCCAGGCTTGGGACCTTAGAGTTTCTCTGCAGCAAATGGCATCATAGTAGAATGCGGATTGCTGTGACTCTAACACAAGATTCCTGCTTACATGGGAGCCATTAAGCGGTTTTACAGGTGCGGTTAACATGACGTAAACTCTTTTCTACTTCGATAGGGGCGCTATTAAACGAGTAATCTTCAGCCAGCATGTCTTTAAAAGGGCGCACTTGGGCATGTTTTCTCACAACTATTTTAGTTTATACTTCTTTTCTTTATTTTTGTCAACTTCCCTTCAGTTATCTTCACTTTTTTCAGGTAATGAGGGCCGTTCTCTTCTTTGTCGCCCTTATTGGACTTATACATGCCAAAACATTCACAATTCGAACGAAGAGCCAAGGCTCACTTCGCGCAAAGCTTATACGGTACGTGTTTTTCGTTTGATTTAACACAACAAATGTTTCAGAGAGGGCATCTCCTCTCAATACCTTGAGGGGCTCTACCGTTCCCGTGCCGAGGTCTTGATGACCGGAACGACTAAACTTGTCGGTTACGCAGACGCATACTATCTTGGAAATATAACCATTGGAACTCCTCCCCAGCAGATGTCTGTTGCATTCGATACAGGAGCATCCAATCTCTATGTCATCTCCGCCGCTTGCACGACCGGGTCATGTGTAGGCGTTACGAACAAGTTCGACCCAACCAAGTCTTCCACTTGGTCACCGATGCATTGCCCCTTCTCCATCCAAAACGGTTTGGGTACTACAAGTGGAAATCTGGGAACTGATGTTGTGCAATTTGGTGGACTGACAGCAAAAACACAAGGATTCGGACTTGCTAATAAACCCTTCAGACCTGTTCAACGTACATGGATGGAATCTTCGGAATGGGTTGGCCCGCACTTGCTGTGGACAATATCGTACCCCCTATGCAAAACGTCCTCGATCAACTCGACCAACCCTTGTTTACTGTATGGATGACAAGTTTGCATCTATTAAACACGGTAACGCCGGTCTGATAACCTATGGAGCAATCGACACTACGAACTGCGCCTCAGAAGTGGACTATGTGCCCCTGTCTTCGGAAACTTATTGGCAATTTGTGGTCACAGGCATTTCTATGGGCACTTTCTCCCTAACAAAGAAGTACCAGGTTGTTTCTGACACCGGAACTTCTTGGATCGGCTGCCCGTGGAGCGTTTTGCAACAAATGAGTTATTGAATCCTATATGACAGTCTGTTTTTCAGATACTAGCGCAGACTGAACCAAATTATGACCAAGGACATCAGGTGTACACAGTTCCTTGCTCAACGCAAAACACGCTACCGGATCTTATCTTTACCATAAACGGAATTCAGTACAACATTCCTTCTTCTGAATATCGTCGATCTTGGGCTCAACGCTGGGCGATGTGGTCTCACTTTCTTTGAAATGAACGGAGGCGGTTTCGGACCGCAGTGGATTTTGGGAGACACTTGGATCAGCACCTACTCCCAGATCTATGACATCGGAGGCAGCCAGATCGGTTTCGCCAAGGCTAAACACAGCTCTAAGTAAATTACAATAAACTGTTTCTGAATAAAAAGCTTTGATGGTAGAAGGAAGTGATATCATATTACATTTTCTGAAATCTCTGTATTTTTGGCCGTGTGAAGTTGTTTTCCAAAGATTATTTACCATTTGGTTCACAAATTGCACAACTTCTCGCCTAGCTGCCGAAATTCCGAAAACTACAAATTGTTTTACTTGAAAAAGAATATTTCTGTCTTATTTTTGGCCTTAAACTTGTTTCCACGGTTCTAAATGTTTAGTCATAAGAAATAACAGCTTGCCTTTAGACTAATTTTCATTTTGTCCTAATAGTACAAAAGTTATGTGTCACAGGATGTCCTGAGTGACGCAAGGTCCAGTCGTCCACTCGGTCCCGGAGACAAGGCGCCGGTGATAGGAAGATCATGGTCCCCGTGATCCAATGATAAGGCCACAGATTTGGTATTTAAGGGGCCTGTCTGGGCTTTTCAACCATTCCATTCCGATTCTCCCTTCAGCCCACCAATTCCTTTTCTTTGCTTTTAAAAGTTTTCATATTTCCTCTCTTCAGGTAATGAGGACCGCTTTGATTCTCGCCGCCCTTGTGGCGGTCTTGTACGCCAAGACCTTCACCATGGAGACCAGGAACCACGGTTCTCTCCGTTCCAAGCTCATCGCGTATGTTTCCTGAAAACTTCAGAATTCAACATTTGGTTTAGTGAGGGCACCTACTCTCGCTACCTCGAGGAGCTCTACCGTTCCCGTGCCGAGGTCCTTTCTGTGGGATCCCAGCCTTTCGTCGACTATTTCGATGACTTCTACCTCGGAAACATCACCATCGGAACCCCCGCTCAGCAGATGACCGTTGTCTTAGATACCGGATCCTCCAATCTTTGGGTCATCTCCGCTGCTTGCAACACCAAGGCCTGCCAAGGACAGCCCGGCAGTGGCTACTCCAAGAACAGGTTCGACACCACCAAGTCTACCACCTTCTCCGGAGAGACCCGCACTTTCTCCATCCAGTACGGATCTGGATCCTGCAGGGGTAACCTTGGTACCGATGTCCTGAACTTCGGAGGACTCACTGTGCAGAAGCAGGAGTTCGGAGTTGCCAGCCACCTTGCTGCCGTTTTCGGTTACCAGCCCATGGACGGAATCTTCGGACTCGGATGGCCCGCTCTTGCTGTTGACAAGGTCGTTCCTCCTATGCAGAATGTCCTTTCCCAGCTTGACAAACCCCTCTTCACTGTCTGGATGGACCGCAAGCTCCAGGCTTCCCAGGGAGGAAACGGAGGACTTATCACCTACGGAGCTGTCGACACCACCAACTGCGCCGCTCAGATCAACTACGTTCCCCTGTCCGCTGAGACCTACTGGCAGTTCACCCTCGGAGGTTTCTCCATTGGATCTTACTCCGAGACCAAGAAGGATCAGGTTATCTCTGATACCGGTACCTCCTGGATCGGATGCCCCAACACCATCCTCCAGCACGTGAGTTACAACAACAATTACGGTTGTTAACCTTCTGGTTTAGATCGTCCAGCAGACCGGAGCCACCTACGACCAGGCTGACCAGCTCTACATTGTCCCCTGCTCCCAGCAGAAGACCCTCCCCGATCTGGTCTTCACCATCAACGGAATCAACTACAACGTCCCCTCTGTTGAGTACGTGCTTGACCTGGGTCTTGACAACGGACAGTGCGCCCTTACTTTCTTCGGAATGAACGGAGGAGGCTTCGGACCCGCTTGGATTCTTGGAGACACCTGGATCAGGACCTACTGCCAGATCCACGACATCGGAGGCAAGCAGATCGGTTTCGCCAAGGCCAACCACAGCTTCTAAATATGCACCTTGTATCTATAAATAGTGTCATTTTTCCAAAACGTTGTTGTTTGGGTGGATAGTGAAAAGTGCACTTCTTATCGATGAGATAAGAAAAGGACCCTTCGAACACTTTGGGCATGATAAGAGGGACGTTTTGGATTATTTGCGAAACATTTTCTTTTTTTGAAAATCATTGAAACAAAAATGCAAAGTGCCCCGATACAAGTCATTTGTTTAAAAACACAAATCACAGAGGGGACAAGCAGCACAAATTGGAAACAAATTAACTACAACTACAAACTGACAAATTGAGGACAACACGAGCGATAATTCATATAAGACAGTAAAACGTAAAACATTCAAAACACTAAAAAAAGGCTTGCTTTTTTTTCGAAAGTGCTACTCCCAGTTAAGATTCTGGCAAAAAAGGACCTTTCGTGAAACATTCGGGTATAGGCAAAAATGTATTTCTCTGCATCTTTGTGATTCTCACATAATTTCCCCTGAGTATCTCAATTCTGCCCTTTATTTTGATTAGGATTTGATGACATTTATAATTATGTTTTTGTTATAGGAAAATGTAAAAACTGAGTAAACTACGATTAATATTTGAGTTAAGTGCAAAACCAACAACAAAGGGCGTTGGTCAACTAGAGGTCAATACGCGTAATTAGGAGCAAGCAATGTTTATAGCCAAATGTAGCGTCTCAACTCTGCTTCTTTTGTTTGAAACTTTAAGACAGCTGGGTTTTATTCTTCACGACATATTGCTTGTCCCAAGTAAGTTCGAAGATGCTCATGTTGATCATATTTTCAATTTTCTGTCATGTACCATCCAGTAAATGTGTTAAATGTTTAGGTAAAAAATATATCTTGTGAAATTTCAAGGTTCACTGACGGGTTCAACTGCGTTTCAACTGCGTTTTTGCATCTACTTGCGCGAAAGATTATTTGGAGGTTCAAGTCAGTTGAAAATGCATAACCCGGATTGTAAACTGAAAAACAATGATTCAAATTGAGAGTCATCCAAAGGCGACAGACATTCCAGAATACCATTCCTATGACAACCGGAAGACCCAGATAAAAAGTTCAATTGTCGTTTGTTACCGGGATGTGACCAGTTCTCATTCTTCCCAAGCACAAATTGCTGCACCTCTGATTTCACAACAAGCTGGATATTTATATCTTTGAACAATTGGAAAGACATCATTAAAAAGTGATACCGCTGGTGAATCAGCCTTGATATATGATCTTTTCCAGGTAGCAAAAGTTCATTCACCCAAACGTCATCTGGCAAAAAGAAACACGGCGATTTTGAAAAGTCACGTCTCACGTAAGCAGGCCGTCCAGGGAGATAAGGAAAACAATAAAACACAATGTCGTTCAGTGCTGCACAAAAGCAAAAAAACTTATGCTTCTAAAAGGAACACAACGGACATTTATTGGGATAGGGCACACAGTGAACCACTAAAGCTTGAATCTCAATGCTGATTTTTACAAAGAGGTTGTCAAAAATCCAAGTTTACATTTTCCGGCAACTCATTTTGTCCTACTCTGTGCCACTGACAAATTCCGATCCGGTAGGCTCCTTTATTGTGCTACGGAGATCAACAAATAGCATAAGTGGGACAAACAACAATGGGAGGACGGTGATTATGAGGTAAACAAACGAGTTGATGTTAGTAATGTGAGTAGGTCAACGTCAAGGAACAACTGCACTAGTGCACAAAATGCACGAAAGCAGAAAAGGCTTGAATTGAGAAAACTCGGTTTCAATATCAGCTAATGGATATTGAACAACAAATAACATAGGTCACAAATATGGGATATGGTATGTTTCCTGAGTAGGGTATCAAAAAGATCGAGGTTTCTTATCGAAGGTGATTATAAAAGAACGCTGTAAGAAGGTTAGTAGTAGTGTAACTAGAACATTCGCAACGGAAATTTGACAACTTTTATGTGGGGGGGGGGGGGGGGGGTTGGACATGCCATGCCACTCAAGACAGGGCGACTACTGTTGAGGAACGATGGGGAACAAGCTTTTTGTAAATAACTTCGCGAAGGGAACCACTAAAAACGAGAAGGAGAATTGAGGGAAGGAGAGTCATTCCATCGCTGAAGAACGGCACAAGAACCTGGATGGTATCCTTTTGTGGAATGTCGTCGGGTGTCAGCATGTTCGCAATCTGACAAAGAATGAGTTTACCAATCTACAACGTTCTTACCGTAACCCCAGTACCGAATCCTTCCGCTATAAACGTGCAGAATGTGTACCAAGCCAGATGTCGCTCTCCTTTTTTGGTGTTTGGTGTTTTTTCTCCATGCTAAACAAATATTTTTTCTAGAGAGAGAGAGCGAGAGAGAGAGAGAGAGAGATAGAGAGAGAGAGAGAGAGAGAGAAAGTTTGTGAGATACAGAGGCTGACAGAGAGAAAATAGAAAAATATACGTTACCTTCCACAGTCTCCAAGCAGTGAACACATTGAAAAACAAATTCAGCAGTGTCACAAGAACCATTACTACGCCCATTGTGTTTACAACCATGAGTAGATTCTAAAATAACGACTTTGAATGTTATGTTTTTGTTTCCTAACCCCTTTTGTTTTGATCGAATAACGATCAGTTAACAGAGAATATTGGTAGAACGATTCGGATGATGTGATTATCCAAGTAACGGAACACGGCAGCACAATAAGGACAAACATTCCCAAATGTACATATTTTTTCCAATACTGAAATGAAGCCATAACTGATTTTTCAACTTAACTAATAAAGCAAAAATTCAATTGTTAATTTTATTTTAGTTTTCGAAATTATCAAAAAATCCAGCAACACGATGTGTTCACTTGCTCTAGATAAAAACTGATGCTTGCCCATAGAGCAAGTGAACTGATGATTGCCCGATTGGAAGGCATGATTCGATTGAAACCTTTCCGGAACATTGAAAAAGAGAACCATTGAAAACACAACATATCTTAATCAAGATGATTCGCCTAGGATTGGGTGAAAATGTGGGAAAACATTCATATGCGTGTGCTTGTGCACCAAGCATGGTAACGGCCCGGCCCGGGCCGGCCCGACTCAACCGAAAATTTATGCCTTTTTTCAATGTCAAAATCAAAGAAAACGGGCCGGCCCCAATTTTTGCCATGCTTGTTGTGCACGCATATACATGTTGTTAACGTGGGTGCGATCACTCATTTGTCTGTGTGCCCGTGTCTCTGGCCTTTCGAGGTCCGCTCGTTTGTGAATCTGTGACTCCGTTTGTTCATATATTCGTGTTTCTGTTTGATCGTGTGTGAGTGTGCCCGTGTCCCGGCTGTTCAATGGTCCACACGTCCGTGTGGGTGCAAATTTGTTTGTTCGAGTGAACGTATGTCTGTGCATCCGTGTGTTCGTGTACCCGTGATTTGCCGAAGAGCGGTAGAAGTACAATAAATGTATATGCGTGTTGCCCGTGTGTCAGTGTGCCCGGTCAACCGTTCATATGTCTGTGTCTGTTTGTCCGTGTGTCCGTGAGTACTTGTATGTGGCCGTTCCTAAATCCGTTTGTCTGTGTGCTCGTTTTCTCGTGTGCCAATGTGTTCATTAGTCAGTATTTGTGCTCCTGACCGTGTGGGTGTGAATACGAGTGTGTGCGTGCATCGTTCCTCTGTTTTTCGTGTTCGTGCATGTTAGCGTCTCCAATATGTTTGTTGGCATGTATGTGTATTTTACATCCTTTAGTAACCTACCTTGTCAAATGTAAAGGGGAAGACCAACATGGAGGTACGGTTGAGGGTAACAACCAATGCCAAAGTGTATTGCACGAACGCCATCTGGTAATGCCAAGTGTGAAAGAACTGGAGTCCTGAAAACGTCTTCTCCTCGAAAAAGGCTGAAAGTGCGCAGTTTTTGCATGTATTCTGAGGAAGACGAATTGTGATCAATGAGTTCAGATATGTTGAGATATTCTGAAACTTTTCCTATTCCGACAAACGTGTTGACCCAACCAGTGTTGCTTGGTAGATGTATAGTGTGTAGAATGACCCCGAAAACAATTTTCGGTTTGTGAGAATTGCTAATATCTCCAGAAGATAGCATATGATGGAGATAGCTGCATACACCGAAGTAGAGATAAACTTTAGTGAGTTTAGTGCAGGCATTATTACTTAAAAGTAAAGATTTGAACAATTATATTTCTGAGTTTGAGAAAGTGATATTTTCAAACTGGAAATAATGATTAAAATGGATATGTACGATGTGGGGTTGGAAAAGCGATGAAGGTGGCAGACTGAGACGATCGCGGGTACAAATTGTAATTACTTTTGCCTCCAGGTCAACGCAACTACTGTAGGCGGGCTACAATTTCGCCGTGAACTCAATTTGTTTTCTGTTCTCTATTATCCAGGCAAAAGATAAAACACATTTTGGTTCAAACCAGGGGAGTTTTGTAGTTGTAGTGCTAATGAAGGCTGACAGTCGAAGGTTGGGCATGGAATTCAAAACAGGGGAAGTGGTGTTACAGAGAAACTTTAAATTAAAAATTACAGCATCTTTATTTCAATTTTTTCAACTTTTTTATTTCCAGGAGTTATTTTTTATTTTGAAAAAAAGCTTTTAAAAAATGCAAATCTTGTTTTGACATTCCGGCAAAACATTGTAGACAGAAAGCTGAAATGCTACATTATTTCCATCAAGTTTTTGAACGTGAAAATGACCCTGCAACCGTGATTTTTCAAAATCTAATTTTTAAAAAAAAAACAATGTGGCACCAAACATTAAGAATTGTTCTTTTTCGCACTATTTTCTGACTATAAACCTACAGCAACACAAAATCAAAAAGACGAAATATGTTTTCCATTTTCTGAAGTGTCGTTGAATATGTTTCGAAGTGAGAAGGTACATATTCAAAAGTACTATGCCATAATAAATTTTAGTTTTAACGCTATGCCCATCTTAAGATTGAAATGCAATAACTGGACGTTTTAATTTTTACAAAAAAGTTTTTTTTGTTCTGATATACTGCACAAATTTGCCTGAATTCATTTTCTGGTTTAAGTGAAATTGCGTTTCAAACTCCGTTGAGAGACACTGAATGACAAATGCAATTATAGTAAAAAGAGTCACGCAACGATTACTACTAAACATAAGAAGTGCATTGTAGTTTAAGCTGCGACGGTAGAAGAAACTCCGCGTCATTTTTATTGCTCTGCTATAGACAACTCAAAGGCCGAGTACCACACTGAATCCAGAAAGGGGTGGGACTAATCCGATTGTTTCTTTTTAAGAGTTCTGAGAGCAACCAACTAATTGGAAACCGTATTCCCTTGTTACTAAAGATCACCAAGTTTTTGTTAGTTGGTGAACAGAAGCTGTACCATGGCTGAATCATCGTCTATTTCTGATCGTTTGACGCCAACTCGGATGAAAAAGCAATTTTAACAAGGAGAAGGGAAGAATACTAGACTTTGTGAAGACTAGCAAAAAACTTTCAAAAGTTATGTAAACAATTAATCAATAATCATTTTGCTCAATCTTCAAGAATGCCCAAACAACTGAAAGACATAGATTAACGAGACCAAAATCCCGGTAAAAAGAGAAACGTATTCACGTCAGAATGTGCGGACCGAGTCAAAGGTTATAGAATGTTGCACTTTCAAGGCGGGTAATCCTGATTGGATGCAAATGTCAGTAGGCTCATACGAGACTGAAGCATATCGAAAACACCACACGACTTTGGTTACAATTTTAGAATTTTCAATATTTGTTCATCCGAAACATAATTTGTAAAGCAGACTTCCTTCCCAAAATTATTGCACCAAAATTTCGAAACATTAAAATACGGTCTAAAAAGAACTTTTTTTCATTTGAACATATGAGCAAGAGCCGGTCTGACAAGACATACGCAATCTATTTGTTGTATAAGCATCTTGAAAAGTTTCAATTACACGTTTGACTGAATTACTAAATGAAGCTAGGTATAATTGTTGAAGAGTGCGATTTTGTCATTTCCTTGGCAATTTGTCGCGCCATTCAAATTAGCAAGTCAAGTGAAACTCTAAATAGACAAATGTGTATTCTTAATATAAACTTTTCACAAACATGTGACGCTTTAGAGTAGCATCAGACGATTTGCAATGTTTTGTTGATGCCATTTTTCTGAAGAAAATAGAATTAAGAGAGTAGAATTGTGTGTCACTTTTTTAAAAGAACGAAGCTTCGACCTTTTTCTCATCCATCGTCACCAGGAAATATTAACCTGGGAATTAGTTGCGACACGATGGCTTAGAAGTTGCTAAAAACGTGCATGGGATCAAGCACCACATTCTTCTTCTGTATGGGCAAATGTAACGCATTCGAGGTTACTGTAGTCCGGTTGACGTCAACTGCACTACAGAAAGTTCTACATCGTTCTACTGACTTACGTTAGGAAGCTGTTTATTCGTTCTTGGTGTGTAAATATCTGTGTAAAAGCAGTCAATAGTTGTCACACGTTTTTAAAGTGAAAAAAGGATATTCTTCTATGAAACCTCCCATTATGCAGTTGTTTGGGACTTATGGTAATTATCGGCCATCTATGACTATATTCAAAATTAAACCTTGAAACACAAACTTCAACGCTTTGGATTATCTTTGCAGTCGTCCTTTAAAATTTGCAGCCTAATCCGGACCAAAAAATAGTTTCATCGCTATTTTCGGCATCAAAATGAAAAGAAACGTCTTCAATAGAGACATCAGATTGCTTGCTGTAATGTTGAAACTTTGAGTAAAATTCAACTTAACGACCTGCTAAAATTCTTGCAACATGTTGTTGACAATTCACGACTACAAATTTTGGCCAATGATGGGATAGTTGTACTAATGTCACAAGTTTGTCACAATGAATGAAAGGAGCAATGTTTTCGAAAATTGAAATATGTTTACAATAAGATATCCGGTTTAGAAAAAGTCAGTTTTGCAGGTTTTTTGAAAGGAATCAAGGTTGCGACGAGGTGCTGCAATCGTGTAAAAAAGCAATAGCTTTTGTTTGAAACAAATGAAAGTATCAGATTTCATGCAGAATCATTTTAAATGAAGCAGAGTTCAAAGGTGCAACTAAGAATATTAGTGATGTCCCCGCTTGCACAATGTTATTGTCGTTGAAGCGTGATTCCTTGTCGCGGTTTTTCATAAATTTCGCACTTTTTAAATGGTTGTTCTATGGAACTTCGCATTGAGCTCAAAACCACATTAATTACGATATGATCATGAAATAGTTGGCTCATAAACAAAGATATTCTATTGTCTGACCAGGACGTTTGAACTTATGAAAAATCAAAATGTGAAAACATCTTTCACATAAAGGGTTGTGAATAGTGTTACTGGGATCAAAAAAGAAATGTTTTTAGGTACAAATTACGTTTCGGTACTAAATAGAGTATACGAGCGTGTAAGTGTTTTCATTTTCAGTTTTTTTTTTTAAAAATTTTTACTAATTGCTAACAGGTACAACAACAGTGTCAGTAGAATTCATTTTAGACTTTTGTTTTAACGTCATTTTGTGGAATGTTTTTTATGTTAGTTGTAAATTTTTGAGTTTTGTATTTATTGTTGAAATTTCTACCCTTTGTGGACATAAACTATTCCAACCAGCCCATCAAAACAAAATTCGTTATAAGAAACAACACAGATATCTAGTACAAGGACGAGACACCAACTTTATCTTAAGACGCAAACTTTAGTATGTGTACTATTTGTTACTTATCCGTCAAAACATCTGATGAAATAAAAAAACGTGCTTGATACTAGAGCAGAAGAAAACAGAAAAACCTCCACATGCAGTCTTTTGCCAACGAATTTTCTTATTGATTTTGGAAGAATGGTTATTTATTTTTTTTTGAATGACTTAGGATTCTTCCCTTTATCTGTCTAAGCATCATGATCATATCTAGAACTTTATATCATCGATAATTTATTGCGCATCCGTTAATCTTCTTTATTTGGCAACATAACAGCTTCTATCAGGAGTTGAGTTGCATTTTGTGTACTTCCAAGATCTTCCCTCGGGCAAAGAGTGATCAGTCCACATACTCCAGCAGCCGAAATCTCTCTTATGTGAATAAATGCCGACTGTAAAACAAGTTAAAGGAAAAGTTTCAAGTTTAAAACTTACATCGGCAAGAACCATGCATGTCATAATATCACGAAATATGAGCGTGCAGATGCCAACCAAACCTTTGTAAACCAGATCATGGGTGATGATAGACTTGACTGTAGTGATGTAAAAAATGCAAGCGTCACACATCGGGTAACGTGGGTGCTGAAAATCAGTCAGTAGTGACTTTCTCTATTTGACAATTGAATACCATTTCACGAATGACTCCTCCAGTTACATTTGAAACAATCAGGGCTAATGCGAAAAGTAGAAGCATTGTTGTGATTGTAACTTGCACTTCATGGCATAAATAGTGACCGATAAGTCGAAGGAAAACAAGTGATGGTAGAATAATCTGACGCTCTAGTGATCAGAGATCTGGTTTTTATGGACAAATTGAACATTGGAAGAGCTTACAAAAAAACTCACCTTTTCAAAAACGCTGTGGTGTTTTTGAAAGTCATCAGTACTATCGCGTTATAAAAACATGGACTTTTTTAAAATAACTCTGCACGGTTTTTGAAGTTTGTTTGTCCAATCATACAGAAAAATGAAAACTTACTTGTAAAATACCCATTTGTCTTGAGATGACCCGCTAAAATCTCTTTTTGCAGATTTTACGCTACTAAAATTACATAAAAAATTGAAGAATTTATGATTAATTTGCCACCGATGTAAGCCCTAGATTTTGACACAAACGACAGTTGTTTTAATTCCCAACGTACAAAACTTTTCTCCTCTTCTGTTGCTTTTCACAAATAAAACCCCTGATCTAACGTTTATTCAAACTTTATCAAAACCAAATCATGTTTCACAAAATACAAGTAAATAATTATTTTCCTGCTGATTGTGTTTTATAATTATTTTACAAGATGTATCAGTGTATGTATGAACTAGAAGACACATGTGGATTTGAAGTCGTGTGCTTCGATTCCATTGGACATAGCAGAAAACGTGAACAAATCATTGTCGCCGATGTGAGGTTAAGGTAGGCTGATCCAACCTAAACGATCAACTTGTTTGCATTGTTTTCCAACTTAGGTTACATTAACAATTGCTCCACACATAGGAGGAATGTGAATAATTCCTATGCAGATACCGATTATGTCATTTAAAATATTGGGGCTGCTGTTTATTTCCTGGGCAGCTTCGAAGAATTCCGTGCATGGCTGGCAGAGTACGTGAAGAGGATTCTAAAACATAATTTTTCTCTTATTCAAAAAGTGTGGTCAACCAAATGTGTTTTATTTCCGGCTGCTGAGACTCCTAAAGCAAAAAGAGAAAAGACAAAAAGTAATGTCATTTCCATGACGACGTGTGGCGTTTTGTCTTATAAACACTCTACCGCATGATAAGGATGAAATGAACTAAGGGTTTAACAAGGAGTTGTAGTCTTAGAGAGACTTCATTGTACATAGATTGTTTTTAATACCGTCAAGAACTCTAAAAATGCGGAACGATACAAAACAGCTGTTAGGTGCAGAAGTGCAGAAAACATTGAATAACACTTTATCGAAATACCAGCGCCGAGAGGTCATCCCACCGCCATCAAACTCTGATGCTGCGCAAAGTTCACAAGAAATATTCTCGTTAAAATTATTGCAGGAATTGAACACTGAGTTTTTAAAAATCGAAGTTTTACGGAAGACAGATTGGTTTGAGTGAGGGATTCGCCCTCAATCCTCCGCGGAGCCCAATAAAAACAAATGTTTTGAAGAAGGTTGTGTTTTAAGGAGAACATCTTGAATTCGAAAAGGTATCAGACCGCACAACTAACAGTATCATGTTGATGAATACGAAATATAGGCTATGAAAACTTTCTATGTCTGACTTCGAAACACGCCTGACATTACTCTGATTCTGAGACAGTATTGGTCATTTTGTGGAAATTGGTGAAGACTTGTTCAACTGAACACTGATTTCCTGAAGCAAAGTCCTGTTTTTCATAAAAATTCACTGATACAGTAATATATTTCGAGTTAAATTTTATTTCGAGGGGCAGTAAGTGTGTATTGGTCATAGTGCAAAATATTCTATTTTATCTTGAACACTATCACCTGTTCGTCTGTTTTAGGCGCATCCGATTCAATGTTTCATTTCAAAAATGTAATGCAATATTTTTGTGAATAAGTTCGATTCAAATTTTACAAAACAATATACTTCTTTATTTTCTTTCGGCCAGATGATCCGCCAGAGAAGATGGAAACAAAGCTTCTGTATGTCCCAATCCGAAAAATCCTTCCATTGGGCAGACAAACGCTCTTTCGCAAATAACAACAGGAGCAGTTTTGTTGAGATACGTTGACGCTATCTGAAAAACTGAAACGTTTGTTTTTGTAAAATTATACTTACAGCAACTACAATATCACAGAAAATATAGTTAGCTGTGATTGAGGCACATAAGCCTCTAACCCCACTACGAAGAACAGGATCATTGCAGAGATCCTTCAATACTGTGAAAATGTTGGTGCATGGCTGGCAGAACGAGTGCAGTGGGTTCTAAGTAAAAATTAAATGACTTCGTATAAAATATTCGAACCTTATCGTGTTTTTCAGAGGCAGAAGCAGCCGAAATAACAAGAATGAGAACGATGACTGGGTTCATTGATGAATTGCGACAGAGTATTTAACCCACAATCATAAATAGTGCTCTCAACCTGATAACGAAATAAAAACAGGAAACTTTGCACTCAGTTTGAAACGATACACAGGTCTGAGAAAAATGGAACGTTTTAAACATGGATAAGAGTAGAGTTTTACACATGTTTGTCTGTGATATACTTGAAAACTCCTAATTGTAAGAGAAGACTGTTGTAAAATCAATCATCATTGAAAAGTCAATTTCTTAGAGAGTGAGAAAGAGAAAAAACATATAGAACAAGTTTGGGTTGCTTCCCGGAAGGTTTCATAGATTAAGGTGAGAAAAACCTGGGATAAATTCGATAATCTATGAAACTGGGTCCTATCACAGAACCTCGCGAAGAAGTGACCACTATTTGTACTCTTTCTCGCCTTCCGGGAAGCAACCCAAACTTTTTCTATATGTTTTTTCTCTTTCTCACTCTCTAAGAAATTGACTTTTCAATGATGATTGATTTTACAACGAAATAAATTTAACTCTACCATTAGTAAAGTTTTTTTTTTCAATGGATGTCACAATTCCTATCCTATTAAATAAACCGTTTAAAAACATTTGGAAACGTATGCATATTTTAGCAGTAACTACAATTCTTAACATGCCTACAGTAATCTTGAAATGTTCTCAACAACGCCACAGGAATCCTTAAGATTTTTTGGGAAAACGACCACACGAATCTTCACCTTTACCTAGTATCTTGAAAATTCCGAATAAAATTTTCATTAAGGATTATTTTCGTATAAAACACTGATTGTAGGATATCTTGATAGATCTATGGATGACAAAATACCTAGATAGAATGAAGTTCAGGTGAACATATGATACGGGTAACCTGAGCACATTAAAATTTGAGTCCAATATTGCTACTAAACCTGAGATTGACCGATAGATAAAAGGGCTCTTGTTCAAATTATACCGCACTTCTGGAGATATAGATATCATTGGAAAGGTGATTGAGTCTAAATAAATAACACAAATTTATGGATAGACGTATTGATTAATACGACAGTGTTGGATAAAGGGTGGAAGATGGGCGAAGAGCTGATCTTCAAGATGATTTCTTAACTTCTCGATGTTCCGTCAAAAGTGAAAAAAAATTGGATTCAAGGAGAAAACAAGACTAATGTGGATCATCAGCGAATGGATAATAACTATTCATAAAGGGAATCGCGTCTGCTACGATGCGATATTATTTTTATTTTTAAAAATTATTAATTTTTATTAGCGTTATAACTTTAGGATCCTCCGTGAAAACGACGGTCCTTTGAAACTATTTAACATAGCGTGGTTCTAAAAAAACAACACACTGGTAAGACTCCTAACCAACTAAGTGGGAGCTAGTAATTAAGCATTCATTTCTTCAAGAAGAGGTCCGTTCCTTATTCGTTGTCAAATTGTGAAGATATACTTATTCGAAGAAGCAAGAAGACATGGCGACTGCGTAAGCATCAGGTAGTGTGAAAACCATACACTGTTAAATAAATAAATTTTTATTTCTATTATAGGGCTACTAAAAAACTAAAACAGAAGAGAGGCGACGGTAGCTGGGGCCGCATCGGGATCGTACAGACGGACTTCGTCCAGAAGAGCGAACTGAAACCGCTGGTACATTTACGAACAAGAAATAATGACTTACGGTGACGTGGCGACTGGCAGGAAGCACAGGCACCGGCTGAAGCAACCACAGGGAGAAGCTGCCGCAGCGGAACTAGAAAATTGTTTAAATGTAAACAAAACCAAAAGCTTACGATAAAGGAGTTCATGTTGGTGGCGGTGGCGAGATCCATCTGTTTAAAAACAAAGTTATAAGAATCATTAGACAAAAAGTAAAGCATAAATGGAGAGCCAGAGGCGAAAACAAAAGGCAATCAGAAACAAACGTTTTATTATTACACCGTACATTAGAGCAGCGTGAGCAAACAGCTTTAGCAGATGTACGCCTCCAAAAAAAAGCATAGTGGAAAATCATTTGACACTGAAGTGTGCAGTACCGGACCACGCCAACTTAAACACCGTTCTGAGATATAAAAATATTTCATCTTCTAAACTCGCAAATAAAACTGAATTTCTTAATCGTCGTAAGCGAAAGAGTTATTGTTATTGAATAGTCGTCAAATGTCTACATATGAAGCAAAGTGTTTGCAGATTCACCCTTTGATTAAGTTGGCGTGGCTCGTCATCATGTCCTAAGACGCTTCCTCGTTTGTTACGCGCTAAAAATGAGACTTTCGATAATGGACTAATTGGAAAGTGCACAGTAAAGAATTAACGGCTTAGTAGCCAATAAGTGGAATTGAACTATTACAACTGCGAATAATTATATTTTATCTATAGATCTCAGCACTCATCTACCACAAGAGAGAAGCCACGACGGCAGGAGCTTCTTCGCTTCGGAACTCGCGGATGTCGACATCCTCCGAAAACTAAAACCGCTGATGAAGTCATGCAAGAAAAACTACAACTCACACTCACACGCCTAGGAGCGGGGATGGGCTGCAGGCCCTTGTAGAGGCTGTGGAACACGTTGCCCTAAAAAATTGTATATAAATTAAAGACGGCAAAAACCTACGATGGCGGAGGCAGCGTTGAACACGGTCTCAAAGAGGGACATCTGTAAAAAACAAAGTTAAATGAAATGACACACAACAAAAACTGAAATAAGACTGGAAAGCCAGGGTAGAAAGACAAAGCAAGCAACAGCAAAACATGTTTCATTAACAAAGAAAACATACACACAGTAAGCAAATGATATCATACTCTTGTAGGGGTGTTATAAAAAAGCAAGAAAAATTAGGGCAAAACCTCCAAAGGGCGGTACTTTGGCTTTGTAACTATACGCGAACCAACGGATTTTCTAAACTGCGGAAAAAGCTTAGCTCATGGCAGCTTAAAAGTGCACAAAAGACAGCTACACACAAAATACCGGGAAACACGAAGATACAGAAGAAGTTCTGTTTGTAAAATTTCTTCGGCCTTCGGGAGAGATTGATAAAGATTATTATTCGGAGTTCCGCTCTGTTTCTGTATCTTCTCCATTCTATGCAGACGAACCTTCTGAAACACGATTACAGTTTAACTTGAATGTTTCAACCAACCGGAAGAGACGCGCCACTTTCTAAGGTTCTGTAAAAAAGCAGTAGGTCAGAAAACGACTGAAAAACGTTTATTCTTCTGTAACTGAAATATCACTTCAAAAAATTTCCACAAGAACCCACCGCAGATTTTCCAGGTCCCTGAATATGTAGGGCGTCTTCTCAGCGTAAAGCTCCCAAAGTTTAGCGTGTTGTTGACGGAGATCCTTGCAAGTTAGCTAAACATTTCATATTTCTTTTAATTAATTCAAAAAAGTATACCTGCAGATTTTCTGGGAGTCACTAAACATACGAAATTGTCACAGACCTTGTTGAAAATGATGATTTTGACAGACGGCAGCTCTGTCATTTTCGACGCTTCAGGAAGTCGAGACCTTCTGAAAAAAGAACCATTGAAGTTAATTTTGATATCTCACAGGTGAAACAATCTAACAGCTACGAAAAAAAGTCGTTCCTACGGTATTCGCCTTGTGTGTTGTGACAGGGGTGGTAACCCATTAAAAATTATCTGTTCCAAACTGTTTTTACTTAAACTACTTCGGTTTGAGCTTGACAAAAAATAGATATTCGTACAAAAATACAATGCTTACTAAGAAGAGCGGTCCAGAAACTCTAAAAATCAGAACATGCAATTTAGGCCATCGAGGACGATATTTTGCATCAAATCAAAAATCTAGGAATTAATAGCATTCTTGTTATTGTCTAACATAAACGATTATTTCATCGAAGTCGTCTTTAATGAGACCAAAAGATCCACCCCACACTTTCCGGTCTATCCTTTACGAGTCGAAAGTGTCGAAAACAAAAAATTCTCTGTAACGAAGTAAGTTACGGCAACTCCAAATAAAATACCTGACAATCCGAAGCGAAATGGCGTCGCTGGCTTCGAAGGTAGCAGCTTTCTTGGGAGAGACGGGTACATATCTGAAAAAAACTAAATTCATTTAAAAGAAAAGTCGTAATTAAAACTAGTATTCCTGGAAAGCCGATTGATAAGAATTGAAAAACACCGCGTTTACCAGGATATTTCCGTGCCGCGGGAACCTCGTTTCTCGTCTTGCTTTATTACCGAAATGGTGTAGGGCAAGTTGTATGTCTTCGCTTTCATCGGCTACCAATCTTTACTGCAAAGGGTTATATATGGCAACTGCTAATAAACATTACCTGATAGTAGGGAGAGAAATGACTGCGCCATTGGCGCCGAAGCTGGCAGCTTTCTCGGCAGGCTGACGGAAGCACATCTGCAAAAGAAAACTATGTTCCTTCCCTTTCTTAAAAAACCATTATATCAAAATATCACTTGAAGGAGAGCAACCAAATTCAAATGGTTGAACATAGCTCCAAAAAGTCAGTTTAAATAGGGATTTTGCAGAATAAGTTGTGTTTGTGGAACACAAAATGATTTGCTAGACAAAGCAAATAATCACCTCATCGTGGTGGTGACTCTGGATCCAGAATTTGTTCGGCCGGCTACCACACTGCTCGTCGTATTTGATCACGGCAACGGCACGGCGTCGTAGGTCCCCTTTATTTCTCTCCTACTTCGCTCAAACATCTAAAAATAAAGATTGCAATTTTTTCAAACAGAAACTACTAAACAAAAAAGGTAAAACAAATCAAAACCTGCACTTTTCGAGGTGATGTTTAACAAATCATGAACCTTTTTTAAGAAAAAAAAAACACTACAAAAAGATTGCACATGAGAACCCAAACTCACAAAAGTGGAAGTCCGTTAGAAATGGAGATTTGGTACCAGGCTCGAATAATGCCGCCGTTTTTCAGTGGAGAGTGCACTAAAAAGGGTTAGTTTTGCCAACTATGAAAAAAATTACCTGGTAATCGAAAGAGAAAGAAATGGTGTCGTTGGCGCCGAAGGTGGTAGCTTGCATAGCAGGAGGACGGGAGCTCATCTGCAAAAGAAAACTGTAATTTTTAAGGTAAAGTCATGTTTAAAGCTTATATTTCTGGAAGGCCAAATAGAAAAGCTCAAACTACACAGCCTTTACACACAATATATCATTTGTTGAAGAAAACTAATTTTCAAATGATTGTACATAGCTCGAAACTAAGTAACCTTTGAAAATGATTAAATGTTTAAAAGTTACTTAGTTTCCCGCTGTGTTGCCTGTGACACATAAAACGATTTCCTTAAAACAGTAAACAAGTACCTCGTTGTGAATTTCATTAGCATGTCCTCGAAGGCGATTTGGTAGAGAAAGGTGAACGCATTCTTCCACCCTTCATGCCTCAGTTCTCCGACAATTTTTGCGCACTAAAAAAAGAGCACAGGTAATTAAGAAGTGCATAGAAAAGCAATACTGGCAGCGAAACCATTATATGGAAGTGAATTCATACAATTGCATAAAAACGCTGTTTATTTCCCAATAAACAATACTGCTTCTAAACCCAAACGGGGGTGCGGGCGGAAGTCTTCTCGTCGTCGACCACCTCCTCCTCCTCGTACTCGACAAGCCTCACCGCCTCGTTGAACTGAAAGCGGTTATACAGTTTACTAAGACAAATGATGACTCACAGTGACCCTCATGGTGAAGGAAATCGGCTGGAGACCGGCGTAGATGCACTTCATAATGGAGCCCTGAAAAAATGATTAGTAACTTAAAGACGTCATTATCCTACGATGGTGTTTGCGGCGGCGATGACGGAAGCAACGAAGGACATCTGAATACAAACAACGTGAAACAAAATAACAACCGAAAAAAAGGAATAAGAATGGAAAGCCAGTGGCAGAAACGTCAAGCTAGCAAAAATAAAGCTTCATTAATACACTAAACAAAAACTGACAGCGAGGTAACGATATCACAAGTATGTATGAGCGTTAGACGAAACCTAAGTAAAAATATACCAACTAAGTGAAAAAAAAAGGCGATACAAAAAAATGAAAACGCGGCACCTTGGTATGGTAACGGATCGCATGACAGCTAGCATAGGTTGGCAGTAGGTCATGCGGCCCGGCCCGGACCCGAAACAGATTTAGAATTTTCATAAACACAGGCGATATTCAATACTAGGACTAAGTTCAACAACAAACGTAAAGTTAATTATGGGGGCAAAAAATTTGGAACCCCATTAACATTTGATAGTGAAAGCCAAAACTAATAGAATTGCAAACTAACTCTCAGTAACAATTTGAAGTTTTTAGTGCCTACCACCGGGCGCATCCTGCATACCACCGGGCGCATCCTCTCGATAACGGCAATGTTCATGGTTGCTCACTACAGCTTTGTTGTTGTCGAGGAAATCGGAGAGTGGCCGTCTGAATTAAACAAATAAACCCTTTAAAAGCAACACTTACGCTTGCAGAAGGTGCTCCCAGGATGTTTCAATGCCGCAGGAACCTCGTTTCTCGTTTTGGTTGATAACCGAAACGGCGTAGGGCAGGTTATATGTCTTCTTCGCTTTCATCGGCTACTGATCTTTAGTGAAAGGGGGTAATTATGGCAACTGCTAATAAAAATTACCTGATAATAGGAAGAGAAATGACGGCGTCATTGGCGCCGAAGCTGGCAGCTTTCACGGCAGGTTGACGGGAGCACATCTGCAAAAGAAAACTATGTTTTCAAAAGGAAACTCATATTTACCGTTTGTATTTCTGAAAATCCGACAGGGAAGGCATTTAAGCGTTCCCTTTCTTTTAAAAAAGACAACCTTTACCAACAAGATGTCGTTTGTAGGAGAGAAACCAAATTCAAATGGTTGATCATAACTCCAAATAGTGAGTTTAAAAAAGGATTTTTGGAGAATAAGTTGTGTTTGTGAAACCCAAACGAATTGCCTGACAAAAGCAAATAATCACCTCATCGGGTGGCGACTCTGGATCCAAGTTGTTCGGCATGCCGGCTACCACTTTGCTCGTCGTCTTTGATCAGGGCAATGGCACGGCGTCGTAGGTCTCCTTTATTTCTCGTCTACTTAGCTCCCACATCTGAAAACAAAGGTTGCGATTTGTTGAAACAGAAATACTAAACAACAGAAGGCAAAGTTACACTTACCTTCTTGGGCTTGGGCGCCGCCGTTAGCACGAACAGAATCCGGCACGCTAGATTAATCTGAAAAAAATATCAATAGAAGGTGAAGTCGAGAGAATTTTAAAGGTCAACACATGTATTTTTTTTCGTGATTGTGGAGGAAAAAGCGAAATCTGTACCTAGAAAGCCAATCCAGCAATGAACAAGAAACCATTGAGCCACTGAGAGGACCCAAACAGCTCGGAAACCAAGCAAAGCGTCTAGGGGGTGATAATAAAAAGTGATCGGGCAATTCGAACGCCTGTTTCACAGTTTTCAACCCAATAATACTATTTTCAGAAGAAAACAATCGAATTCCTGAAATCAGAACACAAACTCACTTGTTAAAACTAGACGGCGGCATGTCGCAGCCGTGGGGAAGATATGAGGACGATTTCAGCTTGTTTTCTGGTCGTAGAGGATGACGGAACAGTCATATATATCCTGCGAAAAATAAATATATGAAATGTAAATAAAGAGGGTATCAAGGACAGAATCCAACAAAAACACAATAATTGAACGAGAAGTCAATCAACCGCCCATGATTTCCATTTTTGGGGGAAAACCCGCAGCTGTCACGCGCAGACAACATAAATACAAATAAAAGCTTATTCATATTACTAATTAATGCAAATACGTGATTTTAATAAATAAAAATAACAAAAAACATGCCCAGAACTGGCCAACAAAGCTATTTCGGCCAGCATGATGAATTTATACTTCTAAGAACAATGCAGAGCAGATATTTACCGATTTCAAAGGTAAACAAAGCACAATTGTGACTGCGATTCAGTTAAACTACATATATTTACAAATTAAAATAAAGAAACAAACAGGAAACTCAAAATAACCTAATAAAATACCATACAAGGAACGATAACCACCTAATTTGCAATCGGGCGGGTGACAAGCCGTTTAAAGTCGAATAATAAATTATTTTAAATTATTTTACAACAAAATACAAGAAAACGCAGTTCAGAAACATTAAAAAACAGTGATGTAAACGAATTTTAAAACATGGCGGCGAATCGAATAGGGCGAAGAGGACGAATAGTTGAAGGCCTGGCAGTGCGATGGGGCGCGCTTTCCACTACGGCTGGCATCATGCAGGCATATCCTTTTCTTTTTTTATGCATGTTTTCTTTTCTTTTTAAATTTATAATTTTAATTAACTAAAAATAAATTTTAAAAAAAAGACGAAAATCAATATTTTTGGTCAAATGCAATTTTTCGCACAAGGAACGCCTTTTTTGTAGCTCGGCGGACGGCAAGCCGAACGAAACACAGAATTGAAGGTTTTTATTTGTTTTCAAATAAAATACAATTGTAAAAACAGGTGTAATACGAAATTGTAAGTTGTATATCTTTCCGCGTTTCCAGGGCAAAAACGGCACGATAGCCCCGCTTCAGAAAACATTATTTTAAGCAGAATTAAATTCCGCATATTTTTTCTTCTTGGACAAAATAAAGAATACTTTCGGATAAGGAGTTAGAAACAAAAAATCACGCCCAAGCCTAGGTTCCCTAGCATTTTTCGTGCCTCTCTTTAGTAAATCCAAGATCGGCTGACTTACAGGCGATATAAGATTGTTAGTGTAAGTCTTGATAAAGTTGGCATCAATGTTTGGCACTATTCTCTCGCTAAAATACCATATGGAACCGGCACGCCCGGATACTCTTTTGTTAAACCCAGTTACATTGTTTTGCTCCTGAACAGATTTGTACCCACCGATTTTAAGAACTCCCCGATTAACTTGTTGCAGATTTGGTCTTACCACGAGAAGCTCCTGGCTTTAAGGAGAATGCATGATATGGGCTCTATGTGAGGAACTTTTTCCATCATTAATGAAATCTTATTTTTTGCGTTTTTTGCGAAGCTATAGGAAATTTGAAACAACAACAAATACTTTCTTTTAGAACTACCATAGTTTTGAAGTAGCCTTATACTGCCGAAGACGATTTGAGGTATTTTTCCTTTATTTATATTGTTGGAATCTACCAAACAATACTTGTTACATCTTTTGGTCACCGGAATGAAGCTGATATGAAAGAGGTTCCCGTCATTCGGATTTAACATTACCTGGAATCGAAAGAACTAAGCCAATCGAACCAACTGGATACATTGACCCAAAGCAAGTAGGTTTGGTTATGTACGGTTCAGCCGAGTACTGCACTTTTTTTATTTGGTCGGCAAGGCAAAACCAACCAAATCCAACTTGCACCGAACCAAACGAATAGGACAACTCTCCATCGCTATCTATTTGTTTCAGCGTTAGTTTCGATATCGGACACTCGTTTCCTTAAGGTGGACTCATGACGACAAGTAGATTGGATAAGTATAAAATGTGGACAATCTAAACAAACACATCACACTTCATTCGATGACGTGTGGTTTCTGATTGTCAACGCGAGGCCCCAAATGCGAAACTCATGCCATAAAGCTAAATATTTTTGGTCGGATTATCTGGATTTCCATAAAACAATATGAAAATATTATTTGTTGTATGCCGAGGTTGACAACATTTGCTACATCTTCTTTGCTTCGCCGAAGAGGTTTATTGCAGATGAGGTACGTTTTATAAATCGATGGAAGTATTCTTTGAAAAGAAAAAGTTTGTTAAATGTAATTTGATATGTTGCCAGTTTGTTTTTTTTTCCTCTATTATCCTTCCTTTTCCGTCAGAAGGCAAGCTGTCCCAATTGTGAAGTTGTGGGTTGCAAGTTTTTGAAAATGGTTTGTTTTATGGAAATATCAAAGGCATTTGATTGTATGTATCACAAAAAGGAGCACCTAAATATTCGGCATTTATACGAGTAATTAAATTTTGTACAAAAGCACATGTTTTGCAAAATTTTGTAAATGTTTTGCGTTTGGATCAAAACATATTTTGCAAAAATGTTTTTCTATAACCATTCAACCTCAAAAACGTGCCCACAATATTGAATGTACAAAAAAGCATTGTTGGCTTTATAATTCAACTCGAATGCAGCTTTTTTGCTTTACTTCCTTTTTTCCTTTACTTCCAAATGTTTGCAAACCAGTGCTCACAATAATGTTCGCTTTGTTCGTAAGACAGTGTCTGTAAACATGAACTACTTTAACTTCAGACCCATATTTCGTTTTCATGTCTACTTGCGCCATTTACTTTGTTTTGTCGCTCCCATACGAACAGTTTGCAACCTTTGAAGAATGTTGTTACGTCACCTTGAGCTTCTCTTTATATAAAAAAATCTTTTTTCTTTGAATTCCGTCGAAGTAAATGTAGGTGGTGTTAAAATATAGTAAACCACAAAAAACGGGGACACTTAAAGACAGCAACATCTTCACTTCCAAGATTGGGCATAAGAGACTATCAGGTATAAGACTATCAGGTATATATATAAGGTCAAGTTTCAAACAGCTACAATAATAATCAATACGAGATTATTTGACATTGAACCCAATTTTTAAATATTTCAAAAATCAATTGAATTGAAAACTACAACCCAAATACTTTGTGAATTTGACCACAAACACAGACGACTCGGTAAACCCAACAAGTTGAAATGCGTTTATAGACAGTACACACTATTGTTTTCATCATTGGAGGTCACTCTATACCTCAGAAATAGCGAATTTCCCTGTTAAACTGTGATTTCGAAGGGGGTATCTATAATTTTGCACCGGTCAAAAAACGGAAAAATCAGCATATTGAAAAAAATTACATATTGCATAAAAACTGAAGAAAAATTTGTGAGGTTTTCGGGGTACGGGGAACGGATTTCGCAGGTTCCCATGCCGTGAAAACCTCTGACAACTGTAATACGTTGATTTTTAGGGGGTCTCTGTAATATTGCACCGCACTGTATATATGGAATAATTGGGCTGTCAGTTAACAACTAGAAATTTTCAGCTATCCATAAAGAATGAGTGGTTTCTGTCTTTTTTTTACGTTGTTCCAATTTAATTTGAAAAAAATGTGGGTTTTGATTGACGAGGCCAACTTAGAAGCTGATCAAATTGACGAACTTGAGGTAAAATTGTTCGAACTTCTAGCTTTGAAAATGTGAATGGATTTTAGGGATGCATCGACGGTGTCCTCTCTATTGACCAGATGCTATTTCTTAATTTGACGACTACTTTTCCTCTTCAACAGTTTGAATTGTTGGTGAAACCACACTGCAGTTACGATAAATGGCTAATTTTGTTGCCTGAATTTGTTCGCAAATAATTTTTCCTTGCCGAAATCGAAACAAAATCGTACCGTAGAAAAGTGTTGGTTGTCAGTAAAGCAATATACGTCGACAGACGTGTAATGTTCTCAATTAACGAGGAGGTTTTATGAAGTTTAATGTTGCTTAAACTTTTGGGGTTACTTATCGTCTGTGTTGTGCTCCCATTGTGGTCGGTTTACTTGATAAATTTCTTTTCTTGACATAGTTTTAACAATAAATGCAGCTAAAAGGGACAATAACATACGTCTCACGTCGGAGACTTTCTTTCACACAGATCCATTGGACCCCGAAGATAGAGAGATATAGAGATACAGAGAAGACGGTCTACGCATTCGTTGGCCGTTTAACAATGCACAGACTTATGTGAAACGAATAACAGCATGTTACATTCCAATGTAACATTGAAACGCACGATATTTTTATTGTCAGCGGTTTTCATGGCATGCGACCCTGGTAACTGTTAATGACGGGGTGGTTTGGCTAAAGGGTGAACCCCCCATAATGACACATAACTATATCGAGGACTTAGGCACAGAAGCGTGAGCTTTTGATGTCAACAGTTGATTGTTTATTCCTTACGGTAACCCCAAACATTGAGTTGATAATTCTTGTTTCAACGTGCAACTGGAAACGAACATACGAGCTAACTTCCTTTACGCGATACTGCATCGCCAGAAGCAAACAGATAAAGTCAAGCAGCGGAAGTTTCGGCTGCAATCAGTAGCTATAAGATAAAACGAATCAAGTCTTGTTAAATGCTTAGCAAATTTAAAAAAAAATCTTTCTTAGAACTAAAATAAAGTTTTCCGAATAAGGCAATTTTTAATAAAATTTGGTACGTTGGCTGACCATGTCAGATAAAAGAAATGACTGATAGCTGAAATGACGCAATGGAAACATGATTTTTTTGTTTGTTGATACGATGAGCAAAACACCCTTATGTTGACAACGGCTACAAAATATCTTTCGAGTTATCTATTGCGTCGTAGGGGTTGAAAAATTGTGTATGACTACGTTACGTTGCGGGGATTTGTTCTTATTCTTTTTTGAATAAGGAGTATACAATCAAATGCCACAAAAAACGTAAATGGTTTTAAGGAAACGAAAACAGTTACACAATTTTGTCTTTAAAGGTGGGCTTTGGATTGCAAACAAACTCGAAATGTTCATTTTGTAAAATGTTCATTTTTGAAAAGAAATGTTCATTTTGTAGGTACAAATGACTCTTTATGGAATTTGGCTATTCAAAAAAGGTTTCAATAGCTTGAGCCATAGGGAATTCTTTGAAAAACTGTTGTTCGTTATCGAAGATCTTATATACCAGTTGTCCTAATTTTGTCTGAACTAAAAGTCCGCCAATCTTCGAACCAACAGCTGTTACTGAATAGAATCGACAATCGGAGCAATAAACCTAAACACAATGTTAAACTTCAACTTTTGAATAAACTTACAGAGAATGATTTCAGGTCGTAACATTCGAACCTACTGTTGTGGTGAGTTTCATAAGACCAAATAAGATTTCCAGAAAGAGCGGCTACTAAACGCGTTGAGTCTTTGGCAAAATTACGCCCCTGCTTGTTGACAATTGAGATGCTCCTAGTAGATGTGATTCCATTCGACATGTGCTGAAAAGGATCAAATTATTATTGTAAACAGTAAAATTTTAAACAAAAAAAAAGAATTTATCGTTAGAATTCCAGGCTTAGAGGGTTTGTGTCTGTTCTCTAGCGAATATATTTTGACAAAAACAGGCATCAACCCTAAATGGTCTACTTGGAATTTCAGAGACGTAAGTTCTGGGTGTTACAATAAAAATTACCATGTAAGGCCACTTAAACCTTTTTGAAACGGAATTCACAACAGACAAACAACATCGCCTCGAAGATTTTGATAAATAAGGCAAATATTTTAGCCGTTTATCTGCTCAAAACCAAATAAGATAGCTCAAGAAACGATTTCAGCGAAAACCGAGCGTTTTCTCCCCTATAGTGACAACGTGAAAAAAATTCTATTCTCCCTATGAGCACTATGAGCAAAATCTATTTTTGCTAGGACCGCACCCTTGTCCAAGCAAAGAGACATTGCGTCTAAAAACATTCTTTTTAGGTTGAAAACTCCGATTTGCCAGGGTTGACCTAAAGTTTTGCACATTCACGAAAACAAGAAATAAATTCGAGAATATTCTAATGTGCAAGTTAAAAAAAATCAACAACAAAACTTGGGGTATCTTCACATGGGGAATCGATTGGTACAAGATACACTGCGGTGCAAAACTATGGCCCCACCCCTTAAACCACCAATATCTTGCTTGAACGAAATTTTCATTTTACGGCATCTATCTTATTGAAATCTGCATGTAAGAAAACTTTATCTATCCTATGTTACATTATAGATTGTTTAAGAAAAATATTGATTTATCGATTTTTCTGCGTTTTCGGGCCGGTGCATGCAAAACTATAGCCCCACCTTGCATTTTTCGCCATCTCCGCTTGTTTTCGGTATTCAAAGTGAGTTAAACAGCTCAAACAAGGTATTTAACTAACATTTATCATCCTACATCTTAAAAATCCTCTTTCCTCAATTCTCGCCTCTTAGAATGGAAGTTAGCCAATTTTTGACGTAAGCAATTTGAAATAAATAGCTTTCCATTTTTGACGTAAGCAATTTGAAATAAATAGCTAGACATGTGATTTTATTAATTAATCCTGTTTTTCAACACTGTTTCTAAACGTGGAACACAACAGAGGCAAAATTGACCAAATAAAAATGGTTTAAAATGCACAATTTGTGAAAAAAAGCGACTTTTAGGTAGAGGTTGCCGCACGCAGATTGATGTAGCTCGATGTAGACTGATCCAAAAAAAATTTCTGTAAAAGTGGATTTGTAGCTTTAAGATGTGGTTATAATGTGACAAAGTTTCAGTTAACAGAAAAGTCAAACAGGCAAATTTTGACGTCATTTTGTTTTGTTATAAAATCAATTCAAGTTCCACTCAAATTAGCCTGTAACATTTGCAATAACTTTCACTCAGCGATGGAATTTTTCTGTTAATTATAACCATATCTGAAAGCAACAAATCCACTTTTATAGAAAATTTTTCGGATGACTCTACATCGAGCTACATCAATCTGCGTGCGGCAACCTCGACCTAAAGATCGCTTTTTTCATAAACTGTGCACTTTAAAACCTTTTTATCTGTTCTATTTTGTTTATGTTGTTTTCCACGTTTAGAAACAGTGTTGAAAAACAGGATTAATCAATAAAATTACTTGTCTAGCTATTTATTTAAAAGTTCTTATATCCAAATTGTGAAGAAGGCGCGCCCTTTGGCTTTCATTCTAAGAGGCGAAAGTGAGAAAAAAAGATTTTTAATACTTAGGATGATAAATGTTAGTTAAATACCTTGTTTGAGCTGTTTAACTCACATTGAAACCCGAAACCAAGCGGTGATGGCCAAAAATGCAAGGTGGGGCCATAGTTCAGCCCGAAAAAGCAGAAAAATCGATAAATCATTATTTTTCTTAAACAATCTATAATGCAACACAGGTTAACAGGGTATTCTTACACGCAGAATTCAATGAGATAGATGCCGTAAAATGAAAACTTCGTTCAAGCAAGATATTGGTGGTTTATGGGGTGGGGCTCTAGTTTTGCACCGCAGTGTAGGGTTGACATAAAGTTTTCCAAGTCAGAGCAAAGGACTTCCCGTTCTCGTTTTCAGAATTGAAAGAAAAAGGACATCCTTTAAAAACAGGGTTTATGCGTTCAACAAGAAGTTTAACTGATCCATACTCGTACCTGGAATGCCCGAATAATTGTAGGAAAGTCTGCTATGTCGCCAGTGTAAATACGGACTTCCTCATGATCTACCAGAAGAAAAGACATATCTGGGGAAGAAAACGGGAAAACGTCGATGTGTTTCACTTTCTGAAACCTTGGTTATTATTGTAATGTTTAAAACAACCCACATAAAACAAAGGGTGTTTCGTGATAGAGTCACTAAAGAAGATGTTTCCCCTGTAAAATAATGTAAGCTCATTAGGGACAAAATTCTTACTGTATTTCTAAAGATTCAGGGACTGGTCCCTTATCTAGTTCGGTCAAGATTGTGAGTAAAGTTTCTTCTTGTGGCCACGAAATTGATATTTTCGCCTTGTTCCATTCAAGTTTCCGGACTTTCTCAAAAATCGGATTTATGCTTTCTTGCAGGACGTCGAAAAATTGCAAAGTTTTTGGAGCAAGAATTGCAAGATCCGAGAAGTTCATTGGAAGATTGCGTTCACCCCATCGACCGTATTTCAAATCCTGAAGAAGACTAGGTAACCTTAAAATTGCTTTCCTACCGTGCCGTGGAAATAGGCGCAATCAATTGGAAATTTCAGCTTCATGTGGATCAGATTTCTTTCGATAAATTGATTGAGACAGCGTGTGGTCTTCCGACAGTTTATGAAATCGGAAAAATCCATCTAAATGGGCTTAACATAAATCTTTTACAAATCTCGACAAAACACAATTCTAAAAACGCACCTTTGTCAAAACAGCAATTAGGTTTTCCCTATTAAGCATTTGCAGAGAAAGCCGCGAACGTTGGTCTGCCATGTCAAAATGGAACAAATGATAGAAAGCCAAAATGACGCGAAAACACAAAGCCCAATTAAAAACACGCGATAAATAAAAAGCACCATCTTAATTGCGTAGCTTTTCAGTGATTTTTGCCATTGTCACTGTCAACAAATTCCCGCGCAAACAATATTACATTGTTCCAGTTCTACTTCGCCGTAATAGTTTCTAATTGCGTTATTAAAAATTCCAAATTCACAGTCTTTTTTTCCTTCCCACCTTGCCAATGTTTGCAGTTTTTCGTTTTGCATTGTCATTAAAAACATTTTATGCCCCTTAGTTAGAAATTTCTTAAAACATGGGGCCATTTTTAGAATATAAATTTCCCAGTTTGTGTTCCCTCGTATTTGCAAGTTTAATGAGAGTTTTCACAAGTAAACAAAAGTAGTCGACATGATATTTTAATTCCAGTAAATACTTTTGAATTATCTCTTTTGTCTTAGTGAAGAACATTTCCTCCGTCATTTATTCAGAATGACGCCATCCTCTGACGATGACCTGTCCAACGAAATGATCGGCCCCATTGATTTGCAAAAAATAAACAAGGACGATGAGGCTAGGCTGCACGTTCTGATACAGTGCCGAGGAGTAACTTTTCCGGAAGAGTTTGATAAATTGGTACGTGACAGTTATGCTTTACCTAGAATTAAATTTTCATATTATGGTCACAACTACTTTAGGACAGCATTTTTCTAATAATAATGTATACCCGCGACCCAGGGTAAATATGAAACTCGTAATCAGCCCAAACTTTGTTAGAAACATTTTTTTGGTCTAAAAACCATATTCCGAGATGTCAGGCGCATTGTTGTATGTTTGACCGGATCACGGTTGTTCATTCCCTGGCTACAGTAATTTCGCTCCAAAATGATACAAAATTCCAAGTTGTTTTTTTTAAACAAATATTTCGGTTCGGTACAACTAAACTATTTATATTCAAAACTATCCAAAGGAACAAGCCAGGTATTTAGCATTTGGGCTTCAGCAAATCAAAAACCTACTTTACATTTGTGGTATTTTGCTTTTTTCTTATTTTTAGCGGCATTTGATTAACAAGCGGAGTTAACCACACGATTCAGCACATATGTTACAGTTACAAACTAATTGTTTGAAATAATGATTTTTTTTTCCTGGACGTTTTAAAAAATTAAAAAGTGTTTTTGAGAACGATCACACAAAAAAAACACTCAAAAATGGTAAACACAAAGTTTTTGTGATAGTAGTAATGTGTTTGAAACGAGTTACAGTCGATTTAGAGGTATTTATTTTTCTCATTGCATTGACATTTTCCCCAAACATTAAGCAAACAAAATTCTTAATTCAAAACATTTCTTCTACAAAGTCGGTGTTATAGCAGGTTGAAAAAAACGTTGTGGTGAATATCTACCACTGTTCCTTACTTTTCATGAATTCATGAAGGCAATCTTCTAATCCATGAAAATTTTGATAAGTTTCATGATTTTTATGAAACTAATAACAATCATAACTACCTTTTATGATGTTGTTACGACACTCTTTCCCTTTCCTTTTGAATCTTTCAAAAATGAAAATTGCATAAATATTTTAGTTTTACATACATGAAACATTGTCATCAATTAAGGTAGCCAGTTTCTCCAGATGTAACAAGGCGTCTCAATATATTTCACAAAAGCGGGCTGAGGAGGCGAATCTCCAAGTTGCTTGCTTGCTTCGGAAGCACTGCTAGGGTAGAAGAATGCAGATCCTAAATACGATACAAATTAGTTATTTCTCAATAACAAACCGTCTTCTTTGTCAATCCGCTTCAGTTCGAAGTTTGCGTTACAGTAATTCCACCTAAAGTTTTTTTTTGGTTTCTTTTCACGGCAATTTTAGCTGCCCAGCTATTACCTAGGAGCACAGTAGAACTGCTGATAGCTCTTTTCTTGGAAATTGAAGCCGTTTGGTGCATTTTTACCAATGTAGCTAACCTTTTCTCCCTTTTCATTAGACCCTGAAATTTGGAAATAACATGAGTTTCTAAAGACAAATTCACCATGCCAAATAGACATCTTGATTAGCTCCGGACACTGCTCCTTGAAATATGATTGGTACAGAGGCTCCGTGACAACGAATCCCGGTCCAACTGAAGTTATTTATTATTAATTTTTAATATATAGTCGCCGTCACACGGAAATCGGCGAGAAAAACCGTTTTTTTATCTGCGTCTTTGTTTTTGCACGCTATTTTCGGCTGCCTATCGCACGAGTGCTGCATTCAGGCGGTTTTTGGCAGTATTTCAATTTGGCGACAGCTATAATCGTTATTGATGTAAAATTGCCGCCGGGTAGATCAGTGGACATCGCGGGGGACCCAAACACCCTTATTCCTTGAGTTTCCGTTAGACATGAGCGGCAAGAAAAAACCCTAGGAAAAGTTTTACAAACCTTCCCAGTTCGAACCATCTCCATAAGGAATTTCATAGAGAGACAACGAGTAGAAGTGAGTCATTGAATCTTCGTTATAGCCTCTGAAACATGTAATGTCATACTGATTTTTAGTTCCCTTTTTAGAGATACAAAATTTGAAAAAACTTTAAAAAATTCAAATCCCACCTGTGGATCATATTTCCTCCCGCCTTCACAATGGAGTACCAAGTCTGAAAATGTGATACATTTGGTTGATTTAAAATTTGAAACCACCTCTGTATAATTCTGCCAAACCCAGCACGGCCAGTTGGCGTACTGGAAGTTTCTGTAGACTCCAGGAGCGTCTCCAATCAACTGACGAAGAGCTTCTTCATCGGATGATGGGTAGAGGCGAGAGTAACCTGAACCAATTGAAGATTGCAAAAAAGTTGCGATGAAAACCAACCTCCTTCCTTGTCAAGTCCGCGAAGTTGGAAATTAGCTCCACAGTAGAACTGCCTGGAAATTGTTCTTTTTTAAACAAATATGCAACGCAATACGAAGGCCCGGAGAAAGTTTCTAAGTCTATAGCCGATAAGTCTGTCTATTGACAATAAAACCTCTAAGAACAACAGCGAAACATTGGCACCGCGCGCTCATACATTTTTTTGCACATACGAGTAGAAAGAAGCACTCACTTTGGGGAGCAGTAGAAAGCTCCAATATTGTGCATATCAGCTGTTGGCTTGTTTTCGATGTGGGTTACCATATAGTCATCTCTCCAAACTCCAACTCGAATAAGATCGGGACAAGTCTCCTTGATTGAGTCGTAGTCATCTTCCGAAACGACAAAACCAGGTCCGGCTAAAAAAGTATTAGTCTAACGGTCGATATTGATGAGAGATACAGAATAAATAACAATTTGAACTTGCTTTCTGGTCTCCAGCCCACTGAGATGTCCGTTGATTCCAAGGTGTATGTGTGCTGGAGAAGGGCATCTTGGACTCGTCTACAAATAAATTTGTTATTGTGTTGCAAGTCTTTTCACCTGTAAATCTTCGCTCCTCTATTGACAATCCACTTCTTTGGATTCTGAAATCACATTCATTTGCTGAAACTGCAAAGATAGATAACCTCGATTTTTCCTGATTGTGTTGTCCTACTTTCTGCAGAAGTAGTAATAGTTTTTGTTGTGGTTACATCTGTTGTTGAAACTGACAGGGTCTCATTTACAGCGTCGGCAACATCATCGACTTCGAGTTGACCAATCCCTGAAACATATTCAGTTTTTGTTCAAAAACCGGAGACTTACTGAAGACGCAGATGTGAGTGGAGTTGTCCTCCTAAAAATGAGATACTTTGTCATAAAGCTATAACAGCTTTTGCATATTTATATGGTCCAATGGATGTTAGAAAACAAGAAAGTTGACTTTGGTCCTCTGTACTTTTTGAAAAGCTAGGATATAAACCGTTGAATTGTTGTAGAAACTCTAGAAAATAACGGCCAACTTGAATCATGAAACATGTTTTACAACTTGGATGATAGAACAGAAAAAAACATAAAAACGATTCCCAACATCCCGTTTAAAAATCTTCAAACCCACTTTAATTCCTACGCTTGCGAGAATCTTATTCTCTTTCTCCGTCCTCGAAGACGTAGGATTGGCGTATAAATATCTGATTGTGCCACAATCTCTTGAAGAATCCTGAGCAACAAAACACGCCATCTGAAAACGGAAACATTGTCGGAAAACGGGAAAACTAACTGTATCCAAGACGAAATGTGACTTGAACGGAAGATTGTTGCAGTCTTCTTGTGCCTCATTGGCTGAAACATAAATGTTCTCTTAAAACATTATTTGTTTTTTTAAAAATACCGAAAGCTTTTGCGGCTAGCTCCACATCTTGTTCGAGGAGTTCGACGCTTTCTTGTGCGGCAGCTAACGAACAAAGTGGAACAATCTTAAGAGATACATATTAAAGTACAAAACTTGTAAAATACCCAAAGGAGATAACGCATTCCTGACGATGGCTCAGCTGGAACTGCGGATCCTTGAACTCGTGAGTTTAAATGGGATCGGGGACGGAAGGTTTTGCCCGGTGAATGAGAGCGCGGAATTATGGGAACGATGATACCAGCACATTAGGGCAAGGACGAGTTCCGATGATTGGGTGATTTACGTGATCGGTTTGGTTTTTAAACTTTTAAAAGTTAACGCCAGAAACTTAGGAGGATTAGATATCGTGTTGTCCTTAGAGCTAGTTTCACCGCTATTCCAGCTTTTACGGCATCGTTCAGGATTACAAACATAGCTTCTTACAAAGAAAGTTGCGGTCCTATGTTTTCCACAACAACAAAAAAAGATTATAAGGGCAAAATTGAATAGGGTACCAATTGGCTGGCGAAAACAACGTGGACAGCTTTAGGGTTCAACTTCATTCAAATTGTAATTGCGTTAGAATACCAAAATCCATAAAAGAAAAAAAGAAGTTTCCAGGTTAAAACATGTTTAGAAGAGTTGTCCACTAGAGTAACGAAGGGAAATTGTGAGGTAAATTCCACATTCGGCTGACTTTTGAGTGTACTATCCTCACGCTCCAATAAGATAGAAAAGACGCGGCCGGTTTCATCCCGGTCATCTTTGTGGCAAACAAACAACAAACACGCAAGGTGAAAATCCAACTGTATGAATACGGTCAGTGTAAATTGGAAACAAATTCAATTTTAAAGCCGTTGTTTGCAAAAAAAAATATAATTAAACAGCCAACATTTGTTTGAAAAATGTTTGTTTACAGTTTTTATTAAGAGAAAACATCTCTAGCAAGGAGTCGTTTGGCTGTTTTTAGAGTGAATTCTGCTACAAATTTATAAATTTTGATGATGACACAGACGAAGAACTGAATTTAGGAAGGTGTTTTGTCATTGGCGTTGCCAGAACTTGTTTTCATTGTAAAGAAGAAAACGAAAAGCGCATCATACAAGTAAGAGAATTTTCAAAGGGAGCGCATCCTTGCCCAAAATTGGTTTGCACAATTTTTCCATGCCATACGAAACAAACGTGAGGGTAAAAAAAACATTTGCTTTGCTTTAAGTTAGCTTTGTGTTTAATGCTTTTCCGATCGCTTTTTCTTGGATTGACGTAGCTATTTTGTGATCCGGTTTTTGTTTTTGAAAATGTGTTTCTGACTACTTTTTCCTAAAAAAAATATTAAGAAATCAGAAAAATTTATACCACTTTCTTACCCGATATATGAACATAATTGATCATGTGTGCTCGTCCACTTCAAAACACAGTTTCCACTTCAAAACTTGACAATTGACTTTATTTTGAGAAAGGATTTTTTCCCGTTACTATATTAATATGCAGAAAATACCTTTAGCTTCCGTTCCTTACGAAACAGCTTTTCAAATACTTCGCAAAGTGAGTTAAGTTTGTTTGCAATTTTCATCCACTGCTTTCAGATGTCTAACACAATGTTATGTAGAGCTCGAAAAACGTGTTCTTTTGTCGATGAGTTTGTTGAAACGCGTCGGCATAAATTTGCTGCACGCAGAGTTGAAGGAATCGACTTTTCAATTTTGAATGACATCCACTATGACGTAAGTTTTATATATTCAGCAGTTTTGTAAAGGAACAAAAAAAATGTTTTAAGGATGACATTGATATCAGCTTAAACAACACCTATCTACCTTGGAGTGCTGACATATTGCGAAAAACATCCGGAATTTCCATAAAAGCAATTGCAGTGGTTGGTATTGCTGAAAATGTTTTAATTCTTTCAACAAATGTCATACATTATTCCTTTTGCTGAAGTTCTCTTAATTTTTTCAACCATTTTCAGTTTATCTCTTCAGCTGACGAAAACCTCCTTGTAAAAGTGGCTGACATTTTCAAACAAATGAAGCCTGTTTGTGATACTGCTGTATTTAGCGTGGAAGAACACACCACAGCTATTTGTTTTAAAACTGTAAACTACATTCGTGGATGCAAAGACGTAACACTACATTCCGTCAATGGCACACACGAAGGGATTGTAGATGCACTGAGCTCGGTAATTGAATTCGCAAAACATTTATATTAGCAAATTCAGGAGGAATTAAAGTTTAATCTGCATGTGCAAAACGACGGTGATGCACACATACCGATAGACTTCATTTACCGCTCTAAAATGTTCACTACCTATACGATAAATAAACATAGAAGCAGCATGGATAAAAACGCTGAAGACGTCAATTCTTTGTTATGGGTGAGTTGTTACCTATCACTGTTACTAAATGCTTTAATTGTAATATAAATCACATTTGAACGAAGTAACCTCATATCAGCCAATATCAGCCACGCTTGATGAGTATTTGTTTCACAATGTGTCAAAACCAGCATTTTACCAAATTCATATTGCTTTTTTTCAGCAGATCTACAGAAGCTCAATCGTCGGAAAACTAAAAAAAGATCGAGTATGGGTGTTCATTAGGAGGTGATGACCTTCAAACCAAGTGCGCTTTCCCTTGGATTGATTCAACAAATTACCCTCAACCTCCTTTTGAACTTCTTTGGAATGCAGCCAAGACTTATGGAGACTGCTCCCACAGTTTTGTAGGCGTTCCAGACAGCATTTACTTAATGCAGAACGCAAAACAGTTTTTTCTGATTTGTATCACAAAAGAAGAGAGAAATTTCGAAGGATTTTTCAATAGATGTGAAGTTGTAAGTCAGCTTTTGAATAATCAAAACAAGTTTTTAGCATGTTTCGGTTCACTTTGAAAGCTCAATGTCTGATATACTCGATGTGATTTTAGATGCCCGTTTTTTAGAAAACCCTGACCAAGCCTGGCGTGACCTTTTTCGCATGGCTTCTGTGCAGGAAATGTCAGAACTTATATATCGGCATTCCCTATTATTGATTTAAAATTATGTCTTTATTTTGCACCATGAAAAGCTTTAATAAATGAACGAAGCCAGTTTCTTTGTAGAATTTCATACGATAAGCATAAATACAGTATGCTTTTACATTAACCTAAGATTTTGAAATTTTTTGCATACTAAATTGTGCGAGATATCACAAATATAAGAGATTTTTTATCTAGAACTACACAGTTGCTTTGAACAGTCCATCTGACGAAGTGTGTCCAAACCCAAAAAATCCCTCCATCGGACAGAGCAAGATTCGTTCACACATTACTTCGGCTGATGTGAGATTCACATAGGTTGATCCAATCTAAAAATGACATGACTAAGTGTCAAATTGACCCTAGACTAACTGTAACAAGTATCCCACAAACAGGTGGGTTCACAAGAACAGCTGAACAAATCCCAATAACTCTACTATGAACCAATGGATTCTTATTCAATTCTTTTGCCAGGTTGAAAAAGTTGGTGCAGGGTATGCAAAGTTGATGGAGATGGTTCTTAAAGAAGAGAAAGACGATCATAATGTCTTTTTACATGCAAACCTTGTCAACTTTGTCGTCAGAAATTGAAAAGGGCGCAAGGACGAAGAAGAACAGCCAAAACAACGACGACATTGTTGTGGCAGACAAACGGTTGTCGTTGCTTAAGTACCTGCTGATAAGGTTTTTAACTCAAAGTGCAAGCAAGTAACAATACATTCGACACTAATCGTTTAAGGGAATTTTATCGTAGACAAAACAGCTTTTGCCCGTTGCTTTTTGCCCAGGATTTACATTAAAAAGCATGCATTTTAAATTTTAAAAAAAGATTTACTTCAAAGATAACCATAGATAACTGTATACGGACATCTCATCTTTCTAGAAAAAACTACTTTTTAATTTCGGAAGATAAGAACCTATTGTTTTGTGATCTACGTTAGGCACGACCTCTACCAGATGCTGCCTTGTTTTAGGGTTAACAGTTATCCCCGTTTGTGTGAATTGTCCTTTCGTTTTGATGAGGTGTTCTTTGGTGGTCTGCTGAAGAATCCATGTCATACCAGCCGTTGTGTACAATTAAAGTTTCATTGTTGGAAGATTTCCACCTAAGATGTGCACACGTCTTGAAGGGTGAGAAGACAGAGTGAGAAAGGCCGTAGTTTAAATTTCAAACAATTAGAAAGCGGCTTGTTTTAAGGGCTTTGAAATGCTAGTAACTCATCGGAACATCCAGATTCTGATAAATGTTCCATATTTTTCACACCTACAAACAGACACCGCAACAATACCAAGGACACTTTATTTGAACGGGGATTATTATGGATTATAAACTTCACCGACTTCATATAGTTTACATACAAAAGTTGAGTTTCAATCATTAAGTGAAAAATAAGGCAAGGTTGGAAAGACTAATAACAAACTAATTGGGCTCTGACAAATCAACCGGACGCGGATACATAGAAGCACAAGTCTCTCCCTTGAAAACGTCAAAGCAAATTCTTTCATGGGTAATCGGATGAACGAAGGTCAGTGTATCCGGTAGCACCCCGAGACCATCTGGGAGCCAGTACCTCATCAGACTGTTCCAATGACTGCCATCGTCCATGCGAGCAAGCAATCTTCTATTGAAGTCGAACCAATCCATATTCAGCATAGCATTTTTGTTATATTCAACTTGGAGCTGGAATTTCCATTCCCTTGTTTCGTTTACCTCCCAAGCCTGCAACTAAGAATTATTAAACTCATTTGAGGGTTTGAAGCTTCGTGGGTGGCTCCAATATGCCACACTTGTAACTCTATGAGGAAAACCTTACCTCAAGAACAAAATTCAACATTGAAAGAAACATTAAAGAGCTTCCAGTAATGACAGTTTTGGAAAACGAGGGCGCCAGACTATTCAGCAAATCGACGGTTACATGTTCAATAATTGCCGTGTTGGTAATTCCCATTGCAATTTTGAGTTCAGGGTTCACTGAAATGGAAAATCTTTGAAATTTAAAGCTGTAGTTTAAAGTATCCATTATGACTTTTGAGGGTTATGAACATGTTAGCAACACACGCTTGAAGCCATCCCTTCATAATGCGGTCGGAACCGTCTTGGTGCTCTCGGCCACCCATGTGTCAACTGAATGTTCACGCGCTGAGCAACAGCTAATTTGGTCGCTAGACGGCCTGTGGTAGCCGAAGGCCGCCCACATCACAAAAGCAACGACCTGACCTTGTGAAAATGAGCTTTGAATTATGGGTATAATATGATCACGCTGATAACTCGTATTCGGCTTTTTAAGAAAAAGCAAAAAAAAATTATATCGTAACGTTCAACCTTTTGTCGAAGATTCCTATTGTCTTTACGTTTTGAACTTTATTGCTTACAAAATAAACATACCTCCAACTAACTTCTGATCTTCACTGATGCGCAGAAGAAAATCGTCATTCATTTTGCCTCCAGCATCCTTTTGGGCGCAGAAACAAACACAAAAACATTTGCACTTTGTCTCCTTCATCAAATTATTAATCATCCAAACGAAAGGGCAGACGCCGTACCCATTGCTCTGAAAGAACGGTGAATCTTTGAAGTTTAAGTGGAATCTTACAATAGTCAGTTGCTTGAGCTCAACCCTGTGAAGGAACCAGCGAAGAAACTCTTCAAGGTGTTCAGTCAATCGCAGTCCAGCTGAACAAACGTATCTCATTCAAACTTTAACTCACTTTCATTGTGAAAGGAAGCCTCCAGGCTTTTGCCACGTTCGTATGTAAATGCCAAAGAGGGGGTGCGAAGAGCATTGAATTCGTCAAGCGTATACTTAAGCGAATAGTCAAGAAACAGCAGCACGGACGAATCATCACGATCTCGAATACGCAACTGAGTTGTAGGATCCTGAAACATATATGTTTATTGTAAATCAAAAAAGGCGCAAACCCCGTTTTTCTTAAATTCATACACATCCAAGCAGAAGGCCCTTTTGCTCAACTTTGTAACATTCGCCTTGATCAAATAATGAAATTTCTTGTTCAACTTCGAGCAGGTAACGACGTCATTGTTATTGAGACATTGCAAAACTTTCACTAGCAGCCCATTAGGCAAACGATCCATTCTGAAACAATTTATGCGAATTTTTCTAATGAAACGTTGCAAGAGTGTAAGAGAAGGTAAGCAGTTACTGGGTTGAATGAACTTTAGTGAACTCGAAAAGTTTTATTGGTCTGAGGGCTATCGTTGTGCGGCGAAAGATGTATTATCCTATGATGAGAGGATAGCTAAAAGTAAGAAGGGTGTACCAATCAATAAAAAAGCTTTGTAAGACTGCATTTCTGGGTCTTGTGTGATTTCTACAAAACTTCGCTAATCAAAAAGAAACTGCCCTAAATCTTAGAAAGGATTTAGAAAACAGTCATAAAAATAGGTGCAAACATATGATTCTTTTAGAAGCAGGTAAAGCGCTTTTTTGTTTTGAAAATGGTTTCACAACATGAGTAAAACTGCTAAAGCAGGGAAAGAAAACCCTAAGACAAGAAATTAGCGGAAATTGGAGCTTGTGATTAATTCAAACGAAGAAAAACTGTCGCTTACGGTATTTTGAATACCATAGTTACATCAGAATTGTGTTTCCTCATCAAACATTTTCAGTGAATTAATGGTCCTCACCAAAATGGAATAAAATAACTTGATTTAAATTTAATTACGAGAAATAATTTCCAGCGGCACGTGGAAAAGGGCATTTCAAGGAAGTTGTTACTAGAAAACAGGATGGGACAGGATATTATGCAGAAGTCTCCATCAATTGATAACAAAATCCTGATTTCATACATAAAAAAAGCCAAAAGTAACGAAAAGCCAGCTCTTTGCAGGCGGATATGACCGATAGACGCGCTGGTCAGTTGAAACTCCTTCAATTGTTTACGAGGCGCGGTCGCTGAACCGCCTCGCTCCTCTACTCTGGTACATCCTCTGTGTCTCTAACCATATCATCTCTGTCTCTGACCGGTGCCGGCCATATGGCGCTGACCGGCGAGCCTTTGGTTCTGTGATGATATCACGAGGACGATTACAACAAAAGAATAGTCTCTTCTTTGTTTCGAGACAAGAGACAGTAGCAAGGCAGGACTGACCCAATAGCAAGAACAGTGTGAGCTACAGTGAGCAAGAGGATAAACATGACACAAGCAAAAAAAACTAAAAATGAATAGTTTCTTAATAAGATTTTCACTTTGCAAAGTCCTGTGTGGATAAAGAGTGGTTTCATAAGATAGCAGCTGGTGTTCGCGAAAAGTACCAGCTGTTCCAAAAACGCTGCACGTGCGCGGGATGACACTTTTGGAATAATGCCAGCGAGCAGTTACGTGCGTTTTGCGAAAATTCGTCGACGAGAGCGATACCAAAGAAACCAAACGAATCAACTCTCCTCTTAGTGTTTTGCGAAGCTATTCATACCTGCGTGTACCGAAATTTGTTTTTTATCTTACGGTGGGAACTTCTCAATCCCCTCGTTTCTCGATTCTGGTTTGTCTTCTGAGCCTCTAACGTCTAATCCCTATCTGTCACCGGTCCCGACCATCAGGCACTGACCTGGGAGTCTTTTATCCGGCGGGCGGTCGAATATAACAAAAACATGGGCTCTCCTTTTTGAAACATTAGACGTCATATTTCTGGTTCAGCCAAAAAGCGCTGTAAATGTGTGTTTGGCGTAGGGCGGGCACAATATTTCTGCCATGCAAAAATCATGCATCGACGATATAGAAACTCATTTACTCTCAAGCGCCAAATTTAACTAGCTCTAGAGTGTCCACCTCTGTTATTACAGTGCAGTTCCGCATATAAAAAAAAATTCGTCGATTTTGTCAAACTAGCAACACAAAATCAATTAGTATGAACTTTAAAAAGCAATGATATCAATACAACAAAACGGACTGATAAATCCTCGTATCTGTCTTGATTTCTATTTATGTCTATGTTTTTGTACATAAGAAAAAATTCTAATTCACTTAATCACTTCATTTCCATGCTTAACACGGCAGTTCCTGCTTCTTTGCGTATATGTAAGATTACCAATCCAGTTTTCTCGGAGTTTGTAAATTCAATCGTATCCGGCAGCTGTTCAAATCCTTCACTTCTGCATAGATGGAACAACTGAATTCTTGTAAAGTTCACAGGAAACAGCAGATGGCATATGGCATAATTCGCAATTGCTTCGGGATGTGTAAGTCCACGATGGTTGTAACTAACTCGAATCTCGTAGTGAACACTTGTGAGTGAATCTTCATAAGCTCCCTAAAGGATATTGCAAGATTGTCAACTTACAACGTACCTGAAGCAAATAAAAACATACGAGTGGAAAGTATTCACATGTCGTTTTTAGCTCAGATGTTAAAAACCACTGAGATATGACGTTTAGTTCAACAGCTCGAACGACAAAGAAGATGTTGCATTTGTTGTCCAGGTCTATTTGGAGATTTGGTTGCACTGAAGTAAGGAATTGTAGATAGTTCTTGGTTTGCATATGTAATAATATCCCCTTGACAAGATCTCGCCTCAGTTTCCTCGTTTTTCTGGGACTATAGTGAAAGTGTGACTAGTAGTAAAATGCAAACCAACCAACACAGATATTTTTTAAAAGTTGTTAAAAATGTTAAAGTTTTTGTGTATTCAAACGTGAAAAATCTGTGGACTAACTGTAGCGCCAACACCGTACAATGACCACGGAGACTAAAAAATGGAGCGAGAGATATACCAATTTTAAATTGTTTTGTTAAAACCGTAGTTGAAAGACAATGACAAAACAAAAAATTTTTCAATGTCTACTGCAAAATTCCACATTAAACCGCGGTTTTAGCTCAAAGCCAGAGTGAAAAAGGAACTCTGAGTTTGTCTTGTCATGTTTAAAATTGTAATAGAATTCAAAGTTTTGCAATAAAAAAAACATTCAGAACATTCACCTGTGACTAATATTATTTCCGTTAACTGGAAAAACCTAAACCACTGAAACCTCCTTTTCTTTAGATCGCATAATTTTACACATAAACAATGAAGATGTTGGTCCGAGAACATACCTTTACACTTCCGCTGACTAACTACCACTTTCCTCAGAACTTCAAAACTCCTCTTATAGCTGAGATGACAGCTTCCTTCTCTGTAGCGAACCTTGAAAATCTTTGTCCTTGTCTTCTGAACAGCCTCAAAAAGAACATCCGCTATCGGTTCAACCATCTTATCATTAAACTGTAAAGAATCTGTGGAGCTTATTTCAATTTTTTTTAACCGACAATAACAAATTCACCGATGTCTGCTTTTGTAAAGAGCCAATTCAAGAAGTTGGAAATCACAACTTTTGGTTTTGAAGGACCAGCTAAAACATTTTTAAACCTTTGAAAAACCAACTTACTAAACTCAAAGTACGATGCCAGGAAATCGGCCCCTTCCTGGTTTAATTTTGTCCGACTTGCGAAAGTGTCCAATTTTTCATTGTAAAAACAAATAAAAAAGACCACCCGGATTTTACCAATTAGAAAACCAAGCTTCACTGCGTTGTGCTAAAATTGTCAATAGAGCGTAAAGTTTTTAACCTAATTACCCGTTTGAACTCAGCTTGGGATATGAAAAGAACCAGGCGAGGTTTTGGAAGATGCTGACGATACTTGCTAACCAAAGCATTGCATTGCTTGTTAATTTGTCTTATACGGTTGACTTCATTGCCAGGAAGATACTGTAACACGTGAAGAAGAGTGTCATCAGATGCGACATACATGTGCAATTCTAAAAAAAAAATACTCCTATTTTTTGATCTTTACTTGAAAACCATTAATTATTTAAGGTCGCTAAAGACGAGCCTTCTGAAAATTAATAACAAACAAATCTATTTAAACTAGTATGTGTGGAATATATGGTTTGCTAAAATAAAAAAAAGAACCTCGTACAATCGTTTCGATTGTAAAAACTATAGATTTTAAATTGATAAAGAACCAGTGCTCACGTGAGAACTACGTGAAAATAGACAGGAAAATACAAATTCTCGTACCGCAGCAGCTTGTTACCCAAGCAACGGATGCATAGTGGTAATTATCCGGCTTAGGCCAGCGCCACCTGGATTGTCGTTAGTTGCCTATTAGTTCTAATTGGAGGCATGTGTGGTTGAACTGATAATGATATGGGTAAGCCAACGGTGATTCGAGAATTCCAAAGCTGGAATAAATAAACTATACAGCTGTAATTTATAAGTTGTATTGCGAAGGAACTGAAAAGATAATCATAACAACCAATGACAAGTCGATCATAAAAGTTTGGAAACAATGTGTCAATTGCGCCGGCGGCAAATATTGCCAGCCAGTGGTTGAACTTCCGTGCCGTCGATAGTTCAGTTGGTAGAGCGGAGGACTGTAGATTGTTCAGCTATCCTTAGGTCGCTGGTTCGAATCCGGCTCGACGGAATTGTTTTGCATTTCAAGAGAGAAAAACCATAAATATACTGTGTTAGGACAATATTGGAAAACTAAAAAACTGTATCGATACAATTTTTTGAAATATAGTGAGGAATTGTTTCCATCTGTCCTGTCGGGGAAAAAATGAGGATTACTGTGGTCCTCCTGGGCAAAGTTGAGGATTCCTGCGATCCTAATGGGCAAATTTGAGGGTTCCTGTGGTCCTCCTGGGCAAAGTTGAGGATTCCTGCGATCCTAATGGGCAAAGTTGAGGATTCCTGTGGTCCTCCTGGGCAAAGTTGAGGATTTCTGTGGTCCTCCTGGGCAAAGTTGAGGATTCCTGTGGTCCTCCTGGCCAAAGTTGAGGATTCCTGCGATCCTAATGGGCAAAGTTGAGGATTCCTGTGGTCCTCCTGGGCAAAGTTGAGGATTCCTGCGATCCTAATGGGCAAAGTTGAGGATTCCTGCGATCCTAATGGGCAAAGTTGAGGATACCTGTGGTCCACCCGGAGAACGTTGATGGCTCTTTTGGCCTGTGTGTGTTGATGCGGATTTGAATCCAGTCTCCAAGATTAACTTTCTAAAAACTGCTCGTTTGAAGACTTTTTCCAAGCGATCATTTTACCGAGATCATAAAACTTTACTGCCTTTTTTTGTCTCATCATGCTACCTTAGTTTGATGAAACCTCGTGATTGCAGGCAGCCTTGATGAAAACATCCTTGTCTATCGCATGCGGATTAGATGAGATCCCTGAAATTTTAGTTTTTAGAACTAAAAGCTCAAAATTGTCTTCTAAATTTTTCAAAGGACGATCATTCATAAAAAAAAATAAGTTCAACAACGTTTTGCGCTTTGTTGATATAACTAAGTGTATTTTTAAAAGAATTATTCTTCCTCATATCAAAAAACGAATACTATGTGCCACACTTAAAATTATATAACTCTTATTTTGCATGTACTCGGGGCAGTGTAAAGAAGATTCACTATGATATTTTGGACGACAAATAGCCAGGCACCATCGCACATGACAAACGGCATGCATCAATTGCTGGCGTGCCGTCGATAGCTCAGTTGGTAGAGCGGAGGACTGTAGATTGCTCAGCTATCCTTAGGTCGCTGGTTCGAATCCGGCTCGACGGAATTGTTTTGCATGTTTTATTAACTTGCGACCGTTCTTCTTTTTTTCCAGTAATTAATTTTTGTTGTTTGTATTTTTAAGTATTTTATTTTGAAATCGAGTTCAACAGAATAATGGAGACCCTTTATTTGTCCACCGTATTTATAATACAAAATAGATGCATTAGCATTTGTTGCGTGTTGCCGTAGGCTACGAAGCACTCTTTCAATATATAATATGTACCAGTCGATAAAAATCTTTGCGAAGTATGGCAACCACGACATGGCTGTGTACACGAGATCAGTCTTCAGTAGTCCTCTATCACTCGCGGGGCTGTTTCCAAGCTGTGACGGAGGTGCGCTGCCCGCAGCACACAGAAAAGACCGACCAGGAACAAGAAGCAGACTGAAATTAGGTAATTAGTTTAATACACTTTAGAAGCTATTACCCGATACAACAAGGTACGTCTGGTTGGGAAACTGAACCAGATACACAGTCAACACAACCGAGGCAGCCAGGCACAGCAAAAGAGCCGTGATCAGGTGGGTCCAGCAACGACGACGGTTCTGAAAATTGTCATTCTATTGGTTAAAAATGTTTATGTAAATCTTAGAACCTAGGTTAAACACCGGGCGTAATTCTCTAAATACTCTAAATATATACGTATGAGGATCTTAATCAAACTTTTTCCCCGCTTCAACATTCAATCTTGAATAAAACCCCAACACTTGTACTAGGGTATTTTTAGTAAAAATGTATTCCAAACTGCATTCCAAAACCATTTCAGTGCAAAGGGATTGTTCATATGTTATAGTGCGCACATTCCACGGTTTATGAGTCCCAGTATCTTTTTGAAAGCCATATAGAAAATTGAGTCTTAAAAAGACTTTACAGACGTTGTTGCAGAAAAATAAAAACTGAACAGCCCCATAAATAGGTTTCATTTGAAAAGTTCATCTTAAAGGTGGTTGTTTCTGTTTTATACAGATGTTTGTTAGATAGAAAACTGCTAAAAAATCGAAATTTGCTTTGGGCAGAAAATATCATTACTTAAACGCATTGAAATAGACGAATGGCGTCATCAAAATAAATGTCATCACAACTACAACTGTGAATATTGATAAACGTAATTTGTACAGGTAAAAATGGAAATAATCTTCGTTATTAGAAACGTGTATTTTCGAATCAAAATTATTGTTTTAATTCAAATCTTTGTGTACTTACGTAATGCCCGACGGAGACGATGTTGTGGCAGAAAGGGCAAAGAACGACTCCATGAAGGCGGTGAAACTAAAACCTTTCTAGTTTCTAGTGTCTGTGGATCTTCTTACGTGAAACTGTTCCTCACAGTGGGGGCAGATATACTTGGGTGAAGACACGTCACGAGGGTACTTGACATTTGTGAGAATGGGTCCTGAAACGAAGTTTACATCAATAAATTTCTGTGTTTATACTACCGGCAGGGTAGGGCGGGAGTGGTTCAATGGGAAAAGCTCTGCCAGCAGGCCAGTTGAGATGCGAGCGATCCTCCTCTTCCATTCGGGGCACTGAAATATCCAGAATGATAAGAGATGGTGTTAACATGACGAAAGACAGTGGATTGTTTATATCGCAGGGCCACATGTCTGCTGAGTCAACGCACAGATAATGGGCAAGGGGCAGTGGTTGCACTGGAGGAAAACAGAGAGCATGGAATGGAAGGCACGAAGAGGCGAGTGACGATAGATGTTGACAGAAGGGAGGAGGCAACGGAAACAACGAAAGAGCTGATAAGGTAGAATCGAGTGAGTGGACAATACAAGACAAAGAAAGTGATAGTACTATTTGAGTATTTGAAACGTTAGTATTCAAATTTTAAACTTTTCAATAAATTACACAGTTTTTTTGTGACTGGGATGTGACTTGGCCATGTAAATTTAAGCTTATGTATTTTTTCCAAATCATTGGCATACTGAATTATATATCTGAAAACCAACTCTTTCATTTCACTCAAATGTTCACTTAAAAATGGTGTTGTAGAAACCGCAATGCTTGATTTTCTAAATTAAAACCTTTTTTCAGACGACACGTAGACGGGGGAAATTTATTGTCTAACATTTATGGGAGTCAAAGTATCAATCGCACGCTTCGTTTCGCCTATTCAAAGTTTGAAATGGTTATTCATGTGTACGTTTTTAAAAGAAAACATTGTTGTTTGTGAAAAGCAAAAATTCATTTTGAAAGTTGAAAACTTGAAAAAATCAAAAGTCTTCATTTCACTGATGACACTGTCGTGCTAGACAGATCTATCCCCTTTATCTAACAAACTTGCAAAATTGCGTTTTCACATTTGCTAATAACGCTTCGTCATCTGAAGTAGGATAAGCTTGGTAAGAACAAAATCTTCTGTTTTATATAATCGCAAGTGGGGGTTTGGTAGCTAATCCCAATAATCGCTTTCTACTACAAGCTACTAGTGATGATTCATTTTCTATATAGTAAAGCTGAGTTTTTCAAAAGCTATGACTAAAACTGTTTTTCTAGATAAAAATGGAACCAGTGTTGGAAAACAGATCGTACAATGGCACACTTCGAGGACCAGGGAAGCCCTGTTTATGGAGGCTCCTGTAAACACTTTCAGTTTCTTTGATCGAAAATCGATGAGGTTTGGTCAGGAAATTTCTTTTCTGTTTGTGGAGCGCCAAAAAGGAAACGGAACGGTTTTGATTCAGCGGCGTGAATGTCATCAATTCATCAGTTCGAAAGGAAAACCTTCACCGTCGCCAATTGATTAACTAGTGTCGTGAAAGGCAAAAACTTCTAATACTGAAACATTAGACAAATTACAAAACAGCAAATGTTCTTTGGCTCAGCCTCACTCGATTTGTCGTAAGAGTCTTATCTCAAAGCTGGTTGTCAGACGAAAGTGCAAGGTCGATCAGAGGAATTTTCGGGTTCGGGTGAGATTTTTCCTTCAATTGGGGCAAATCTTGTTTTATGCGAATAGATTGAACAACGATCAAATTTTGGAATTCAATGGGAAAAATTGAAATTCGGGATTAAAAATCTAAAATTCAGTTTATTTATCACTTTGGGACGCTTTTCTCTGCGTAAAAAATGTGCTGGACACGGCGAAAAGCAACGCTTTGAAAAATTTGAAAATCAAGATTCACACGTGTGTTTTTATCACATAATTGAAATTTGAACTGCCTTTAACAAATCAAAATTCAATAATTTGAGACAATGTTCTCTGCATTTGTGGAATTCAATACCCCTAAAACCCGGTAAGTAAACATCGTCCCAGACACGGGATTGTGATCTTGTTTATCGAACCGCCGCGTCCATATTTTTGATTACACGGACGATTTATAGACCAAGATTGCCTTCTTGTCATCGCCTTCAACGAAAAAGACGACAAGGGCGCGGTATTAGATATTTCTCTCTCGGCACGCCGGATGCGCCAAGGAGAACCTGTCCACCGAAAAAAAAACTGCGTGGTCGGCGTTTGCCGCGCAAAATGGTGGCAAGGAAACTGTTGGTCAACAGAGATAGAGAAAAAAACGGCGTGAAGAAGAACCCAGCGGGGGTGCCAAAACAGAATTGCGATAACGTCCCCCGCGCACAAACAGAAAAACGAACGGACTCGTTATTTGACTCCGGCCGTGTGTTTGGAATGCCACCACCACAGGTCGAGATTATGGAGTCCCGCCCAGGGGAGAGTGAGAGTGAGAGAGGGACGTGTTTTCTGGCCACCGGGGAGATTACTCGCGGGGGACATCCACCCGCACTCTCGCAATTGGGCAAATCCGTCGTGATTGCACTAACACGGAGGGTTTAGCACAGAAAAACAGTTCGAATCCCAAACAATAACGGATTAATAGCAGGTTTGTGAAGTTCTCTGTAGACTGCTTTTGTGACTTTAATTTTTAAGAAATTAAGGAGAATATGTTTTGTGTACCGAGGTTTCGCCTAAATCCTAGAGTGTCTCAGCGCTTTAAACAACGTTGGAATCATTGATAAATGGATTTCTGTAAAGCAAAAAGGGGTTGAACCCAAATTGTTAAAGATTTGTTTGAACAACTGAATAAACAGAGTTCGAAATATGATATAAAACTGCTTTACCAGCACCAGAAATGACTGTTCTGTGTGGTATGAATGTAAAAAACACTTCAAACCCTTTAAAAGTAAACGGTTTACAGAATTGAAATAGTCATTGCCAAGCATGCATGTACTGATGTCTTTCCACATTGTTCCAGTGTTTTGCTGTTGAAAATTAGAATGGTTTTCCGTTAAATATAGACTATCAGGTTACGTTGGCAACAATTGTGGTCTAAGCCACAAAAAATGTCGTACATTTCCGAAACTTTTCAATTGGTTAAACAGGTAACTGATTGGTACCGTAGTAGACAACAAAAGTGTACCTGACTATATCATGCATCAAAAGTCATCATATATTGTCAGCTGTTGCATTAGTTTTCGTCAATCCACCATTGGGGTGGCACTTAGATGAAACCATGGCTACGGTGATATTTTGTAGCATGATTGGATTTTTTAAGCTCGACGTTTTTCACGGTCGGGTCAAGCTACAAGAAAAAAGTGTCAAAACAGGAAGGGCAGGGGGCCTGGGTAAAGTTTGTTCTCCATGCCACAAACGAAATTACCAATATATTTGAAAGAAAAGGAGATCCAGACAGACGAGTCTTAAAGCGATCGAGCAAGTTGTGAGTGTGAGAGAGAAAGATAGAGATAGATAGAGAGAGAGAGAGAGAGAGAGAGAGAGAGAGAGAGACTAGATGAGCGCGAGCAGTGTGCCGTATAATCTGAACATCAAACTTTGGATTGTTTTCAACTGCAAAACATTGATTGGCGAATGTCTAGAATTTATCAGTCTCTGCACTCTTATTGATTAGATTAAGCATGCTTACGTAGTTAGTTTTCCCGAGAACAGTTTCTCCTAGATAATGTTTGCAAAGCACATTCAACAGTAACCACAAAGATTGAACAACATGGGAGCAATACTTTGTCGAATGAAAGGGGAACCAATTTGGCGAGCGTTCTCCGCCCTGGATATCATTGAACTCCTGCAATGATGGCAAATAACCCTCTAGAATCTATATTCAGGACTAATTGCAAGCGAAAGACTTCTTCGTTCATTCTCAGAAACCAGCGAAGATAAGGGGTTTTTAAAATAGAAAAGAGGAAGTTTCTACTGTTGTAGGGAGTAAGGAAGTTTTGCAACAACCGCGTAAAAAACGCACCCACTCGACGATTTATAGCGATGGCGGGACACCAAAAATTGTGGGGTGTTTTGACTGCAATGACCCAGTTTACTTGGGAAATCCGAACAGTGGTTGGTAATCCGGTGACAAAACAGAAGAGTACTCTTGTTAACGGATTGTTCAAATAGAAAAATAGAAATGCGGTTTGCAGAATAACAAATTCATGGAAAACGTATATTGTAATTTAACAAAATACAAAATGGTTGGTTGCATCTGCGGCAAAACCTAAACCACAATCGTCTCATTGTAGTTAAAATTTCAATAAAAACTTAAAGAACGTTTAGTTTTTCTATTTGTATTTATCGGTCAAGTCAATTTTCATTAACTTAAAAACGTAGTTAAACATATTGAAAAGACAAATCAGAAGTTTCGATATTCTAGAAGTCACTGAAGTTCACGTTTTAAAGTTCTCCATTTACAATTTTTTGCCTTCTAATTTTCGAACTACATTGAAAATAGCGTAGACAACCCAAGAACATTTTGAAAGTTACAAGAATTTTCCTTTGGAATGAAACATTAAAAATGAAAGTCGCAAAGAAATAATAACGCAAAACTTGTGTTTTTATGAAAATGTTAGGTTATTTTTCAAAACAACGTTGCAAAATTATGGAGATAATTTCTTGTGGCTTCGCAGACTGTTCATGACAGCTTTACGACAGAATGCCCTGTTTTGGCTATTTTAGGGCACTTTATCTGGCTGTCGGCTGCAACCTCGGTCGTTATCTGCGGAAATCGCCGAAAAAGAACAAACCCTCGGTTGGTTTTGGAATGGGGCTAGAATACCAAATTCAAGGGCACATAAACGACGAAACGGCGACAAAATTAAGGAGGCGAACGTGGCGTGTGATGGTTCTGGCGACCGGATCTAATAAATTGGCTCTAGCCGAGGGCAAGACACAGGCGCTGAGTCAGAGTGACGTCACGGCGCGCCCCGCGCCACAGAGAACAGGAACCCGACGTGTCCGATCAGCGCGAATCACAATAGCGTGTTTGCATCCGCCTCTCTGACACCTTCTTCCCCAAAAGCGAAGGAAGACACCTTTCAGAGAGATTAGGTTTAAAGAAACACTGTAAGGTAGTTTTTCAAAGTTCGGACTCACCTAGACGAACGTCGGCTGGAAGATCGATCATCGGAGCGGCGGAATCCGATCTGAAACGCTCAGATAACGTCAGGAAAACGGGAAATCGGTCGAAAAGCGACACAGAAAACCAAAGTGCCGTGGGGGTGAAGAACGGCGTTGTAACGGCGGGGGGAGAGAAATGACACTTTTAGAAGTAGGGGAAAGGAAGAATATCACTAGAAGGAAAAAAACATGTTAGAATGAGTTCAAATTATTAGACTTCAATTTCTGCAAAAGAATCCTTGTTTTCATATTTACTTGGTAACCTGACTACAATTATGTTCTTATTGGGTCGTGTGCTCTACAACTGCATAAATCACAAGTTTCCCAAGGAGCCAAGCAATCAAAAAGCAAAATTATAAAAAATATAGAGGCGTGACCCCGTGACCAACAGAAAATTAGCGCTTGTTACAGTTCGTTAAAAAATGCGATTTTAAAAGCTAAAAATGACCTTTCAAGATGTGACCATCTAAAAGCTTGCATATTTGGGTTTTAGATTATCTGCCTTATGTTGCACTGACCCTTCGTTGCAGTTCATTTACCTAAACTCCATTAATGCCAAGCAAACTATCTTTGGCTAGAATTACAATATCCGCAGCATATAATTTCAAAAACTAAAGGCATTTCTTTTCGGCGCCTTTCATTTTCGCGCCTTTTAAGCGTCTCATAAATTTAACAGTAAAATCAAAACATGTAATCTCAGTCTCGGCATAGCCCAAAAATCTATGCTAATAAATGTACTCTGCCGTAGAAAGAACATCTGTATTAAGAACTTTCTAAATTGCATCACGAGTTTGTATTTTTTGTCTTTTTTACATATATCGTTGCATAGATCGTGAATTGAAATCAGCAGCCAGCAGCTTTTGGCTTGTGGACTTCAGTAGTGAGAGAGAAGGTAGCAACAGAGGAAAATAAGTAGAGAGAGAGAGGTACTAAGAGAGACAAAGACAGTCATAGAAACAGGGAGATCTTGGCAAACAATTGATATGTAAAACTTGAAATTTTCAAACTTCTTGCGCATATGACAACGACAGCTACGGGCAGAAATTATTTTTAAAACTTTATTGAAAGCTATTTTTGTAATGAGTTAATTAACCAAATGAAATTTTAAAGTTATAGATCTCTTGCAATATGCGGTAAGCATGATGAAAATGGCCCAGCTGGTGTTTCTTTGAAGAGATACCAAGACAGTTTTTGTATAGATCATTGTTCAAAGGTAAACTGAAAAATCATCATATGACCGGAAAAGATCTCTGGACGTTCAGCCGTACAGCGGTAGAACAAAGCTGGTTCCTGCGTCGAAATGTGTTATCTCGATTAGATAACACGGCCTCAATTTCGGCTGATCCCCAAAAAAGTAAGCATCTGTCTCCTGCGACCTTCGTGTCCTTTCGGCCTTGAAACGGTGCAAAGTCGCCGGAAAATCGGAAAAGCTGCGACAAATACACACACATATGTGGGGGGTCTCGGTGCGCGAGCGAGGATGATTCTTTCGCGGGTCGGCTGGCTGGGCGCCGACGAGAGAAGAATACTATGCTGATGTTATCAGCGACGTCGGCAGTAGCAGAACGGGTTCCGCGCACTGTGAGAGATCGGCCAATCGAAGGCCCCCGCAAATTGCCAAGGACATCCCTGCCAGATCCGCCCCCCTCAAGAGACGACCACGCGCGTGTGCAACCTGCACAGTCAATTGGTCACAAGATGGCGGTTTTTCCGCGGCGCGCACGGCATTTGTTGCATTTGATCCTGGGAGAACAGCAGAAACAGCTGGAGAGAACAGGTCTGAGGCAATTCCTCTTGAATGAGAAAAAGCGCATTGTTGGCTGCAATAAAACTTGGGATTTCTAAAATAACTTCTCACTCAGTTCAAAAACTGAGATTATCAAGTTGACACTTAATAGGCATTAGGACTCCTCCCGAAAGAACAAAGAAGTATATTCCTTGCCACATTTACATTTTGGCTGCGTACACGGCTTGAGTATCCTGTATGTCCCGCCTTACTCTAGAAACAACATCAAAAAATGGGCACGTTGCTCCGAACTAGTTTTGGCACGAACTATAAGCATTATTTCTTTAACTGTCCAAATCAGCAATGGATTAGTCTCAAGCTTAAAATATTTTAAAGGAAGCAAACAGAAAGCCCTTTAAAACGAAAGAAAAACAAAAGGTTTCGAGAGTTTTTGAGCTTTCCGAGGTATTTCATGGATTTCCGGTATTTTGAGGCATCCTTTTTAAACGATGCCTCAATTTTAAACGATGCCTCAATGTTTAAAAACATTTTCGCTACGGGAATGTTAGAACCTCTAAGGTTAGAACCGTGGCTCTAGGCTCTATGCATGGCTCGCAAGCTGTTTATGAAAGTGAATCGCTGCGGAACCCTCATTTTGGAAAAAATGAGGGTTCTTATTCTGATGTTGATTTTCAAATTTCTAGTTAATGCATTAAAATAGCAGCCTACAAAGAGGGCGTGGCCCCATTTGGGCTGATGATCAGTACATATATGTAAATATATGTACATATATGGCTTCACTGGCCGGATCAAAATAGGCTCGGATGACAAAACGTATCGCAGTTTCAGTGGTTTTGTTAGTTTCCAAAAAAACACTTAGCCGTTCAGTGCATTCCTTGTAAGAAAAAGAGTCCTTCTCTTTTATTCAGCGGAAAATGCCATGCAAACGGATTATCGCCTACTCTTTCGTTCATAGGCTGGGGCCGTTAATGATTTATTATTTATATTACTATTTTCGAAAAAAAAAACTTCGAGATTTTGAACTGGCAATTAACTTCATATATGTACCGATCATATCCTATAAGCGATTGTCCTTTGGACATCGTCTGTAGCGCACATTCACTTTACTGTCAAGTACCATTCAAGTACCGAAACTCCAAGCCTTTCAAAAAGGTACTTTCAACTTTCAAAAGTACTGTCTATAGGTTACGAAACCTTGCGCAATTTAATTTGAACTTTGGAAAAAGAAGGATATCCAATTGTCGCTCTATAGTCTACCGCTTCATTTAAATACATTACACAATGCTAAGCGGATGTTGTAAATGAAGGATGTCAAGAATAGAATGCACAGTCATCGCCGACCTTTACTCAAATGATTGCAATTGTTCAAAAGCGTCGAATTCTTAGGACGACGGAAGTAAAAATCGTGAAAAAGTTGTTTATTTGGCCGGACAGCAGCAGTTGTGCTTTGTTACGAGAAAAAGCTCCAATTTTCAGAAGATGAAAATATCAAATGAAGAAGTCACACTTCTAAATAAATACTAACATTCAAAACAGTTTTGTAAAACAATTGTAACCAGTCAACCTTAGGAACAAAACATTTGTTCTTTCGAATTCTTCCTTTGAAAGACATATCATTGGAAGAAATAGGGAGAATCTAGACTGGGAAGACTATCGTATGTCATTTCCGCCAGGCACCACCAATTTACATATGTAACAAATGGGATTGGTGCCTTAATCTTGCTCTAGTCGGATTGTAAGATAGGTTGGAACCTATCTTACGAGGATAGCAAGCTTAAGGCCTAAAATGACGTGTTGGATTAAATCTGCTTACTGTGTTTACTGAAAGTGACACGTTGATTAGTACACTTAGGCGAGACGAAATAAATGGTTTTGGCTCTGAAATTAGAAACAAGTGGGATGATAAAGGGGCGGAGTATAAAATAAAGCAGTCTAAACAATTAGTATGACAAAAGATCAGTCGAGGCAAAAACATGCAGAAAGAGTGAGTCACAGCCGTACGAGTTCAAACACTGCCTTAGTCACGCCGTATGTTTATCAACATCACTGAGGTCTTTGTAGCCAGCGGCGGCGTCTGGCTCTTTTTATAGTTTGTTTAAGTTGTTGGTACTTTGGTTCCAAAGCACGTTGAGTTCTTACAAAAAATGTGTCGACAAGACAGAAAATTTCGTTTTTGGATGAAAAGACATTTCAGATTTGATTGATCATTAGAAGGAAACTCACCAAAAATTTTGTCAAAATGGAGGGGAGCATATTTTTGCCAAAAGGTGGACTTCGCGAAAGGAATAGCAAATGACATCATTCCCGGTTGACTGCATGTTGCGTTAATGTTCAGACTTCAAAATCACAGACTTGATAAAATTCACTTTCCTACTGTGCCAATTTCGTTTCTACAAAATACGGAAAAGTTTTATTGGAAAAATCGACGGAGAAGTTGGCAACTACAGCGAGGGGATATATGACATTTGTTGGAAACGCTCTTTTCTGGAAGAGAATTTGCGCTTCCTTTTGTGCAAAACTTGTTTTCAATCTTCCAAAGTACTCAAAGCAGGGGTGGAACAATAGTTAACAATTTATAAACACCCGTTCAGCCGAAAGTGCGTTCGGTCGAAGAATACGACAACATTTATGAAAAACAATTATTTTGTGAGGCATGTTTTATCGTCAGAATCGTACAGAAAAATACAAAAACCACAATACAATTGACAGATTTTTAGACAAATTTGCAATTATGACAGCCAATTTTGTTAAAAAAAATCACAATACATATTACCACGTTTTTTGTTGATATAATGCCAACGTTACTATCATCAGACCATTACAACAATAAAACAAGAGTATCTTTATTGACTTTTCCAGAATTTACTGATGTAGTACAACTTATTCGAACTACATCGGGCATTGTGATAATGTTTCGATGTTGACGTTATAGTTTTGTCCTAAAGATAGGATACAATGAGCAGGAAAAGAAAATTTTACGCACATGTGCAAAAACTCGTTTAAATACATACAAACTCAAAAAGAGTGGGGAAAAACTCAATATAATCTGAATTATCTTAAGAAACCTTTTTCACAGAGTTTTCTGTAGCTGCACTCACATATATCATATATATGGAAAATTCCGTTTGTTATTGAAACGGTTTTCAATGGTGAAGAACTTCAAGTACAAAAACAAAACAGTAAATGCTTACGAAATGATAAGGAAACCGGAAAGTTAAGGATAACACGAAACCAATTTCAAAGTTTAAAATTTTCTTGCGGTGTTGAATTTCTGATCGGCTTCGCTGGTAAAGTTGCGTACATGCTGCTTGTTTAGGGGCGGTTGTTTTATGACAGTGTAATTTCATTTCCTTCGAAGCCACAGCCTAAAGAAAAAGAGGTCTTGTTTTCAACGCGCGCGCACGGGGAGACTGTGTGACGATTCAGGAAGCGCGTGTAATTGAGGTGGCGCTCCCGTGTTGATTCGGGCGCGATCGGTCGCTTAAGCTCCAGCTAATCCTGCGCGAGATGGCACGGTCGTTGTACAAAAGACGTGGACGATGGCAAAATCAAGAGAGAAAGTTGAAAGATCGATGGAGGAAAAGCCGGACTGACGCGATTCGACCACCGATTGAGCGGGCGATCTCGGTCAACGGCGCTGATCGCCGCTCAATCCAGCGACACATTTGGTGCAAGGAATGACGTGAAAACATGAATGCTTTCCGGAATCTATTTAGGGCGAATTATCCCTTCCACAACAGAGAAAGTCTGGCACGTTTGTGATTATGTATGTTGTTCAAGGAAACATGTCATCCTCAACGAGTTTTTCAGCTATCTATGTTACCAGTTTTCCATCTTTCCATAAGGAAAATGTGTGAACTGGGAGAAATCTTATGTTATTTTTTTCGGTTTGCATAAAACAGAGGCGGTGGAAACTTGTAACCCAGCAAGAAAAAGATGGAAATTTTGAAAACTTGTAAACCATACACCATTAGAAAAATCTAATTAAAAACTGTTGTCCTTCAAATATTTTTCTAGTACAGGAAAACAGTTTCTGATTGCCGAAGATGAGTTCGGAAACAATTAACTTGGCCTGCCCTATTGAAAACGAAAAACATGTGTGAACAATCGTGGTGATGTTTCCATGTTGTTTTAGGAGTCTAAAAACTGGAGAAATCTGCGGAAGCTACGAAAGTTCAAAAGTTGATGACACAAAGAACGAAACTGGCTCAGATAAGGAATATTTTATGTAATTTTGAAAAGGTCTTTTAAAAAGGTTTTAAAAAAGGTTTAGTACCCAAACCTAGACAGAGTTCTGAAAAATAGGCTTAGTGTTTTTGGAAGGAAAATACAAAGCTGAGCAATGTGAATAATGAATTGTTTTAGACTTCTGAACTGAATGTTTGCTCTATTATTTTCGACATAGAACTTTTTAGAATTCAAACGTAGTTTTTTGAGCCAAAGTTTACGATTAGTAATTGACATATATGGGGAAAAAAATATATGAAACTTCAGAAACTCATTTTAACTTTTTCATGGCTAAAATGGAAAATGTTAAAAAACATGTTTGAAATGTTGAAATTCTGATTTCCTTCTCCTTTGCTTGCTCAGAAGATTTGTAAAAGTGATCGTTTCATGTGTGATCATTGAGTCAAAATGTGTAGCCTAGAATTCACAGGTAACTTAGTTTTCACATTGCCACATTTTGTGTCGTTTATAGGGTTTTTGGCGTTTTGGCCTCCCGGAACGACCCCTGACAGTGTCGGTGAATGGCCTTTGCGGTCCTGCCGAAGATGAATGTCTTTCGGCCTTTTCACCCACATAAAAGGCCTTTGTAGCGAAGATAGAATAGAGTATCTCGCGGTCAAAATACCGACAGAAGAGGGAAGAAAAGAAACCAGTTGCCGAGTTTTCAGAGTTTCTGGAGGGATCCGTAAAACATGTGCGTTTTACGCGCGCAACGTGGGCGTTTCGGGATCGGGAATCGCCGGAAGTGGGCATTTCCGGCAATCCGACGCATCCTTTTGATTGCTGGTCCACACACAATAAGAAGGAGGCTAAATTACAGCTGCCCACGCCTTATATAGCTATATAGCTAAATGCGGAGTGGGCTGGTTGTGGGAGTCTCTCACCGTTTAAATAAGGGAAAATCAAAACATTAGTAAAATACTCTTACAGAGTAGTAGTAAATCAACGCTTTTCACCTTAATACTGCGATTAGTTTTAGTCGTATCACTGATATTACTAAAGAAGGGATGTTTTTTCTATATTTTTGGACGTTGTTCGTTCTATGCGATCCTTGGTTAAGGTTTGGACATCAAATGTGGGAAGCGTAAAACGTGCAGAAAATTATGAAACACCACAAGTTTTGCGTTACAAAGGTAGATTAAACAAACTAAAGTAAAACAAGTGGGCAAATGGCTAAAACCTTGGAACATTTTGACAAATAAACATAAAACGGCTTGTTTTTCGTTTTCATCAGAAGAGGAAGAAGGAAGCAGAATGTCGCTTTTTTGCTTCCGTCGCAGTTTGATCGCAGTCTAATATGTAGTAAACTCCCTCGTAACAAATTTTAGCAAAAAACAAAACGGCATAAAGTTTTATTAAAAACCTTTTTCACTAACATTAGTTTTGTAAAATATACTTATTATCACGGTAACTGTAACTTCTTTGTAAAACGTTACATGCACTTTGAAACGATGAAAAGTATTGAAAGAGACCTTCATTATTAAAATATACTTAGAATTTGTAAGTAGCTTTAATCTGCACATTTTTTCATAGTTCAACACTGCTGAAAACAAATTTTAAAAGATGTTCAAATGTTGATTTGAAGACGCTTACATGGGTAAATTTGCAAAACTTCAGCCATAATTTGAATTTCATCGATTTCTGGTAAACCAGACCAACAATAGCATTCCTCGATGTACGTTTGTTCAGATCTCTATCAGTTTCCGATGTTTTCAAAAACCACAACATTTTTCTATACACATCACAATATTACAGCGTGTTCTCTCCGTCGTTTTATGGTTCCAACGAAACCAAATTTATGATCTCTCTTAGATCAAACGATAAATTTCGCTGCGGTTGCAAATGGATTTTAACGCAACGTTGAAAGTGGGACTTCAAAGGCAAAGTCTACCTGACATCAAGCGGCGTTATGAAAAAAGTCTTGCAACTGTTAGCCTTTGCTTGTTGCCTGTGCAGGGCGACGTTTTGGACGAGGAATGATCGGCCCCGCCCTTCTTGTAATAGTCGTTCCTTCGGATAAGATTGATATTGGGAAGCATAAACAAACATAGGTCAGCAGGCACGTGAAAATAAAGTATAAGCGGCGCTGGGCAAACATTTCTCAGGAATTCGATCTAAAGCCAAATTAATCCTGTTTATTTTGTGATGCTACAGCATGCATGTGATCTTACCACGATCTCAGAGTAACAAGTCATAGTACGAAAAACAAAAAAGTGGTCGAACAAGGCAAAAAGAAAAGATATTTGAAGGGGGAAGAGAAAAGTACTTTAGTTTCTAGATACATAGCGAAATTAGACCACCTACAATGGATTTGTCCATAACAAGCCTAAATCGCTTTTGCTAGTCATGTCTTTCTCCATGCGTTGTCTTTTAAAACGAAACTTCAACTTGGTGAAAGGAGTCAACAGAAAAGGTCTAAAACTAAAATAAGTTTAGGTTTTACATTCTTGAAACAAGAAAACAGTTCCTTTTTTCTCTCAATTGTAGTCAATCAAACGCAACGTCAAAATATGGTTTGTTTCAAATCTCAAATAGAATAACAAATTAATTGAACGTTTTTCTGAAAAAATTTCGGAAACACTGGAAAACGTTTTTTTCTGAAACATTGCAATTTTCTTTTAAAAATATTCTGATACACAAATCCACTGCTTTAAACAATAATTTTGTAGCTGCAGAATAAGCTGTCAAAATGCTTCGAAATTGTGGTTTTGTAAAATATCGCGTCTCCAAAGGTTTTGTTTTGTTGTTGTTTCTTTATTTAAAAGTTTAGTGTTGTTGAAGCTGAACCGGATCCATAAAACCTGAAAGCTTTTCAAATGAATATAAAAGCTAAAAAATAAAGTTTAATCCAGCCACAGAAGGAAATGTTTAGGGTCACTCAACTGGCGCATTCTTTTTTCTTTTAATTAACGCGCGTTTCCAATCAAACTTCTTCTCAACCATGCCGACTTTCATTGCAGATTAACAGGAAATTGGAAGATTCTTTTTCCACCAGGAAATGGGTGAAACTGCGACAATTCGGCCTCCTTTGGGAGCGTCTTTCGGGTCAAATGCAAGCGAGGCGTCGTTGCAAACGTTTATTGGTGGCTATTTACAAGATGTTCAAACGGCCGATGCGGCGATTGAATGCGAGATCTCGTCGCCCTCACAGTCCCTGCACCCGCTCCATCAGCTCGTCCAGGAACATGGTGATCTTGTCCATCGAGGCGGGGCAGAAGCCGTGCTGGAGCTGGCCCTAAAATAGAACATCGACATGTTTCAATATATTTTATTTTATGCCTCTCGGAATTCATGGAAGGAACATCGCACAAAAAACAACCGCAATTACAGTGCCATGGTGTTTTATGAAACAGTCCAAAATTGGTTGTGTTTCCTTTTCCTCAAAGCTTTTATTGTTTTATTCTTTTGATTGCTCCTGACGACAGCGGTAAAGGCATTTAGAACATCTTCCCACTTAGTTAAATCAATTGCAAAACAATGAAAAACGAAAAATTAGAAAATATGCAAGGTAAAATTAGCATATTCTGATCAACCCTGCGTTACCGAAGTCTCTCCCGCAAATATTTTTCGCAATTTTGTGCTCCTAGAGCAGTAAAAACCGAAACGATGAAAGGTTTTCTGTAGTGTTGTGGTTAGAGTACGGTGACAAAAACACAGATCATAGAAATCACAGAACTTCAGTCAAACGGGTGGTAATTATGTGTTTGATTTTTTTTCAATGCGGAAACCAGAGTCTTATTTCTGAAAAGGTTACTACGCGAAGTCCTTATATAACCACTACATGAAAGACATTGGGATTTGCTTTCTCACTGTGACTGCTCTCGTCATTTTGCGCTGCGGTTGCTAACAAATGTGCCCTGAATAGGCGAAACTGGGCGTTTTTACAAGAGAAAAGTGATACACAGCAATTACCAAATGTGGGATTTTCTATCTAGCAAAAAAGACGACGGCAATTTTGTGATACCCCAAACGAGCCCGGAATGGCAGCACCTACAGGTGACTCAAAAAGTGTTTTGCGGCTGTTGATCGCACATCATTAGCCCGTAAGGTTTTCTAAACTATTTCCACGGTTGATGGGCAAGGCGGTTCATGAGATGGTAGACTCGAATCAAAACAAACCGTTTCTCGACGTTAAATTTTAATTCAAAACCTTCACAGCTAAGTGGACTTTCTACCACTGTATACTTTGCCCACTACACAAAGCACACTGTGCCTGCTGCTCCCGATTGCACTCTGATCTCAAAAGATTCCTGTGAGATTGCGACCGATCCGTCTCCCTCCCTTGTGCAAACATAAAAATGACAAATGTTCTTCAGAGAAGCAAACATTTATCCAACCTTTAAAGACGCATGACCCCGTACTGTGGTCAGCCTTTTGCAAGGGACTTTTGTGATTGAAAATCGGGTTAGGGAAAAAATTCGAAATGTAATCGTTTTGTAAACCTCATATCGGCTTACTCGATCAAAACTCACAAAGACGAATTTCCTCTTGTCCGTCACGGAGGGCATGTCGAGGAGGGTGTCGAGGTCGATGAAGACTTCCTGAAAGCGATTATCTCAGTTTTCAACATTTAGCTGTGTTCGAACTATTACTT